>CM062819.1:1228253069-1229453069 GCA_031772625.1 Pinus tabuliformis | reverse complement strand
ATTTGGTCCGGGATAAAAACTTTCACTAATCTTCTTCGACGTCTCCACTCATGAATGTGATCAGAAATGTACGTGGATGTCGATTGTTTTAGCGAAGTTAATAATTCTGTACCATTATCGTATCTGACTGGTAACTGAAAATGAGTTAAGAACGACGTAGCTAACTGGCTAAAGTTGTAAAAAGAGGCCCGTGGTAACTCAATGTACCACTTGGCCGCGAGACCAATGAGTGTACGCTGGAAAAGACGTAAGCGGATGGAATCATCTGAGATGGAATTTGATGCACACCAGAGGTGGTAAGTCATCACGTGATTAGACGGATCCTCTCCAGACTTACCTTCGAACTTGGGTATATCGCTGGGCAACTTATTTGGCATTGGCGGCCAGAACTGAAGATATTGAATTGGATCGTTCGTTAGGCGCGTCAAGTCGGGTAAATCTAAAGTCGCAATAAACGGTAACTGCCGGTTAGGATCTCTAAAACTCTGAGTCACAATACCAGCCCCAGGAGGAGGATATCCAGGATAACTAGGAACAGGAGTCGCATTTGGGATATTATATCCTCCTGGAAAACCAGGATTAACCGGACCGTACTGGGGTTGCTGAGGTTGTTGATAAGTGTACCCAGGATACGGTTGATACTGGTAAACCGGTTGTTGGGCAGCTTGCCCAGGTTGATACTGTCCCTGGTACGGAGGTTGAACAAATTGAGGTTGAGTAGTAACAACCGTACTTGTACCAGGTTGACCTGCAGGCATCTGGACTGTGGTTTGAACCGTAGGTCCAGACAACGGTACAGATGTCTGAGGAGTGGTTACAGGGACAGTAGAAACCGGAGCTGCCGATACTCCGGAAGTAAGCATGGTAGATGAAGCGGTAGTTGCTGCAGCCGTGTGAGGTGGAGTACTAGGTGCAATTGGCGGCTGAGAAACTACGGAAGTTACAGGGGTCTGAACACTTGACTGGACAGGTTGCGGTTGCTGGGGTGGACCAGGAACTGCAGGTTGTCCTGCTTGAGGTACCGACTGTTGCGACATCTGTTGACCCTGTGACGGATCCCATGTTAACATTCCAGGGTATTGACTCGTAACAGGTTGAGGATACTGAGATCCATAGCCGTATTGAGGATAGGGTTGATAATTGTAAGGTGCAGTCCCATATGATTGCCCTTGAGGTGGTTGATAACCTTGACCAGGGTATTGATAACCTTGAGGTAAATACGAGTACTGGGGTTGACCTTGACCTTGGGGTTGGTATCCTTGAGGTTGGTACCCTTGGGGTTGATACCCTTGGGGTTGCCATCCTTGAGGTTGCCATCCTTGAGGTTGATATTGATACTGAGGTTGATTTTGGGGTACATATTGAGGCTGGGGTTGATACCCTTGAGGTTGCCCCCCAGTCACGAATGAAGTACCTTGAGGTTGCCCCCCAGGCATTAACGAAGGTTGCCCCCCAGGCGGTAATTGGCCACCTTGAGGTTGGCTAATGGGAGTTGAACCTGACATCATATAAACGTCACCTATACTCAATGGTACATTACCACTGTTTCCAACTAATAACCCATGATCAATGGGTTGAGGAGATGCTCCCGCAAAGGTACCAGAAAGTGATTGATACCCAGTAGGAACAGAAGGACCGCCATGTAAAAATGATTCGGGACTTTGCGAAAACACAGATGACTGACCAGACATATTTACAGGAGAATGAATTCCTCTAGGTGGAAAAGGAGTACGAGGTGTAGAAAAACCTACTGAGTTGTCTAAAAAATTGGTTAATGCAAGGTACCAAGATTCACTCCTAGGAGGACTGTAAAAGATGGATTCACGCTCCCTTAGATCAAGGGTAATTAGATCTTCAGAATCAGAAACGCCTATTTCTTCCTCTGGAACAAGTTCTTCTATAGCAATTAATCCAACAGGAAGATTTTCGGTGATAATTCTTTCTATTCTTGGTGAATCAGGAACACTAGGAGTTGGAGTAACAGGTTCGGAAATTTCAGGTTCTTCGCCTGTTTCACTGGCAGATGAAAAACTACCAGCAAGCTCGGAAACTGTAACAGCTTCGGGATTGTAACCTGTTCCTAAACTTTGGTAATCTGGATGGACTACCAAGGAAGATTCTCCTTCTTCAGGTGAACCTACTCTACTGCCACTAGGAGGAGTTACAAGGACTTTTAACCCTTCTAAACGACCCGGAATGTCTTCAGGAGATTCACCCCGCGATTTATGGAGTTTTCTTAACAAATCTATTCCGGTAACAATCTCAGGAGACTTGCCCCGAAGTCTACGGGACTGTCTCGGTAATTCCGCCACAATTAAAGATTTTAACTACAACACACGAAACAAAGTAAAAAATTTCAAATCAAACCACCTAAAGTCTTCTAAAGAACCAAACAATTTGAAGCACACGCCTAAATAATCTAGAGCGTCAAAGCACACACAAACAGTAGTCTTCCGGACCAAAAGCGCTAGTTGGTGATGAAATCCAACCTCGCTGGATTCAGTACAGAAATGGCGGGTGGAACAGTTACCCCGGCAACCTGCTTAATGAATAGACCGGCACAAGTTCCTCCACTTTAACCGTCTCGAAGTGAAGTGAACCCCCCGGAAAATCCAAGTGAGTATAACCGACGTCTGCTCCAGGTACAGTGGGACCTTCCCTCCACCGTCACCTCGGTAGAACCCTAAAGATTATGGTCACTAAAGTTACCAATCACAACAATTACACCTGGGGGAACAGTCTAAACTCCGACAGCACGCAAGGGCAGAGTAACAAGCTCCAATCCCCTTACCGGCTCCTTGACAACAATCCAAGGTTTACCGATAAGTGACCCCTGGCTCCTCGACAATGGTTAATCCGAGGTTTACCGTTTGTAATACGTACTGCCTGGCGTCGTTCCCAACGAGGGAGGAATGATCCCCTCACTGGTTCGGACACGAGCTCGTGCTTCTCCTTTAAGAGGAGCTTTCCCAGAATGTAACTGAAACAATTGGATTTAATCTACTCAAGATAAACTATCTGTTTGGTTTTATAGTCTTGGAGAGTTAAGTACTCACCTACTCCAAGACCCTAGCCTAAGCTATGTTGGCGTTTCAGAGCCCTAGAAAAATAAAGATTACTAGATTGATTTTAATTTAAGCGTTACTTTTAAGGTTGTTTCTTAAGTCAAAAGGTGATGGAAGTGAAACCAGTGGTGTGTTGACTCGACTCTAAACCACTACAAAATGCACCTAGGATGATTTACCCACTATTTTACTTTTTCGATGAATTGCTTAACTAAAAAGTTGAGAGAATGCAATCTTTATAAAAGCAACTTCTTAATTGAAGACAATCAAAGAAACAATTCGTTTTTCTTTTCCAAGCATAAAAACATAACCTCTCTTTACATGCACGAAAAACTCTTTTCTTCTTTTGAAAACAAAAAGCTACTTGAAACAAGACTTTTTAAGAAGATGTTTTTGTATTTTTCTTTTAATAAAGCAAATAAATCTAATATAACCAAAAATCAATCTTAACAACTCTTAAAATCTATGAAAATGCACTCATAAGCAAACTAAGGGCAAATTTACTCTAAGCAATCTTAACGAGGCCAAAACTAACAATGATTATTCTAAGGTGTTTTACTTGATCACAATCAAATCAAGGACTAGCTTATTGCAGAACCAAAAACTAGTCAAAACAAAATTCTAATCTTTTTGTTCTTTTTGTAAAATGGAAATCAATACTTTATAAACAAGCAAATCGAAATTTGACCCAAAACAACTCAAATGGCAAGTTGCTCACACAAGGAGACTTTACGACAGGTCTGACCTCTAAGAAGGTTGGCTAACCAGAGAGATCTAAGGTTGGACAACTTTCTACTATCAAAGTCACTACAAGACCTATTCAAAAATCAAACCCTAGGCCTAAACTTCGTTGAAATCCACTAAAACACTCAAAGCTCACAAAACAAGTTCAGGTGAAAATTCTTGACAGGGTACTAAAGGATCTGGGCAGGAAACACTAAGGAAAATCAAAATCTAAAAGCAATTTAAAGCAAAAATGGAATTTTCTTAAAGTTTACAGGAAGACGCAGGCAACCCGTTATAACAGGCGCGGGCCCGCTCTGTGCAGACGGCAACAGCGCGTCCAAAGACGCACTGTGCAGAACTCAGAGGGTGCGTCTCTCTGGAAAAATGAAGAAAAACCAAATCTAACTAAATCTAAAGCTAAGCCACCCAAATACTAATTCTCACAGTCAAAAACCAGAAAATAAAAATGATTTTCTCAAAGCAAAGTTCATATAAAGGAAAAGACTCTCTCATTAATGGATTCCCCAGTGGAGTCGCCAATTTGTCACACGGAATTGGTCAAGGGTGCGGACACAGCTGACCTTCCTAGAAGTCTAAGACATTCTAATGACAAACAAGACAAAATGGAGTGATCTTTCTCTAAATACACCTTTTACAATATGAAAACTACAAGTGTTTAGGCTTACCTTATTCCAAAACGCTGTTGTTGAAGTTCGTTCTTGACGATCCGGATGAGCTCCTCCTTCAAGTCAATTCCTGCAACCACAAACAATCAAACAATTACCAAGCACTTGCATTTCATATAATAAAACATATATTCAACATGCAGACCAAGGAACACATGAAATAACTCATTAACACAAGCTATTGAGAAAAATAAACCAGTTTGTATTAATAACGAAACAAAGAAACTCTTACAACCTGGCCTTGGTGTTGTGCAAGTTCCTCCCAGGGTCCATCAAGGGTTTTCCTCTACTTTGACAAAGCTCACCCTCTCCCAAGTAGAATCAAGTGAAGACAATCTCTCCTCACAAAGGCTCTAATGGAAGACCTAAATCCTGCAGCATTTACCCAAAGAAAATGTATAGCTCCAACCTCCCCTCCATCTGGCTCAATGCCTTTATTTATAGTGCTGTAAAGAGGTTATTCAGGTCCACCATCAATGGGATCATCCCCCTCTTTGGGTGGGATAGCTCCCTTATTGATGGGATAAGTTCCCCCTTAATAGAGATACATGAACCAACTGGAGGCGCATCCATTTCATCAAACCGACCTCTAGAATGTTCTAGAAGTAACCACAAGTAACTTTTTTAAGATGAAACTTGCGCATTTTGCCTTTTACAAAAGGACGCACCTGTCCCTTAACATACAGAGCGTCCATGGACGCAGATTTTATGAACATGGTCAGCGTCCCCGCAGGTAAGGCTTGAGAGAACCTGCGACCCCAGAGATAAACATAGTTTTTACAAGACTTTCTCTCTTCTTTGAGTTTGAGATGGATAACAGAGGCATGAGACTTGCCTAAGAGGGTAGCATGACTGTGGATTTGAGCCATACTAACTGTAAGTAGTCAAGGTGACATTTTTTAGTGTAACAAGTCATAAGTGTGTTGTTGGCTTGATGGGGCCTGACCCAGGTTCACCTTTGACTGCACCAACCAAAAAAACCCTAACTATTGGCCCTTTTGTCAACAACCTGCATAGTGCAGGTTCCAGTCTCACTCGAAGCAGTATAGAGGAATGCTAGAACCAAGTTTCTACATCCAGAAGCTTGTGTGATGGTCTCCTAGGGTTCTTATGGCTTAGATCTACCTTCATTCAACCTTATCCTTCCCGAATAAAAAACTGCTGCAAACATATCTGAATAACTTCTAGATCTTTGCAAAGGTAGCTAATTATACTT
Source organism: Pinus tabuliformis (assembly GCA_031772625.1). Lineage (NCBI taxonomy): Eukaryota > Viridiplantae > Streptophyta > Pinopsida > Pinales > Pinaceae > Pinus > Pinus tabuliformis. Next base: position 1,229,447,376 of record CM062819.1, on the reverse strand, counting down.
CTGATGCATAAATATTACAGGTGTACCAGTTTTGCCTAGAAATTAAACATTAATTCATATTAAACAAATTATAGAGTGAAGATACATAAACTTTGAAGAAGTAAATAAAAGGACACAGATGCATCAATTTCAACCAAAACCAGTCTTTCTTGGATATAAACATTTAGATATAGACTTTGTATTCCTGCGTGCTCAGCTAGCCTCCGCACTCAGCTATGAACTTACCAAGGTCTCTACACACTCAGCTACAGGAGCCTTCCCTTTTCACCTAAGTATAGGAAACAATCCTTTCCAGACTTAGCACCTTTCCCTTACAATGATTCTTCCTATCTAGTTCAGTTCTCCTAAGACTCGCTATGACTCAACTTTACATAGAATTTGGTTTACAATACCATGGTACGTGGACCATGGGCGGGTCTCAAAACAACTCTATCACCTACCCAACTAAGCAACTAAAGTCCCTTTGACTTCTACTAGCTTCATTCTCCACTTTCTATATTTCATGGAGACTTTACATTCGCTACAAAAGATAATACAAATTTGACTCAAAATTAACAAAATTGACCCAAGGGACCCCATCCCAACAAACCCCCAACACAAATTGGGTGACTCACCCTCGAGTCACTCAGTTGGCACCTCTATATTATTGCAAAGGTCACCAAATGCCATCTTCAACATAGCTATGTCAGTATAACCATGCATCGCAGCCTGTTGCACTTACTCTACTAGCTTTTTTGTAGTTGGGCTTTCCATCACCAGGCGCATCATTCTTTGTGTCTGTTGGAGTGTCTTCGACTTCTCCTGGACTGATAGAGTAAGATGACTTTCTTCCTCTGTCCATGGTTTTATTTTGGTCTTTAAAATGGCCTCCTTTCATTGTAGCTCTTCAATTTGTGATTGCAGTTGTTTTCCTTCTTGCAATCGAGAGAGGTGTAGGACTGATGCCAAAGTGCACACAGTCTCCTTGAGTTCATCAAACTTTTGCTACATCTCTCAGATATTTCTGCCAATTTTCTGTAGGTTTGGGTCCTCCTGCAAAGTTGTCCATAGATCCATTGCTTGTTGTAAGATCAGTTTGTAGCTTGTGACTGCTTCATCCAAAGTGGCCATGCTCTCCCTCATGGTTTCTTCGCATTACTCCGATATTTCTGGCAGAGTGGTTGGTTGCAATTTCAACTCCAGCTCTGAGATTTTCATTTAGAACTCAAATGTCACTCGACCAACCTCATCCTTCGAGTCTCTAACTTCGGCAACCAACTTCAAAATCTTCGCAGTTGCTTTTACATCCTCTAGATTGTGAAATTTTGGCAGCGTCTTGCATGCCTATGTAATTGTTGCTCCAAGCTCTGTCTTCGCATGACTAGTTCTTCCTTTTCTTTCATCTCCTAAGCCTTTTCTGTGAAAATTTTCTCATTGTCCATATTGACATTGATGATAACTGATAGTATGCACTACTCCCTAGTCCTGAGCTCGTCTGAAACCCCCTAATGAAGTGCGTGGAGGGTCTAAATAGGCAGCGCGACTAATTTGACACCCACATCCCTGATCTATCTGAGCTGGGAATTTGCCTCATCTGCTTCTGTGCATAGTGGTCCCTCTGGTAATGGAATGACTTTGAGGTCCAGAGTCCTATCTATTTCTAGCATAGTCGCGCTTGCTTTTTGTAGGTTCGCTTGAATCTCGCTCGCCTGTCCCACACTCACCTGAATTTGAGTTGTTTGAATCTGTAACTCACGCAGATCCTTCTTCATGCTCCTCGACGTCTTCATGTACTGCTACTCAAACTGTGTCCACAGCTCCATCGTTTTGTCACAGACCTTGTCTCCAATCTCATCCAAGTCCCTCTCAGTGAGAACCATTAGATTCACATCTACATGCTTATCCTATTTGTGTTTCTTTCTTGACCTGGAAGTGGTCTCCCTGGTCTACTTCTACAATTTAAAGGGAGTGCTCTGCTCCTTGCCACCACCTCCTTCCTCCTCAAATCCTTCCTTGTCTGCAGTATGTTGACAAGCAAACTCCTCAACCTCCAATGTGGCCTCCTTGGCAGCGTGCTCCTTGTTAGAAATTTCCTTAGAAGAAGCTTCCTTCATGGCATGCTCCTTGTTAGCACCTGCCTTAACAACAGCTTCCTTCTTTTTCTATGCTACGTTCTCTTGAGCTGTAGCCTTCTCAGCCTCTTTCTTTTTTTGCGTAGTTGTGGTCTACACGGAAGAACTTTCCTTGACCTTACTTGTTCCTGCACCAAGATCTGAGGGTTTTCGCCACTCACCTAGCCATTTACCCACAACTTCTTGTACATCTACATCAATGACTAGGTATGACAACTTGTACCATACTTTCTTAGGATATCACCTCGGTCGAATGGATATATTGTGAAAATTTGCTTTAAATTTCGTGTAGGCCTCTGACTGCTCAAATAGGGTAGATAACAACCTTTGTCTCTGGTTCATCGCCATGCAAAGGTCCATCTCGACCAACACCTAGAATATCTTTGTTTCCATGACCCTCTCTAGATTCTTTGTAACCCATAGCGAAGCGAACTTCGTGGCTTTTGGTACATCATCGTCCTATGGAGGGAACTGACTGTCTTCTGGCAATCTCCATGCAACTAATGTAATTAGCAACAGTAGCCATGATAGTGGAATGCCTTGTCGTCGTCCTGGACTTCGAAAAAATTCAGAAAAAACTCTTTGTAGAGATATTGCACCTAGTTGTACTACACCCCCTTCTCTCATTGTGCAGCTAGTGAAATGACTGACATCGACATCTCATTTGTGCGGTACTTTCTCATGATCTTGCAAGCCAAAATCTGGGCGAAAAACTACACCAGCTTGTCTGTTATGGAACGGATAGTGTATCAACATGACTTCTTCACTAAGCTAAACTTGCTCTTCATTCTGTCTGCAAGTTTCTTTTCCTTACTCTTGCCTCCAAACTCCTCAGCTGGATCCACCCCTTGACAGGGAAGCCTTTTGATGCAATGGATTAGCATGTCTATAGTAGGGATGGGTTCTCCCATCCAGAGACACCCATCATGAACCAATGCGATTAGTTCGCGTATGCACATTGTGTTGATATTCGTTTAGCTAAAATGTGATACCAATAGCATATTCAGTAATCTAGCCTGTGCAACCCTCACGACCCACTTCATAGGCTCGAGTCGTGTGACCCTGGTTTCCTCATAATATATCTTCGATAGATATTTGTTTGTCGCAAACATCAGGAATTTTTTGTGATCACCTAGATCCCAATCATCCATTTTGAGTGTGTGAATGTGCCCTAAGAGCATGCCTTTAAATGGCACTTTCTCCGATAATACCGGTGTAGAGACTGAATTTAACATTATCGGTATCCTTGGTTACCTTTGCTTTGCCCTTTCATGGAGGGATATACTTCGGGAGCCTAGTGATAGGCTCGCCCTCCTCATCATCTATCTTTTAAACCCCTTCACGAAGCTCCTCTTCGTTAAGATCTAGGGGTTCGTGTGGTTGTTTAGACTTTTCCATCTTCCCTTTATATCAAACCTTGGTAGGGACCTTCCTCGGTGATTGCCTCATCGGTACAGCCTGTGGTTTCTTTTGCTTTTCCTTAGCTGCGGATTGTTTAGGCCTACGCTACCTTGGCATCATAAGCACAGGCGGTGTAGTCTCCATTGCTGCTAAAATTTCAGGGGTTGCGGCATCAAAGACAGTGGCTTTTACAGGATCAGTCATTTTCTCAAGGATGATCTATCGGCTCCAATCAGGCAAGTTTGTGCCCTTGTTGTGAAATAACTTCCTCCCAATCTTCTCAGTTCATAGACTTAAGCCAAGAGAACTCACAAGCGATTTTCAGAAGGAAAAGTGTTCTCCTACAGCTGAGCATGCCAGATTTATAAGCGATTTCGAATTCAAATCCGATCGTTCCCTCCAATTTATGATCATAAATATGTCTTTGGCAATGGATTGTGAAATATTTGTGCCATAAATGTAGCATGCCCGCTCCTTCTAACAAGATTTTCGCCATCCAATCAACTATAATGCACCCAATGGATATGCTTTTACCCATTTACACAACATCAATCTCCATGGCACAACTTTCTTGGTGCAGCTCCTCCTGGCACACTTCTGGCTTCCCTCCCATAGGCCCCTGACTTTATTTTCCCCGTCTTTGGGTAGTGTAGTTTATAGTCCCAAACTTCCTTGTAGCTACTTGGAGTACTAAGACTATCCTTCTATCGTGTAGTCATTGTGCAGGGGTAGAATCCCTTGATATAACTTCAATAGACTTCCATTGACTCTTCCCAAAAATAATTCGCCATTCAGCTTCGTGAGCTGAACTGCTCCACCATCTGTAATTTCCTTGACTACATAAGGTCTGAACCAGTGCATTTGAAACTTCCCAGGGAATGTCATGAACTTGCTATCATATAGTAGGACCAAATCATTCACCTTGAGGGTGCGCATCTTAATATTTCGATCATGCCATGCCTTTTCGTGCTCCTTAATCCTGCTAAAAACCTGTCTTCTTCTAACTCCAACAACTACGCGAGGTGCTCCTCCATAGTCTCATGGTCTACCATATCAGTCACTGTTGCAATTCGTAAACTCGACACAACATTATCCATGGGCATCATAGCCTCTATCATATAGACCAGCCTGAACGAGGTTTGGTCAGTCGACTTCTTACACGTCGTCTTATAAGCCCATAGGACAGCTAGTATGCACACATCCCAATCATTCCTCTATGCGTTACAGACCTTAGTCAGTGTGTTTTCCATAATTTTACTGAATTCTTCAACCGTTCCATTTCCCTAAGCATGATAGGGCGTACTCTTTTGATGATAAACTTGAAATTCTTCGAGCATCACGATAATAGTTGCATTTAGAAAGTGTGTATCCCTATCACTCATCAGTGTCTTAGGACACCCAAACCTTGTCAAGACATACTCAAATAGGAACTTTGCAGCTGTATCATCACTACAGTCCTTCACCAGTTGTGCTTCTGGCCATCTTGGCAAATACTCCATCACAGTAATAATGTACCGCATGCCTGTCTTTTTTCTTGGTGGCTGTATCATACCCAGAAAGTCAATAGCCCATTTTTCAAACACATGTAATGAAATCTGAGGAATCAAGGGAAATTCATCCCTTCGTGATGGCTTTCCCATCCTCTAACATGCATCACATTCCTTGTAATATGCCTTCAAATGCTTATGTATTGTTGGCCACCATAACCCTACGCGCATAATTTTCTACACGGTTGCTCTACTTATATAGTGTCCTCTCGCCACTCCTCCATGTGCTTCGGTGAGGATGCTAGATTGTTTGAACTCCAAAACATATCGATGTAGTATTTCATTAGTGCTCATTTTACCCAAGTGTCCCACAATCATAGAAAAGTCAGTTGCACAGACCACCAATCCCTTATTTTGTTGAGTATAATATCCTTTCAGTGTCGTGCTAGTAGTCAAAAAATAGATTATATACGCAAAATGATCATTAGTGACCCATACATCAAAGAGCTTTGCATCCGGAAACCCTTCCTCAAAATTTGTTGTTTCTTTTCCTGTCTCAATTCTGAATAGATGATTTGGTCCCGCATTTAATCTTCCAAGCTTTACAATCACTTCAAAATCATATTCTTAAAACAACAATAACCACCTATAGATCTTCCCCCCAAACACCAGCATGTTGACCAAGTACCTGAGAGCAGAGTGATCTGTATACATTTTGAAATGTGCACCTAACAGGTAATGTCGAAACTTCTGCAATGCATAGACCATCGCTAATCCTCTATGCTTTGTAGTTGAATAGTTCTTTGCTGCCTTTGATAATTTATGATTTAGGAAGGCTATAGGGTGATCTATCTCGCCTTCTCCTAGCTGGGTCAATACTGCACCCAACGCAATACAGGAGGAATCCACATGGACATAAAACTCTTTCTTCCATTCTACAAACACCAAGATGGGCACAGTCACCATCTTTTCATTTAACACATCTAGACTATGCCGACACTCTTCATCCCAATAGAAAATTGTGTCCTTCTTCGGTTATTTATCCATTGGCAGAGTTATTTATGCATAAGCCTTGATAAACTTTATATAGTAGTCGGTGTGGCCCAATGTTTTGCACAGCTTCTTTACATTCTTTGGATTTTCTAAATTGAAAATCACTACTATCTTCGCAGTGTCTACCATTAGTCCTTTCTTACATACCACATGGCCTAGAAATATCCCATAAGGCATGCAAAAGATACATTTCTTCAAGTTTATAGAAATTTGGTATCTGCAACAAGTGTCCAACATAAGGTGCAGACTTATAATGTGGCACTTTATCAATCCAAACACAGTCCAGTCATCAAAATACACTTCTAAGAATTTATGGATGAATTCCTTGAATGTTAAAATTACAACCCTTGAAAAGATCACAGGTGCATTTTTCAGTTTGAATGGCATCACTGTGTAACAGAAGAATCCCCACTCTGTTGCGAAGGTCATCTTGCTACGATCCTCTGGCGCAATCTTAATATGATGGTACCCTGAGAACCCATCAGTGAACGAATAAGATTCATGTCCATCAACATTCTCCAAAACTTCATATGTAAATGGTGTTGGAAATGGGTCATGAACACATGCATCATTGAGCTTTCTTAGGTCTACGCATATTCTGATTTCACCCTGGTGCTTCTTCTCTTGAACCACCATAGGGCTCAGCCAATCAGATTATTCTACTCGCTCAATAATTCCAGCTTCCAGCATTTTTTCCAGTTGTTCATGCACCTTCTCCTTATAATTTGGATTCATTCATTAGGGTCTCTATTTTACAGGCTTCACATTGGGCTTTAAGGTGATCTTCATCACTCCTAGATTCCCTAATATTCCTTTCAGTTTTGAGAACTTGGTGGGAAAAAAGACCTGGTACTCAACAACAACTCTGCAACTTTATCAACTGTATCTTCATGCCAGTAATCACCTATCTTTGCAAACTTAGGTTGTGCGTCAGACCCAATATTTACTTTCCTAGCCTTCAAAGGTTCTGATATATCACGGTTCGCTTCTTTAGGACTTTCAACCTTGCGTTGTCCTTCGGTCTCTAGAATGTTGATTTTTCATGGATCTTCTTCTTCTTCTTCTGTAGTCACATTATAACACTCCAGCGCATGGCGCAGTTGTGTACTCCAGCATGATTGAACCCATTCTACTAGTTCTTCAGGCGTTCTAAAGATAGTGTACTTAATTTCTTGAAGCGCTTCACTAATACACTCAAATCCATTCTCAAAGCTTAAATTTAATAATAAACTCTCCCTCAAGATATCCCATTCATTTGTCTCGTGGCGTAACTCCATTTCCAAGTACCAATTCATTGGAATAGTATCTAAGGTGTGACATAAGATATGCACACATTCTAGTTGTGGCTCTTCTCCCCAAGCTTTCGTCCATTGCACCAAGTGTTTGCGAGGATCATCCTTTCCATTTTATTTTTTAGTTATATGGGTATTAGCATATCCAAAGCTTAGCTTCATCATTTTCTTGTATTCCTTCTAGTCAGTAAATATTTCCTTATGCGTACCCCACCAATTGGCAGACGTATCACGTAGTGCCAATTCAATTGCCTGGAATCGATGTTCCTCGGGCACCTCCCTTTGAAACTCATCCAAAAAGAAATTTTTGTCATTTAAGCCATCATAATATGAAACTTTTCTTATCTTCGTAGATGCACACCACATCAATTTTGTCATCATATTGCAACATAGTGTAGACACCTCATGCAACCTATTCTACTAGTGTTCGAGCTCTTCATCTGAGTCTGAGGTATAAGAGTTGTCTCTATCCCATGTGATCCACCAATCTGCAGTGGGATTGATCCAATCTTCATCACGCATAATAATCTTGTATATTGGATCCAAGTTATCATCCTCCTCATAATCGCGGACTGGTTCAGTGTAGTGTGCTCCTTCAGTGGGGTTTAGTGGCAAGATAACCCTAAGTGCCTTCTTTTCAAATGTCATTCTTCGCTTCTTCAGATTAATTACTGCACCCATGTCAAAATCCCAATCAATCCCTAGTACCGTAGTGTAATATTATTGTCATCCACTATTTCAATTACTTCAAAATCGGCCAAAGCACTTGCTCCTTCAATATCAACTGTTACCCCATGCAGGCGCCCCATAGGAATGATCTTTTGTTGATTGGCCATGCATAGCTATATAGGAGACCATTGTAGCAAAGTTCTCCCCATCATTTCCCATGTCTTCATCGGTAGTATGTTTGCATCAGATCTCAGATCTAATATGACTTGATCCATTTCATATTCTCCAATCTACATAGTCATCCTCATCTCGTGCGCTATTCGCTTCTTATGTTTACTCAGTTTTCTTACAACACGTTGTTCTGAAGGAATCTTAATTTTTCCCATGAAATTTTCGATTAGCTCCTGGATCCCTTCCACTTCCTTTTTATCCCACAACAGCTTCATACCAATTTTCAAAAAATTCGCTAATAGCGAGGGATTCATGTCCTGCACTTCACTATTTCCAACTGGTTTTTCTTGACTCTCGGATGTAGAAGCCTCACCAAAGTTCTTCTTAGCTTCCATGAAATTTTCTTTAGCCCAGTTGAGGTCAAACCTAACTTCGTTTTTAGTAGCCTTGCGCACCCATCCCTTAGTCTTTAGATGCTTTCCTTTATCTTCTCATGTAGTCATACCAATGCACGTTACGATATTAATACTATGGTCCTCTTCGTGAGGCTCCACCCTCATCATCTGGATGTTCTACGTAGGTTGTTTCATCTTCTTCTCCTACACCTTGGAAATCGGCACCGAGAAATCCTCTATCACATGATTGAACTGTTTCCAATATTGACAATATTGATGCGTTAGGTTCTAACAGTCGTGCTCAAAATGTTTAGTGTCACCAAAGTTATAACAAATAACCTGTCTACGACCTCTGCCAACCCCTCCTCCTCTTCCTCTTCCATGGCCTTGGAATCCTCTGCACACTACACCCCCGCCCTAATCCTAAGGCCAATTTTTTGACTACATATAATACATAGGAGTCTGCTCCATCATTCATTCATAGCTTCAGCAGTTTCATTCATCATGTCCAACCGATTTACAGAAAGTAAAAAACAATTGTTGTGGTGTCTGAACAAACTTCTGCAAGAGGTGACAATTATCTGTTATGTACATCTCAGTTATCTGACAGATAACACACCACAATGGTACTCTCTTGCTCAGTCCCGTCATGTTTTCATGCTTCAGAGGCATAGGACCTCCTCCTATCAACTAATTATGATACACAGGGTAGTGGTCCTTATCATGTCCTTTGTCTTTGCATTTTATACACCAGATTTGAGCGCGCACCTCTGACTAAGCATCCTTTCCTATCTTCAGACTCTGCAACTCCATGCGCAGAGTTGCCATGTGTGACTGAATCTATTGTACTCCAACATTTTTATCCTACACTGGTGAAGCTTCTAACTTCATCGCGATCTCCACTTCCACCGCTTGTGTTCCTATCTTCTGTTGTGATAATGGTAATCTCAGATGAGGCAACAGGGAAGAAATGTACCAGTCCCTATGTTGATCATCTGTGATCTTCATATTATCCTATCAGATCAAGCATTTTAGCCACTGGTCAGAATCCCACGAGGACTCATTTACCCTCTATTGTATTTCCTTAAACTTGGTTACAAAATGTGCCTAAGAATTAGGCTTTCTAAACTCATTTTTCAAAGCTTGTTGAGTCTTTTCCAACGTCGCGCTAGTTTTATCTTGACAGAATTTAATATACCAAGTCAGCGCCCTAACCTGCAATGCAGTGACTAGCTGTGCTTTCTTTATCTTATCATGAGTAATCTGCTACACTATCCACACATCATCTGTAACAAACGAGAATGGTTTGGGGTCTTCGCTTCCCACCTGTTTGAAGATCGGCATCTTCATTGTGTTTGCCATGTTGAATGGTTGGTGTGGAGGTGGAGATAGAGGTGGAGGTGAAGGTGTAGGTGTATGCAGTGGAGGTGGAGTGGATGGATGAGGTATCCTTGGGATACCTTGACTTACTATCTATAGTAAACTCCGCGGTGTACTCAGGATAGTCCCTTCATCATCACTAGAAGAGGATCCTAACAATGGACTGTATTCAGAGCCTGATTCTCCATTCCTTCTAAAGGGTTTTTCACTTTGCGTAGTCTGAAACATTAAGGTAATGGCATAACCCAATTTTCACATAACAACATCTTAATCCAAGTTTTTAGAGATTTTAAATACTTACCTCGGGGTCCCTTGAAGAGTCTGTGCTTTGCTTCGCTATAGTTGATGGTCGTATCAATCAAAAGTTCAGTGACAAATCCTCTGACTATGCAATCAATCCAGTGATCAATGACCCGTGCAATGTTGTTTTCTAAAGATTCTAGGTGCCTCACCAACTCTAGAGTCCACACAATAAGGTCGTCAAGTCTCCACGTACCCTAACTGTCCACTAATCTAGACAGCCACTCGTGCAGTTCACAAGGAAAGAAACAGAAAAATTCTTTAGTTTCATCTATGTACAGGTATTTATTCAACCACTGTTCCTTAGATAACTAAGGGTTTCTATTCTCCTGAGCTACAAATGCATGCAAATTTCAATCGATCCACTTCTCGGTTTCCTTCTTTGTAGGAAATTGTTTATTCGACATCACACATTCCTCAATAGATCTCGTTCCAGGTAACGAAACCATTTATTTGCTTGATGGGGCTTGACTCATGTTTAGATTTAACTGCGCCAACCAAAAAAACACTAATTTCTAGCCCTTTCGGAAACAACCTGCATAGAACTAGGTTTCTACATCAAGAGGCTTGTGTGATGGACTCCTGGGTTTCTTATGGCTTAGATCTACCTTCATTCAACCTTATCCTTCCCGAATAAAAAACTACTACAAACATATCTGAATAACTTCTAGATCTTTGCAAAGGTAGCTAATTCTATTTCTCATGCATAAATATTATAGGTCTACCAGTTTCACATAGAAAATGAAAATTAATTCATATTAAACAAATTATAGAGTGAAGATACATAAACTTTGAAGAAGTAAATAAAAGGACACATATGCATCAATTTCAGCCCAAAATAGTCCTTATTAGATATAAACGCTTAGATACAAACTTTTTATCCCTGCACACTCAGCTATAGGTGTTATAGACATTTTTGGGCACTACAACCCCAAGCATGAAATTTCCATAAACCAAGGGCTCCTAAGTCCCTAAAAGTGTTGTTCTAACCCCTAAAGGAACAAGGTCAATAGATTACATCTTCTCCCAGAAGTTCTCCATGAAAAACTGCTCAGAATTGGTCAAAACAGGATCATTTCAGCTGCTCCACTTGCTAAGTGCGTTGCATCTCACCTAAATACACTGTGAGGGTGCGTTTCATTTCAAAAATCCCTTCTATAGGGTGCGATGGGCGAGAAATGACAAATGGCAGTGTCATTCCGCGAGGTGGAGAGGCAATGGAAGCTTCCAGAAACTTCTCCTGTGACACTTGCCTCACTGAATTCGACCAAGGATGAGTAAGAGATCATCAATCTCCAAGTGGAAGCAAGAACTATCAGAGGGAAGACACTAATCAAATCATAAGTTGACTCATCTCCATTACAGATATCTATATATGGATCCCTCATCCCAGAGATCCAGAGGCTGGAATTTTGCATATTGTAAGGAATTGCTGTTGGTTTCTTGAGACAAACATCAGATTGTTGGGTGATCTAAGCTTTATTTGAGGTGAAGAGGGGCTTCTTTGCTGGGAGGTTGATGCTGGGTCAGAACAACTGGTTGTAACTCCTCTTGGCTCTTTCTTGTTTATTAATAAAAGCTATTCAAGTTTTCCTCTATGCTCTTGTGTCATTGGTGCTTGCTACATTTGTATGGTCAATTTACATCTGATCCTAGATTGTTTATGATTATAGATCCATGTCTTTGTATAGTGCTATGCTACTGTGATCTTACAGGTACTTTGTGAAGCTGGGCGTGCAAGGGAGCAGGTAGCTAAAGACTATCAAAGAAGAGGGGAATCAAATCAGGAGATTAGCGCAAGACAGAGGTTGGTCATTCTGTTCCTCTCTATCTATAATTCATAAAGGAAAAATGAAAGTAGATTTTCTCTGTTTGTTTCTAAGGCAGATGTCACACCTTAGTGGGATACAGCAGTTCTATATAGACACTTTTCCCTGTAACAAAATGGTGACTCCGCTGGGGAGAAATTAGTTTGTTTGTTTATCATTCTTTGTTGTCTGTTTCATAAACTTACAGGTAGCATTCAAACTGCATTTACCATAGCAAATGCAAAGTAGATAACTGCTACTTCAATCCATCTACTGGATCTGTTTATGATTTAAACAACTGATTCACAAACTATCTGATTGCCCTTGTGATAGCTCTTAGATCCTCCTTAGATCTACCCCTGATTGTTACATTACTGATTTCTTTTTGCTCGGCCAAAACCCAAGAACTGAACTGCAAACTGTGACCTGAAACCCAAACAGAGTCTCATTTCTGGCCCAGCGCAGGTACTGTTCAGAGAATCTAAACTTCAGCGCACTTCCCGAGTGGACAAGGTGCGCTGCATTTCAAATTCTCTGTGTTACAGGTGCACTGATCAGACTAGGCTCTGTGCAGTTTTGGTTTCTGTGATTCATTCTTTCCAGTTCTATTCCTGAATTTTGCTACCTGTGATCAGTATATGTCTGTTTGAAACCCCTTTTCCTTGTTGTTATTCCGCCTCCTTTGTAGAAAATAACTGTAGATGTTTTTGTGTGTTTGTTGAGTCATTTACAGTTCTCCTTTGCAAAAGTAGCATAATCGTATTGTCATCCTTTGATTTGAAACTGTCGCAAGTGTCGATTTCAATCGTAGGAAAGAGTTTGATTGCTTTTGATGGTCGATTATCCTGCTACTTTTGTTTTTGGTCTGAATTTGTAATTTTCTAGTGTTAAGAACAAGTATTCATTTCAAAATCGTAAGGTGTTGTGATCATCTCCATTTTTTATTTCAAAAAGAAACTTGTTGATATTTGTCGCTTGAAAAGAAATTCAGATTTGTGCATCAACTTTCTTTTTAGCATTCATATACTAAGAAAGTCGAAAACAAATACATGCATGTGCATTTGCATATAGACAGTCTGATTGGCTTGATTTAGGAAAGTTCATTTAGAGTGTGTACTTTGCTCTTTGTGAAAATATTTTGTCTTTCTTTTCCTTAGTAGCTAGGATTTTCATTGCACAAAGAAGATAAAAAGTTTGTTTATCATCTTAGATTGCATTTTAGGAATTACATCTACATCTCGCGGTGAACCTGAAAGGCAAACTTCATAAACAAGATCAACTTAAAATAAATTCAATGAATCTAACAACGCTTTGGAACTTAACGCACAACATTTAGAAGTCTAGGCTAGATACGTATTCTGGCATCGTAAAGCCTGGTAACTGTTGTTCTCACTGATGGTTGGGTGATTCCTCCACTTTGAGATGATAAGTGCCAGTACGGACTTGTGCTCCCACGTACCGTCGAGTATATTTTGGGAGACCCCAATAGGCTTAATCCTTTATCCATAGGAAGCCGTGTCTGCCGCCCTATCGATCGCAATGCACTGAACACAGCATTCGGGAAGATTGACTACCGTACCGTAAAAAGTATTCTACAGTTCTGCGATTGGTTTGGTAACCCCTCTACCCAGAGTAGTCCCTTTCATTCCTTTTCAGACTCCTTAACAGAAAAGGTCTATCTGAGCACTTGCCACTTCAAGCTCATTAAAAATTGAAGGCGACTAGAGTCATCTTTTGTTTTTTCTCGACTCTTAAAAACTGAAAAAATGAGTTGTTTCAAAGTGTCTAAAATTTATTTTAAACGGAATATTCATTACCCTTTCCTACGTTGATCTTGGGTTGAGAAAATGGAATCCACCAACCAAGGAATTCCCCTTGGAGGAAATTCTAGTCCCTTTTCCTCTTGGGGAGATGTTGGTGCACCCCATATGGCCACATTGTCGCTTCTAGGACTGACAATTGGTTTGCCTGTATGGCTCTTCTCAACCTCTGTCGTTCAGAACACCACAATTCCTGAACAATCGAATCAGCAACTAGACGAGTCCAGAGTTACCCACCAACCTTCTACTTCCTCCAATTCTTCCTCTCCTCCTTCCTCTTCGCTTGACGGGATTGGTAAAGCCAAAAGTCAAGTACCCGAGAAGAAGAAGGAAAAGAAGAAGAAAGAGAAGAAGAAGAAGGAGCCAAAAGCGAATGGGGGCAAACGAGCATCGTCTAGCGAAAATCCACACACTGCACCGACCAGGCCTAAATCGCCATGTGTCATTTGCAAAGGAGACCACTATCACAGAGATTGTCCTTGCATCCCTCGGATCTTAAGGGACTGGTCTCCTCGTTTGCACAACCCGGTGTCGTCAACCTCTGATGGTCATGTTGAAAACACATTGTCAACTAGTGAAACTGAAGCCCCAGGACAAAAATGAAAATATAGATTTCCTTGTAAACTGTGTGAAGGCGATCATGCCGTACACCGTTGTCCCTTCTTAGATGAAGCTAAAAGAGTTTTGGACGATCGTCTAGTTTCACCGTTACGACTTCCTCCTGGATATAAAAAACTCTTGCCGAGTCCGTCATTGGTTGAAAATCCGGCTGGCCCGCTCAAGTGGTCGGCTGAAGCATCTATCATTGAAGACACACCATCTGAACCCATACCAGACGAAAGTCAAAAGGTCGAGGTGGCAGTTGACCTGGTCTTGCCTTAAGAGGTTCCATCTTCAGATGATACAGTCACCGAAGAGAACAAGGATGACACCGTCCAAATTATTTTCATAAGCACAGACTCCAACGAACATGGGGGCAATATACCCATTCCTTTACCGCAGGAAGGAATTTCGTCAGAGTCGTACCCGGCCGTCTATTCGGTCCCACCTCCAAGCAACCTAGTTGTCTCCTTCGATTGGAATCAACTAGGCAGACCCCGTTTACCAGCTAGTATACCATTCTGAATCATTGTTCAAATATATAGAATGGTTATGGCCAGTACCATCATAGATGAAGGGGCTTCTCTGAGTATCCTTTCCTCAACTGCTTGGAAAGCACTTGGTTCACCATCGCTTTCGCCTGAGATGAGAAATCTAACAGGCTTTGACAAAGGAACCAGTTGACCGTTAGGGATCCTTCCCAATGTGCCCATAACATTGAGAGGGAAAACCATTCACATGAACATAATGGTAGTTCAAGGACCCCTGGATTATAATCTACTCCTTGGACGAGACTATATTTATTGCATGAGAGCCATTGTCTCATCACTCTTTAGAGTGATGTGTTTTCCGCACGAAGGAAGAGTGGTCAAGCTCGTAGACCAGCTTTCATTTCCCGGATCACGCATAGCAAATAGTCATATACCATCCCAGAATGGTCTTTTCACGCAAGAAATGTCTCAATCCCAAGTCCATCCACCCAATGAGCGCGAGTGATTCGAGGGACATGACTAAAACCCAGGGGGCATGCACCCTGGTCTGCTTCGGTAGGAAAACTTCTGGTATATGGTAGGTTTCCGCGAGAGTATATGACCTCCGTACTCCCGTCCGTGATTGGAAGAGGGAGTTGGACTGGAATAAGATCCTCTTGTCAAAGTTATGTGAGTTGGCAGGCATCGCCGCTCACCTTTGTTTATCTCGGTAGACATCGCCGAAGAGGTGTTTTTTTTACGCCGTAAATAGAACAATCTTTGGTAACCTGTAAGAGGTAGGCCTCTCTCGGTAAAACAAATGTTTTAACGGAATAAAGAAGGGGTAACCTTGAAACTCTGTTTTATACCTGGGGGCATGCAAGCGAAGAGCGACTATTTATTTTTTAAATTTGTAGGTCCTCTAACCCTTTAAACTCGTAGGATTGGTCGTTTCCTAACTTTCATAAAGAAAGGATGCGGGGCAAAACTCTAAAAATTGTCGTTTTTATATATGAGACATTCTTATCACACAACTGGATTAATCGAGCAGTTTTAGCACATAGTTCAAGCTCGTTAAAAAATAAACATAAGGCATGAGCAAATGTTTCCCCCCGCGTTTAAGCTCATTAAAAAATGAACTATTCACCGGTAAATAACCATCGTGAATGTAGTACTTCAGCCATTAAAGCCTTGGTCGTCTTTGCACCATCACCTCCACTTTTGCATTGGCCGATCATTCACCTCCATTTGATTGTTTACCCATTTTGAGGAACAGCTGCGAAGAGTGATCTCACTAGCCATCCTTGTAACACTGCCATGATTAGAAAATTCCAAACCTTACTTGGAATCAGTTGCTACCCATTTTATCACTCGTTCCTCAAAAGACGAGTCTCCTTTAAGCTCTTTTCAACTGACTCGTAAAATATGAAAAGATTGCCGAGCCATTGGCCTCTCCAGCTCGTTAAAGGGATCGGAAGTGCTATCTCTCCTCTAAATTTTAATCTTTTTGGACCTGAGAGATTATAACACAAAAAGATCGAGCGCTTGTTTTGTTCGGCTCATTAAAAGTATCGAAAATTCATTCCTTCTATATTGTTTTATACTTTTTCGGACTTAAGGGATTAGATGACGAAAAAGCAATTTTGGAGTTACCTTTATGTTCCTTTTCATACTCTCTAAAATTGAAAAGGACCGAGTTATCTTTGTCGTTAAACTCGTTAAAAGTGTAATAGCCACAAACTTGTCTATAGACGAGAACGAGTTTCACTGTCGCTAGGCTCGTTAAAACATAGCGATGGGTTTGCCCGAAGGGCAAATTATAGAACAAGCATATGTTATCCTCCTCAAGCTTGACAAAAATAAAGAGGTGCTGGTCAGAAATGACTGGGGAAAATTGGGAAGAAAACTTGAAGAAACTTTGTTGGTAGCAAGTCGCTCTTGAACATGACACTTTCACTCCGTGTCCGAGTCAGGTTGGGTTGTTTCATTCACTGGTCACATCACCATGGTCCCATCATACCATCCACATTTGGGGTTAATGCTACCAATCCATCACATCAGTGTCACCGATATGTTCAAGAGAAGTCATTCAGAGAATTCACCTGTGTCTCACCCACTACCATACATTTATACTCCATTCTTTTGTGACCACCACCCTGAACCTTATATCACTAGATCGTTTTCGCCTCCATTAAAATCATTTGCTCCGTTCCATGTCATTGATGTGGGATTAATTAAGGCCCTCCTGTGACGGATCGCTTCTTGTCGACATCAGCTCATTATCCAAGAAGTCGATCTAGGAACACCCCATTCAGTACTTTGAAGCTTGCATGCCTCAATGGCAAGTTTCTCACTTCCGGCGATAGGTTTACATCAATGACCTTCGACCGAAAGATTTTGCGTGGTGTTCGACGCCAAGTCCTTTATTCACACCACGTGAATTGTACTGCAGTACCTTGAGGGTCATTATCATTATCGGTGATTCCTCTCGCGCCTGTTAACAGCTTACATCATTGGCTGGTAATCAGGCGATGTCTTTCCATGTTCGACTCCAGAACATCCTTCACATGGATCGACTTTTACTTCGAGTGGAGATAAAACAAGATTGAAGACCCCGAATCTAGTTTCATCCATCTGGGCTGCGATATATATTCAGGGAAATAAAGACATCAAATGTACATCATTGCTGCACAGATAATCATCTAATCAAAGGGATGATGGCTCTACCAAAATCATCAGTCTACACTCAGACGATTGTCTGTCCTATGTACATGAAAATGAATTTATAAAGCTGAGCATGGGAATGCCCGCTTCAGCTAGATCATGAAAATATTATGAAGATAATGTATTGTATTGTATCTTATTACAGGTCTCCTCCCAGCTTGAAAGAACTTCGGATCCTCATAATAAATCATTTCACTCGACAACAAAAGATTAACGACCTCATGCTTTAGGGGGCAACTTTTATAGACATTTTTGGGCACTACAACCCCAAGCATGAAATTTCCATAAACCAAGGGCTCCTAAGTCCCTAAAAGTGTTGTTCTAACCCCTAAAGGAACAAGGTCAACAGATTACATCTTCTCCCAGAAGTTCTCCATGAAAAACTGCTCAGAATTGGTCAAAACAGGATCATTTCAGCTGCTCCACTTGCTAAGTGCGTTGCATCTCACCTAAATACACTGTGAGGGTGCGTTTCATTTCAAAAATCCCTTCTATGGGGTGCGATGGGTGAGAAATGACAAATGGCAGTGTCATTCTGCGAGGTGGAGAGGCAATGGAAGCTTCCAGAAACTTCTCCTGTGACACTTGCCTCACTGAATTCGACCAAGGATGAGTAAGAGATCATCAATCTCCAAGTGGAAGCAAGAACTATCATAGGGAAGACACTAATCAAATCATAAGCTGACTCATCTCCATTACAGATATCTATATAGGGATCCCTCATCCCAGAGATCCAGAGGCTGGAATTTTGCATATTGTAAGGAATTGTTGTTGGTTTCTTGAGATAAACATCAGATTGTTGGGTGATCTAAGCTTTGTTTAAGGTGAAGAGGGGCTTCTTTGCTAGGAGGTTGATGCTGGGTCAGAACAATTGGTTGTAACTCCTCTTGGCTCTTTCTTGTTTATCAATAAAAGCTATTCAAGTTTTCCTCTATGCTCTTGTGTCATTGATGCTTGCTACATTTGTATGGTCAATTTACATCTGATCCTAGATTGTTTATGATTATAGATCCATGTCTTTGTATAGTGCTATGGTACTGTGATCTTACAGGTACTTTGTGAAGCTGGGCGTGCAAGGGAGCAGGTAGCTAAAGACTATCAAAGAAGAGGGGAATCAAATCAGGAGATTAGCACAAGACAGAGGTTGGTCATTCTGTTCCTCTCTATCTATAATTCATAAAGGAAAAACGAAAGAAGCTTTTCTCTGTTTTTTTCTAAGGCAGTTGTCACACCTTAGTGGGATAGAGCAGTTCTATATAGACACTTTTCCCTGTAACAGCAGGGGCCTGCGCACTCAGCCCACAGACTTACCAAGGTCTCCGCACACTCAACTACAGGGGCCCGCGCTCTCAGCTATCAGACTTACCAAGGTCTCCACGCACTCAGCTACAAGAGCCTTCCCCTTTCGCCTAAGTACAGGAAATAGACCTTTCTTGCCTTAGCACCTTGTCCTTACAATGATTCTTCCTATCTAGTTCAATTCTCCTAAGACTTGCTATGACTCAACTTTATATAGCATTTTCTTTACAATATCATGGTCCGCCGACCATGGGCGGGTCTCAAGATAACTCTATCACCTACACAACTAAAGGACTAAAGTCCCTTTGACTTCTACTAGATTTGTACTCCACTTTCCATATTTAGCGGAGATTTTATATTCGCTACAAAAGATAATACAAACCTGACTCAAAACTTAACAAAATTGACCCCAGGGACCCCATCCCAACAAGCATGTGAATATTTAAACAATGTGGGCTAGTAGAAACTAGCTCTCATGACTTTATGTGTCGTTGTGTTACCCGTGAAGTGACCCTCGACTGGTCCATCATGCAAATCGTGTAACACTCTCTCAGAATCTTATGCTTCTAGGCACCTCAGCAAAATTCCATTATTGTGCTTTCTGTAAAGTACTTCATGCACTAATTGGTAAGATAAGGCTTTGATTCGGAGTACCCTCTTCTTCCGCATGGAAAAGTGAGAGGGCATGGTGTCATTCTCAAGGTATTGGTGCACTTCTTCGTACCAAGAGTTTTCATGCGAAGTGGTTGATGCTTGCTCTATATTATACGTATCAAATTATTTCTCCCATCCAGTAAGCTCTTCTTCTTTCTCTTGTGCATGTACCACTTCTACTGCAAGTCTACAGAGACCATGACCCTTGATAGTGTGAACTGAATTGATATCAAGATCATATTCTTATAGTCCTGTCATCAAGTTCACACGTCTTTCACCCAGCTCTTGTTGAACAAGCAGCGATATGACTGTTAGGTGCGGCACGAAGACTATGCAATGGTCTTTCAATAGGTAGGGTCTGAAATGTTTCATCGCCATGTATAAAACATATGCTTGTTTATCCACTGTGTGATAGTTGATCACGGTTCCCTACATGCTCATTCTCATGAAGGAGACAGGACGTTCATTGTTCAGCTCATCCTTCTGTGTGAGCACTACAACAAATGAATTGTCAGAAGTGAATGTGTAAAGAAAGAAATCTTTGTTTAAATATGGGTTGTATAGTGTGGGTGAATCTGCTATTCCATGCTTGATACGGGTGAACGTGTCCTTTTCCTTCTTCCCCCAATTGTAGGTTGTGTCCTTCTTGCTCATATCTTGGATAGGTTTAACAATCTTTGGATAATCTGATATGAACTTGTCAAGGAATTTGATCTCCCCTAAGAAGGCATGCATAAATTTCTTGTTGACTAGGTGAGGAATCTGCATGATAGTCTGAACTCAGTCCAGATCAACCTTGATCCCACTCTTGGTGATGATATGCCCAAGGAGGTTCCCATCAGACACTGCAAAGACATTCTTCCTAGGATTCAAGGATATCCCATACTTTCGACATCACTGAAAGATATTTTGAATATGGCACAGGTGTAACCATTTTCTATAAAATATTGTTACATCATCAAGGTAGACCACCACACTCTATCTAATGATCCCATGAAAGGCAATGTCCATAGTGCACTGGAAATTTGTGCCTACATTTACCAGCCAAAATGACTTTCTTCGATAAGTGAATGTACCCCACTTGGTATAGAATGTAGTTTTAAGCTCGTTAGGTTCTGCTACTAGAACCTAGCTATATCCAAAAAAACTGTCAAGCAAAGAAAACATTTCTTCTCTAGATATTGTCCACAAGATGTGCTCCATAGATGACACAAGGTAGTTGTCCTTGTCTGAGGCACAATTCATATTTCGGAAATATACACACAAGCAGATCTCCCTAGACTTCTTCCTCACATGAACTAAGTTTGAAACCCAAGTAGAATGATGAACCTTGTAAATGATCCAAGCATCCAATAGCTTAGTCAATTCTTTCTATATGAGGGGTTCAAGTGATGGATGGACTTTTCTGAGCTTCTACTAAAATGGCTTGACCCCTTCTTTGATCGGAATGATGTGTTGGATTATTCACGTGTCATATGCTTTCAATTCATCATATGTCCATGTGAATACATCATGGCACTATCTAAATAGGTAGACAAATGCGTGTCACTCTTCCGGTGTGCAACATATACCGAGATTTATGAACTTGGAATCTCTGTTTGTTTCCATATTAATCTATTCATGCATCAGTGTGGAACTATAGGTTTTAGTGTTCTTGGGTCCTTTGAAGTGGTTCTGTAAGTCATATAACTTCTTGAGTTAAACCAAACCCTTGGGAATGAGGTTGCCTTTGCTGTCATGAGTTGTGTCTTATAGATATTGTTCGTGCACGTCTTCGTCTATCGCTGCATCCTTGAGACATCAGCGTTGGCCATGAAATGTAGTATCTATTCATCATCGTCAAAAACATGCAAATTAGTGATGTTGATAGGGATATATGGATTATACAAAATTTCAACAATAAATCTATCCCTAAGCGATGTCATCCTAGCAGCTGCATTTTCTAGAGCATCTGCACTTGCATTGTGCATTGTTGGTATTGAGATGATATTAAAAGCTCGGAAATTAGAGATAAGATACCATACCTCTTATTGGTAAATCTTAAGATGAGGTGAAAGACAGTGTATGGTGTTATGTACCTAACGTACCACAATCTCTGAATCACCTACCACTTTCAGGATAGCAACGTTGAGGCTGAGGGCTTTCTGTAAACCCAAAATGAGTGCTTCATATTCGGTAGTATTGTTCGTGCATTCAAACTCCAAGCAACTTGAGACTAAGTGTTTCCTTTGCCTTGGGTCTATCAAAACACACACGGCTTTGAATCCGTCATGTGTTTTGGATCCGTCGAAATACAAGGTCCACAAGTCATTTCTACAAGGATCATTTGTCACACTAGTACTGCTAACACTACTCCTACTACTATTACAATGCATTGTACAAGCTTCATTTCCACCAATTGCGCAAAGAAGGGGACCCAACTGTGTATCTGGTTGGGTGGGGCTCGTTTGTGCAAAATAACACCCCAGCTACATTTCCAGAAAGAAATTGTTGAATAGAACTTCTACGAAATCCAACAATTCATTCTTTTCATTCAAGGAAGTAACTTTATGTTTCATATATCTCCCAATAACACCTGAATTTGGTTGTTTCTACCCTGGTACAGAAGCCATAAGTGTGACAAGTCTGTAGAAAAATATCCTTGCAACATATTGGACCAATTTCTCCTAAGTAATAAATGATATGCTTCCTAGATGTCCATGATCACAATGTTAAAGCACTGTTGAACTCATTCATTGAAAGATAACCAAATGATCACATCCCAAAGTTCACTAATGGTTGGTACACGTGTTCAGTCAAGTTGGATGATCTACACAGTTGTACTAATCCATTGTGCATTGATCTGTTTAGCGATGGAGAGTGGCATGACATTGACTAATGCACCAGAGTCAACCAAATAGTTGTGTACATTGAAGTATAATATTTCAAATGATAAAAAAACTAGTGGGCAGAGCGATTTCTCTTCTTCCATGCAAAAAAAATTGAGAAAATATGGGAGTGATCTGAGACACTTGTTTGGTCCGTTGCAGGAAGAGGCAACATTATCTGTGGAGGTTTTCCCCACTGCATGCAAAAGAATATCCCACTGACCCATGAGCTTGGTTAGCTCATACAGAGAAATGTTTTCACAGTTCTTCATCATATCTTCAGCAATATTGTAATCCAAAGTGGGAAGACTCACCGAGTTGTCTCGGGGAAGACTTGTATTTGTACTGTTCAGTGGAGTATTTTGGAGTTTGTTTCTCATGGACATATCTTTCGTTGTAGTTGTCTTCACATAATTTATTTTTGTTTTCTTTGTTGAGGATGTCAGTGGATCAACTATTATGAGAATTTGTTTAAATTTTTCATTCGGTATCTCAATCACAGCAGGAGCCCCTTGACTTCTCAAGTTGTATCAATTGTTCTACTTTGGGGGCTCCTTCTTAGTGGTTGTTTTCTTCTGGGAAGCATTGAGACATTGATACATGTTAATTACATTCCTATAAATTGGAGCGTCATCAAATGCAACATCCTCTTCATTATCTTCATCCTCCAGGTGAACCTGCTCACTGGCTTTAAAACGATCATTCAACCTTGAAGCCATCGTGCTCATAACTCGGTTCCATTATGGACAAGACTTCTCTGAATGTCATTCTTCATGGATCGTGTAGAAGTTATCCTTAACAATTTTTTCCACTTGGAACACAACATTGGACCTCTGCGCATATTTAGCCCGGTGGCTACTGCTGCTACCTGATGTCGCATTCTTCCTCTATGCAAATCTAGGAGGTTTGCTGCTCACTGTTCTGTTGGTTGTACATTGCTTATTTTCAGCCACTTTGGTTGTCAATGACTTGAGGAGATGAGTAAGGATCTCAATTTCACTTGTTTCCTTTTCCTTTACCTTACTCATAGAAGTGTGAGACCTCCGGCCCGTGTCTTTAGAGTCCTTGGTTCATCATATACAATGACTCGAATCGCGTGCAGGTCTTTCTCCACATCAATTTCTTCTTTGAAATTTTCTAAAATTGTTGGTTTCGCAACTCGCTTAATGAACTACGCAATATTGATCGGTATTTTAGACGTATAATAGTCAACTGTGATGGAGTCATGATTTTTAGTGTTTGCAATGAACTTATTCAAGATATGATTAAACCTCTGGTTAAAATCCTTCACTTTTTCTTTTTTCTCCATCTTGAGACTACCAAACTCTTTTAACAACATGGGGGGGGGGGGGGGGGGGGTGGGGGGGTTGTCCTCAGCAAATCTCTTAAGGAAAATTCTCTTGAACATTCCCCAGTTCTGAATGGAGTTGACAGGAATGCTATGGCACCATACAGTTTCTCTGCCATCCAAGGTACATGGAAACAGTGTACATGCAACATCATCATAATGTACCTCGATTGTCTGCAAATGTAGGTAGAATGTGTCTAGATGGTCTTCTGCCTTCATTGTTTAGTCAGGGTCATACTTTGTCAACAAATTCTCTATGTCCCTTGGAATATTGTGCAAGGCATCCAGGACTGCCAATGGGCCCTGTGTCATCCATTCCAGATTTTGATCAACCATATTGTCCTCTTCTTCGTCCTCCTCCTCTTCTTCTGAATCTGATGGTTCAACCTCTAAATCTGTTGGTTCATCTTCGCCTCCGCCTCCTCCACTGCCTTCCCCTCTGCTGCCTTTGCCAAAACCTGAGCCCAAGAGTAAGTTGTTAACTTCTTGTCCTTCTAGGAAAATAGGAGGTTCCTCTTCATTCTCAACAACTTCTGTCAACTCTTCAAGAGTGGAAAGGATTACTTATTCAACATATGAGACTACCACTCTTGTGGGTGTAGTCTTTTACTTCCTCTGCTAAGAGGAAAGAGTGTGTACTCCTTGAATCAATCCAACAACTTTAGAAAACTTATGGCTAATGGGAAGGATAGCTCGAATGTGATGATATGAAATTTCTTGTTTGGGTCTGGGAGGCAAGGAGTAACCAACTTCATAGTTGTGTGTGGGAGAGAGGGAGTTTGTTTTACTGCCTTGACAAGATGATGGATATGTGGGGTTGATAGGACACTCAACCATAAACTACTAGTGGCCCTCCTAGTGCCAAAAATGTTGAAGAGACCCACCAACATTCAAGGAATCTTCCCGATATGAAGTACCAACTAGACCTCACATCATTTGGTGTAGGAGTCCCATCTGGTATGATGGCTTGGTTTCCATTACTTATAGGTTTTCCTTAGCTCCTATTGTTCATCACATGAGAGTGTTATGCTTGTAACTTCAAGAAAGCAAGGTGAGTATGCCTGGTGAGTGAGTAATGTAACTTTGTGTCCAGGTTCTCTTACTGTAAGGGAGAGGGTAAAAGTGAGCCTCTAGATAAGAGGTAGTAGTACCACCCAGGGAGAGACACACACAAAAACAAAAAGGGTCTATCCAGCATCCAGGGGAATGGTCCATAGTAGATGCGGTAGTCGTTAAAACCAAACTACAAGGGAAATTTCATACATTGTCCAACAGAGTAGTCCACACGGGGGTGATGGTTGTTATGACCAAGAAAACATAAGGATGGTATGTCTAATGTCTGGTAGAGTAGTCCACATAGACGAGACAGTGGTGATAAATAATACAACACATCTTCAACAATTTAAGTACTAAAATAACCAAAGTAGTTCAACTATCTTAGTACAATTTAAGGAAACATGGATTACAAATGTTTAAAGAATACTCTTACAAATGGATACCAAACATGCGTGAAAATGTGTTGACCTTAGATAGTTTCTAAATTAAGAAAAAAATTCGAGACACGTTTGTACACCATACATCACTCACCCCAGTACTGGGACATTGGACCCACTCCTCACTCCTCAAAGAACAAATTATAGACTCTCAATGCTGTTTGGGAGGAGCAAAGGTGAAAAGTGTTTTCTCATACAATGAGGGGGTATATATAGCCCAGTGGGATAACTGACCCTTGTGACTCTTCTAATTCCCTCATGACTATTTGACTTCCTATGACTTTTCGATTTACATGACTCTTCAACTTCATATGTGCATCTCTTGGAACTTCACATTACATTACATTTGACTACAACAAGTATGGTCCATAGTAGTGAAGTGGTTGAGACAACTCACGACACAACTCAACATGACATTGTCGATCTGTTATGTTGTTGAGTGATGGGTGTTCTCTGGGTGTATAATGTCTTCATCTCCACAACGCAAAGTGTGCAGGGTCTTCAATGGTCATGGTATTTACTTGATGGTGCATGTGTATGTGTCCCTTTCGCTTGTTGCTTGATGTGCTTCATATGTTCATTCAACTGTGAGAAAGTCTTCTAGCATTCACTCCTTCTTCATCCCATTTGGCATTGCGCCATGTTTCATCAATGTACCTATTCCTACAATCACTTATGAAGAGATGACATCAAATCCAAAAATCACCTAGTCTAGCATGATTCATTGTTTTCCATTTCAGGTGCAGGTGACCAGGAGAGGAACAAGGCACTAAAATTGTGCAGAGCACAGCTCTAGTTGGGATGAGAGGCTCTAGAGCACTGTCAGGAAAAACTACCCATATGTCACTGAGAGGTAGATTTATGCATTCTGGGACAATAGTGATAGCTGCAAGGTAAAACCCAACCCTAGGCAAAACTACACAGTTCCGGGGAGGAAAACAAGGCAGGGTATTGGGAGGAACTTCCCTGCAATTCTATGTGGTTTTTAGGATGAGGACTGGGTAGGTCATCCAAGGTTCCAGTTGGGAATCTGCGCAACTTCTTTGAGGAAGTCAAAATGGGCATATGGAGGCACTGGCAAACATTTCTGCACAGTTTTCTAGAGAAATGCTGGATCGAGCTACGGGAGCTACTGGTCACAACCGTGCAATTTTGAGGGACAGTGTCAGATAGGCAGTTGTTGTGCATTTTCTGAGATAAGTGGAAAGTGGGGCATCATGTAGAGTTCCAATTAAAACTGCATAATTTTTAGAGGGACAGCAGGGAAAGCCAGTGAGGGAGCTTGTTATTCAGATCTGCGCAATTCCTCGGAACAGTGCAACGACAAGCAGCAGAGGCCTAACTCACATGACTACGTAGTTTCTATAGATAGTGCATAGTAGGCAGTTGGGCCAATTCTGCATAGTTTTGGGGAGCAGTACAGCCCTGGATTTGAGTGTAGTTTAGGTTTCCTAGTAGACCAGATGGAGGCTTAATGAGTGATCTTGCGGGAAGTGCATATTGGATCGAACTTGGGGATAAATTCTGCGGAGTTCTGGGAGATAGTTATCTTTCTCACTTCCAAGATTGCACAGTGTAGGTTTCCTCAAAGGACAACCTCAATCTCTGCGCAGTTTTGTTAAGCAAAGTATGGTCACTAAGAGCTGAGACTGTGTAGTGCAGCGCAGTCAAGGTACAGTTGAAGGAGGGTTGTCCGGTCGACAAATTTTCAGGAAAAATGGCTAAGTGTGAGAGCAAGAGAACTTGTGCGTACATGACATTGTAATCACACACTTAGCATGACTTGACAATAAGACACCTCAAACCAACAAGATAAACATGTGCTCAATGAGACCACCTTAAAGGTTAAGAGTGATAAGTGCAACACTTGACATAGACCTTTGAACGACTATGACGACACTTGCACAACAGTGCTTGTAACTTTGTGTGTGAGTATGACTGATGTTCACAGAGCGAAAACAACCAATGCACACAAAGAAAAACCTTCAAAATTTTCAGAACAAGATCGCAAGCATGACACAATAGTCAAGATGCCAAACAATGACCAGTGATCAACCAAGCAAAATTAGTGTAAAGACTTAACAAGAGCTCATGGAATGAGCCCAGATGTTTGCAACCATCAAGGGGAAAACCAAGGAAGGCTCTGAAATTTGGATGCAGGCCAAAACTTTGGAGGGTCTTACAGTTGCTACAATAGATCTATAAAATGATGACCCAAGCATGAAACCCATGCTTTAATAAGTCATTGTAATAATAATAAAATTTTCTTTTTCATTCTTTGATAAATACATTTCATAATGACTCAAATACAAATATGAATACCGACCCTAGTTACATTCTTCAACACTCCCTCTTAACTAGGGAGGTGTTCATAATTACACACATATATACAAGTACATGGAAGATATCAAAACACATCGACCATAAAAATTTTAGGCACACACAGTGCCACAGAATATATTCCTAACCAACGAAATCTATCTGGGTGGGACTAAGATGGACTTAAGCTTTCATCCTCTCTAGGTACCATCAATTTTACTTGTTAACCATCAACCCAGGGAACTAGGTGCGTAATGCAAGGTCAAAGCTCTATGACCAATGACACCCTCCCTACTTTGGGAACTAGACATCAACACATAGGATGGTTAGATGTCCCCCCAAGTAACTTGTAATACACAAGATTCCTCGTCAAATCTCTTCCAAACATTTGTCATCAATGAGATTAGTAATGTCAACCAAACCAAGCATGCTTCTAATATATTCAAAATTTTTATTAGGAAGAGACTTTGTTAACACATCAGCTACCTATTCATCGGTGAGGACACACTGAAGCTACATGATCCCATCTTGTACCAAGCTTCTAATGTAGTGGTACTTATTGTTGATATGCTTCATCCTTGCATGGAACACGAGATATTAATACATCTTAATGCTAGTTTGATTATCAAAATTTATGACAGTAGGAATTAGAGGCTTCCCAAAAAAATATGACAAAACTTTCCTTAACCATACAACCTCCTTTCCAACTTCACATGTAGCCACATACTCAGGTTCAACACTACTCAAAGCAACAATATCTTGCTTTCTACTCATTCATGAGATCACAGCAAATCCCAAACTCAAACATCCACCTGTAGTGATTCTTCCATCAGCCCCACTACAACCCCAATTGGAATCTTTAAAGCATATCAGCTTGAATAAATTATTGTCATACTTTAGGTAGGGATGTATAGTGCCACATAGATATCTTAATATATTCTTGGCACTTATTCAATGATCATGATGAGGCTCCAACTAAAATTGACTCAAAATGTTCACAAAAAACATATATCTAGTCTAGTATTTACCAGATACATTAGAGAACCCACCAGCTCTTGAGTCAGAGCTTCTAAAATTCTTGAGATTAGTGATCATGGGAGTATTCATGGGCTTGGAATCCATCATATTGAATTTCCGCAATAGATTGATTATATACTTTCCTTGCCCCAGATATATCTCCCCAGGTTTCTGCCATACTCCTAGACCTAGGTAATAATGCATCAGACCCAAATCCTTCATCTCAAACTCAGCTGCCAATATCTTCTTGCATTCTTGTATCCTTCACTCTACACCTATAATAAATAGATCATCCACATATATTATAATAATGACTGGATCATTATCCACAACTTTGACATAGATACTTGGATTAGCAATATTTTTGAGGAACCCAATTCTTAGAAAGTATGCATGCATTCTTGCACACCATGCCTTAGGATCTTGCTTCAAACCGTATAGGGCCTTTTTGAGTCTACAAATATGGGTGTCTTTGCTATTTATTTCAAAGCCTTCATATTTTTCAATGCATACTTCTTCATCAATGGTTCCATTTAGGAATGTTGTTTTTACATCCATTTGATGGACATTCCATCCCATTCTAGTAGCTAATGAAACCAAGGATATTATAATATTATATATTGTGGTAGGTGCAAAGGTTTCTTCATAATATATGCCTTCATTTTGAGAGAAACCCCTTGCAACATATCTAGATTTGTACTTGTCTATGCTTCCATCAACACTATGCTTGATCTTAGAGATCCATTTAGAAGTGACAACCATTTTGTCATTTGGTCTAGGAATGATTTCCCAAACCCCATTCTTCATTATGTATTGATATTCTTCTTGAATTTCCTTATTCCATACTTCTTTATGAATAGCTTCTTCAAATATCTTTTGTTCAACTTCTATTAGTTTTGTCATGTATGTAGCATATCCAAAACATATTTTTGGTATTTTTCTTTCTCTAAAAGTTCCTTTTGTAGCTTTATGTCCTTTGGCATCTTCAAGAGGAGCTTTTAACCAATTTGGCCTCTTCCTTTTGTCGGGTATGATCACAGGTTGAATGGGCTTACTTGGTCCTTCTTCTTCTTCTTCTTGATTTGTAGTAAGATTGTCATGGTGCTCTTCTTCTTCAAATAGTGTTATATCTTCATCATCAGAATCAAAAGGAATATCTTTGGATCTTTTGTAGGCATGATTTTCATCAATATAAATTCCTTTCTTACTTAAATGTCTTCCTTCCTTGATGTAGCTTCTATATGTCTTTGAATAAATACTATAGCCAACAAAGAAACATTTAATGCTTGTATAATCTAGCTTCTTTTGTTTGTCCTTTGGAACATGGATATAGGGAGGACACCCAAAGGTTCAGAGATAGTCAACACATAGCTTCTTTCCTGTGACTGATTCCTTAGGTGTCATATTTTCAAGAATTATATGAGGGATTCTATTTTGTATATATATTGTTGTCATTGTCGCTTCTCCCCATAGAAATTTCATTATGCCTTGATAAAAAATAATTGTTCATATACATTCTTCAACTGTCCTATTTTTTCCTTTTGGCCACTCCGTTTTATTCGGGATAGTAGGGAACAATGAGCTCTTTCTTAATTTATGTTTCTTTGCAATATTAAATCATTTATTTGGAAGTCAATTCCCCACCATTTTCAGATCTCAAAGTATTTATTCTTCTTTCGGTTAAGGTCTCCACTTCAGATATAAACTCCTTGAATTTATCAAATACTTCATCCTTTTTATTGAGAAGGTAGAACCATGTCTTTCTAGAGTAATCATCAATAAATGTCACATAATAAAGACAAACACCAAGTGATTTATCATATACAGGCTCACACACATCTGAATGAATAAGGTCTAGTATATCCTTAGACCTTGTTTCATTGTTTGCAAAGGGTTTTCTTGTATTATTTCCTAAAGAACATCCCTTTCATATTCCTTTACAATCTTCTTTGGTATTGGGGATGATATTTACAATTGATTGAGAGAGGGAATAACCTTATAATGTAAATGTCCATATCTTCTACGACATAGCTAAATGGGATTGATTTCGGAGATGGTGTTATGACACTATATAGACTTCCTTCACATACTCCAATAACCCTATATTTATTGATGCTTGAATATTTTCCCCAAACTAGAGCTTTTCCATCTACAAAAGAAATTCTATCACCTTCATCTTCTAAGCAATAAATTGAAATCAAATTCTTTTTCAAACCTCGAACATAGAGTATATTGTTGATATGTAGCTTTGCTCCATTTTCCAACTTCAAAGAAGTTTATTCTAGGCCTCTAACAACATGAATTTTGTTGCCTCCCAATTCCACTACATGAGAATATGGTTCCTTTGATAGAGTGAGAAGTTATTTACTTTATCCTGTCATGTTCCTTGATGCTCCACTATCAATAATTTGTGCATTTTCATCATTGAGTGATCCTTTGAGTGCATCCAAGAACCCTTTGCTTTTGACCTTGTTGAATAAGTTGTAGATTATTCTTTTGATCCAGATTCCTGCAATATTGAATCCCATTTTCAAGTATCTTATCATAGAGGGAGTAAATTTTCCTTTCAAGCGAACAAAGTGATCTCCAATCCTCCTTGACCCTATCTCTGATACCATGTTGAGAAATCAATGCTAGTAGTATTATAACTTGATTTCTCTTTCTTGATAATTACTTGTGTATTATGTTGGATTATTTTACTTATTTATTATATTATCTTTCATCAAGAAATTACCAAATTATGTGTGTATGAATATCACAAGAACAAGAGACACAAGATGTAGGCACTGATCCAGGGAAAAACCCCTATCTAGGGGAAAACCGAATCAAACCTCTTGCTTCAGTACTTTTCACAAGACAATATGAGATAATCCAATACTCTTCGACCTAGACACATACCTCCTCCAATCACCAAGTCATCCCTTCATTCCATCAACTTCAATCTATATCTTCGACTCTACAGTAGTAGAATTTCGATCTACCTAGCAGCAAAACTTTGACCTATGCAGCAGCAAAACTTTGACCCCATCAACTATAGAACTTCAACCTTCCCAATAGCAGATCTTTGACCCTAGAAACAACCTAGTAACTTCATACAAATGTGAGAGAGAGAGAGAGATAGCCCAAAAACTTCAACTTGTTCTTCTCTTGCAATTCTCCTTCTTCTCCTTGAATTTTGCACTTTTTTGCACTTCCTTCTTGTGTATCGAACTTCTTGAGTTGGTGAGCAAATGGATCGAACTACACTTTTATATATAGCCTCTTATGTGGGTTGAATTGTCCTCATGTAGGCTGACTTCATTAGGCAAGGGTCGACTTGGTGTGGAGGTGACAAATTACATATTTGACTCAATAATAATTATTTTTACATGATTCAAAAGCCCAAGAATGGTCTCATTAAATGGAAAATTATTTTAATGACTCAATATAAAATTTAGAAGTCATCAATGGGGAATTTGACCTATAAAATGATTACCTAAGCATGAAACCTATGCTTTAATAAGTCATTGTAATAATAATACAATTTTCTTTTCCATTCTTTGATAAATACATTTCATAATTACTCAAATACCAATATGAAGATTGAACTAGTTATATTGTTCAATAGTAAGCCAGTGAAATTGGGTAAATATGGGAGGGGTGGTTACCTTATTTACAATCCAAAGGGGGAGTAGGGGTGTTACATTATTAATGCTTTCAAAGTGGGAAAAACTTGAGAAAAAGTCTTGCAGGGTCATTTTAATGGTAGATCCTATATTGCAAAGTTGGTTTTGAAACATTCAAAACCATTTTGAGGAATCAAAAAAAAAATTTGGGGGGTCAAATCCTTCTTATCTTTAATTTAGACCCATTAAGGTTGGCATACTCTCAAATATATTTTAAACAATGCAAAAATTTGCATCAATTGATACTTGTATGCAAAAGTTATGCCTCCTACAAGTTGACTTATGGTGTTATCACCATGGTATGAGAGGATGTCACTTTATCCCGTGTTACTCATGGATATGGGACCAACCACTTATGCACTTTAAAATGATTAAAGAAGATCCAAAATTGTAACTCTAATTGAGGGTTGATGAAGTCAAAACCTAACCCCTAGATGATTATTAGGCTATATTATATGAGGGTAATTTTGAGGTCTAAAATGTGTCTCATAAGGAAAATAATAAAGTAAAAGTTAAAATAATAAAATAAGATATATAAATTTTAAAAGGAAAATAAATAAAATATATTTTTTGTTCTATTTTTTACTTATCTCCTAAATTGACTCAACTGTCATTTGTAGGTAATCATTAGATCATGTCATAATGTTTATTTGTATTGGTTCTTTTAAATTAGATTTAGTACTTTTCTTTTTTCGTTTTGAGGTGGCTAGGAGGAGTGGGGGTTCTATTCTATGTCATTATATTTGTTCCATAGTTGAGTAGAGAAACTAGGAGTGGTAAGTTAGAGTAGAGTAGAGGGAGATAATATTATGTGGCATCCTTACAAGGCATGGGTCTTAGGTAACTCCACAGATAGTACCTATTTTTTTATATTTTCATATTTCCATATTAGCGAATAGAGACTAGAGCAACCTCACCATTCTAGTTGGGTTTTCTCTTGCACATGTTTCCCAAGGTAAATTTTGTACTTATTTCTGGCTAGTATGTGAGTATTTATTCATTTTTTCTCTATTTTCCACATTTCAAATATTTCGTACATTTAAGCACAAAATCAGAAATTAATGAATTTGATATTTAAAATAAATTAACCTTCACAATAAAGATTTCAAATTTTATCAAAACTATTGTGATGAATTGTTCTAGTGGAATGTCCATGGTAGTTTATATACTAATGTAGGAATGAGTCTTCCTTATTGTGTAGTTGGTGGTGCCTTCAATTCTAGTTAAGGGTGCCTCGCTCTATTCCTAATTTTATTCGGTTTGACATTTGTGATAATTTACTAACCTTGAGAGTGGTGGGAGACAAGCCTAAAAAATTTTAAGATTTTGGCCAAGGAAATCAGATGGATCATAGGCAGGTTATAGTTTTTCACAATGTGGCACAATGAGGTGTGTAATGCTAGGAATAAAACTACAATCTCTTCACTTATTGATAAGTGCAAAATCAAGAATCAAATAGAGATGGTGAAATTGTTTTATTGATAGAAACTTTTGCATCAACAAAAATAACAAATTGTTGAGTTATAGGTTGACTAAGCTACTCCCAAACAAATAATTACCAATGTGACTGGCATCAACAACATGATATACTCCATGGAAAATTGATTCATTTGATCATCAAA
Source organism: Pinus tabuliformis (assembly GCA_031772625.1). Lineage (NCBI taxonomy): Eukaryota > Viridiplantae > Streptophyta > Pinopsida > Pinales > Pinaceae > Pinus > Pinus tabuliformis. Next base: position 1,229,413,411 of record CM062819.1, on the reverse strand, counting down.
AACCAAAGAAGATTAGGAATTACAACAATAACAAGGTTAATAGTTGAAACGCAGCATAGTTCTTGCCTCTACTCCTAATTAATTGATTAAGGTAGTGTGGGGTCCACATTTTATTCTTATTCAACAATGATTTGTTTCCACAATCTCTTGTTATTCCAATCTCCTCAAACGATTCCTATGCACCCTGGTACTCTGCATTGCGTAAACAAAATGCATGCCTTCCACCTGGTCATGGTCGCAACCTCAATATTCCCAAAACTATGAATAATAACTAGTAATCATGCACTTTGATTTATGTATTATAACAATTATGCAGAGGAGAACTAGTTTTTCCGGTTATGCGGAGCTCCGTACCTCTAAACTCATGAAGTTAAGCTTTGCACCTCTACAATGCATTAGATTGAACACACCACTGAAATTCAATACCACCTCCTCGTCCTCTTCATACCATTATATTTCTTTTCTCTAACAGGAATCCATCCATGAATTTAGAAATGACAAGAGAATATATTCCATGTCAGTAGATTCATTGGTTGTTCAAAACTTTTAGTGTCAATGATCTATGAACCCTCTTATTAATGTGTGGCAATCGCCTGTGATGAGTTTCTAGCAATAAAAACTATTTTGTATTACGAGATTTATAATTTATAATAATGCATTGAAACACATACTTGTCATATACAATAACCTATACCTATACACGAAAGCTATTTGGTATTACTAGATTTATAATTGCAGGAAGGAATTAAATGGATAATAAAACAAAAAATAATAGTGATAATAATAAACCAGCATGCTCTCATCAAGAGAATAGTCTTCTATGCCTCAAGCAATATCATTTCCACACCATATGATGCATGAAAACAGATTAAACTCTCCATTACCATGGTGAATTATTTGATTTTTTTGTTGCCACTACCATGCTCTAAAATTTATTATTTCTCAAAGCTTGATAGTTTTTTTTCTAAATAATTTAATTTTTTCAAAATTCAGATTCCATTTTTTCAAATAATTTTTGATAATGTCATACATTGGTAATACTACAACTCACTAATTTTATCCAATTGAGGAAAATAGAAGGGCTATGTGGTCTTACAAAACTTTAATGTTGGACATTAACAATTGCATAGAAGTGGAGCTACTGGGTTTTGAAACATTGGCATCATTTGAAGTTCTTCCTGGTACAAAATTGCATGAAATTAAAGAGCATACAGGGATTGGTGGAGCTTACAAAGCTTCGAACACTATCAATTTTTGATTGTTCTAGCTTGGAATAATTATAAGGTTTTGAAAACTTGAGATCATTGAAGAGGATTTTTGTATATAAATGTGTGAAGCTTTGAACACTAAGGTTTATGATTTCTCTCGTTGTCACATAAAGAAACTAATTTCGATTCCCCAACCAACTTCAGACCCAAATCCCTCATCTCCAATGGAGCATAAAATGTCAAGGAATTAAAATATGAATAAAAAGAGAAGAGAAATGCAACAACTACAACCTATTTTAGGTCCATGCAACTCATGATTGCCTCAATTGCCTCCATTAGGAAAGCATCATGATGGTTGTTTATTTATTATAATAATTTTATCTCAACCTTATGAGAAATCCATAAATTTCTATCGCAAACCAAGTTTTCTTTCACACAATGGTATAGTTTTAGTGTATATGTCCTTTCCATAAAGTAGAATCTATCAACGGGTTTAAAATCGATTAAAATTTATTAAAATAGTAAGAAATGTTATTCCCTTTTTTAGGTGAGGATACCTATGCAATATTCCAATTTTTTAACTGAGTGCAAGAATGTGGAGATCATGGAGAAATCACCATTATCTACACTCTGCACAACTCGATATTTTTGCGTAAGGGCCAAACCCACTAAGCTTTCATAGGGTTGGTGAGTTATTACATCTCTCTATGGATGATTTTTTCCTTTTAATGGTATAATAGGGCTGGTGCTCAACCCCAAGTTTTGTTCTCACAAAGAGATTGTGGTATTGATAGACATTCTCATCATTTCACGAATAATGTAACTACTTTGAAGAGTTGATAATTAAGTAAACGTTATATTCATATAAGATAAACACGTTACATGTGTAGTAGGAGGTAGTAGGAGGTTTTGTTTCACAATCGATATGTTGTATTTGATCTTGGTGTCCGGAGGAAAGCTCAAACGAGAGCTCTCCTCCATGGAGATCTCTACCATAGTGATGTTTTTTTCGAATAGAACAGCTAATGGAAATGATTTCATTGTTGGAAAGGTAAAGGAGCTTAAACACAAATTCACACACAAAACACATGAGTTGTAGCTCTTCTATTGATCCAAAAAAACTTAATAATTACAATGAACCCGGTGAAGAGTATTTAAACCTTTTCGACTAGCGACTCGCCTAAAATATCTTGACATGCAATTACACAATCAATTCATCTATCACTTATATTGACTTGACTCGACTTGACTAAACATTATTCTCTAATTTTATCTAACTCCTCATGTGGGAGTAATTATTGTATTTTAACACTCCCCCTTAATTATGATAGCTAAACTAGGACATGACTCATGACAACTCAAACATGCCTTCTAGGCTTACAACACCTAATTTTCTTCTATGAAACTCAAACACATATTTTTCTAATCACTTAGCAAATTGTTGTAGCGGCTACAACCACCCTCCAAAATTTTACCTTAGCTTCGTTTTGGAGCCTCCCTACCAACCATCCTTAGCAACATGTCTTGCACTATCAAGTACATAGGCTTCAGCTGAGTTTGAAAGGCTTGCCAGCTTGTGCATGTCAACTTGCTTATCTCCAATCACAGGCTTCCTTTCCCGACTTAGGTTATTTTCTGGTTCAGAGGTTCACTCAGAAAATTGCAGAATTCTAGAGGGTAACTAGCCTTCCCTCCAGAAATTGCGCAATCCTGCTGAGCTCTAGAATTACGCAATCCATCCAGGCAACTCTCCATCAGAAAACTACACAATCCATCCAGTCACTGGGCTTCAACCCATAAATTGTGCAATTCTAAGAGGCAGTGATCTTCTAACCCCAGAAATTGCACAATCTCTGAGGGACAGCCAGCCCTGCTTAGCATATAAACTATGCAAATCCTTTTCCCAAACTTGCAGACTGCTGCATGTGCCTTCAATTTGATTGGTTCCCTCTAGGACTGAGAAATCCTGATTTGCATGCATGGGTTGCTTTTTCCCGAAATATAAAAAACGAAACATGCAAAAAGCATCCCTAGATTTTAGGGATCTATTTTTAGCAGTCGGAGGTTACATGCAAAGATCGTTTTAGAAAATTCACTCCAAGTGTTGCTTTTTCCCAAATTTTTTGCATGCGCATCTGTTGACGGTGATGGACCCGCCAACATGTCAGGGGATCTACCCGGTAAGAAGTTCCAATTAGACCTTAGACCGTTTGGTGTAGAAGTCCTAGAAGTGGGTCGTACGATAATGCCTTGACCAAGATTTCGCACAGAGTCAAGTAAGATAACTCTATTGGTAGCAAGGGTGTGACATATGCAGTGAGCCAAGGAAGGTGCATGAGAGGTTCTAACACACGGGGGTTGAGATGAGAGCACCCCTTGGAAACATGTGATAGCATGGAGTTAAGAAGGGAACACATGAGCAAGGATGCATCACAACATGAAAGTTGAAGTAGCCAGCAATCCAAAGTGATGGTTAAACCAACAACTCATTTCAGAGAGATTCATACATACATACATAGAAATAGCTATACATGCATGCGTAAGTAAACAAATACATATATCATTTAGACCAAATAGATAGCTGAAATACAGTACAACATATGCATGAAACATGATGGCTCTTGTTATATTAAGAAGTGTAAGTTCTAGTCATACAATACATCCATGTCCAACCACTAGTTCCGACAGCGGAACGTTACACCCACAACTACCTACTCCTCCAAAGAGATGTACTAGCTTTGCGTAGTGGATAAGCCAAGGCTTGTTACAATATTGTCCAAGCTCTCTCTAAGATAGTCCTATCGGAAGCTTGGCTCACCAAAATCCTTTACAATGAGTTATGAGGTTATATTTATAGCAAAGGGTGGGGTGGCCCTTGACATTCCCCTTTGTGACAGTTCATCTACCCTCATGACTCTTCATCTACTCTATGATAGTTAAATCCAACTATCGACACTTGAACTTCCACTTGACAATACGTTACATTACAATGCAGATGTGCCCATGTGAGACAAAATGGCTTGAGCAAGCCATGAAAGACATCACTGACATTCAATCAGTTGTGATGAGACCAACTCTTTGACATGCTTATGATGGTGAAGGTGGTAAGATTATGCCAAGCTTGTTCATCCATGATGGTGTGAATGAACTCCATGGTGACATCCTGTTGAAGCAAACTCTTACCTATGTTGCATCTCGGCGCATAGGTGTGGCTCCTCCATCCAACTCGTCTGCTAACATGCGCATGGTCTTCTTGGGTGTGGCTGAACCAGAAACACAGTGATGCATAGTGTCCATGTTGATATTCTAGTGTGTGCTGGTGTTCATGCACATCAACTATCAACTGCATGTTCAGCTCCAATCGGACTTTCTTCTTGTCTTTGCCTCAGTAAGTGTGCCAAATGGGTTAGATCACATGCGTGCGCACAATGATATGCATTTTATTGAATTCCCTTACATGTGATTAACAACACTTCTCACCATGTCTGCTTCGTGTTAGCTGCTGGGATGGATCTATCACTTGTACAAGCGCAATTTCATCCATCTATGCATGTTGCGCCCCCTGCTATACATGTTCATGCTGCAACTCATTCTCTCGTCTGTGTAGCTCCTATTCTTCCTTGAGCTGCGGCTTCATCACCTGCAACTCCTTCTCTGTTCTTTTCTCTTCTCTCGTGTGATCATCTTGTCATGCCATCACCTCATAGCCTCAATCTCCAAAGTTGCTTTCATCACAAGTGGATATGCTCAAGCTTGCAACTTTATTCCACCTCTTTTTTGTCAACAACCTTCCTCTTGAATTTGCCGCATGCGGGTGCGCTGCCTTCTACTGCTACTAATGGTGTTGCTCATTGTGATGCTAATCGCTGTGATGTTGCTACCATATTATCTTGATGTCCTTTTCTATGAACAACTTGATGTCTTCATAGGTAGGCAAGCTCACAGACACTTCTTGGCCACAACCCATGTTGTGCTCTCAACAGTGTCCTTTGACTCTGCTCTCGTGAAGACCATTGTACTTGTGCTGCTGAGAGGTATATGAACACCTGCAATACCTAGAGACATGGAAACACTCATGGCAAGAAATCTATTAGTCGAAAACCAAAACGAACTTGAGAACTGACTTGCAATATACCTATGTGACTGATCATCAAGGTTGCACAATTTCCTCTGGGAGGTCGAGAGACTAGCTACCAAAACTACGCAAGGCACTGTCTGGGCTGTCAGGGGGCTGATTGACTACTGGAACTGCGTAATGCATAGTCTAGCTTGGCCTATTGAGGATTGAAACTTTGCAATGCGCATTTTCAGCCAGCAGTGACATGCAACCAGAAACCTGCATTGCATAGTTTCTGGGGCCAACAGGACACTGCCTCCAAGAATTGTGCAATGCAAGCCTGGAGGTCAGTGCCTAGCTCGACTTGTGCAATTTCTGGGGGAAAGGCAGAGCCCTTGCTTCCCGAAATGTGCAATGCTAGTCGGGTAAGGCACAGTCCGGGCCAAGGTAGCCCAAACCAGCTGATGGGTGACCGAAAACATGAGAAGTGTGAAATCATGATGAGATGAGTGCAAACAAGAGTGAATGACCATTCATGCAAATAGCAAGTGCAGGATTCAAAAAACAGGAAAGCATGCATGTGTGTGAAGCGAGTCGTCGCAACGACGACCGTCCGTGAAAAACAGTGCCATGCATGTGACAGCAGTGAGATGTTAAAGAAAACTAAAACGGTGCTAGTACAAGCTAGTATGTATCAAAATGACAGCAAGCGCTCACTGAAATCAAGAAGATAGCATTCATACGAAGAGAAACACAAAAAGCGCCAGAAACGCAGCGCAAGACATGAAAAGTGGGCTTACCCCAAAACAACTGAGCTGAATGTATCGAAGAATCCTAAATTCAATGTGGGATGTCAAAGATGTAATATCAATGTGAGTAATGGGCTCTGTAGCATCCGATTGATGAGTTTCTATAAAATTGAGGTTGCGACACGCACGCCACAAATCTAGGGAAAGCGACACTTGGTGGGAGGTTTCTGAAATGATCCTTGCATGTAACCTCCAACTGCTAAAAATGGATCCTTGAAACAAGGGATTCCTTTGCATGCTACCTTGGGAGGAGGAACCCATGCATGCAAATCAATTCTGCTCAGCCCCAGAGGGAACCACTCAACTCAACTGCACATGCAACAGTCTGCTCAGCTGGGAGGAAAAAAATGCACATTTCTGGGAGGGACCTGGGCTGGATGCCTAGATGGATTACACAATTTTTGGATAGAGCAGCTAACTACTGCCCAAAATTGTGCAATTTATGGTTGAGCAACCCTGCTAGGAGGAATTGCGCAATTTTCTCAGTGAACAGTGATAGGAAGATTTGCGCAATTTTGGAGCCCAGTGGGTTGCCAGACAGAATTGTCCAATTTCTAGAGGGAAGGTTGTTTTCCCTCTAGAATTGCGCACTTTCTTGAGGGAGCTGCTCAACGTATAGCTGGACTAAGCCAATGAAACAGCCCACATGGGGGATGCAACAAGCTTTGATGGAAAACCTGTCATTTCGCAAGAAAATCACTGAAGCTTGTGTACTTGACAAGACAAGACATGCTACTGTGAAAGGTTGGTAGGGAGGCTCCAAAACAAAGTTAAGGAAAAATTTTGGAGGGTGGTTGTAGCCGCTACAACACTTGTCGACACACTGGTAGAACTCCATCTCTCTGAATGGACCTTGTTTGTGAAAAGCAAGTCTAACACCTCTGGAAGTATTGCTTAGTTCTCTGTTCATCTTGGTTTCCACACTACTTGATTGTAGGGTGTAGCATCTACAAAGCCGTTGATTGGTCGACACACATTGCAATCTAATCCAACAGAGTTGTTTTGATTGGGGTTGAGGCATATATGATGCACAAATAGTATAGTCATCAGAGTCTTAGTTTCATCTCTAGTGGTGCTTCGCTGTCAGCAGGCCTAGACAGTACCCAAGCAGAGTCACGCAGGAACACAATCATGGCTCTACTACTAGAAAGCCTAGTCAGTACCCCAAAGGAGTTACTTGCATCACCTCTCTACACAGGAAGCCTTTATCTTCTTTCACCTTATTCATTTTTTATTTTATCAAACTTTTTTCACTTTTTCAATTTTTAATTTTTCATCTTCATAACTGTGCATAACACTTATTCATTTCAAAGGTGGAAGAGGGATCCTGACGTATTCAGAGAAAAAGAGGTTGTTCCTTCAAAGAAGTAGTTTATGTATACCTCTGACGTGCTTGTTAAGGTTTTTCCCCTCACCTTACTCTACTTGACTGAGCTGACAAGGATTAACCCAAAAACAACTGACTAGAGTAGGTGATACTAGTTAGCACGCAAGCGTTGTGTTTTCACCAAGGTTCACTTCGAACAATACGTATTTTCCATTGATGTATCATGGATTGAAGACAACAAGTTCTTACATAAGAGAGTGGACAACAGATAACCAAATGTTGATAGTTGTACAAGTCCTCTTGTACTTTACCCAGCTTGTTTCAAGAGTTGCACACAGTCCATGTGAAACTAACCTACAGAAAATAACAATAAAATAAACCAAAAAGTAAAGAAAGAAGCAGAAGCAAATGCGAAAGCAAAGTGAGTAAGCAAACAAACACAAAGAAATAAGCAAACATACATGCAAGCAAACAAGTCAAAAGAAAACCCTACTCCTACTCCTAAGCTAACAATGCATGGGCCTGATCACATGAAGTTATATTTCCAATGTAGCCACCGGCGCATTGGTTGACCCATGTTGGTGAAGGCACGGTTTGCAAACATCACAGTTGCGCAAACCAGCAAGCATTAAAGATATAATGATGAAGACAGACACACTCTAAGCCTATAAGTGACCACAGAACAAAGATGAGTGAAAGCACATGACATGCACTATGTGGAGCTGCCATGGTATTGTGCTACACTATGTGCAGCTGTCGAATGTATGCATTCTCTTAACTATGACATGTAAGCAAACGTGAGAAAGGTATACCACTTACGTTGTGAATGTGTGCTTGCTATGTAAGATTCCTCCGATGCGTGAGTGATGGGATCGTGTAGTTCGAGTGGAGGAAGTGAAATCTGGGTGTTTGGTTGATCTTCAATGCAAATCAAAGAGTGATGAGGAGACTTGAGTGTTTCAACAATTTCCTGACCGAAAGTGAAACCAACCTCAGGACAGCGAGGGCCTGACATAACCATCAGCTCGGGTTGAAGTGCCTCGATGGCCTGCGGGGTTTCAACTTCGTTGACAAATATATCATCGTATACCAATGTCTTAGATAGATTAACAATGATTGAATCAACATCGTGATTAGATGAAGAAGTAGAGATATAATGACAACCAAGATCAAAAATTCAAGATGTTTGTCGGCATCCTCATGCTTTGATGAATTGGGCAGAGGGGTAGATGAGAAGCAAATATGTTCACCCTCTATGCTTTCAGAAATGATGGATGACAGATTGGATGGATTTTCATAGGAAGATGTGTCCTCTCTACACTGTAATGACAGACTGACATCCGATGTGTCCTGTGAATGATTAGAAGTAGAAACATCTGGAAATGGGTTTACATAGGGGGAATCAGCCGTGGTAGAATCACAAGGGATGTGAGGATAAATTGGATGGGGTGTGACTGGAAGGGAGTCATCCTTCACCGCAGGTTCTTCTTTAGATTCCTACACACACTCATCATGAATGATGGCACAGGTTGGTTGCATAACACCAACTCCGTCGACAACTTGATCCTCATTCACAGCAGGTGAGGAGTCTAGAATGGAAGAACAAAAGATAGTATAATCTAGAGGATCAATAGAATGCGGGGACAAAGGTTGAGGGAATGAATTCAAGTGACAACCAACAAGATTGCATGCCAAAGGGAGGTGGTCTAAGTCTTGGTGGGGAGTAGTAAGTGGTAGGACATTCAGTGCGACTGGAGCAACCATTCTTACTTCTTGTGGATTCAAGAATGGGGGCAAAGGGTTTTCAGTCTAACTGGGGACAGATTGGCTCAATTCAGAATGATTTGGGGTTGCTGAGCAATTGTTTTACTTAATTACTTACTAACTTAAAGCAATTGAGTAATGGGTTTTAAGAATGAGACAGGGTTTTACAATGAATTTGTATAAATACCTGGTTTTGGCTGTGAACGGGTTGATGGGCGACTATTCACAGCTTGCAAGAGGTGTTCATGACTGAAGGATGAACTGGATGTTTAATAGCTTCGGCAGGTTGACAGATGAACGTGGGTTGGTAGTTGCATGGAGGTTTGGCTATTTTCCATGATAAAACTAGAAACAATTAAGTTTTTTAGTTTTATATGTAAATTCAACCAATTTGGCGGGTACATGGGGAAAGGCGCGTTTTGGAATTAAACAAGGAATGAGAGGTTTTGTCGTCTAGCGGGAGGCGGTAAGTGGGTTTAGGTCGCACTACTTTTGGGCTAGGGTGGTTTCAAGGGGAGGCCGCTCGATGCCATTCATCGGGCGCCACCTAGCAGTGGGGTGAAAAGCAAAACCACCCATATCAAGCAGGTAAAGGTCGGCTTTCAGAGGTCGTCTGATATGATCATCAACCGTCGGATCAAATGGGGCAAATCGCACAGTGAGCAAGGAAGGATCTTGTCACGAGGTTTAATGGGGGGGGTCGACGGAGTTTAAACAACGACAAGATTAAGTTAATCAAATATTATTGTGTGGTTAGGGCGTCGAGGGTGATTTCATTAGTGGGGTCGATTATTAATTAACTGCAGATCGGTTAATTAATATCCTTTATTTGGATAGAGTTTATATAAAGTTTATATTTCAAACTTTTTCAAGGCGGGATATTAATATAAGGGTTTTATATGACTATAGGGGAAAGGCTTTTATTGCTTTTTCGGGATTTAATATATATAAGTTAGAAATTAATATGATGATGTCAGGGAATGAATAAAGCGCTAAGTATAGGGTATTTTGTTTATTTGTTTGTTTTTTAAAATAACACATTATACTTAGCCTTTAAGTGTTCTTTTGGGTTTTGTGAAAAAGGGGCTTTTCACATGAGGGTGATCACTTTTCTAAGGTTTTACCCTTAGAGAAAGGGGTTTATTAGGGGAAAATGACTTTTCCTAGGAAATTGATGTTTTTCTTAGGAAAAGGGATTTGTTGGGGAATATGAGTGAATTTGAAGGGGGTGAATGCTTATGAGGGGATTTTTAGTACTTAGGACCTATAAGTTATTGGGCCGAGGGTCAGATCCCTCCAGAAGTCATAGAAATGCTCTGAGCCCCTTTAACTTAAGATTTTAGGTACTTTAAGACTTTCTTTGGAAATTAGTTAAGTGAAAAGCATAATGAGTGAGGGAGGTTAATCAATTTGACTTTGTGGATTTGATACATGCCCAATTATTATCCATACTTGGAACTTTGATGATGAAGGTGATCAACATGCTTTTATCTAACAAGCATCACAATTCTGCAACCATTCTTTTACTTACCCACCTACTCATCCTACCATTTTTACTTCTCTTTAATAGGGTGCACTTAAGCTGGCAAACCCTTTATCAAAACTTTTCTTTTCTTTTACAATAGTATTCTAACTAAATCTAACCTTATTACATCCAAGGGCTCAGATTAAACTATTGAGCTCCTTTTTATTTACTATACCTATCTAATTATCTACCAAGATTAAACAGTTTGGTCAGATTTTATTCTCTAGCTAAAAACATGAAATTCAAAGCATGGAATAACCAAGATTAAATTGTTTGATTACCATGAATTGTGGCATGAATATCAAGTTGCACACAATCATTATTATGCATAAAAAGTAAATAGTAGTGGAATTTTGACTTACACACTTTCCTGGTCTTTTTGTTTTTTGGGGTTCCTATTCTTTTATCTTTTTTGACATTTTTTATTATTTTTGTCCTTTGATTTTTCTTTTTGTCACTTGATTTTTTTATTCTTTCTGTCCTTTTTTTTCATGAATATCAAGTTGCACACAATCATTATTATGCATAAAAAGTAAATAGTAGTGGCATTTTGACTTACACACTTTCCTGGTCTTTTTGTTTTTTGGGGTTCCTATTCTTTTATCTTTTTTGACATTTTTTATTCTTTTTGTCCTTTGATTTTTCTTTTTGTCCTTTTTTTTTCCTTTTTCTTTTTTTTTTTTCTTTTTTTTTTGTGGAAAACATTTGCAGAAAGAAAAGGTATGTAGATATTACAAATTTGACCTCATCCATTCAAAAATTATGACTCCTATTAGTATGGGAACATAACAGTGGCTCCACTTGGGCATGGCATTTCCTGGTGAAATGTCAAGAACTAGTAGATCAATGGCCTTTTGAATTACTGTGATCTTACTCTGCAACTTTTCCCTTTTACTTTGTTGCATTATTGATATTTATGATGGTGAAACTTTTTAAGCTTTGGGCCTTCCCTTCAGGCTTCAACTCCAAAATTAACATCCAATCAATACTAAGCTTTTGAAGAATAATATATGTACAAGTAATTAGTGAAATCGGTGATTGTGATCTATGTAATTCTTTAGCATTCGACCATTAACTAGTCTTTCTTCTACTTTTGTACCATCCAATTCCTTGAGAAAAAAAGCATTATTACCCCTGAAAGCATAAATGATGTAAGGGCCTTTCCATAGGAAGTCGAACTTCCCATGTTTACCTTTATCCTCCCTTCTTGAGTCCCATTTCAAAACTTTATCTCCTAGGTAGAAATCTTTTGCCTTAGTCATTTTGTCAAAAGCTTTCTTGATTCTCTCCTGCATAACTTGGGATCTGATATACACTTCTTCACTGGTCTGTTGTAAGTGAATTGTCTGGTTGATCCTCCTTTGAGTATCATTTGGCATAACATGTGCTTCTTGGAGCAAATTCATCACTAGTGTTCCCAAGGAAGATGGGAAAACAGCCTCCATTCCATAGACTAGCTAGTAAGGACTGGTACCAATGGATTTCTTTGTGGTCAGCCTATCTACCCACAAGGCATTTACTAGCTTCTTGTTCCAAGTTTTCTTGTTATCTTCCAACATTTTTTTGATGATATTCACTAAGCTCTTGTTGGACAACTCTGCTAATCCATTTCCTTGGGGATAGTAGGTTGTGGAGTGACCCAGGGTTATATGATATTTGTTGCAGAAATCAATCATCCTCTTTGATTTGAAAGCTACTACATTGTCTGTGATGATTTTTGTTGGGCAACCGAATCTGGACAGAATTTTGGCCTCAAGAAAACCTATTATGACAGTATCAGTAGCTTTTCTTGAGGGTATGGCTTCTATCCACTTGGTAAAATAATCTGTAGCAGTCAAGATCCATCTATGTTGGGCAGAGGAAGGGGGATGAATTTCACCAATGAAGTCAAGACCCCATTGTTGAAATGGTGCTTCGGTAGATATTAGTTTCAAAGGTAATGGTAATAATTTTCCTTTTCCTTCAAAAATCTGACATTTGTGACATGAGGTTACAAATTTCTTTACATCAAAAAATAGACTGGGCTAGTAAAAACCAACTCTTAAGATCTTGTCAGTTGTGGTTTTCCAGTAAAGATGTCCCCCACAGTCACCTGCATGAAACTCTTGTAATATTTTGTCAGATTCTTCCTTTAACAAACAATTAAGAAGGATGCCTTCATGATTTTTCCAAAATAAAGCATTGTCAATTATGAAAAACTTCAAAGATTTCATTTTTAATAACCTACTTTTAGTCCTGGATAACTCAGGAGGAGCTTGAAGTTTTTTTAGAATGTATGTAATGTCAACATACCATGGTGAGTCAGCAAAGGCCTAGCTGATCTGTGGAGTCACCATCTCCTCTTCGTTATCCAATTCTGCAATGAAATTTATGTCTAGGGCCTGACAGTTCGATTCAGCCATGAGCTTGGCTAAACCTTGGCCTTTGATCAATTTTATAGGTTTAATTTCTAGGTCATATTCTAATATGGTAGCTATCCACTTCCCTCTCTTTCCATCTGGTCCATCTTGTGTTAGGATGTCTTTGACTACAACATTGGGAACAAAAGCTACTATATGAGAATACAGGATATAAACTCTAAAATCTTTAATGGCTTTGACTAGAGCAAAAGCTTGATTTTCCATTATATTATACTTTAAAGGTTCATCTCTTAGGGCTTTGCTAAAGAAGGCTATTGGTTGTTCAAAACCCTGATCATTTTTCCGCAGTAGGACTGCAGCAATGGCATGTTCTGAGGCGAGAGAAAATATGATGAAATCCCTATCAAACATTGGACTGATGAGAACTAGTGTTTGTGTTAAGGCTATATTTGTATCTTCAAAAGACTTTTTAGCCTCAAGTGTCCATTTAATAGTCGAATCTTTCTTTAACATGTTATTTAGTAATCTAATTATTTCAGCTAAGTTAGAGATAAATCTTCTCAAAAAGTTTATTTTACCTAAACTGGCTTTCAGTTCTCTCATGTTCCTAGGATGTGGTTTCTGTAAAATGGCTTCAATTCTTGCTGGGTTGATCTGGATACCATCTTTGGAGATTATGTGGCCTAGTAATTTTCCCTCTTCCAACCCAAATAAAGAATTCCTAGGATTCAGAGAAATTCCATACTTTCTACACTTGGTGAATACCTGCCTCAGGTGATCCAGGTGTCGTTGATCTGATTTAGAGAATATCATGATATCATCTAAGTATATTACAAGGAATTCATGGATCTCCTTAGCAAATGCTACGTCCATTTCCCTCTGAAAGGTGGCCCCTACAGTTTTTAACCCAAAAGGAATCTTCACATACATGAAAGTTCCCCAAGGAGTAGCGAATGCAGTCTTTGCCTCATCATCTGGGTGGACTAAAATCTAGTTATAACCAGAGAATCCATCTAGCAATGAGATTCTAGTTGAACCTACTACCCTTTGTAGTATGTGATCCATTTTAGGAAGAGGGTAGTTATATTTGAGTGAAACTTTATTCAAATTCCTAAGGTCAACACACAGTCTTATTTCGCCAGTTTTATTTCTTGTAGGTACCAAATTAGAAACCCAATCTAAGAATCTAATTGGTGCAATGCTCTTGGCTTCGTACATTCTTTTGATTTCCTTTTAAATCGAAAGCAATAGAATGGGGTTAATCCTTATTAGCTTCTATCTAAAAGGCTTCTAGTTTTATTTTAAGGGGATGTCGTGTTGTATTATGCTGGTATCATAGGAATTAAGGTCCTCATAATTCCAAGAAAAAAAATCTTGGAATTCCTTTAACAGTTCTATGTATTTCCCCTTTTCATCAGGAGGTAAAGACTTTGAAAGTTTTATTATTTTTGGATCTTCTTTAGAGCCTATGTTACACTCCTCTATGTCTGATTTTAAGGGTTCCATTTTTGGCTTTCTAGGGACATCGTTTAAGTCAAACAAGTCCTCCTTTGGGTAAAAAATTGTCTTTAAGGTTGATGACTTCAGATTCTTCATCGATTACCTCATCAATTTCAATTTGTTTTAGGTTTTTCATATCTGATTTTGTAAACTTTGTGGGATGGAATCTATCTATCTTTTCATATTCTACTTTTTTAATTTCTACTTTATCAATGTAATCAAAATCTAATGTTATGTATGTATATATGTTGCTATCTACAAATTCATCATCTAAAGCTAGAAAATTGTTAATTTGTTGATCGTTGTTGAACACTTGCCAGTTCTTTAAGTTGTTAGGAATAGCAAGTCTGTGCCTAACCTTAGCAGTGTACTGGTGGCTAGGCTGAAAAGGTAACTTGCAAGTACTGGCAAACATAGCTAGGGTATGAGCCTGTATATTGTGTTTTCTTGGAATAACAAGAAGTTTGGTTTCTAAAAAAGTATTTAATATTTCTACAACTGTTCCTTTGTAAAATCATAACCTGGGATCCCTAGTCATGTAAACAATGTTGATTTGTTTTATTACCAACTCAGAATCTCCCATAATAGAGACCCTTATGGCTCCTAACCTTTTCACCAATTTGAGATCTAAAAGAAGTGCCTCGTACTCGACCATGTTGTTTGTAGATTTAAATTTCAATCTATAGGCATGAACCTCTGAATGATCATTTTCTAAGTTGTAAATCCATACTCCTGCTCCTGCACCTACTTTGTTCACTGACCCATCAAATTCAAGATGCCATAGAATTTCATATTCATAATTCTTATTGTCTGGGGGGACAAAATCTTCTTTGACTAAGGTATCTAGGTCATCTTTATTATCTGAAATCTCTTGCATTTGGACACTTTGATTTTCTTTTACTACTGCAATTTCTTCTGTTTCTGCAATAATGTTGTTTGAAGTATCTTCTTGGTTTGATTCAACATTGTAAATAATGAAAGAATCAATATCAGAATGCATTGAATATATAGGAAAGTTTTGAGGTCTCTCCTGGGTACTCACTACATACTTCATTAGAGTCTCTCTATACAATTTTTTAGGATGTCCAAAGACTGATATGGTAGCATATGACATGTCAAGTTACAGAGATCCTTGGATTTTGGCACCCCACAATCTAGATAGCAGCATGCCATATTTAGGTGGTATATCGGCAACAACTATGTCCATAAGAATGGTCTTGGCAGGGTATTGCACTAGGGAAACACACGGGTCTTTTATAAGTCCTAGGCACTTAACTTGGCTTGAATCAAATGAAAACAGGTCCTTGTAAGGCCTAGTGATATCCAAGTTTAGCTTCTCCATAACAGATTTAGGCATAAGATTGTGTGAAGCCCTAGAGTCTAGCATGGCATTATGTAGGACTTTATCGTAGATGTTAAGGCTAATGTAGAAGGGTGGTATCCCTCCTTCCACTGATTTTCCATTAACATCAGGACCGAAAATTAACTCAAGTTTATCATCAAATAAGTTAACAGAGTCTTCATTTTCAACGAAGTTTAAAGATTTGCTTATTTGAGATCTGTAAGTTTCATGTTTAACCAATTCTGTTAAAGGAACTGAGATTTTAAGTTTGGCCACCTCTGCCCCAAATTGAAAGGCAAAGGGGATTTGTCTGTTTGAACATTTGAAACCTTAACAATAGGGTTAGGAGTAGTTTGTTCTTCTTTTTTACTGTTTGGAGTCTTTTTAATTGGATTTTCTAATACAATTTATGGAGATTGTTCCATTGTTTCCTTGAGGGGAACTGAAGTGGAAGGTTGCTCATTAGAAGGTTGGTCATTGGTTACATCTTCAATGGTGGGACTGGGAGGGTTCTGATTTGATCTAGAAAGGATTTGTAGAGTTTTTGTGACTGGAGCTCCTTTAACTTTCTTAGGCTGATTAGGTACTGCTTTCTTGTTTTTGTCTGGAACATCAGTGTTCTTTTTGCTCCTCAAATTGTACTATTTATGCACTTCGAAGATAGTAGAATCATACCATTGCTTGTAGTCGAAAGATTCTCTATTTTGGGTCTGTAATTGTTGAAGCATGTATAATTCCTGGTCATCTTGAGTCAGATAGATAGTTTCCTCATTATCTAACCTCATTATGTTAATTTTGGTGTCTTGCTCAAGGTCTTCTTGATGGAAAGTTTTAGCATAGTTCTCTTGGAAAGGAGGTCTAATGTTCTGATCAGGCCCATTTTTACCAGTATTTTGGTTCTGGTTTTTCCTAATGTTTGGATTCCTTACTAGAGGTTCCTGTTGGTTATCCCAATGAGGTTTCCTTTTAATGACTTCTATCCTATCCATCAATTTTTCCATTCCTTTAGCTAAAGCATCCATTTTTTGATAAAAGGGTGAAGTTTCATCTTTCAGGGGTGCTCTCCTTCCGTTTCTAACCCTAGCTCTTTTGGATAGCAGATCGGCTTCTACACTTACTGCTACACTTTGCATATCTTCTAGGGTTGGGGGATTCCTTTCTCTAAGTTGAAATACCATGTCAGTATCAAACTCGTCTGGAAAATTTATCAGGGCTAAGCCAGGTGGAGGCCTAAGGTCAAATGGTATTGCGTTATATACATTGTTAAATCTAGTACAGTAGTCCTGAATACTTTCATTTGGTCCCCTCTTAAGGTTTTCATATTCAGAAAGAATTTGAAGAGGGTTCTTTTTCTTCTCCCACCTATTTAAAAAATTTTGGTAAAAAACTTCTAAACTATCCATACTATTATTAGGCAGATATCTAAACCATGTTCTCACTTCTCCAGCTAGAGTATGGGCGAAAATTCTCATTTTGACATCTCCTATGTCAATTTCATGCAGTTCAAAATAATCTGTCATTTTTCTTGTGTGTTGTTGTGTTGTGTAAGATCCAATGCCATCAAATAAGACAATTTTACTCTGGTAGTTTGGTGGCAAGGCACCTTGAGGAGTAGGCATCACAAGAGGGGCATATCTGAGTGCGATAGCTCTGAGATGGGCAGGATTGAGAACAGGAGTTGGGGTAACAGGGGGATTTGGGATAACAGGAGGATTTGGAGTAACAGGAGTAATGGGTAGTGATAGGCTGATGGGGAAGTGAAGGTATAAATGGAGATGAGGAATGAACTTTAGAAATGTGAGGAAATGATGGTGAACTGAAATATGTTGAAGTTGTTTCAGAAAGTTCAGGGATCCTATCAGTGGTAAGGGATGAATGAGGGGAATTCAGAAGGTACTGATCAATTGACAAGTTTTCCCTTTGGACTTCAAGTTCTGCTGTAAATTCTGGATCTAGAACTATGTCCTCAAGTGCACTCTCAGACTTGGTTCTAAATAGGGAAAGGTCAAAATACTCATCAAAAGGGAGGTCTTCTATAAACAACCACTCATTAGGGCAGGAATTGGATCTAAATAAAGGTCTTGGGCTTACTGAACTTTCTTGTCTTCTGATTATTCTTGAAATAAGGTTGGGATTGTCAAATATAGGGGGAGGATTTGGATCAAGGTTGGCCCTTGTATAGTGAGTTCTCCTTGAAGCCAGATTTCAAGCTTTTTCTAATTATTTTCTCTTTTTATGAATTTTTGAAATAACTTCTAATAAACCCTTTAAGAGGCTTGAAAATAAAAATTTGAATTTCTCAAAGGTTTAATAAGACTGAGGGTTTGAATCCCCAGTATGGTCGCCACTATGTTATCACTCAGAGTTTCCCTTGAAGTTATTGGAAGAGGGCATAATCCAAGTTAACCACAAACCTAATCTTTTAGACTCTGGTTCAAGCCAACCTAAGTCCAGAGAGGGCTCTCTCTTTATAATTTAACTTTGTTTGGGGTGGAATTTTAAGCTAGTTCTTAGTTCTTATAAGATTTTGATTTTGGTTGGGTGGTGGAATTTAGGGGATAGATGGATAGAACAAGGTTCTCAAGCCATTGGGCTATGGATTCAATCCAAGATTGGCTTAACTGGATCAAATCAATCACTAAAGGAAGAGTTCACAGGGCAGGCTAGCAAAGCAAAAGGCAAATCTACAAGTTCAAATGGGTGAGGTAGTCCTGACCAGGGTGAAAGGGCAATGAAGAATCCTTAAACTGGGATCAAGATGAAGAGCAGGAGGAGATCAGTAGCAAAGGGCAACTAAGAATCCTTTACTATGGACCTAGGGGGAAACTATATAAGTAAGGGAGCAATTAAGAATTCCCAGACTAAGATAATTTAGCAGAAAACATTGAGAAGGTAAGTAGTCATAACAGAGAGCATTGAAGCTAATTCTAAAATATCATTTCTAATTTACCATTTAGATTTCATAGAAACACATGAAAAATTATAAACATGAAGAGAAAACAGTAATAAACATGAGAGAGAATACTTATTTGATTTCCACTGTGCACAAGAATCCTGTGAAATGTATTTAACTTTATTTCATAATCCAGCAAGTCAATCCAATCTTTATTACAATAGCTCCTCAACTTGATACAAAACGTCTATAGAAATTTCTTTGAATCCATCCTAATTACTTCGAAATGTAAAGTATTTATACAAAAAATGTTACAAAATATCTCATAACAGTGAGAATTATTCTAGGAAATCAAAAATATCTTCAAGCATGAAGATAGAGACAGATGGAAAACTACCCTCTTGTTGTCCCTTTTATTGTGATTGTGTTGGCTGTTGTAATTTGAATTTGGCTCTTTCAGTTGCTTGATATCTATGTGTTGGAATCACTTTATGTCTTCAACCTACTAATACTCTTTACCTGCTACACTTTGACCTTATGTCACCTGTTTTACCTGGCTGCCATATGGATTTACTGTAGTAACTTTATCATAAATCTGTCAATTTTATCCACCATTCACCTTCAATTAATTTCATATTTAGCATATTTCTATATATCTCATCAGTTTCGGTGTACTTGGAAAAATTTGGCTTATTGACAAATAGGTGCTTTACCTCATGCTCTAGGAAAATAGATTTTCCAGATTATCATACAATACTTTTCCTGTGGGTAGAGCTTTTACCCCTTAAGTACTAGCTTGGTTGCTGGCCAACTTGTTTAGTCTTTCAACGTAATCATCTTGGGTCATAAGCTTGTCATGGATGACCATAGGACTAGGAAGCCCTTTTTCCCTCAAAATACCAAACTTTGTCATGGATCTATCAATATCAGCTCGGATGCTTTGGCATTTCATCTCAAGATTGAGAATAAGGTTCCTTTTGGTAAGAATCTTCTTGATTTCTATGATGGTCCCTATCCTTTCTTCTATGCCCAGTTCATCCAGTTGATATTTGTTCTTACTGTTCAAAAGTGTTATTAGTTGGTTGGCCTCTTCATGCTTTTCTCCTAGCTCTTCTATTGTCTTGTGAATTGCTTCAATGGCCACTTTCACCAGTTCAGTTTGCTCAAAAATTACTTGAATTGATGGCCAAACATCATTGGCAAAGTCAATGATGTTGGACCAAAGCATTTTCTTTATATCTCCTAGTGGCTATTGCAATGTCAAGTCCTTTTCAAGGATTTTTGTCCTTTCACCCATTCTTTAACTCTTTTGAGCTTCTTCATTCTGTTTTATTTGTAAAAGTTTGCAATCAGTTTCCAAACTTGACACTTTTTCTCTAAGCTTTTTAAGCGCAGTAGCCTGGATGGTCATTTCCTCCATGGATTTTACTAATTCAGTTGTTTTCTCGGTGGATGTACCTACACTTATAGATGTACCTGTGACTGGCATAGCTGTAGATGGTGGAATTGTTGGTGCTAAGGAGGCAGCCAGTGTAAAGGGCACTGTTGTAGAGACTGTAGGAATGACAGTCACTAGAGTGGTGGCCAACTCACTCTGTTTAGACTGAATCAATATATCTAGCTCTTTCTCTGTTTCCTTTAGTTGATCATTTAGCTTAAGGACTAAGTCCATAAGCTCCTATTCCTTCCGAGTTTCTAATACTTTAGCTATTTGTGGATGATGCAGAGGAGGGATTTTGAGCCACTTTTTCAAGGCAGCTATGTCATCATTTTTCTTTTTGATTAGCTTTTCTGTAGCCTTTACATCGTTGGGATCATGCCCCAACTCTACGATTAAGTCCTCTAAGGACTTTATCCTAGTATCGTTGGCCTGTGAAGAGGCCTTTTCTAGTTGGAATTGCTCTAATATATTATTGAACAAATTTTGTAGTTGAAGTGCTCCAATGGCCTTGCTGGTTAATGTGGAATAGATCATTTCCCTGGTCTGTTTGTGCAACTCTATTTGGTCGATAGGATGTATATCCTTCGCCAGTACCTCAAAATATGTCTTCAAATAATCTACTATTGACCTGGGCTATTTTATGGTAGGCTTCACAAAAGTCATTTTCATCTTTCATTCTTTTACGTCAAAGACTGACATTAGCCTTGTTTGATTAGTGGGAGCCATTTTAAGGTATTGTGCATAGCTTTGGGCCTTTAACCTTTCATTTCTAGCCTTTATCTCTTTGTATTTCTCTCTAATGTCCTAGTCCTGGCCAGTTTGAGCCGTGAATGAGGATACTTCCATGCTCTGTTGTCTTTCCAACATTTGAGCTTGTGTAGTGGAAGGTTCTTGTGTTCCTCAAGAAGGAGTGACCTGCCTGATCTCCGCCCTTTCTGTACTTGCAGTATGCTAGAAGGAGTGGCCTCCTCCCTATCTCTTTTGGGATTCTTCTCCTCATTTAGAGGAGTCTGTATAATAGGAGGAGTACTCATGATGTGTTCTGGCTAAGCCAGCTCTTCTGATATGTCTGGTTGTTTTGATTCTTCTTGCTCTTGAGGTCCTTCCTCTGCTTGTTGATCACTGTGTTTCTATGTCTCCCTTTGTGATCCAAAAATGGATCCTAGAAAAACCTCTAAGTCTAAAAGACTTCATGCAAGAGGTTAAAGATGCCAAAAGGCACAACTCCTTTGTAAATCAGAGGAAAATTAAAATCACAGGCTGCTCTCAAAAATAGTTTCATTGCAGAGATATTCTCATTTTGGATCCAACACAACTTGAATGGGCAAAAATGGACTTTAGATGAAGAAGTTATCATGAAAAGAAGCTCCCCTTGTTCCTTCAGAAAGAGGCTAAAAACATGAGGGAATAGCAAAAAGCAGGAAAATCAAAGGTCGAACAGGAGCTGTCGAATCTAGCCGATCAACAGTTTATATTTGATTGGCAATCGCAATCGGCAGTGACAAGCTGAGAAAATCGGCGCATTACAATGGGACCGGCCTGATGTGATACCACGATCGCCGAAATCAGTGGATCACAATCGGCGATACCACAAGGCAAAGGTGGGACCTGAGCGATGCAATGATGTGATCACTAAAATCAGCGAATCGCAATCGACACATTATAGTGGAGCAGGGCTGATATATATATATATATATATATATATATATATATATATATATATATATAGATATAGATATATATATATATAGATATAGATATAGATATATATGCCCGATGTGACTGGTCGGAACCGACGAAAATATAAACCATATTGTATGGATGTTGAAGTCTGTCAAATGCCATTTTTCAATGTAAATTCACATTTTTCGTTATTTAACAAAATACAAAGGGATAGGCTAATTGCGATATGTGATATCGACCTACAGACAGACCGGATAGGAAAATAAAGCACAGTTATGGGAATTTCAAGTCCGATATATTGTGTTTTCTACATATTTTCTATGTATTTTAGCATTTTCTTGTGTTAGCACAGAACGACTATTTTTAAGGGATTTTAAGCGTCGATGCTCTCATCCGTTAAGGAACAGGTGGATGCTTGCCCAAAGGGCATTATGCAATGATTATTAAATGCTCAGAAGAAGGATTCAAGCGGACCCAAAGCTGGAAGACAGAGAGCCAAAAAGGGGAAACCAACAAACAATGTTGATTTGGCTTAAAAGCCATGTTTGTCAAAGACAGAGGACTGTTGGGTTGTGGATGGTTGATGTTATTGATCCTTGAGGGCTTTGCTGCGGAAGTAGAAGCCAAAGAGGAAGCCAAGGCGAAAGAGGCAGCACAGAAACCAAGGGAGTCACTTGGGGTTCAAGTGAAAAGCCCAAAGAGAGCTATAAATAGCCAGAGGGCCAAAGAAACAAGAGCCAAGAGCCAAGAGCCAAGATCCAAGAGCCAAGAGCCAAAGAGCCAAGAATCAAAGCCAAGAGCCAGAACCAGAGCCAAAGAGCCAAAGTCAAAGCCAAGAGCCAAAACCAAGAGCCAAGAGCCAAAGCTTCAAGAGCCAGAGGGATTAAATGGTGTCTAAACCCACTGTTTCAGTGTAAACAGCAGGAGATGAGTCAAAGAATTGTAAAAAAGACTTATACCATAATCCCAAAGAGCATAGTCAAATTGACTAGAGCTCACAGAAATGTAGCCCAAGAGTTGTGGGTGAACTCCTAATTAATTTTTTGTCTCATGTGTTTGTTACTACTGCATTATTCACTGTTATATGAATTTATATAAATGTTTCAAGCACATTTAAATATCAGAATACATAGCAGATTTTAAAGAACTTAACAATAAAAAAACAAATACAAGCATACACCTATATTTTCAATCATTTCTTCATTCCGCATTGGTTAATCAAATAGACTTAGGAAAATTGAAGCTTTGGAAGTGAGAGAGGTTCTTGTAAGTTAGACAAGAAGCATAAGAGCCCCATTTTCAAATCAGGTGGTATCAGAGAATTTAAGATTGATTAACCACACCTTTAAGAAGGTCATATCAGAATGCTTGATTGACAGATCAAAGACTGCTTGTCTAAAAGGTGTTTGAACAACAAGAGGTTGATTATATGCCTGTTTGAAAACTAACTATTTGCTGAGTTTGCAAAGGTGAAGGGAAAGATATTGATAGCTCAGTCCAGGAAGGACAAGAAGGAGAAGGGTTGAAGGCATTCTTCTATCCCAAAGGACTTCAAGGAAATCCAAAGCACAAGAGGTTTGTTGCAAGAGGTTACTTGAATAAGCTCTTTGTTTATCTTGTTGAAGTTTTTTTTTTGTTCATTGGCATAATGACAACTTCTACAAGTGGGTCCTCAAACTCTACTCTCTTCACAAGATTCTTTGATGAAGACATGAAGCAATAGTTGTCCACCATGATGGATATGGTGAGAGAAATGTATGAGGATGGAAGAAAGAGCAACATGCTTAGAAAGCAATTGAATTCCATGAAGGAAGAGAAGCAGTTGCTTACTGACAAACTGCAGGAAATGGAGAGGCAACTTCATATTGCAAATATGAACCTGAAAAGGATGCATGAGTTGGAGTCATAGCTCTTTATTGCCCAAGAAGCCTTATTCAAGTACCAGCTTGAAGAAGAGGTAAACCATTCCAGTTTGTCTTCAAATTCTTCTAAGAATGCTTGTATTGGTTCTTTTGAAAAACATACTAAAGGCATAGGTTCCAAGCTAGTGTCCAAGATGGGCTATGAAGGAAAGGGCTTGGGAAAGCATGCACAAGGTATTGTTGAGCCAATAATGGTTGAGGAAAGGCCTAAATATTTGGGTCTTGGCTATGGAAAGTCTTATGGAGAGAATCCCAAAGCTGCCATGAAAGCCATTGAAACAGTCCCAAGAAGGAGTTTCATTTCATGTCCTCTACCTCAGAAGTGTGAAGGTTGTATCCAAGAGGAATACAATAGCTTGAAACATCAATTGTAGGATGCAAGTGTTCAGAAGCACACACTTGAACTAGAGAGTTGGGGAGACTCTAACAGCCTTGAAGAGTTTGATGGTGTTCCAAAGGGAGCCACTTCTTTATTTGCTTCACCTCCTCATGAAGGCAATAAAGGTGAAAGAGGCAAGTATAAATCTGGTTCTAATTATATTCCTTTTGATTTTGCAAAGCATGATAAATTTCCACATAAGTATGTGGAAAGAGTTGCATGTTACTTTTGTGGTTTAGATAACCATGATGTTTCTAGATGTTGGAAGAGAATTGCAGCATACAGGAAGCAGAAGAAGGAAAAGAAGCAAGGAGCCAAAGGTCCATTGGACAAGGCAAATCATGCTATCAAGAGGATGCACACGCAGTGCACTTACTGCCATAAGCAAGGACATCTTGCTACAAATTTTGGGCTCTGAATCCAGCAATACTTCCACCAAAGCTGAAGAAAATGGAAAGAGAAGATGGAAGAAATGGAAGTGAAGATTCCATGAATAATGTGTCTCAAAATGATTCACATGATGATGTTGATGTGCAGACAAAGGTAGTACCTTTGAAAGGGATTGGTAAGGAACAGTTAGAGTTCTTATCCGATTGATATTGCATGTCTATTGATGCATCTACATTATGTTTCATTTCAGCTTCGAAAGTATAGTGTGCTTAAGTGAAAGTTGAGGGATGAAATGCATGCATAAGCTTGATATGCATGAACACACGGATGCTGATGATTTCCTTTTTTTTGAACATGTATGTGTAATTAACTTGAAGGGTTGATTTCTTTGACATGCATGTGATGCCAAGTTAACTTGGTCTCCAAATGGAGATAATGATGAAACTTTCATCTTTTGAAAAAGAGTCCTAATGGTATTTTTCTACATGCTTGACTTGAAGGGTCATTGTTTAAAGGCATGTTTTGTGGGCTTGTTACCTAGTCCATCATTTTTATGCAGATGTAAGACATAGAGGTGTTCACGGGATGTGAAATCTATTTCTTTTGTTGAAGCAGGAGTTAGTCCATCCAATTGTTGTTTGTATGCCTATTGTTGTTAACAGTTGTTGTTGGAAGCCTTTCAAATAGGTACAAATGAAAGTTTGTGGAGCAGATGTACTTCACATTTGGTTGAGAAACCTTGGATCAATGATCAAGGCAAAGAATTTTGAACTACCTTCTATGACCAGTTCTGCAAAATTTCAGTAGGAAGGATAGGAGGAAGACAATTCTTCTCAGGAAGACCAGCCCATCCAGAGAAGGGAAGTGGTCAGAAACTTTGGTTCAGAGGCACTATGAAAAGGCAAGTGTAGGGAGGCTTAAAGAAGAGGGTGAGTCACTCTCATTCACCATTCAGATCAGTATATTAGTCTTTTGGAGATGAAAAGTTCTTTTAGTGGGAAGGCGTGATCCAAAAATGGATCCTAGAAAAACCTCTAAGTCTAAAAGACTTCATGCAAGAGGTAAAAGGTGCCAAATGGCACAAATCCTTTGTAAATCAGAGGAAAATGAAAATCGTAGGTTGCTCTTAGAAATAGTATCATTGCATAGATCTTCTCATTTTGAATTCAATGCAACTTGAATGGGCAAAAACGGACTTCAGATGAAGAAGTTATCATGAAAAAAAGCTCCCCTTGTTCCTTGAGAAAAAGGCTAAAAACATGAGGAAATAGAAAAAAGCGAGCAAATCATAGGTCGAACAGGAGCCGTCAGATCTAGCTAATCAATGGTCCAGATTTGATTGGCAATCACAATCGGCGGTGACAAGAAAAGGCAATTGGCGCATTACAATGGGACCAAGCCAATGCGATACCGCGATCGCCGAAATCAGCGGATCACAATCGACGATACCACAAGGCAAATGCGGGACTCGGGCGATGCAATGATGTGATCGCCAAAATCGGTGGATCACAATCGACACATTACAGTGGAGCGGGGCCAATATACATATATATATGCCCGATGCGACTAGCCGAACCCGGCAGCAATATAAACCATATTGTATGGATTTTGAAGTCCGTCAAATGCCATTTTTCAATGTAATTTCATGTTTTTCGTTATTTAATGAAATACAAAGGGACAGACCAATTGTGATATGTGATAGTGACCTACGGGTGGACCCGATAGGAAAATAAAGCACAGTTATGGGAATTTCTAGTCCAATATATTGTGTTTTCTGCGAATTTTCTATGTATTTCAGTGTTTTCCTGTGTTAGCACAGAATGACTATTTTGAAGGGACTTCAAGCGCCGATTCTCTCATCTGTTGAGGAACAGGTGGTCACTTTCCCAAATGGCATTATGCAGAGATTATTAAATGCTTAGAAGAGGGATTCGAGTGGACCCAAAGCTGGAAGACAAAGAGCCCAAAATGGAAAACCAACAGACAGCGTTGATTTGGCTTAGAAGCCATGAATGTCAAAGGCAGAGGGCTACTGGGTTGTGGATGGTTGTTGTTATTGATCCTTGAGGGGTTTGCTGTGGAAGTAGAATCCAAAGATGAATCCAAGGCAAAAGAGGCAGCGCAAAAGCCAAGGGAGTCACTTGGGGTTCAAGTGAAAAGCCCAAAGAGAGCTATAAACAACCAAAGGGCGAAAGAAGCTAGAGACAAGAGCAAAGAGCCAGAGCCAGAGAGCCAAGAGCCAGAATGAGAGCCAAAGAGCCAGAGTCAGAGCCAAGAGCTAGAACCAAGAGCCAAGAGCCAGAGCCAAGAACCAGAGCTTCAAGAGCCAGAGGGGATTAAATGGTGTCTAAACCCATTGTTTCAGTGTAAACAACAGGAGTTGAGTCAAGGACCTGTAAAAAAGACTTATACCATAATCTTAGAGAGCCTAGTCGAATTGACTAGAGCTCACAGAGATGTAGCCCAAGAGTTGTGGGTGAACTCCTAATTAATTTGCTGTCTCATGTGTTTGTTACTACTGCATTATTCAGTGTTATATGCATTTATATATATGTTTCAAGCACATTTAAATATCAACATACACAGCAGATTTTAAAGCACTTAACAGTAAAAAAACAAATACAAGCATACACCTATATTTTCAAGCATTTCTTCATTCCGCATTGGTTAATCAAATAGACTTAGGAAAATTCAAGCTTTGGAAGTGGGAAAGGTTCTTGTAAGTTAGACAAGAAGCCTAAGAGCCCCATTTTTAGATCACTTTGGGAGTGGGATTCTCCAGGAACCTGTACAAAAGAATCTTCATCAAGTCTCCTCTCTAGATCAATCAATACATTATCGACAGCAACTTCAGTGCTATCTCTATCTACTAAAGTGTTCTCCACCCATTCTAGTTGATCTGCATATTGCTCTATCTCAGGAATTCTGTGGTGGATGTATGGAGAAAATTTGTTCTTTTGTCTTCTGTTGCAGATGAAATCAAAAGAGTCATATCTCCATATGAAGCTATGTTTCAGTTTGAGCCTTTTAAGGATTTCTTCTACTACTCTTACAGCTTCCCTGTTGTTGCATATAAAGGGTCCAAGCTGGTCTTTTATTCTGAGTTGAGCTTTCTTCTTGGCCTTTACAAAATGTACCTCATCTGAATTAATCATTTTCCTATAGTACTCCAAAGCAAACAATCTCATGGAGAGGTATCTTGGTAGTTTATAGGGTGCTAACGCACAGCCATATATTCTTATTTCAGTGTGACTTTGGTATAAGTACCAATCTCCCACTCTGTATTGCTTAGACAACTATAGGAACCTCCTAATATCTGCACTGATTCTGGGGGGGAGGACTTCCTAACAACTTAGTTGCCACTGGGTGCACAAAAATATCTATGAAATCTGTATAAGTATATGGAGAGTCATGTTGGTGGATTAATGGGGTCCAAAAGACTACTAATCTAGGGTTGCCTCTGGTATCAAGCTTTTGAAGTGTGAACGGAAATTTATCTACTTAATAGTATAAGAAAAGATGATATAAAACTGATGAATATTTGAATACTCTTTCATTATCCATTCTCATGAATTGATCATGCATCTTATCTGCAATGAACTTGGCATAGTCAAACATGATGGCAGGGGGTTATCTAGGAGCGTAAATGGACATGAATACTATAATAATTTCATCAACAAACTCACTTATAGTCTGCCCTAACACACTAGATATCATTGCTATGATGTCTCGGCCAAGTTCAGAGAATATGGTCCACATGTATGGGGGAGGGTCCTTTGGAATGTATTGCTCTTCCCTAATGAAGGTCTAAAATAACTGAGCAAGTTTAATGGAGGTGATTGTAGGGAATCTGTTAAGCAGGTCTCCAACAGAGAGGGGGGTTAGGTTTTGGCCTGGTTGCAACTGCAACATTTCATTGATGGATTCAGCAATGATGGTGAATAATACAGTATGGTCGGGAGTCATCACTACTCTTTGGCTGGGACTATAGTTCATATGGCAATAGTGGAAAATTTCAAGGAAGATATGAACTCTAGGGAATTATTATTTTGGAAAACCTAATTCCTAGAGACCTATATTGTCTGCATGGTTTAAGTACTGGTCTTTGTACCTACAATATAACTTCAATGGGGATTCATGGACAGAGATGTCTTTGATTTGAAAGTCTTTGTCTGCCAAAGGGAGGTGGTCTAAGTCTCAGTGGGGAGTAGTAAGTGGTAGGACATTCAGTGCGACTGGAGCAGCCATTCTTGGTTCTTGTGGATTCAAGAACGGGGGCAAAGGGTTTTCAGTCAAATTGGGGACAGACTGGCTCAATTCAGAGTGGTTTGGGGTTGCTGAGAAATTGTTTTACTTAATTACTTACTAACTTAAAGAAATTGAGTAATGGGTTTTAGGAATGAGACAGGGTTTTACAGTGAATTTGGGTAAATACCTGGTTTTGGTTGTGAACGGGTTGATGGGCTACTGTGCACGGTTTGCAGGAGGCGTTCGTGACTGAAGGATTCACTGGATGTTCAGCAGCTTCAGCAAGTTGACGATTGAACGTGGGTTGGCAGTTGCATGGAGGTCTGGGGGTTTTCCACGATAAAACTAGAAACAATTGAGTTTTTTAGTTTTATAAGTAAAGTCAACCAATTTGGCGGGTACACAGGGAAAGGTGCGTTTTGGCACTAAACGAGGAATGAGATGTTTCGTCGTCTAGCGGGAGGCGGTAAGCAGGTTTAGGTCGCACCGATTTTGGGCTAGGGTGGTTTCGGGGGGAGGCCGCCCGATGCCACTCATTGGGCGCCACGTAGCAACAGGGTGAAAAGCGAAACCA
Source organism: Pinus tabuliformis (assembly GCA_031772625.1). NCBI lineage: Eukaryota > Viridiplantae > Streptophyta > Pinopsida > Pinales > Pinaceae > Pinus > Pinus tabuliformis. The sequence goes on along the minus strand of CM062819.1, from coordinate 1,229,383,989 downwards.
CCCATATCAAGTAGGTAAAGTTCGGCCTTCGGAGGCCACCCAATATGATCATCAACCATCGGATCAAATGGGGCAGATCATACGGTGAGCGGGGCGGGATCTTGTCATGAGGTGTAATGGAGGGGCCTGGCAGAGTTTAAACAACGGCAAGATTAAGTTAATCAGATATTATGGTGTGGTTAGGGCGTCGCGGGCGATTTCATTGGTGGGGTCGATTATTAATTAACCCAAATCAGTTAATTAATCTCTTTTATTTAGATAAGGTTTATATAAAGTTTATATTTCAAACTTTTTTTGGGCTGGATATTAATATAAAGGTTTAATATGACTATAGGGGAAAGGCTTTTATTGCTTTTTTAGGATTTAATATATATAAGTTAGTAATTAATATGATGATGTCAAGGAATGAATAAAGTGTTAAGTATAGGGTATTTTGTTTATTTGTTTGTTTTTTAACATAACACATTATACTTAGGCTTCAAGTGTTCTTTTGGGTTTTGTGAAAAAGGGGGTTTTCACATGAGGGTGATCACTTTTCTAAGGTTTCACCCTCAGAGAAAGGGGTTTATTAGGGGAAAATGTTTTTTTCCTAGGAAATTGATGTTTTTCTTAGGAAAAGGGATTTGTTGGGGAATCTGAGTGAATTGAAGGGGGTGAATGCTTATGAGGGGATTTTTAGTACTTAGGACCTATAATTTATTGGGCCAAGGGTCCAATCCCTCCAGAAGTCAGAGAAATGCTCTAAGCTAACTTAAGATTTTAGGTACTTTAAGACTTTCTTTGGAAATTAGTTAAGTGAAAAGTGTAATGAGTGAGGGAGGTTAATCAATTTGACTTTATGGATTTGATACATGCCCAATTATTATCCAAACTTGGAACTTTTATGATGAAGGTGATCAACATGCTTTTATCTAACAATCATCACAATTCTGCAACCATTCTTCTACTTACCCACCTACTCATCCTACCATTTTTACTTCTCTTTATTAGGGTGCACTTAAGCTGGAAAACCCTTTATCAAAACTTTTCTTTGCTTTTACAATAGTATTCTAACTAAGTCTAACCTTATTACATCCAAGGGCTTAGATTAAACTGTTGAGCTCCTTTTTATTTACTCTACCTATCTAATTATCTACCAAGATTAAACAGTTTGGTCAGATTTTATTCTCTAGCTAAAAACATGAAATTCAAAGCATGGAATAACCAAGATTAAACTGTTTGATTACCATGGATTGTGGCATGAATAACGAGCTGCACACAATCATTAGTATGCATAAAAAGTAAATAGTAGTGGCATTTTGACTTGCACACTTTCCTGGTCTTTTTGTTTTTTGGGGTTCCTATTCTTTTATCTTTTTTTACCTTTTTTATTCTTTTTGTCCTTTGATTTTCTTTTAGGACATACCTACTATACATTTCTTTATTTTTTTATTTTTTAATATGGAAAACATTTGCAGAAAGAAAAGGTATGTACATATTATAGATTTGACCTCAGCCATTCAAAAATTATGACTCCTATTGGTGTAGGAACATAACGCATCCCAAGTCAGATCCGGAACTATGAGGAACCCTCACAACTCATCACCAGTTTGTAGGCTTCGCATGCACAGGTATTCAGAAGCATGGATGTTATTGTGCATGCACACATGATCCCATCTATTGGCACACTCACTAAGGGGAAGTCGAAAAACCAAGTTCGAATGGATCTGGACATGTAATTTGATGAGTTGATGCATGTATCCACAAGTGTAAACACTATGCATAAGTATGTTGTTGGTTTGGCTGCACTCAAGACTATGATTCACATGTGAGCAAACAAGTTGGACAGAGGTGCCAAATCAGTGTACCCAGATGCAACAGAGGCGAGAGTTCGCTTTCAGCAAGATGTCACCATTGATCACGCGGACAACATCACAGAATACCAAGCTTGGCATCAGTTCGCCATCGTCGATCATTGCGAGGATGTCGAAGAGTTGGTCTTCCCACAACTATCTGAGTCTTAGTGATAGCTTGCATGGATTTCTCAAGCCTATTTTGTCTCACATGGGTACATGTGCAGATTGTAAGGTAACATGTTGTGAAAGTGAAAGACCAAGTGTCAATGGTCAAATGTAACAGTCATGTAGTAGTTGAAGATTCATGAGGGTAGGTGAAGAGTCACAAAGGAGAATGTCAAGGATCACCCCACCCTTTACTATTTATAAAACCTCATAACTCATTGTAATGGCTTTTGGGAGAAAATCTTCCTATCGGAGTATCTTAGAGAAAGCTTGGATTGTATTGTAATGAGCCTTGGCTTCTCCACAGTGCAAAGCTAGTATATCTTTTTGAAGGAGCAGTCGGCAGTGTGGTTGAAGGGAAAGTACCCCTAGGGTCCTTTGGGCTAAGACTCTACCAGACTGAAAATTGCTTATTCAAAGAAACACACACACACACAGCGATCATTTTTACTTTTAAGCAAATGCTAACGTTAAGGGTACATACCTAAGGTCCTACGTTCGAGAAGACCTTAAGGGTCCAAACCCTTCTTGGAGTTCCCTTCTTCTTTCTTTGACCTGCAAGACAAACAAATCAAAGAACACAACAGTACATGTACAGATACTTATGTATAAATCATCTTTATGCTATAAAGTTAGTTATAAAAAATCTCTAAGTAACCACTTTCATAAGAATTCAACACAAGAATCTCATAAGCATAAAGAAAGATTATTCGGGAACAAAGACGTGTTTCTTTATATATAAAGGCAAATAAAGTACATATATCGGAAAGATATCACCTGAACACCTTCAGCAGGCTCCAAGCAAGCCTCCTCCCGAATTCGTTCCAGCCTCAAACCTCCAACAAGAGCTCCTTCCAAGTCTTACTCAATGATGATATCAAGGATGAATGATCACCAATACACATGGAAACAAGGGTTTCCTATGCAAAAGGGGGAAAGTGCAGAATGCACCAAGGACTTCAGACCTGGTCTAAGGGAAAAATCTCAGCATAATAATCTTGCTCTCCTTTTTCTCTCTCCCTTTGGCCTTCCCTTTGATGTCTTTTTATACCCTCTCCAAAGTAGTTTTTTAGTTAGGAGTTGGTTGGGAACAGTTGGGCCACGGGCACTAACAGGTGATCCAGCAGGTAAACCCGCGATCCCCGCCCGAAAAAGAGGAATTTATTATTTTTTTAAGTGTTTTAATAGATACACGCGGGTTGGGTATAACAGACCCGCGTGTACACGCGTTTAACTCAGGGCAATGTCGCGTATAGGGAATAAAACATTGTTTTTTAAATTTTTGGACCAGGTCTGGAAGGAGGGGTTGCCCTAGGCCATAAGTGCAGCATCACAAACCATAAGAGTGAGATTTGGAGCTATAACAGATGCCCCCTAATGTATGAGGTCAGAAGGGGAACATGATGGCCGAAATATATTAAGTAAGTACAAGGAAAGGAACTCTGCCGAAAAACCGAGGAGGACTTCGCCAGAATTCAGCCTGCCAAGCCACCGAAAGGAGATCAGAAAGAAACACTGTCTGAGGCGGGCATACCCATGCTCAGGAAAAGTAAAGCATGTCCGCATATCAAGTACAAGCGGATCCACTAAGTATACAAGTATAAATGACTGGAAGATACATAATGGATCATCTGATCATAATGAGTAAGTACATGTCTGAAAATCACATATAAAACTGTCAATGATGCTGAAAGATGCAACGGATCACTGATATCAAAGACTGATCCCAAAAGGTACCAACTGAACATGATGGAATAGGATGGTACTACACTGCAAACTCAGGTGCCAGCATATAGAATGTCGCCGTGACTGACTGCAACATATAAGGTAGAGTGGTGTCAACTAGCAGCAACAGGAGCAACTGTCAAGTGAACCGATGAATGCTGATACAACCTGAGGTCTTCACCGACCGCCGTGGTACATTTCTACACCATGGGAATAAATGATCTGAAGTCGACCATGTGAGAAATCGTTTGATTACCGGTCATTGATGTATACCGTTAACAAACGCGAGACTACTCACCGATAATGATAATGAGCGTCAAGGTACCCAGTACAATCTAACAAGTGTGAATAGATGAGCTGAAGTCGAACACCTGCAAGAATCTATCGATCAGGAGACAATGATGGTTTCCCACTGTCGATAGCGAGGAATCTGCCACTAATGACTGCAAACCCCAAGGTACTGCCAAATGGACTCTAGATCTTTGCCCCAGAGCAATGAGTCGGAGTCGATAGGGAAAGATCCGCTAGAAGGAAGGCATTAAGGCATCCTTCATCAATCTAGCGCGAGTGTAACCCGTAGGCCAATAATGTGGAAGGAATCGGACGAAAAAGATGTAGTAACCCAACCGAAGTACGTTTCCGGCGTACACAAGATGTGGCTAGCGCACGGCAGAAACCCTCTGAACCAACCAATAATGAAAGCTGACACAGAGGCGAGGTATCCACCAATAGGGTCAAATGGAAACCAAGGTACGGCACGAATCCCAATGTGTGATAATGTATGCTGATGTCGAACACAAGGGAAACCACTCAGTCAAAGACCCATGATATTGATCGATGCTGAGCACAAGGTGACCTATCAATAATGAAAATAGGGCCAGGGTGCGGTCTCTAGGCCTGTCCTCAGAGCAAGGTGTCGTCGTCGATAAGGACAAGACCCGCCAGCAAGAAGTCAATGGGGACCTTCTCAAACCGGCACGAGTAAAGGACCAATATAACTGATGTGATGATAGACATGACACTGACAACCAGGGATGGCCGACTGAAAAATGGCGAAACCAGAGATTCATGTCACTTTTAACTTGGGAGCTTGGAATGTCGAGATTGAGTTGTTTTTCAGGACATTTTGGACATTTTTCGACGGTTCGAGACGGTTCCATGACTGCTGACCCGTCATGGCAGGTATCGTGTTCTCACTGGCATATAGGTTAGGGACACCATTTTTCCATTGCACTATGCATACTAGCCTCCATTTGACCGATACATCTGCCGTAGGGTCGACCCCATCATGTTATGGTTCGCAAGCCATTTTCACTCGCCGATTCTTTAAATCATGACATGATGGTAGAGCCATCCTTTTACATGTGCATCCTAGTTAGCACCTCACTGACATTTGTTGCCCATGCTGCTTCGTTTTGAGTAGGCTCGGGAGTCCTCTGTAGTCCCGCCATGACTTATGCGTTGAAGACTCATTCTTCTTTGCTTCTTCGCTTCGTTTTGGCCTTATACCCTAGAGGCTCCTATGTGTGTTGAGCTGTACTTCTGCATTGCATGTGGACCATTTGCACCTTTTGGCCTATAGCCGGCTTCACTTGGACTCGTGTTTAAGCCAACTTTTGACCATGACGTCTGCAAAATCAACCTTGCATACCCTTGACCTCTGCAGCTTGACATACCCAAATCCGTGGAAGGAACTTACCTCTGAGTGTCACTGACCAGTTTTTCACCTCCCTGCATTGAGCATAGGAACGTTCCTTTCCCAGGAACTAGATCATCTGTTTCACCGACACTCGTTCTTTCCACTGTACCATAGCATTCTTTTATTCTTTTTCCGGCTTATCAGAAAAAGACAAAAAAAATTAAATACTCCAAAAAGAGCGGGAACAGGGACATTATTTCCATTTATTGTTGGCAGCTAGAGTCAGTCGTGTCGCCCTTGAACAAAGCGAGGGGAGGAATACTTTGAAACATGCTAACCGTGGAATACGGCCTACTTCCTTGTTGGCCGATAAATGGATTCGCAGTTCCTGCGCTACTAACCCCAGGGTTATTCCAACCTTGGAAAGGATTGCTGCTTTGTCCTATTGAAGAAAAAGGCATGGATCCTACCATTGGGTTGGAATGTGGGATATGACCACTTCCAAAAGGAAAACCCTGGAATGAAGCCGATCCGCCCATCATGGACGTAGCGGCACTGAACGGAACTAATGGAATACCCTGTGATTGGGTGCCAAAAAGGAAGGAACCAGTACTAAAAGCATTGGTTTGGGCATTTCCACTCGTGGACGGAATGGAGGTAGACCCCACCAAAGATATGCTAGCAAACGATCCAAACAAGGAAGCGGAGGGGATGGAAATGGTTCCTCCCCCTTGCACTGATGTTGGGGTTTGCATAGTCGCAGCACTCGTAGAAGCCATGCTTCCAGTAGTGATCATAAAAGGTAAGCGCGTAGCGTAACCTGGACTCGATGGTCTATATAATGGAGGCCCAACGTACTGCAATACGTCTGGATAACTAGATGGTAGTGGAGAATTTGGAATCACTAGAGATTCTGAAAGTTCTTCTACCTCTACGTTATTCTCCGCTTGAAAGCGAACTCGAGAAAGGACTGGAGTGTCCCTCTCTTGCTCAGAAGTACCAGGCCTTGCTTGGCCGCTAATGTCCCCGAGAGGAGGATCAATCCCCGATGCGTCAACCGGCGTGGGACGGACCCCACCGGTAGTATTCCCTCTGCGCCTTCTAGGAGAAGGCTCTAAACTAGGTGGCGAGAGACCACGAAGTCTTCGAGACCGTCTTGGAGACCGGTCAGCCACTTTGAATTTCTTGTTATGATCTTAACTAAAGACTCAAAAAATCAAAAGCTAGGCCAACTAGGAGCACAGAGCACACACTATAAAGTTCCTAAAGATACAGCCAATCAAACAACTTCCACGTATTTCCGCTCCGGGTGATTAGGACCGGACACCAAAATACGAGAAAGTGAATCAAAGGGCCTTCCGAAGATAGTCTGGGATGATGAGGGCCCAGTCCTATCAGCGAAGGTATCAGAGGAAGTTACGCTGACCTCCTAACAACAGCCTGCGCCGGTGCAAGCCCCCAAGCTTCGCAAGGGTGCCCTCCGGAAGTACTGTCGAGAGTGATACAACGTCAACCTCAGGTGCCACGGGATTCCCCTCCGCAGCCACCTATGCAGATCCCTAGGAGAGGCAACTATGGGTACCAACTCGTCGCAGAAGCCAGGCGGAACAGTCGTGAGGTAAGTTCGGACAAGTAGGAGAGGGGGTATCTCTCTTCCCTGTCTTCACAGACCCTCGTGCTTAACTCCCAGATCCGGAGCTTTCCTGGTCTTCCTAACGCTATTGGATTTACTCTCGTTAATCAGACTCTTATGTTTGACGTTTTATGTGGCCTTGGAGAGTTAACTCTCCACTCGCCTAATCCAAGGCCCTAAAATCCTAAACTTGTTGGTGTAATAACTAAAACAAAAAGTTCTAGTGGATTTTAATTAAGCGCTTGATTTTATTAGGCTGTTCTTTAAGTCAAAGGTAATGGAGGTGAAACTTGTGGTGTTTTTATGGACGCAAAAGAAATTAATAAAACTTAGCTACATGCACATGCACTTTTGTTTTCGATGAAGAGCAATTTCTATGAGGTTCAGAGGCACTTGTAATATAAACAAAAATTTTTCTTTTTCTTTTCAGACTCCACACTCACAAAAACTAACAAAACTAAATATGCCTAAAAAGAGATGCAAATCTTACCCTAATGCAAGAACTATATGTGGATGCAAGATTCAAAGACTACTTTAAAAACAAAGAAGGAAAGTTGCTGCTTTACCAAATTTTGTCTTGCCACTAAAATGCTTAGATAGAAGATGATGTGTTACCAATCATTTCGTCCAAACAATAAAAACAGGTTTTAAGATAAAAAACAAAGCACTTTCACTTCGCAAAAAGGAAATCAAATGAAAAGCAAGTTTAAGAAAGCGAAACTCAAAACTTTCAAAAGATTTTCTTTCAATCAAACCAAAAAGTCTTTTTCAAAGGAAAGCTCTCAAAAACTGACACCAATGATTGATAAACAAGCAACCAAACACTTTTGTGAATTGACACCTTTCAAATGATGAAAACTCAACAAAAATAAAATGTGTTCGAAATCGCTTTTGACAATCAAAAGCAGCAATGAAAGTCCAAAATATCAAAAGACAAGTTTCAAGAAAATGGTAACAAACAAATTTCCCGAAACGAAGGAGCAAATGGTCATAAAAATGATTTCGTTAAGCAAACAAAAGTGTCATGAAAGCAAAAATGGACACAAAGATTGAACCCAATCTTCCCACTCTGCCGAAACAGAGCAATCAAGATTCTTAAACAGAAATCTTGTGTGTCAAAAATCAATGACGCTTGCAATCAACGAAAAACAAGACTAATACTCCTTATGACTAGAGAGAATTCAGAACAAGATGCCCCCTGTTAAACAGAGAACTGTCACTGGGAATTGACTGCTTTAAACTGACCCAAACCACCAGACATACATTCAGCAAAAAGAAAAATTATAAATCTTGAAAATTATGGAATATACGCGCCTGCAATTATTTGCAGAATGCGTGTACACGCGACTGTAACTAAGGAAACCTGCGTATACGCGGGTTCACTTAGTGAAACTTGCGTATATACGCTTCTGTAATCCAGACAAAGAGCGTATCTGAAGTCTTTCAAGAAAAATAAAAAAACACAGACTGAAAAACTGGAAAAGCTTGGATTTCAGGAAAAGATCAGACAGTCAGAGCCAACAAACAGAGGGGCTGAGCCTTGATTGGCTTGAAGACTACCCAAACTAGGAACAACAAGAGTGTTGTCCCCAATGGAGTCGCCAATTCTGGTTGAAGGGAAAGTACCCCTAGGGTCCTTTGGGCTAAGACTCTACCAGACTGAAAATTGCTTATTCAAAGAAACACACACACACAGCCATCATTTTTACTTTTAAGCAAATGCTAACGTTAAGGGTACATACCTAAGGTCCTACGTTCGAGAAGACCTTAAGGGTCCAAACCCTTCTTGGAGTTCTCTTCTTCTTTCTTTGACCTGCAAGACAAACAAATCAAAGAACACAACAGTACATGTACAGATACTTATGTATAAATCATCTTTATGCTATAAAGTTAGTTATAAAAAATCTCTAAGTAACCACTTTCATAAGAATTCAACACAAGAATCTCATAAGCATAAAGAAAGATTATTCGGGAACAAAGACGTGTTTCTTTATATATAAAGGCAAATAAAGTACATATATCGGAAAGATATCACCTGAACACCTTCAGCAGGCTCCAAGCAAGCCTCCTCCCGGATTCGTTCCAGCCTCAAGCCTCCAACAAGAGCTCCTTCCAAGTCTTACTCAATGATGATATCAAGGATGAATGATCACCAATACACATGGAAACAAGGGTTTCCTATGCAAAAGGGGGAAAGTGCAGAATGCACCAAGGACTTCAGACCTGGTCTAAGGGAAAAATCTCAGCATAATAATCTTGCTCTCCTTTTTCTCTCTCCCTTTGGCCTTCCCTTTGATGTCTTTTTATACCCTCTCCAAAGTAGTTTTTTAGTTAGGAGTTGGTTGGGAACAGTTGGGCCACGGGCACTAACAGGTGATCCAGCAGGTAAACCCGCGATCCCCGCCCGAAAAAGAGGAATTTATTATTTTTTAAGTGTTTTAATAGATACACGCGGGTTGGGTATAACAGACCCGCGTGTACACGCGTTTAACTCAGGGCAATGTCGCGTATAGGGAATAAAACACTGTTTTTTAAATTTTTGGACCAGGTCTGGAAGGAGGGGTTGCCCTAGGCCATAAGTGCAGCATCACAAACCATAAGAGTGAGATTTGGAGCTATAACACAGTGACTGTAATGTTCAATTGTTGGAACTAGTGGTTGGTCATGGTTGCATGTATGATTGGAACTTTCACTTTCTTAATATAACAGAGATAACACATTTCATGCATATGTTGTTATTGTATTTCAGATGTCTTGGTTTCACTAACAATATATGTATCTGTTTACTTATGCATGCATGTGTGGACTTTTCTATATATGTATGTATGAATATTACTGAGATGTGTTGTTGGTTTAACCATCACTTTGGATTGTTGGTTCACCTGCCTTCCAGCTTGTGATGTATCTTTGCTCGTGTGTTCCCTTCCAAGTAGCGTGTTTCCATAGGTTTCCAAGGGGCGCACTCATTTCACTTTCTGTGTATTAGAACCCTTCATGCACCTTCCTTGGCTTGTTATGCCAATCACATCCTTGCTACCAAAAAGGAAATCATGCTTGCCTCTGCGTGTAACCACGGTCAAGGAAATACTGTACGATCCACTGTTGGGACTCCTACACTAAACGGTCTAAGGTCTAGTTGGGACTTCTTACCTGGGAGATCCCCTAACATGTTGGCAGGTCCAGCACCATCAACATTTCTTGCACTAGAAGAGGGCTAGATGACAAGTTGTTTCCTCTCATCTTGTTTTCGATCTTCGCATATCTATCATGGATACTGTTAGACTCATCCCTTCGTGATGTTTCTCTAATGTTGAACATCTAGAAATCACGAAGGTGCTTTTCAATCTCTTTTCAGAATTCACGTGTGATGGTGAAGACGAAGTGGCCTGGCCTAAGTACTTGCAAGACTTCTATACATTTATTGACGATGCAAATGACTTCTCTCATGAAGAGGCCATCTTGCTACTTTCATTCACACTTCACGAATCGCCACAACGATGGTGCCACAACCTACCTCCTGGCAGCATGCACTCACTTGACCAGTTCTGTGATCTCATTGAATCTACTTTCCATCATTTTGATCTAGAACCTCTTGACAAAAAACTATTAAAACAACAGAAGACTCCGCAAGAATCACCTATGGATTTTTGGCAATGCTTTCGTGTCTTGCAGTTTCAAGCTCCAAAAAGCCGAATGAAGTTTCAATATCTTTGGGATAGATTTGAATATTGTCTTAACAAATCATTCAATCCCAATATGAAGTTGAAGTTCAAGCCCCACTCAGCATACTTCAGTGATGGAGCTCTGCAATCACAGATGGACATAATTGCTTTCAAAAGTAAATGTCCATCATCCCCTCATCAGACAACTTCACAACTCCAGAGTGATGTGGGATAACATGCACAAAGCTGTCACATCCTCCCAACATCACTTCTCTTAATTTTCGCATATATTTGGTTGCGAAGCCCATGGGTTGTCACATGCATTTTTTACCACAGCCTCTGCCTTCGTGTTCTGTTGATCCTCGGAATTTCATGGTCTTGTGTTCTTTCGTTCCAGACTCTACACCTATTGTGAACGAGGATCAAGCCATCGATGAAGTTGGTGTTTCACAACCAATCTGTGTTTTCATTCATGATGAGTATGACTAGGATTCTGAGCATAAACCTGTGGCAAACGATGATTTCCTTCTATCTGTGCCTCCTCTGCTTTTCCCTGACATATCTAGTGATTCCGCCATCTCTAGTTTTCCTTGTGTAAATCCACCAACGGATGCACCCATTTTTTATCATGCGCAAAATACACCGGATGTCATCCCATCATTTGACAGTGGAGAGGATAAATGCTTCATTGAAAATCCACTTGATTTTTCATCTGCTTTTTCTAGAAATGAGGAGGGTGAACATTCTTTCTTCTCATCTACACCTCTATTTGATTTATTAGATCATAAGGATGCCAACAAAATCACTGATTCTTTTTATCGTAGCTGTCGTGATCTATTTACTCCTATATTCGATCACGATGATCATTCTATCGTTGTTGGTTTTTCAAAGCCACCTATTTATGATGATCTATCTGTCGACGAAATCGAAACCTCGCAGACTATCGAGGCACCTCAGCCTGAGATAATGGTTATGTTAGGTCATTACTATCTTGAACTTGGTTTTGCGTCTAATTAGGAAGTTGTTGAAACACCCAAGGCTCCTCATCACTCATCTGTGTGCATTGAAGATCAATCCCACACACACATTTCTCTTCCTCCACTCGAACTACATGATCCAATCGCTCATGAATTGGAGGAATCTTACACAACAAGCACATGCGCGCGACGCAAGTTGTCTTTGTTTCTCTTGTTTTCTTGCATGTCACAGTCAACAGAATGCGTATGCCTAAAATTTTCACGTAGTGTTGCACAGCACCATGGTAACTCCACGGATTGCATGTAACACACTTACACTCATCTATGTTCTGTGGATGCATTTAAACTCGAATTGTGTTTTTCTTCATTATTATATCTTTCATGTTTGTTGGTTCGCACAACTGCGCTGCTCGTGAACCATGCCTTCACCAACATGGATCGACCAATGCATCGGTGGCTGCATTGGAAATATCACTTCATGTGATCAGGGCCATGCACCGTTAGCTTAAGCGTAGGAGTATTGTTTTCTTTACCTTGTTTGCTTGCATGCATGTTTACTTTCTTACTTTGTTTGTTTGTTCACTTGCTTGCTTTTTTTCTTACTCACTTTGATTTCGTATTTTGCTTCTACTTTTTTCTCCTTAGTTATTTGTCTGCTTATTTACATTCGTAGCTTAGTTTCACATGAACCACATATGACTTTTGAAACGAGCATGGATAAAGTGCAAGAGGACTTGTGTAGTTATCAATAGTAACTTGGTTATCTGTTGTCTTGTCTCTGTATGTAGAATTTGTTATCTTCAGTCCATGATATGCTAATGGAAAATACATGTTGTTCAAAGTAAACCTTGATGAAAACACAAAGCTTGTGTGCTAACTAGTATCACCTACTCTAGTCAGTTGTATTGGGTTAACCCTTGTTAGCTCAGTCAAGTAGAGTAAGGTGAGGGGGGAAACCTTAACAGGTATGTCAGAGGTATATACAAAATACTTCTCTGAAGGAACAACCTCCTCTGATCTCAATAAGTTGGGATCCCTCTTCCACCTCTGAAATGAATAAGTGTTGTGCACAATTTTGAAAAATGAAAAATGACAAAATGAAAATGTGAAATTTTTTGAAAAATGCAGAATGAATAAGGTGAAAGAAGAGAAAGGCTTCCTACGCAGAGAGGTGATGTAAGTAACTCCGCAGGGGTACTGACCAGGCTCGCTGGCAGTGGAGCGATGCTTGTGTTGCTGCATGACTCTGTCGGGGTACTGTCCAGGCCTACTACAGCGGAGCAACACCAGAGATGAAACTTAAACTCAGACTATCATATTTCTTGTGTACCAATATAACCCCATCCCAAATGAAACAACTGTGTTGACTTTGCTTGGAATGTGTGTTGATCAACCAAGAGCATGGTAGATGCTACATCTTTAAATCAAGCTAGAGTGGGAATCAAGCTAGTGTGGGAATCAAGTTGATCTTAGAACTGAACAATACTTCTGGAGTAGTTAGACTTGTGTTTCATGAAACAAGTTCCATTCAGAGAGCTAGAGTTCTATCATTGTGTCACCAAGTTTTGTAGCGGCTACAACCACCCTCAAAAATTTCTCCTTATCTTCATTTTGGAGCCTCCCTGCCAACCATCCTTAGCAGCAAGTCTTGCACTATCAAGTACATATGCTTTAGCTAATTTTGAAAGGATTTCCAGTGTGTGCATGTCAACTTGCTTGTCTCCCATCACAAGCTTCCTTTCCTGACTTAGGTTATTTTCTAGCTGAGAGGTTCAATCATAAAATTGCGCAATTCTGGAAGCAAACCAACCTCCTCTCCGTAAATTACACAATCCTACTGGGCTACCTGCTAGGCTTCAGAATTGTGCAATCCAACCAGATAGCCCTCCCTCAGAAAACTGCGCAATCCAACCAGGTAGCCCTCCCTCAGAAAACTGCGCAATCCAGCCAGGTAGCCCTCCCTAAGAAAACTGTGCAATCCAGTCAGTCACTGGGCTTCATCCCATAAATTATGCAATTATGGGAGCCAGTGACCTGATGACCCCAGAAATTGCGCAATTTCTGAGGGACAACGAGCCTTGCTCAACCCAGAAACTACGCAAATCCCATTCCCAAGCTTATAGACTGTTGTATGTGCCTTCAGGTTGACCGATTCCCTCCGAGACTGAGCAATCCTGATTTGCATGCATGGGCTGATTTTTCCTAAAAGAAAAAAAAAAGCAACAGGAAAAAATCATCCCTAAATTTTAGAGATCTATTTTTAGCAGTTGAAGGTTATATGCAAAGATCGTTTTAGAAACTTCTCTCCAAGTGTCGCTTTTTCCGAAATTTGTGCCATGCGCGTCATAAGCCTCAAACTTAATTATTCAATGTTGTAGAGCTCATTCCTCACATGGATCTTAGAGCTCTGACATCCCATAGCACATCTAGGAGTCTTCGGTACATTGAACTCAGCTTTTCCAGGTACGTCTACCTTTCATGTCGTTTGCTATTTTTCTGTCTCTTTTCATATTTTGCTTTCTATTCCAGGTACGTCTGCCTTTCATGTCATTTGATATTATTCTATCACTTTTCATATTTTTCTTTCTACAAATGTTGTTTGCTTGGTATTTTTGAATGCCCATTGTCATTTTAATGTATATTAGCTTGTAGAAGAACCGTTTTAGTTTTTTTTGCATCTCACTGTTGTCACATGCATGACATTGTTTTTACACTAACAGTCGTCGTTGCGTCAACTAGTTTCACACACATGCATTAGTTCCCATTTTGTGAATCCTACATTTATTATTTTCATGCATGATCAGTCACTCTTACTTACACTTAGTCTCACCATGCATCCAAACCTTATCATACTTTTAGTTGCTTGTCGGCAGGTCTAGGCTACCTCAACCCGGACCTTGCCTCACCCGTATAGAAATGCACATTTCTGAAAGTGAAGGCTCTGCCTTCCCTCCATAAATTGCGCAAACCTGACCAGCAGTTACCTCCACGCTTTCAATGCACAATTCTGAGAGGGAGTGCCCTGCTGACCCAGAAAATTGTGCAATGCAATCTCTAGGCATGAATGTCCTTACCGACTGTAATTGTGCATTACGCAGTTTCAGTCCTCAGCAGGCAAACTAGACTGTGCATTGCACAGTTCCAGTAGTCAGTCAGCCTCATTCCAACCCAAACTACACCTTGCATAGTTTTGGTAGTTAGTCTCCCACCTCCCAGTGAAAATTGTGCAATCTTTACTACCAGTCACCCAAGTGTGTTGAATGTCAGTCCTCAGACTTGTTTTGGTTTTCAACTGACAGATTTCTTGCCATGAGTGTCGCTATGTCTCCAGGTATAACAGGTGTTTGTTTGTCTCTCATTTGTACAGGTACAATGGCCTTAAGAGAGCAGGGTCAAAGGACATCATTGGAAGTGAAACTAGAGATGTAGTTGAACAAGTGTCTATGGGGTTGCTCGTTTACAAAGACACCAAATTGGTCATAGACAGAGACATCAAGATGAATGGAAAGGCATCAAAGATATGTTCTCAGGCACATTTCAGGAAGATTTGGAAGACCGTAGGGTCTATATCAACATCCACACATCTAGCTTGTACTAGATTGCATGCAGGTATCCCATGTTTCCATGCGTGGACATGATAATTGGATTGTCTCGCACACTAATCCTGAGATGATGATGTTGAGCAGTGTCAGCAGGACAAAGCTTTCTACCTTCAAGGTGAAGGACTATCAAGAGATGTATCACTTGCCACAACTGGTGATCACAATGGAGAAACCCTTCAACACACGCAACAACGCAAACTCCAGAGATATCTTGAAGAGCTGGGTGAAAGGGCCAGCCAAGTTCAGAACAACACCCAGTATGGTTTACAAGATGAAGCTACTGCAGAAGGCATATCAGTACTTGGTCATCTTTGCATGTCGCTTATATGGCCAAGAGAGCGCAGAGACCTTCCCACAAAGTTGGGTGATTGCATTGGACCAACTAGTGAGCGAAGGAAGGCCATGCAGCTGGCCTGACATGTTGGCTCTCAGGTTGAAGGAAAAGGTGACAAGAGTTCGAAATCTGCCCAAACGTCAGTAAGCATAGATATACATGTCCACTTATATTCTGGATGAAATATATGCCCGCCATCATTTCCCAAGTCTGAAGTGGGCATGGACATGTTCAGAAACCTCTGTGCACACTTATTGTAGATTGTTCTCCTATTGTAGCTTTCGTGGAGTCATCACACATTTGCTAGATCACTTTTTCACCCCGTTGTACAAAATTATATTTGAGCAGGATCCACCTTGCATGTTGCAGGCAATGATGGAGGCATTGATTGACATAATAGATTTGTATGCCTCACCCCTTGGCACCTTCATACGGATATATAGCACAGAGAAGCCTTTGTACGTTTTACTGAAGTTTGCCATGGACAAGCTCGTCATGCAAGAAGTGGCGTATCACACCTCAACAAGGTTGTGAGCTAGACTGCAGAGGAAGAAGAAGGGACCTTGGCACACTCTTCCTTTGTGGATCAGGTTATACGAGATAAAGAATCTCGAGCACGCTGATGTCAAGATAGAGGAGTTCAAAAGATTCACTTTCGGCACCAGAAGTTTCAATCTGTATGACCCGTATTGTTTTGTAAAGGACCACTGTGCAAGAGTGAAATTTTTGTGGATCCATGGGGCATGTCATTGGCCTGAGGAAGACCTATCGAAATACTTTCAGAGCTTCTCCAAGTTCAATGAACCGGTCGGCATAGCGGTGGAATGGTTAGCGAAGCAGCATCTCAGAGAGAACCATCATCAACAACAGTAGAGGGTAATAGAACTATATTTCATGAAAAAGGCAAGAGAAATGTTGATGACAGCGCAGAGGCAAAACAAAATTGCAAGTTCAAAGCAGATCCACTTGTGATGAAAGAAGCTTTGGAGATTGAGGCTAGGAGGTGACAGCACGATAAGAGGAACACGCAAAGGCAAAGAGAGAAACAGAGGATGGAGGAATCAGAGAAGGAGTTGCAAGAGTTGAAGCAGCAACTCCGGGAAGAATAAGAGCTACGCAGAAGGGAGAAGGAAGCGCAACATGGACAGACACAGTAGGAGGTGCAACATGCACAGATTGACGAAAATGCACCCATACAGGTTATATACTCATTCGAGTAGCTGGCACAGAGCAGACAAGGTGAGCAGTCACAAGAGAAGAACTTAGCTCAAGAGATTGAGCAGATGCTAGAGAAGATGGATATGAATGTGGTGCAGCCATAGTTAAATCAGGATATAGACCTTATGCCTCATAACCAGGATTTCACCCCATCGGCTTCACCAAATCCGGAAGTAGAGCTAGTTCCAAGCGATCAAGGAGACACATAGATCCTTGAAGACAATCCGGAAGTGGAGATGCACAAAATATCATTCAACGATTCACAACACAGGGTTGTGCAGTCGAGTAGAGTGTCTAATCTAGATGTCCATACATCTCCTATACAATTTGAAGAATGAGTGATCGTATATAATGTGTGCAAGTATCCAGAAGCATTGGCCGATGCTACTAGAGCATATTTCGAGGCCACCAACTCAAGTGTTTGATTCTTGATAGTAGAGAACGAACGCATGGCCAAGGATTTACAAGCGGTCAAACAGGGAGGAGAACAGGTTACATCATGCACTAGAGAAAAGTTGAAGAGAGTGACACTAGATGAAGTATCGTCCCTTGAGACAGTCATGTGGATGATGTATTCCAGATTTGGCATCGTGCATAAGGCAGTTGTCCATCTCAACATTGCCAGCAGTGCTATGCTAGGAGAGCACGTGTCTTGTCAAATCTACACACTATTGTTGACCACATGCATACATGGACAACGAGATACAAAGGAGCCCCATTACATTTGCCAAAGATGATGAAGTCAAAGGCAGTAGAGTTGAAGGCATGCATCCGGAGTCAGATCTGGAACTATGAGGAACTCCCACAACTCATCACTAGTTTGCACACTTCACATGCACAAGTATTCAAAAGCATGGATGTTATTTTGTGTGCGCACGTGGTCCCATCTAATGGCACAGTCACCGAGGTGAAGTAGAAGAACCAAGTTTGGATGGAGCTGGACATGTACTTTGATGAGTTGATGCATGTAGCCACTGGGGCAGACACTATGCATAAGTATGTTGTTGGTTTGGCTGCACTCAAGACTATGATGTGCATGTTAGTAGACGAGCTGGACAGAGGTTCCAAATCAGTGTACCTGAATGCAACGGAGGTGAGATTTCACTTTTAGCAAGATGTCGCCATTGAGCACCCGAGCACCATCACGGACTACCAAGCTTGGCATCAGTTCGCCACCATCGATCATCGCAAGGATGTCGAAGGGTTGGTCTATCCACAGTTGTCCGAGTCTTAATCATAGCTTGCATGGCTTGCTCAAGCCTATTTTGTCCCACATGGGCACATGTGTATATTGTAATGTAACATCTTGTAAAAGTGAAAGACCAAGTGTCGATGGTTGAATGTAACAGTCATGTAGTAGTTGAAGAGTCATGAGGGTAGGTGAAGAGTCACAAAGGGGAATCTCAAGGGTCACCCCACCCTTTGCTATTTATAGAACCTCATAAATCATTGTAATGGATTTTGGGAGCCAATCTTCCTGTAGGAGTATCTTAGAGAAATCTTGGAGTGTATTGGAACGAGCCTTGGCTTCTCCACAGAGAAGAGAGAGTATATCTCTTTGAAGGAGTAGGTGGCAATGTCTATAACATTCTGTTATTGGAACTAGTGGTCGGTCATGGTTTCATGTATGATTGGAACTTTCACTTTCTTAATATAATAGAGCCAGCGCATTCACGCATATGTTTTTATTGTATTTCAGTTGTCTTGGTTGCACTAACGATATATGTATCTGTTTACTTACGCATGTATGTGTGTACTTTTCTATATATGTATGTATGAATCTTACTGAGATGTGTTGTTAGTTTAAACATCACTTTGGATTGTTTTTTCACCTGAATTCCATCTTGTGATGTATCTTTTCTCATGTGTTCCCTTCCAAGCTGCATGTTTCCACAGGTTTCCAAGGGGCGCGCTCATTTCACTTTCCATTTGTTAGAACCCTCCATGCACCTTTCTTGGCTTGTTGCACCCGTCACACCATTGCTACCAACAAGGACATCCTGCTTTCCTCTACACGCAACCGCGGTCAAGGTGATACCATACGACCCACTGTTGCGACTCCTACACCAAACGGTCTAAGGTCTAGTTGGGACTTCTTACTAAGGAGATCCCCTGACTTGTTGGTGGGTCTAGCACCATCAACATAAATATATCAGTCAATTGATCACTAGATTTACAAGGCTTCAAGTGAACTTCTCCATTTCTCACAATTTCTCTAATGAAATGATATCTGGCATCAATATGCTTTCTCTTTTGATGAAACACACTATTCTTAGATAGTGTAATTGTTAAGGTGTTGTCACAATATATTGTTATTTATCCTTCTTGTTTCTGCTTGATTCCATCAAATACTCTTATTAAGAAAACTGTTTGACATGTTGTTGATGTTGTTGCTACGTATTCTTCTTCTGCTAACGAAAGTGTCACAATAGGTTGCTTCTCAGATGCCCATGAAACCACACTTGAACCAATACGGAACACATAACCAAAAGTGCTCTTCCTTTCATCCAAATTTCCTACAAAAACACTATCTATATATCCAATCCAATCCTTCTTTTTTGTGTTACATACATTATGCCACAATCTCTAGTTTTTTCTATGTATCCTAGAATTATTTTTCCTGCACTCTAATGTGTGTCTTTTGGAGTCTCCATAAATCTGGAAATCAAACTCACTCCTTGCATAATATCTGGTCTTGTAGCTGTGAGATACATGAGGCTGCCAACCAATCTTTTGAATAGAGTTGGATTGACATCTGATCCTTCATCATCCTTTCTTAACTTTGTACCTATTGCAACTAGTGTAGGGATGGTTTTGCAATTCTCCATCCTGAATCTTTTCAACAAATCTTTGGCATATTTATTTTGACAAATAAAAATTCATTTTTCATATTTCTCAACTTCTATGCTAAGAAAATATTTCATGAGACCAAGATCTGTCATCTCAAATTCTTTCATCATGGCTGCTTTAAATTCATCCAACTCAAAATCACCTGTAAAAATCATGTCATCAATATATAAGCAGACAATCAAAATATGCTCATGCTCATTTACCTTTGTGTACAATGTAGGCTCAATGTTGCTTCTACAAATCCATTCTTAATCATGTAGTTGTCAATTTTGCTATACCAAGCTCTAGGTGCTTGCTTGAGTCCATAGAGTGGTTTCATCAACTTGTAAACTCTATTTTCTTTACCTTCAACTTCATATCCTGGAGGTTGTTACACATAAATTTCTTCTTCTAGAATTCCATTCAAGAAGGCTGATTTCACATCCATATAATATACTTTCCACTTGTTCTGAGATGATGTGGCTAGAACTTCTCTTATAGTATCCAACCTAGATACCAGAGCAAATGTTTCTCCAAAATCTATTGTCGGTTGCTGCGAGAATCCTTTTGCTATAAGTCTTGCTTTAAATCTGTCAATTTCACCTTTCTCATTCAACTTTGTCTTGTACACCCATTTTAAACCAATGAGGTTTTTTGCCTTTGGTAAATCAACCAAATCCAATGTATCATTTTGTTCAATAGCTTCAATTTCTTCATCCATGACTTGCACCCAATTTTCATCTCTGATAGCTTCTTCAAACGAAGAATGTTGGAATGAAAACAATGCAAAATTTGAACTAACATCCAAATCATCATAAATATATTTCATACTTCTCATATTTCTCTTACCATTGATTGACTCATCACATGATTGATTGTTGGGAGAATCTCGATCTTTTGATCTGCTTGAAGATCCATGCTGCTCAGAAAATCTTCGATTCCTTGTTGGTGTGTCTCTGTTTGGTGTCTTCAACTGTGATTCTTGCTACTCCTTTTCTGCTACATCATCTTCTTCCATCAGCAGCACTTGTGCATTAACTGCTTTTTCTAGAGTCCCATTCCATGACTCTTTTTCTTTGAACACAACATCTCTATTAATTATGGTATTCTTGGTGACAAGGTTATACAATTTGTAAATTGCTCACTATAACCAATAAATATGCATTTTTCACTTTTATTATCCAATTTGCGTCTTCGCTCTTTAGGTACATGTGCATAAGCTACACATCCAAATACTCTGAGATAAGATACGTTGCAAGGTATACTTGACCATGCTTGTTTTGGTACTCTGTTCATCACACTCTTTGTAGGAGATCTGTTGACTACATAAATAGCACATGTAACTGCTTCTACCCATTACTAATTAGACAAGTTTCTTCCTTTCAACTTGCTCCTTGCCATGTTCATAATGGTTTTATTATTTCTCTTTGCTACACCATTCTGTTGCAGTGTGTACCTGGTTGTAAACTGTGTTTTGATTCCATTCTGTTTGCAGTAATCATGAAATGCCTTTGAATCATATTCTCGTCCACGATCTGACTTCAATACCTTAAGCTAGTGATCACTTTGGTTCTCTTCAAAGGCTTTGAATTCCTTGAACTTTGCAAAAGTTTCAGATTTCTTCTTCAATAAGCACACCCATGTCTTTCTTCTATAATCATCAATAAAACTAAGGAAGTAACAACTTCCACCAATTTACTGTGTTGTCATAGGTCCACACAAGTCTGTATGCACTAGTTCAAGAGGTTTCTTTGCTCTGTATGCAACTCCCTTTGGAAAAATTTCACGGTGTTGCTTTCCCAAGATGCAACACTCACAAGTACTAGCAGGTTCTTTGATGGGAGGTAATCCTCTAACCATATGTTTCTGCTGCAACAATCGTAAACCAGGAAAGTGAAAGCGTCCAAATTGAAAGTTCCATAACCAATAATCATTAGAACATGAAACTGTAAAAGAACTGACCTTATCATTGTAATTCATAATTAGAGGAAAGAGTCTATTCCTTGTCATCTGCACCTTTGCTATTAGTTGCTTTCTTGGGGGCTTATCATGGATAACACATTCTTGTCCTTGAAAGATAACTTTGTATCCCTTTTGTGTCAATTGGCCAACACTTATCAAATTATGTTTGAGACTAGGGACATAATACACTTCTAATATTGTCTTCGGCTCCTCCTACTTGGTCAGAATGTTGACCACTCCTTTACCATCTACAACCATAGTCTTATCAGTCCTCAAATTTACCTCTGTCTTCACGGATTGATCCAAATTTTCAACCAAATCTTGTTTCTTGTGATGTGGCTACTGCAACCATTGTCCAATAGCCACACATTATCAGAAGGTTCCTGCATGGTATGGCAAGCTAGGAACATGTAGTTAGTACTTTCTGTAGTGACATTAGCACTTTGATTCCCTTGATCCACTATCCTCTTCCTGCAATCACGATCATAGTGACCAAATTTATGACAATAATAACATCTCACCTTTGATTTTTCAACTCTTTGATTATTGCTAAATCTTCTGCAGTTGCTTCCCCTTTCATGTTCATGCTCTTCTCGGCCATCTATCTGACCACCATGTCTTCTGTCTCGTCCTCTGCCTCTCCATCTACTTCTGCATCGACCTCTATCTCTTGAAATAGAAACCTAACTTTTGAATGTGGTCTCTGAAGTGGAATCCTTATTTCAGTCTATCCTTGCTTCATGCGATAAAAGTGATCCCATCATCTCATCAATTGTTAATGATGCCAAATCCTTGGCTTCTTCTATGGCTTCTACCACAACATCAAATTTTGTAGACAAAGATTTGAGGACCTTCTCAACCATTATTTTATCTTTAATTTATTCACCATAAATCCTTAACTAATTTACGACATTTATGACCTGATTCATGAAAGTATTGATGTCCTCTGTCTCCTTCATCTGCAGACTTTCAAAATCTCTCCTAGTATTTTGCAACTTAACAATATTGACTTTTTCCATACCTTTATAATTTTTCGCCAAAGTATCCCATGCTTCCTTTTTTTGAAGACATGATCATAATCTTTTGGAGCATTGCTCAGTCCACTCCTTGTTGGATAAGCTGCAACGCTTGTGCATTCTTCTTTTTGTCTCTCTTCCATTGTTCCCTTTCTACATTATTGAGAACTCGTTCTTCTTCTTCATCCTTAGGTTTTGAAAACCCAAAATGGACATAATCCCAAATATCATGAGCCTGCAACATGGTCACCATCTTAATGGCACACACATCATAATCCTTCCCTGTAAACAATGGGAATTAGGGCTAGAAATTTGTGAAATCCATCTTTCTTCAAAAAAACCTAAATTTTTATTTTTATAAACTTGCAAAGCTACTCAAAAACTCCTTGTAAATGAAATTCTTTTAATAAAACCCTTATTATCTTTTCTTAAAAAAAAAAAAAAAAAAAAAACTTTTAAAAAAAATTATATATAAAAAACTTTAATATAAAGACTTTTATAAAAAATCTTTATATAAACAAAAAAAACTTTATAAATCACAACATTATATAATGAAAACCCACTTTAGTATTATGAGTTTTAAAAAAACAAAACCACGTGCCTTTCAAAAACCCACGCTTTCATGACTTTCAAAAAAAAAAAGTGTTGACTCTATATTGAGTCATGGATCCACAACGTTTATTAATAGCATGTTTTCTTTCAACTACATAAAAACTGCGCATATAAATTTGAAGGTTGACGTGAATTGCGCAGTTTTTGTATTAATTAAGTGCGAAATTTGTGCACTATTTAACTGTTTGACAAATTTGCAATGTAATTTTATTTTTTTTAAATTGTTGGCCTTTTTCTCTTGGCCCTCTTCTCACTAGCTCTACAAGCACCACAGATCTTGTGATCCTTCCTCAACTCTGATACCAATTTGTTGGAAAGGCAGAGGAGCCTAAACACAAATTCACACACAAAACACACAATCTGCGTGTTAAAAAGGGTTGAAAGCACTCATGTATTTCACACAAAGGTGTATGCTTCAACACACATACACTACATTTAGAGATTACTCTAATATATAGAGTTTCTTAGATCTAAATTTTTCCTAACTTAGAAGGAGACGTTGAGAGAATTTCTCAACCATCTCAAACCAACATCTTAAATATAGGATGTAAGAATTAACTCCAACATCCCCTCTTAATTCTTACATTACATAAATTTATTGAAATCATCCACAAACAACAAAATACACAATCATTCTTTAACTGGTTTACAACTTATTAGTATAGACTCCATCAAGTTGCCTCATAACCCTCGTAAAGGTGTAGTCGACAAGTTGGATTCCCAAGTTCGACTCCTGAACTCCTGAATCAAGGACCTCCCAAAGTAAATTACTGAACAGCATCCCAAGACATCGCATAACCTCATTAGAAGACCACACCAAAGTCTTCAATGAATGAGGGATTCTTCCCTAGATCCACAACTACCCTACTATCTCAACAACCATCCATGTTGAGCCTTTTCACTGAACTGTAGTTGATCTCATTTATAAATTACCTCACATCAATTAGCTAACCTCTCCTTTGATTTTGAAAATTCATCATCACTTAAATTTTACAAACAAATTTATAATAGTTATAGAAAATCTACAATTAATTGATGTGGTCCCCTCTGAGAACAACATAACATGTAATCCGACTGGTTTGAAATTTGAAGAACAAAGTCGAATCTGGGTCATCGTAACAGGGATTGCATTGTAACAGGTTTTGTTGATAATAACATAGCATTCGATTACTCGCACAGTGCATATATTGTCTCTAATTCCACTAACAGCGGCCCAAACTAGTCAACATAGCCATTAGAGCCTGGCCAGCTCAGTTCAGGGTCACAATAGATATTTCAGGATTTGATTCATCACATGCAGCTTCCAATAGAACACTGAATTCCATGACCTCTACAAATATGTTTCTCTATCTTCCTTGATTCTTGCGCAAGAACAACCTATTTCTGACTTCTACGCCCCTATTTCTTCTTTAATTCTCCACCTCTTGCAAGAAGTGTCCACGCCAATAATGCATAACCCTATTTCAAATATTAGGCAACGACCATTGTGCTCAAATTCATAAATGTGCAACGCTCTCCAACAACCCTATCCAAGCAACAATTTAATGCACAGTCCACGATCTACCAGACTCATGTAGCACTAACTCTACAGGGTAGCACCTATGTTATCGATGCAAAAAATACATGCAACTATGTTTAGCCTATTGAATTCAATCCACAACCATGGACTTTCCCCATAATAAACGCTTACGCTTTTGCCACTACATTGTATTCCGCTACTACCTTTCACCATAGATTTTTGGGCATACAAATGTATATAAATAATTCAATGGAAAAACACTAAAACACACTTAACTATTTTCAACAATCACACATAGTTTGTCTATTTCCCTTGGCACTCCATGAGGGAGACCAGGCCCAGACCCATATGGGCTCTGATACCATGTTAAAAATGGTTGAAAGCACTCATATATTTCACACAAAGGTGTATGTTTCAACAATACACACTACATTCAGGGATTACTCTAATATATAGAGTTTCTCATATCTAACTTATTCCTAACTTAGAAGGAGAGGTTGAGAGAATTTCTCAACCATCTCAAACCAACATCTTAAATATAGTATGTAAGCATTAACTCCAACAGTGCAGCTCTTCTATTGATCACACAAAAACTTAATAATTACAATGAACCTGGTGAAGGGTATTAAAACATTTTTGACTAGCGACTCGCCTAAAATATGTTGACATGCAACCACACACTCAATTCGTCTATCACTTAACTCGACTCAACTCAACACTTAGTTAACTGACTCTCTAATTGTAGGCAACTCCTCATGCAGGAGTAATTAGCTTATTTTAACATTCATTTAGTCCAGAAAATTATATTAATTATCAAGCCTTGTTAGATGCTTAATGAGATCTTGGCCTTCTTCCATATCTATGATTGGATAAACTTGTGAAGAGAGATCCTCATGTTTCTGCCTAAATTGGTATTGAAAACCAGGTCTACATAAATGGTCCAAAGGAGAGCCTTGCAGAGCCACATTGATCAATTTCTTAGAGTGACATATCGGACCAAGGAAGTAACTCTGTGTGACCTGATTCACTGATAAATTTCTCACATAACACCCCACCCAAGTAAAAAGGAACCGATGAACCGTGCCTCTAAGAATGAAGCTTCAACTATTCAATCTCTGTCCATCCCTTTATCCAAATTTTATACTCAGGAAGGGCATCTCCCCACTGTGAGTGTTGCAAAGGAAGATAAGGAAGAAGATAGTGATAAGAAATAAGGCTCGCAAGAAAAAGGGGCTTAAGTGTCTAATCCTCTAGGAGTGTGAAGTAGATTAGCAGGTGATCACCCTATTCATAGAATTTGAGCTTGTTCTAATATGTAGTAAGGCTTGTTTTGATTGCAAATAATACTAGGGCTAGCTATGGAAGATGAAACAAACCTGCTTTTGAATTCCCCATCTTCCCTACTAGGAGCACCTCTCCACCAATTTAACAAAGACATTGAAAAAATCCCTTTAGTTTGGGAAGGGCACCTATCGTCTCCAATCTCTTCTCTTGTGAAGGAGAGGAAAATATTGAGATTGGAGTTGAAAGACTATACCTGGTAATGAAAGGAATGTCCCAACTAAAGTCCATCTCAACTATAATAGTTTATGTGACTAAACAATATGTCAGTGTGAAACAAATGTAGAAGTGGATTGTCCACCATCATATAATAAGTGGACTCGGGCTCAAGCTTGCCTCTTCCTCCCTCAGGTGGGTGACCAACCCTATGCCTAACGCATCTGGGTAAGTAACAGTTTCTGAGCCATGAAGCAAAATCATAAGTAGGAATGTGCCTGCATACAAATGGCATGAGTGTATGAACCAACTAGACACTTTAACACTACCTCATCAACCAGGTATATCATGGGATCGAGATGTCGTAATCTAGTGGAAGAGATGGAAGTTATGGTTCTATCTATCTCTATCTACATCTTGATCTGCAACTGAAGAATCATGCTTTGTCAGATTTGAACCTATGACTTCAGGTTTTGGAGAAAGCAGGAAAGAAAGTAGAACCAACATTAATCAATGAAGGAAACTACCTCATATATCTAGCACAATAGCATGAATAAACTCAACAGGTACAAGTTGTGCAATAGTAAGGAGCTAACTATCTATCTTGGTAATGCTCTAAACTGTAGGCTCACAATAGTCCCTGTGCAATTGCACCAAATATGGAAAACTACTCTGGCTGGTTACTTACCATTGTTCCTATATATAGGTGAGTGCTCTCTCAGATAAGGAGAACTCATGAAAGCACAAATTAAAGTCACGGATGGATACCCCTGTGGATGAGAGGCCTGGCGTACAAATAAGGTCCTAGGAATGATCTGTAGAGTGGCATGAGTGAATAGGATTATCAAGAGTGTCAAATCCAACAAGCTTGACTCAGCTACCTTTGAATATTTTAATACCATGATGACGACCCATCATCCTTGATTGACACCCACCCACACGACCCTCTATTAATTAAATAGCCAACAAGCTATTATTATTTAGATAATTTGCAAGGAGATGAGAGTGTTTCATTAGCATTTACAATATTGCATTGCAGAGGAGAAATATTGCATAAGTGTGGGAGCGTGGATGAAGCACTCCCACACCTCCGTAGTCTTGCACCTCTGCAATGCAATATTGTATTTTTTATCCATAAGGTAACATCATCATATTTTAAATGCAATTTTGTTAATATAATTTTTGTTTTGAGGCCTTCCTCTAGTTTAGATTGATTTTAAAGTGTAATGTACGTGGGTTGGGTAAATTAACACAATATAATATATTATCATATGTGTTTTACAATTTGACCTTCCCATGTCAAATTGAACAAGAATCTCTTGCAGCTGATAAGTTATGATCACAATCAATGCCACTGGATCATCGCCTGCAACAACAAAACCTAGACACATTGCATTCTCAATGTAGTCCTGCTCCAAGGAGTCAACTCCAAGAATCCTCCAAGTAGCGTTAGATTGCAAAATAATTTCGATCATATGCTTGTTGGGACCTATCTTAGTGCTCCCCACAAAAGGGGGTTTCCCTGTACCTCGTGAATAGAAACACATAGCCTTGTCCAATGGCAGTGGATAGTGTTCCACTAAGTCAATGCACTTTTCATATTCATTTCACTCACAACCTAGGTGTAGATGGCTACAAGGGAGTTATAGATGAGGGCCATCAATTGCATGTGGTGCACCACGGTGCTTGGTGTCACCGCATCTTGTGGTGTTGATTCACAAAGAAATGAATATTTATCTTAGACTGAATCTACTTCCACAACAACTCACTTGATGCCATTGCTTGCGGAAGTATAGAGTGCTTCATGGCAAATGTAAGAAAGATGTAACATTGCATACTCTAAGTGGAAAAAAATCAATAAATGAAGACTGGATGTTGTCAATATTCCCATAGTTTGGAAGACTTTGATGATGAAATTATGTGAATGAATGTGAACATTTATAACTTGAAATCTTAATACATTTATAACTCTTGAGTTCCTCCACACAATGTATCAACATTATGGAGCCTCTCCCCTCCCTTTCCTATCTAAGGGACCTGGAATTCTGTCAGATTTGGCATCATTGTGCAGGCCAGTAGCATCATCAAGCATAACAATGTCAGTGTCAGAGTGCTCACCAACAAAATGGCCACTCAGAAAATTAGCCTTTGATAAATATTGAAAATAAAACAACCTCCACCTGGGGAATTACATCCCATCGGAGCTCTCTTAGCCAATCAAAAATTAGAAACAAGATTTCCAGAAAAATATTTTTGAATTTACAGGAAAATAGGAATATTCATCTTTTTCTTGAAACTTTGGTTAAAATTGCAAAAAGTTATCAACACACTTTGCCTCAAGGTTAAGTGTTATAGTCCTTGATGAGGCAGGGACTAATAAGATGTGAAATAGAAGTTGTGTCCTAGAACTTAACCATCAATAAAAAATAAACATAAACATGATAAATCACATATATAACTAAAATTATACATTAATATATCATGTTTTTCAAAGTTTACTTATTACTAAATATTTTTATCAAATGAAAATAATCTTTTTTGAAAAGAAAATATTGAAATGAGAGGCTCATTCTAAAGATGTGTAAGTTTATATGTTCATCCCCCTTTTATATATATATGTATGTTTTAAATAGAAAAATAATGTCGTCTATAAAAAAAAATCAATATGTTGTAAAGTAATTAGAAGTAAAAAGATGTGTCAGTAACATATTTAAATCTTTTACTTTTCAAAATTATTTCAACCAGAGCTTTAAATAAATTATTTGAAGATCTATGTTATTTACCTGAGAGGCTCATTCTATAGCACAGTATGAGGGGGATGTGTAAGTTTGTCTGTCTGCCCTCCATTACCATTTAAAATAAAAATTATGTTCTAAATAGAAAAATAATGTGACTATAATAAATAAAAAATAGAAATGACAAAATGTATGAGTAAGATGTTTAAATTTTATACTTTCCAAAAATATTTCAATAAAAGATTAAATAAATTATTTGAAGATCTATGTTAAGTAATTTATGTGATATCAACTTCATATATATCTATATATAGAAAAAATTGTTAAAATAAAACATTTTAATGTTGTATATCAAAAATATTCAATGTGGAATAGTAATAAAATATTTTAATAGGAATTAATATTGACATATACTTAAAAATAACACATTGTATTTTGCACTCTAGAGAAGTTTGCACGTGAAGAAATTTGATCCCTCTAGGCTCATGTTAGATCTGTATTTAAGATGGATCTATGCTAGTATATTTTATGTCCATATCAACTTCATATATATCTATATAAAGAAAAAAAATTGTTAAAATAAAATATTTTAATGTTGTATATAAAAAAATATTCAATGTAGGTTATCAATCAAATATTTTAATACAATTTAATATTGGCATATATTTAAAAATAATACCTTAATAATTAAAAACTATTTTAGTTTGCCTCATAAAATGTCTCTATGTACATGGTATATAAAATATTTTAATCTTTTCGTAATTATATATTATTTTAAAAGCATTATGTATATATCAAGAAAAAAATAAGTCTTATGGTTAAAACATTTCTTTGGTCTCATATATACTCTATTTAGCATTCAAAAATACAATGTAAATAATGAAAAGTAACATAGAATTTAACACTCTAAAGAAATTTGCATATGAAAATATTTAATCTCAAAACTATATTTAAAATAAATGTATGTTAGTATAAACTAAACTCTCATCCTCAAATACTAAACTTATTTATTTCTCCGTAACAATTTTATTGTATAAATATATTATATAGATCTACATTTTATATAATGCAATTGTAACTTTTATAATGCAATATAATAATAAATAAATAAAAATATAAAAATTATATCATATACTTTTACAAATTCAATATTATTGAATTAAGGTTTTTGTCATCTATATCAAGTGTATGAATATGTTTTTAAGCGATAATCATATCAAAATCAATTTGTCCACGCGTTTCGAACCAGAAGTGTGGTTCATCGTCAAGACAAATTCTAATTATAAATTTTATGAGCTTGTCGTGATGATGAACCACACTTATTAGTTCAAAATACTTAAACAAATAGATTTTGATGTGATTATCGCCCAAAAATATATTCATAAAATTTAATATTCTTACAAAAAAAAAACATGATTTTCCTATAAAATATTCAAAAAATAGTTACATAAATTTTACTTTTAATTTATAATAATCATTTAAAATAATTCTAAATTTGACATCCACATACCTATTAAGTGAAAAACTGAGAAAAACTGAAATAATAGCTCTCATTAAATACTAAAAATGACTTGGCCATGTTTTCTTGTTCCATACAAATGTTTTTAATTTTAAATATTTGTCAATTGGCATATTACCTGGAATCCTCAACGTGTTTGTTTATTTAATAAATAAACACAAATATTGAGCGGTTCGGTTCTTGAAAATGAAATGACTAATTTCTTTTTATATAAATGTTTCATTTCCAACCACGTATCTTATTTTGATTTTCACTTATCAGTATCATTGATAAAAATTTAACAATTATCCAGTAAATATGAAAATGAAAATATTTGGATATGATGTGGATGATGTGGAGATCACACCACCGTTTTATGAGTGTTTCATTCCCCAAATAGCTACAATATATTCCAATCTCTACACCTTTCCTGTTATTGTCACTTATTACGTACGTCATACACAAAATCAGATCCGGAATCTTTGAAACAATAAATTTGAAGTATATGGAATGGAAAAGGATGGCTTGTCGCTGGTGGACTCTGACCTGTATAGATTTGGAATTATTTGAATTGATTTTTTTTAACAAATAACATTTTCATCATTCGAAAGGTTTTATTAATTTTCGAAGATGATATTAATATTCGTTTTGGATTATATTTATAGATTTATCATATTAATAACATGACATTTATTATAAAAATAAAAAAATAAAAAAACCACTCGTATTTGATTTTTATTTATATTTATTAAATTTATTTATAAAGTTATAAAAACAACATTAAAAATTAAAATAAATTTAAATTTTTTATTATTATTATTTATATAAAATAGTGTGCACAAGTCTTTAACATGTAGATAATCTAGATTCAAGCTCATTGATGTGTCTTATGACAACTATCATTAGTTAAGCATTATAATAAGAAGAAGAGAAATATTTAAATTGTAAAAATAATTTCAAGATACACATAATTTAGGAAGGTATGTTGGTGAGTTGTTTATTTATTTATTTTCATTTTTCTCACAACAATCATATGCTAACCACTATAATAAGAGTAGGAGAGGTATCCCTCCATGAAAGGAACTTGGGAGGCAAGAACCATAACATTAACCTTGCCTCCTCTTAGAACAATGAACATTTGATAGGGTGGGGAGATCAATTACACAGTCTCATCACTACAGATTAGCAAGCCCTAATGGGGGTGTTAGATAGCTTGCTTATGGAGGGAGGGGAGAAGGCTCGCCACCCCACCGCTTCCATAGGCATTAGAGATCATGGGGTTGGTGTGGCCAACTCCACCCATGTAATCACACATGATACAAGTTATAATGAATAGACAAATTAATATGGAAATCTCCAAGACCTTTGCGTCTTCCCGTTAAGCCTAAAATCACTTGACCATTTTCTAGAGTCTTCATGGTATCACCAGGATGTAGGTTTGATTTTTCCTTCCTAGCATCTGCATTTGTGGAACTCTTATGAAGGAAGGTCCAGAACCTCCTAGTCTAGCCTTCCAACTTCCTCCCCTCATTTTCAGTTGGATACTCTATAACTTTGTCATGATTGTAGGGGTGCATGTTGTAGGTTTGAGTGTCAATCGGTGAGAGGGATGGCACCAAGACTCAATCGAGAACTTCTGTAATGAGCACACATCAAGCACGCTAGTAAATTCACTAAATTCCATCATTTCTTGTTGGCATTTTTTTGACAATCATGAGACTGATATTTTGGTCCAAGAATATGGTTTTATCCATCAAGGTAGAGACGCTTACCAGTCGTCCCTTAGAATGTGTTTTTGTTGCTCCCCTTCAAGCTTAAGAACATCCCCTATTTTCTAATGTGGTCCCTTGTTTATCACTACATCTCACCTAGCTCTCATTGTCCTTTTCCACTCCACCCCTAAAGCTTTACATTCTACTAGCTCTATGTTGGCCTCCCTCTGGCTCTCATTCCCCCAACTTGTACTCATGTCCTAGATATTCTATTTCTAGTTTCTAGCACTCCCTTAACACCATGTCGAGGCAACAAATGCACCTGAGGCATGGTTATGGTGGTTGAGGTACCACAGGCAGACCCAGAGCTTAGACCCAAGCCTAATATATAACAGAAATTTACCTTTCATTCACCCCTCCTGAAATCCAGAACAAAATTCACCAACTTGAAGCCTAGGCTCCAAATGGCTAGAATTCCCATTATGAATAAGAAACTCAACTGGAAGTTCCTGACTAGGTCCCATATCTTGACCATACTAGAGGTTGTGGGAACTAGAATTTTCTCTCCGTAACTCTAAATTGACAAATGAAAATAATATTGGGCCACATCATCAAAGAAAAATAGAAGAATTGTAATGAAATCATAGTCTGCCTCAATGACATCCAGCAGATTCAAACACACTGGTGCTCTTGTCTAGTCAACTTGAATGCTTGGTTGGATCATATTGAGAGGCATATTCAGTGTGGGAGACACTCCCCAATAGGTTGAAGCACTTAGGATCTTTCCCCTGATACTTCCTCTGAGGATAGATGCATGCCTAGGTCTCTTATTATTTGATGTTTATGTTTAACAAACTTTATTTTATTTTATCATGTGTTTCACAGTTGTGGTTTGTTAGTTACACCGAGTTGATGGTTTGTATTTTTTCTAATAACTATGCCATACATTTGTCTTGAGGTAGTGATACACAAACAATAGGTTTATTTTAGTTAATTTTTGTAGACTTAAGAACATTACGTTACCTTTATTGTCATTGGTTTGGTATCCCTTGTGACAGGACATGAAAATAATAATGTTATCTAGTATGTTTTGTAAGATTCAATTATGATCTAATGAAAGACAGCTAATTAACAGATATATATATAGAATATTTTGACTATGAAATGAGTAATGATATTTTGGTCATGTGGAATTGATAAGCCACGGTATTGGCCAATGCTATTGTCACAACACCTATTTACAAGAATCTCTATAGTAAAATGGGGATAAATATCCATGGTTAAGAATCTTGTTACATGTTTTTTTAAATGAACATATATTTAACTCATATATTATTTACTTTTTAATTAAAAAGTAATAATAATAATTTGAAATAAAGTTATAATTTAGTCAATTTTTATGATTTTTTAATAATGGAAATGCGAGATGGATCATGAGGTAAGTGGTTTCATGCCTATCAATGTTTCCCAACCCTTTACTTTATATGGCACTAGTTTTTTTTTATTAAATTAGTGGATTTATATTAATTTTGAGAATGCATCTATATAAAAATGGCTATTTCCAATAGTATGCCATTAGTGAAACTAAAACTATACCAGTAGAATAGCAATAAAATATTAAGCAAAATGTATTGTCTATACTAAAAACTAAAATTGACAACATAATAAAACCTATTACTACCTATTTTCCTATTAACAATAAAGGTGATTGTCCTATCAAAAGTGGCAGTCTTGCTATAATTTAATATACCATAAAAAAGAACTACATGGTCATCTATTTGATGGAGAATCCACTTGGATTGCATCAAGATGTTCATGTCCTTCCTATAAAGTAGTGAACTCTAGATTAGTTATATTTCTAGCCAAGGAGGAGAGTTTGGCATTGAGATTGTTTGTTTATTTTTGTAGTTCATTAATGCACAAGAAGATCTGTTGATGGGTCTCAAATCTTCCCATCCACACCTCTCCATAACAATTTTTATTTGCTAATACATGTTTATATTCTACATATACCTGGTATTTCATGGTCTGGTGTTACCATCAAGAACCCAGTCTCCCACCTCAACATCCACATTGACGTTCGTGATGAACATGCATTCCAACCATGCCTCAAATGGGACCTTTTGAATTTCCTTTCGAATTGTAGGATGGACTGAGAAAACATAAATTGTTGAAAGTGCGTATACACGTGGGTGAGAAGAACAAAAGGCGTGTATATGTACACACGCAGGTTCACAGAATGAAACGCGCATACATGTCGGTAAACTAAGATTTGGTCCATGGTATTTTGGTATTGGTCCATGGTATTTGGTCCGAAGTGTTGACCCCAGGTATTGGGTCCAAGGTATTGGTTCAACATGGTTTTGGACCATGGTATTGAGAGAAGCCTAAACCTATATAAAGAGAAGATCATTAAGCCAAGGGTGAAAGGTGCAAGTAATGAATATCTGATGAAGTGTGAGATCTAGGACGTTGGTTATGGGTTTGTGATGTTGTGCTTGCTCTGAATCAAGGATGCACCTATGCTGTTGATGATGGATGATGGATTGGGATCATAAGGCTTGGAATGTATTATCATTATGTGGTTTGATCATGGATAGACTAGATCTAAATTATAGACGCATGTTTTATTGTATGAATGTTATGATCTGGGTGTTTAGTCAATTTAGTGTTGTCTAAATTGCTATCATAAATTGTCAACCCGGGGCTCGTAAGCTGATGAAGTGAAGGTGTACAGTATATACTTAAGTAACCTCTTAGATCTTTTTGTCGTTTGGGGGTGTTGTGGTCAATTTAACTTCCTAAGATGGAGTGATGATTTTATAAACAAATGAGTGATTTGTGTGTGTATGGTGGTTTCTAAATGAGTGAGTGTGTGTAAATGGTGGCTTCTAACTACTTTTGGAACTTGTAAAGAAAGAGCTTGAAAGATAACTCGAAATGAAACTGAAAGCAAAACAGCTAACTAATGGCACTAGTCACTATCTATGCTGCTGCAATGAAAAGTGAAAAAAAAACACTACTTTAAAGACAAATCATAATGCCTCATCGTTTCTTAACACTCTGCTTCTAACATACAGTATTATGTGAAACACGATTAAGAAGGAGTTAGATATATGAGTCTAAAAAGTAATCAAATCCTAAAATGACAAATCATAACACCTTGTCTTTCCTCAACATTCTGTCTCTAACATACATTGTAATGTGAAACACAGTTAAGAAGGAGTTAGTGATATGAGTCCAAAAAGCTACTTCAAAGCAAGCTGCTACTCAGTGATATTCTGATCTCCTAAAGATTGGTCAATTATGATAAAGAGATCATCAACAGATTAGTACACAACTTGTTAGAAACTTGATAAACTAAGCTAGAAATTAGACTAGAAAAGCAAAGTAAAATCAGCAGCTATAGACATGACAACTTAAAATACCATCAGAGGTAAAGAAAAACAATAAAGATACACTATCCCGGGTTAACACACCTGCAGAAAACAAGGCTGATCAGTCATAGAAATGCTGGAAATGAAATGACAGAATTTAAAGACATAAAGCAAACTGTACATGCATAAAGAAAATGAAAAAGTGCTGAATTCAAATAAAGAAAGTGCAGGAAAATAAATGTAAATATTACTGTACAGAGGTTGTCATGAATGGGGGCCCTCCATCCACTAAACCAGAGAAATATCAGCTACTTGACGATGGGCAAAACAACAGTCTTCTATTAATTCATCATGCAGAAATTACAGTGAAAAAGTGCTGGAAAAGCAGTCTTAAAACAGAGTTTATATGTCAAACAAAATTACAGCAAATACATGATCTGAGTAGCTAAAAAACTAATCCTCAAGCGTACGCAGACGCTGGATTTATAGGCATAGGGACAACTGCCCACTGCGCAAAATAAGTAACTGGAAATTAACTAACAGCATACTAATTAAATGGTACAGCAACACGTAAACAGGTCCGTGTGTTATCTGGAGGGTACGGTCGTCATGGAGGTTGAATCCAAGGTTGGATCCTGTCTCCCATAACCTTCGTGGCGTGGAGGAAGTGCCACCTGGAGTGCCGTGTCCTTTTAGCTCACGCAGCACCGTTTGAGCTGACTGGTTGACCGAGAATGGATCCGCGTTGACCGAGGGTGTACGTGGCGTTGCTGATCCAACCGATAGCATATGAACCATTAGCACCTCCATTCCCACGTGCCCATGTGGCCCGTTTCTCAAGAAGACACGTGGAACATGTCGAACAATAAAAAGGCTGCGGAATTGCTGGACAGCTGCGGAATTGTTGGATGGCTGCGGAATTGCTGAATGGCTACGGAATCACTGTACATATGCCAAAAATCTAGACAAACAGTCAAACATTAGCATAGTTAACTAATCATGCTAAAAGACATGCAATGTAATGATCTGGACAGGTTGATGAGGAAAATAGGGGTAAAAGAGAGAAACAAGTGAGGAAAAGCTGTTGAAATGATGGGTAACTAGGTGTAGGTTGGAGGCTCTACATACCCCCACTACGAGGGTGTTGCATGTCCTCATGCAACCAAAAACACTGTTTAATCCACCTGTTGAGATGCCTCTGCTAAGACATCTAGTCTTCTCCTCTTCCTCTTTGTAGCCAAATTTACTCTTGGTTTCCTCACCAAACATCTGAATTTTAAGTTGACCAAAGCCCTGCTTAGCTTCCTGCATTTCTTCTTTAGCTTCCTGTTCTCCCTTTGCCAAAGGCCCAAATGAAGCATTGTATTATTGTGGACCATTTTGTCCACTTTACCTTGTTCCTTTAATGCTTCATTCTCTTGTGTGATGTGGCGGTTTAAAACTTCAAGCTCAAAAATTTCTTGTTTAAGTGAGTGAACTTGCTGTTCAAGAGGTAGAACAGTGCTTGGACCAGCAGCAGCTTGTTCTAATGTCTCCAAGTAGTTATATACTCTCTGCTGATCTGGGTCAATCTCTGGTGACCTCTTTGGACTAGGCTCATGCTCAAATTCGATTTCATGCTCTTATTGAAAAGGGCTTTCCTCTCGTGGAGGAGTAACCTCAACATGTGGTGGCCTTGCCTCAAAGTCAAGTCTTGTAGCAACCTTTTCAGGTGTGCTCAAGTCAATAAAGAGTGACTCTTTGTCCTTTGTGGCCCCCACTTTGTCTTGTAGCCTGCTGCTCCTCCTCACGGTGGTGATGCTCTGTTTTTCCTTTTGTTGCTTTTTCTTTTGTTTTTGCATCTTCTTGGAAAGGGCAGCCTCATGAAATTGGGCCAATCTATGTGCCAATGGCTGAGTGTCCTCTTCACTGGAATTTTCAGGAGTAAGGTAGGTTTCTTGGGCTATAGATTTTCCCTTATCCTTCTTTTGTCTCTTCCTACTCTCCTTTTTCTTTTGAGCAGCCTCTTGGACAATTTCTTGCAGGGTTTCTGTAATGATTTCTTGGGCTGTTTGGTCAATATCTACAGCAAGCTCAGGGTCAATTTCTTCCTCAGAGTTATGGGCAGCAATTTCTTCTTCAACAAGGTCTTGGACAGTTTCTTCTTGGACAACAATTTCAGGGACAGTTTCTACTTGGACAGCAATTTCTGGGGTAACCTCTTCTCTTATTCTTCTTCTACTCTTTCTGGGCACTTTAGGTGAACTACCAGAGGCTTCTCTTGCCTCTTGGAAGTGGTTCCTCACAAGAAATCTTTCCCATGTATCCCTTTTGGCCTTTAACTGTTCTTCAATTAGCATTTTGACAAGCCCGTGATGGTATAAATGTGGCTCAATATTATTTATGTTTCTTTGGACTGTTGAGCACATTTTTCTAAGGCTAGATTGTAGAAAATAAGGAAGATTAATGTCATGCTCACCCATGAAATGCATCATAATTTTAGCATGGTAAACATACAAAATTCCGAATCTTCCTTCACATGTAAAGAATTTCTGTACTAACAGAAGCAAAGCTGTCCATTCTTCTTTGACAAGACTAACAGGGATTCCCTTTTTAAAAATACTGGTGTCCATACCTGGATTTTTCAATATTTGCTTCCATTCCTGGTCTTCCACTGATCGATTCTTGAACCACCTTTCCCCAGTTTGAGGTAATGAAGTTGCTTGTGCTAAACTGCCTTCTGTAACTGTAAATTTCAGATCTCCAATCTCCACTTTGTTGTCTTTGAAAGAACGAGCAAAAGCATTTGTGACTTCCTTATGGTATCCCTTGAATTTTTGAATGAACTGGAGCCATTTGGCCTTTTGCAAAGCGTCTTTAGTTTGGGGATAGCCTTCTAAAAATTTAGAGCCCTCAGGCTCTGCCCTCAATAGCTTACCCATCAGCTCTCTGGCTGCCTTAACAGCACTGTTTTAACACTTGGTGAAAGAGTTATACGGGAGAAAAGTGTTTAGACAGTGGGTTTACGGCTACAGCAAAATAGCCGTGATGCACTTACAACAGTGGTCAAGGTTTTAGTGGAGAAATGAGAAGAAAATAAAACAGAGAGTGCTTACGGTGGACAGAATAGTGAATAAGACAGAGCAGTGAAGAACAATGGAAATGAGGGAGTGAATCAACAGCGGGAATGGAATTATGTATGCGTAGGAGGGTTACGAGTAATGGGTGAAAACGGTTAAATCCCATAGACGTCGGTCATTGGTGTACATCTGGCTGCGTAATTATAACTCAGAGTGCCGTAGTACAGTTGTATACGTCACTCTGGTACGGGAGTTTTAATGAAAGAGCAGCCGTGTTTGGATTTGAAACTGTAATGAGTAGGGACCGTTATGGATGAGGGTTACGTGGATTTTCGGTCGAGGAGTGGAAGGATTTTGCAATCATTACATTAGGCGCCTCAAAACATAATCCGAAAACCATGCATAATGATATAACTGTTGGTCAGAAATTAGAACATACCTTGTGTATCCGCATCTTGATTCCTTTTGCTCATATGATGCTAACCTTTAATTGTTTATTGCTGCTACATGACCTTGCCTTCTAATAATGCTGGTGATTTTTTTCTGACTGCAGATTTCTTCTTGAAACAGAGTGTATTTTTTATGTGCAGGCACAGAGTGTATCGGCTGCGGAATTGTGATATTGGCTGCGGAATTGTTCTTCAGCTGCGGAAACTGCAGTAATACCTTCTGTCTGCACACAAACAACTTTGGCTGTATGAAATAGTCCTGGAAATGACTTTATTAGTGAGATGAGATGGAATGGATGGATGGAGGAAAAAGAAATAAGGTGGAATGAGAATGATGGAATGAATGAGATGGCGAATGAAGTGGATGAAATGGTGAAATGAGATGGAATAAGGAGAAGAGAGAGATTTTTTTTTCTTTGGAAAATATGAGGTGTCAGGTGACCCTGATTTTCACCTCAGATTTTCTGCATAAGACTGCCAATCAGAGATTGGTTTTCAGGCTTATACATTTATTCTTTTCTTTTTTTTTCAAATTTTTTTTTTTTTTTTTTTTTTCAAAACCAAAGATCAAGCTGATGGAGGAGAAGAATCCTTCTCCACCAACCTTATTGCAGAATCTTCTTTGAACAACTTGACAAATTCCTCTTTTGAGAGTGGCTTTTGGTAGACCTTCAAGCGATGGCCATTCACAATAAGAGGAGTATGAAATTCATCAATAGTCTTTACCCAAACTGCTCCATTGCTAAAGACTTCATCAATCTCATATGGCCCAAGCCAATGAGTTTGAAATTTTCCTTTGAAGTCCTTAAACTTGGAATCAAACAATAGTGCCCAATCTCCTTTTTGAAACTTCTTCTCCTTGATGTATCTATCATGCCATTTTGTTCTTTGATGCTGAACTAGATCGGTCCTTAAAATGGCATCTTGTCTTATCTCATCTAGTTCATTTAACTGCTCCATTCTGTGCTTCTGGGCTTCTGAAAGATTCATCCCCAACTGGACTGCCATCTTGAAAGTTTTGACTTGGAACTCAATGGGGAGCAGGACTTCTTTCCCATAAACAAGTTCATAGGGAGAATATCCTGTGGTACTCCTCCATGTAGTTCTATAGGCCCATAAAGCTTCAGGTAGCCTTTCAGCCCAATCTCTTCTATGCAGATGAACAGTCTTGGTGATGATATTCTCAAGGACTTTATTTGTAGATTCCACTTGACCATTTGCTTGCGGATGGTAAGGAGTAGATGTTTTATGCTTGATTTTGTATTCCTCCATCAGCTTCTCCATCAAATTAGATGTGAATTGGCTTCCTTGATTTGTTACAATTTCTCTTGGGACACCAAAACGAGTGAAAATATCCTCAAAAAGAAATTGAACAACTGAATTTTTAGTGGCAGAAGGCAAAGCTTTTGCTTCTACCCACTTAGTAACATAATCAGTGCAAACCAATATATACTTCTTTTGCTTAGATGGCGGATTAATGGGTCCAATGAAATCTAAAGCCCATTTTTCAAAAGGTTCGATGAGTACCTGTGGCTGCAATGGCATCTCTCTTGAAAGAGTTGGTCTCCCAATTCTTTGGCAGCTGTCACACCTTCTGACATATTGTTTTGCATCTTTGAAGAGAGTAGGCCAATAATATCCCAAAGAAAGGATTTTATAGGCTGTCCTCTTGTCAGCAAAGTGTCCACCGCATGGTTCGTCATGGCATGCCTTAAGGATGTCAGGCATTTCATCTTCCCGAACACATCTTCTAATCACACAGTCTAGCCCTGTTTTGAACAATTCATTAGAAATCCATGAATAACTTGAACTCTGCTGAATAATATTTCTCCTTTCACTAGGAAAAAGATGTGGAGGTAGTTTCCCTGTGACCAAATAATTAGCAATATCTGCATACCAAGGGGTTTTAGTAGTTATTGCAAACAAATACTCATCAGGAAACTTATCCTCTACAGGAGAATCTTCGTTAGTATTTTGGATTCTAGACAAGAAATCAGCTACTGTATTTTGTTTTCCTGGTCTATCTAACACAGTAATATTGAATTCTTGTAAAAGTAAGAGCCATCTGGTGACTCTGCCATTAGTAACAGGTTTGTTCATTAAATATCTTATGGCAGAATGATCAGTATGAACAAAAGTTTCATAGCCGGTTATGTAGTGTCTAAACTTATTGATCGCATGTACCACAGCTAAGAACTATTTTTCTGTCACAGTATAATTTAACTCAGTGGGAGTCAAATTTTTACTGGTGTAATAAATGGCATAAGGGATCAAATCCTTTTGTCCCAAAACAGCTCCTAGAGCTAAATCTGAAGCATCTGTAGAAATATGGAAAGGAAGTTTCCAATTTGGCCCTCTTAGAATGGGTGCTTCAGATATTCTCGTTTTTAAAGCTTCAAATGCAAATTGGCATTCAGGATCCCATTTGAATTCACAGTCTTTTGTAAGTAATTTGAAGAGAGGAGATGCTATCTTGGTGAAGTTTTCAATAAATCTTCTATAATATCCAGTAAACCCAAGAAAACTTCTAACATCTTTCTGGCAATTTGGAATCGGTAACTTAGAGATGACTTCAACTTTGGATCTATCAACCTTAATCCCATCTCCTGAAATATGATGTCCTAAAACAATCCCTTCAGTAAACATCATAAAACACTTTTCATGACTTAAAGAAAGATTTGTTTCCTTACATCTTATCAGTACTTTTTCCAAATTTTCCAAAGCTTCTTCAAATGTATTACCGTAAACTGTAAAATCATCCATATAGACCTCTACACAATCATGGATTAGATCTGAAAAGATACCTAATACAGCCCTTTGAAAAGTAGCAGGTGCATTGCATAATCCAAAAGGGAGTACTCGGTAAGCAAAAGTTCCCCATGGACAGGTGAATGTGGTCTTATCTTGATCTTCAGGTGCTACCTGAATTTGATTATACCCACTAAAACCATCCAAGAATGAGAAATACTTTTTACCTGCTAAAGTGTCTAGTACCTGATCAATAAAAGGTAGAGGGAAATGATCCTTTAAGGTTGCCTTGTTCAATTCTCGATAATCAATGCAAACTCTCCATTTACCATTCTTTTTGGGCACTATAACCAAGGGAGAAACCCATTGGCTATCTGAAATGGGGTAAATGAAGTTTACCTTGAGTAATTTCTGGAGTTCTTCTTTCACGATTTCCCTAAGGTTTGGATTCATCCTTCTCTACGGTTGCCTAATAGGTCTGCAGTTTTCTTCAATATAGATGTGATGAATACAAGTCTTAGGATCGATTCCTTTCATGTCAGTGTATTCCCATGCAAATGCAGTAGAATGTTTTTGCAAAAGTTTGGTTAATTTTTCTTGTTGTGGTCTTTCCAAGTTTCTATTAATGTTCAATGTTTTTCCTGGAAGGATTTCAACTGTAGAACTACCAAACTCTTCCATTGAGAAAAGAGACATCTGTCTAGAGGAGAGATATTCAATGTCCGCATCTAACTGAAACTGTGTAGAGTCATATTCTAAAGATATTTCAAAATTTTCTAATGTATTTAGGATTTGACTGTCTTCACTGATCTCAGAGATGGTTAGAACAGGTTGTATAGTATCCTCATCATCGACCCACTCATCTTCTCCTATTTCTGTTATTGCCTTTGCTGGAGGATACAAGTTGAATTTCTTGGTGGAATTACCATCTGATATATACATGTCCCCAGACCTACAACTGATAAAAGCATCAGCTGTTGCTAGCCAAGGTCTTCCTAAGATAAGAGGATGTCCTCCTAGATTGTTCTTGGGAGTTAAAATCATAAAATCAACTGGATATTCCCAAGAGTCTAGGGAGACTGGAATGTCTTCCAATACACCATCAGGTTTAATGATTGATCGATCTGCAAGTTGCAGTAAAGTAGGTGTAAAGAGAAGGTTAGGAAGCTTTAACTGATCCATGGTCTGTCTACTCATGATGTTGATAGCGGCTCCTAAGTCAATCAAAGTATTTGGGATTTCAACCCCATTAATATGGGTTTTGACAATAGGGCTACCGGGATCCACATACTTTTGCATGGTAATCTTACCCATCATAATGTCTGCAATTTTTCCAACCAGATGTATCCTTTTGGTATCTCTGGTTCTCTTTCCTGTTTTCTTCAAACTCAACTCCTTTATTGTCTTTGCTAGAATGGGAATTTCCTTAATGGCTTGTAACAAGGGGATCTTGATACAGACATTCTTCAATTCATCTAGAAAATTATAGTCAGGCAACCAAATTTGCTTTTCCACTCCTTTGTCAATTTGTAATCTTTCAGGAAAAGGAGGTGTAGCTAAAGATGTAGGTTGCTCAACTATGGGAGTTGTGGGGGTTGATTCTTTTTCTTTTTCTTTTTGGATATTTTGGTTTTGAAGTGATACTTCAGAACCCTTATTGACTTTAAGAGATTCTTCCTCAGAAATGCTTGGCTGTTGAACATTTATAGAAGGTTGATCTAGGATTCTACCTGATCTGAGTTGTACTTCATTGAGAGGAACAATCATATAGGTAGGGAATGGTTGACCTTCCATCATGTAAGCATTTTGAGGGTTCCTATTATTGGGATTTGGTAATGGCTGAGAGGGAAGTTGATTTGACTTCTGTTGGGATTGAAGCAAGAGTTGAGAATTTTGATTTTGTGGAGGAGGTTGTTGTTGT
Source organism: Pinus tabuliformis (assembly GCA_031772625.1). Lineage (NCBI taxonomy): Eukaryota > Viridiplantae > Streptophyta > Pinopsida > Pinales > Pinaceae > Pinus > Pinus tabuliformis. The sequence continues at coordinate 1,229,340,265 of CM062819.1, read as the reverse complement.
TGAGGGTATGGCAATGATAGTTGTTGACCTTGATTTGGAAGTTGTGGAGCTTGCTGGTTCTGAAAAGATGGAGGATATTGATAGAATTGAGCAAATCTCCCATAAGGATTTTGCATGCTTTGCATCCATGATTGAAAGGGATTTTGAGGTTGAGACCAGGGTTGTTGCCAAGGATTCCAATTTGGTTGGGGTTGAAAATTCATAGAGTTGTTAAACCCTTGATTCTGTTGCCCTTGCCAAGGTCTCCTTGCAACAAAACAGAGAGATTCAAGTGTATTTGGATCTTCTTGAAAGACTGCTTTGAGGCCAGGAATTGAAGGACAATCCTTGGTCTCATGAGTTTCTGAGCAAATTACGCATGTTTCTACAACGTGTGCATCCAAGGGACATTCCCTTAAAGCATGTTTCTTTCTACATTTCGGGCAAAAAATGGCCAAAGCCTCAGCTTCTGCTTTTTGTTTATTGTGAATCTTAAGGGTATCTAATTGTTCACTAAGACTCCCTAAGATGTCAGTTTTGAATTCATCAAGCATATTGCCGATTTCAGCCCTACTTACTGATCCCATTGCAGATTTATTTGCTCTAAGGAGAGAAGGATCTCTAGGCCCTTTTTGAGTTTTTGATTTGCCCCTTGAGAGATGGATACATAGTTCTGCTATATCATTGAGTGAAAGTTGAGATATATCCCCTTTCCCCATCATGTTCAAGATATCTATCCATTCATCTCTAATGGCTTTTAATAGGAGAGCTTTTAAGGTCTCTTCATCCAAGTTACTCATTTTTGCTCTTTTCAGGTTATATTGAAATCTTTCAAGTAAATCTTCTAAGCTCTCATCTTCTCTTTGTATCATTTTAAATACCTCGTCCTTGTGATTAGTAGGCATACAATAGTCCAGATACCTATCCAAAAATGTTTGTTTCATTTCATCCCAAGACCTAATGGATTGAGTGAGTAACCCCATGAACCATTTCAAAGCTTGATCTTTCAATGTTGAAGGGAACAATTTGAGTTTCTGAGAGTCATCCAGATAGTCATAAGTTCGACACACAACTTCAAACTCAAATAAAAATGTTTCAGGGTCCTCAGTTCTTAACCCATGGAAATTTGGGAGGACAGATGGCGATATGTTTTTCATAGTAGCTCGGGAATCTTCATTAACAATAGGAAACCCAAATGAGTTATCCCCATCTCTATTTCCTCCTCCAAGGGGACCTCTACCTCCTCCATTGTTGTTTCCTCCTCCTCCTCTACCTCCACCTCTACCACCTCCTTCTTCCTCTGCCATGATGGTTCCCCTAGGGATTTCAAGATCTTCTGGTTCTTCTACAAAGGGTGAATGAGAAGAGATTTCTCCTTCTTCTTCAGATGATTCTACTTCCTCAATTACAATTGGTCTTTCTGTAGGAGAAAGAGAAGGGTCTCTTCCTGGTTCAAATTCAATAGAAGGTGTGGGAGAGTCAATTCTTGGCTCTTGAATTCCAGGAATTCTAGGGCTAGGAGTGTTGGTTGGAGATGAGGGAGGTGTCTCTTGTCTATTCCTTGAAGCAGATGGACTTGTAAAAATTGAACTTCGAGCTCTAGCTAAAAACCTTCCCCTAGAATCTCTAGCTCTATGCATGTCATTTTTTTATTATTTTTCTTCAAGTCAAGTTAATAGTTCTTTTTCTGATCTTCCAGGTCACTCTAGGTGCAAGAAGAGAGCATACTCAAGAAACTACTAAATCAATAACTTTCTCTTTTCTGATCCTCCAGATCACTTTGAAGTGCAAGAGGAGAGCATACTTTGATAGGTTATCAACTTCTTTTCTTGAAATTTTATGTTTTTTTTTTCTAAGAATATGGCTACTTAATTTCACTTCCCCGGCAACGGCGCCAAAATGTTTAGTCAATTTAGTGTTGTCTAAATTGCTATCATAAATTGTCAACCCGGGGCTCGTAAGCTGATGAAGTGAAGGTGTACAGTATATACTTAAGTAACCTCTTAGATCTTTTTGTCGTTTGGGGGTGTTGTGGTCAATTTAACTTCCTAAGATGGAGTGATGATTTTATAAACAAATGAGTGATTTGTGTGTGTATGGTGGTTTCTAAATGAGTGAGTGTGTGTAAATGGTGGCTTCTAACTACTTTTGGAACTTGTAAAGAAAGAGCTTGAAAGATAACTCGAAATGAAACTGAAAGCAAAACAGCTAACTAATGGCACTAGTCACTATCTATGCTGCTGCAATGAAAAGTGAAAAAAAAACACTACTTTAAAGACAAATCATAATGCCTCATCGTTTCTTAACACTCTGCTTCTAACATACAGTATTATGTGAAACACGATTAAGAAGGAGTTAGATATATGAGTCTAAAAAGTAATCAAATCCTAAAATGACAAATCATAACACCTTGTCTTTCCTCAACATTCTGTCTCTAACATACATTGTAATGTGAAACACAATTAAGAAGGAGTTAGTGATATGAGTCCAAAAAGCTACTTCAAAGCAAGCTGCTACTCAGTGATATTCTGATCTCCTAAAGATTGGTCAATTATGATAAAGAGATCATCAACAGATTAGTACACAACTTGTTAGAAACTTGATAAACTAAGCTAGAAATTAGACTAGAAAAGCAAAGTAAAATCAGCAGCTATAGACATGACAACTTAAAATACCATCAGAGGTAAAGAAAAACAATAAAGACACACTATCCTGGGTTAACACACCTGCAGAAAACAAGGCTGATCAGTGATAGAAATGCTGGAAATGAAATGACAGAATTTAAAGACATAAAGCAAATTGTACATGCATAAAGAAAATGAAAAAGTGCTGAATTCAAATAAAGAAAGTGCAGGAAAATAAATGTAAATATTACTGTACAGAGGTTGTCATGAATGGGGGCCCTCCATCCACTAAACCAGAGAAAGATCAGCTACTTGACGATGGGCAAAACAGCAGTCTTCTATTAATTCATCATGCAGAAATTACAGTGAAAAAGTGCTGGAAAAGCAGTCTTAAAACAGAGTTTATATGTCAAACAAAATTACAGCAAATACATGATCTGAGTAGCTAAAAAACTAATCCTCAAGCGTACGCAGACGCTGGATTTATAGGCATAGGGACAACTGCCCACTGCGCAAAATAAGTAACTGGAAATTAACTAACAGCATACTAATTAAATGGTACAGCAACACGTAAACAGGTCCGTGTGTTATCTGGAGGGTACGGTCGTCATGGAGGTTGAATCCAAGGTTGGATCCTGTCTCCCATAACCTTCGTGGCGTGGAGGAAGTGCCACCTGGAGTGCCGTGTCCTTTTAGCTCACGCAGCACCGTTTGAGCTGACTGGTTGACCGAGAATGGATCCGCGTTGACCGAGGGTGTACCTGGCGTTGCTGATCCAACCGATAGCATATGAACCATTAGCACCTCCATTCCCACATGCCCATGTGGCCCGTTTCTCAAGAAGACACGTGGAACATGTCGAACAATAAAAAGGCTGCGGAATTGCTAGACAGCTGCGGAATTGCTGGATGGCTGCGGAATTGCTGAATGGCTGCGGAATCACTGTACATATGCCAAAAATCTAGACAAACAGTCAAACATTAGCATAGTTAACTAATCATGCTAAAAGACATGCAATGTAATGATCTGGACAGGTTGATGAGGAAAATAGGGGTAAAAGAGAGAAACAAGTGAGGAAAAGCTGTTGAAATGATAGGTAACTAGGTGTAGGTTGGAGGCTCTACACTGGGTATGACTGATGTCTGGAACAGCTGCAAAGTTATGAGTAAGTATTTGCAGATCTGTACACGGTTTGGCTTTGGTATAAGCTCGTATGTACGTTGGTTTGGTTCTTCATAGTAGCATATACATTATAAGATATGATATTTGAAGTTGCAGTTGGATCTGGTTATTGTTGCAGAGTTCTGTTGTCTATTCTGTGTTCTAGGTTCAGTGATTCAGTATTAGGTGATTCAGAGATTGATGATGTAGGTATAAGTTGATGATTGTTTTGCAGTGGTGATTGTTTTGTACTTATGGATCCAGTATGAAAATGTATGAAACATGGTCCCTGGAAGATCGTAGAGTTCAGTAGTCCAGCACCTACGTACTGGTAAACATATCGGCCAGTACAAGAGCCAGGGGGTTGTAGCTCCCTTCCAGTAGTAGCTGGAAAACGAGTGAAGGTTGGAGCCTTCAGTAGGCCAGCGCCTACATACTAGTAAATGGATCGGCTAGTACAAGAGCTAAGAAGGTTGTAGCCTTCTGCGGGTAGAAGCCTGCGTACTGGTATAAGACTGCACTAGTACTATTGTAAAAAGAAGTTTCTTATTAAAGGAAGATAGAGACGAATTGCAACAGGTGGTTTTCACCCACATTGGGTTTCCACCTTATATCATGGTGTTCATGTGTGCTCCTTATGTGTGATGACCTATTCTGTTTTACTGCACCTGTTTACTGTTAATATGGTTAATAATGTTCTGATGCACTCATTGAAGATCAACTAATTGAACCATAAGTTTACTAGATATACGCTAGTTGCATTAAACACAGTTGCATATATACGTGGATATCCTTAACTGAAGTAGCGTATATGAATCTGAATATGGAAATGAAAAATTTATTATTGATTTCATAATACTAATTCACCCCCCCCCCCCCCTGAGTATTATTTCCAACATTTGGAATCAGAGCAAGTCCTTTGGTAGAAGCGTGATCACTTAAAGGAGATCCGTAGAACAATGGGAAAGAAAGCACATCAAAAGAAGAAGACAGCTCAAAGGAACAATGACAGTCAACCGTTGAGTGGAAGCAAGTATTCAGATCCTAAATCCCCTCAGGTTGAAGATGGACAAGCAAATGAAGCATCAGATAAACTCATAGATCAACAAGATCTACCTTGCAAAAGGGAGAATGCCCTTAAAGAAGAACTTATCAGCTTAAAATCTCAGCTGGAATGTGCCTTCAGAGTTCGTCAAATGCTGCAGGAGCTTAATGAAGAACAAGAAAAGGAGATTCTCAAACTAAGGCAACAAATGGAAGAAGGAAGAAAGTCTGAAGAAATTTTGAAGAAGCAATTTTGGAAAAGGAAGAACAACATCAGGTTAAGGTAAATATCTTGAAAGGTAAATTAGAAGAAAAGGATAAACTATTACAAGACAGTACTAAGATTTTGGATGATATTCTTAGTAGTCAAAGGTCACCTGCTATCAAAACTAGTCTTAGTTTTTATGAATCTATTGAAGGTGAGCCAAGGAACTCTAATGAGGAATCTGAAATGCTCAACAAGGAGATTAGAAGACAACCCCATCAACAGCCAAGGAAAGAAATTCCTCAAAGAATATCTTTTGATCCTAACTGTGGAAGTGATAGACGATTATTTCCTCCAATGAATAATGTTGAATGTTATGTATCTCATAATCTTGGACATGTTGCATCTAGATGCAAAAGTAGAATGGTTCAAGACCGTCACACAGAAAGATCATCACGTTCGAGGTACTTTAAGGGGTATTGTTTTGCATGCAATATGTTTGGTCACAAAGCCATTGACTGCTACAGAAGGAATATGAAACATATAAGATGTTATGCATGTAACAAGCTTGGACACATAGCAAAGGAATGCAGGAGAAGATTTTGGACATCATACCAAAAGGAGAAAACGTCATCACAGTTGAAGATATGGAAGAAAAAGGAAGTACAGCCAAAAATATGTGGCATAGAAGAATATACAGACATCATAGACTTAGAGGAAGTGGAAAGTGTGGAACATCCATGTTCTAAATCTCATACGCATGTTTCATGAAAACAAGTCACATATATACGCAAGTTAGATGCTGCACAATTGCGTATATGATGTTCTGAAGAAAAGTAGCAGTACAGAAGTTTGATATGGTTCAGTCACTAGTATATGATGGTTGGCACAGGCTCAAGGGGAGCATATGCTTTGAATAATGCATTGTTGGCATTATGGTTAGAAATCCTTGGTGATGATGCTTATTGACATATCTTGCTACTGATTGTTGATTGACCAAGAAAATGGATTGCAGTTTAAGATGCTTATAGTACAGATCATATAGTTTATGATAGTTGATGATAACTGTCATGGTCATGTTTAGGTCCTTGGTCTTTGTGGGTCATATGATGTATCTTGTTACCCCACTATGCATGGGATGGATGATGTAATGGTTCTTGTGTTTTAAGTCAAAAATGGTGTATCCCCACTTGGTTGGGAGAATGATGTATGTATGAGTCTTTAGGAAGGTCATTGGAAATGTATGTATAGAGTGATGTTATGCTCAGGGGGAGTAAGGACGGATTGGTACATCTTGGCATGTACAAAGGGGGAGCTCATTCAGAAACTTCAGCATGTACTCAGGGGGAGCATGGACAGGAAAATGTATATCAAAGAAGAGAATATCTTGGTCCGCCCTTTGCCCTTGATGTCAAAGGGGTAGAGTGACTTGGTGTGGTGGTTGGCATCAAGTCCAAAGGGGGAGATTGTTGGCATTATGATACAAGTGTTGTCCTTGATGGCAACTCACTCCGAGGTATGATACAAATGATGGCAGCTCAATCAGAGGATAGATCTTAGTACAGCAGGTCAAGAGAGAGATATACGCAGGTTAACCTTGATGAAAGTGCATATACACGCGAGTGAGAAGAACAAAAGGTGTGTATACGTACACACGTAGGTTCACAGAATGAAAGGTGTGTACATGTTGGAAAACTAAGATTTGGTCCATGGTATTTTGGTATTGGTCCATGATATTTGGTCAGAAGTGTTGACCCCAGGTATTGGGTCCAAGGTATTGGTTCAACATGGTTTTGGACCGTGGTATTGAGAGAAGCCTAAACCTATATAAAGAGAAGATCATTAGGCCAAGGGTGAAAGGTGCAAGTAATGAATATCTAATGAAGTGTGAGATCTAGGATGTTGGTTATGGGTTTGTGATGTTGCTCTTGCTCTGAATCAAGGATGCACCTATGTTGTTGATGAAGGATGATGGATCGGGATCATAAGGCTTGGAATGTATTATCATTATGTGGTTTGATCATGGATAGACTAGATCTGAATTATTGACGCATGTTTTATTGTATGAATGTTATGATCTGGGTATGACTGATGTCTGGAACAGCTGCAAAGTTATGAGTAAGTATTTGTAGATCTGTACATGGGTTGGTTTGGTATAAGCGCGTTTTTACACTGGTTTGATTCTTCATAGTAGTGTATACATTATAAGATATGATATTTGAAGTTGCAGTTGGATCTGGTTATTGTTGCAGAGTTCTGTTGTCTGTTCTGTGTTCTGGGTTCAGTGATTCAGTATTGGGTGATTCAGAGATTGATGATGCAGGTATAAGTTGATGATTGTTTTGCAGTGGTGATTGTTTTGTATTTATGGATCCAGTATGAAAATGTATGAAACGTGGTCCCTGGAAGATTGTAGAGTTCAGTAGGCCAGCGCCTATGTACTGGTAAACATATCAGCTAGTACAAGAGCCAAGGGGTTGTAGCTCCCGTCCAGTAGTAGCTGGAAAACGAGTGAAGGTTGGAGCCTTCAGTAGGCCAGCGCCTACGTACTAGTAAATGGATCGGCTAGTACAAGAGCTAAGAAGGTTGTAGCCTTCTGCAGGTAGAAGCCTACGTACTGGTATAAGACTGCACTAGTTCTATTGTAAAAAGAAGTTCCTTATTAAAAGAAGATAGATACGAATTGCAGCAGGTGGTTGTCACCCACATTGGGTTTCCACCTTATATCATGGTGTTCATGTGTGCTCCTTATGTGTGATGATCTGTTCTGTTTTACTGCACCTGTTTAATGTTAATATGGTTAATAATGTTCTGATGCACTCATTGAAGATCAACTAATTGAACCATAAGTTTACTGGATATACGCTAGTTGCATTAAACATAGTTGCGTATATACGCAGATATCCTTAACTGAAGTAGCGTATATGAATCTGATTATGGAAATGAAAAAGTTATTATTGATTTGATAATACTGATTCACCCCCCACACCCCCCTCTCAGTATTATTTTCAACACAAAGGATGTAAGGAGAGACCAAATTGGAAGGAATTATAATAAAGGTATTGAAGGACTCGAGAAGTTTGGGGATTGTCCATATTGTCACTAAAGAAAATTTTGCAACAAGGGCATAGAATAAATACAGCCTACCCACTTGAATAAATTCTGAGAGAAAATAGAATAGAAATTTTATGATAAAGATATTGATATGAGAAGGAATAGGATAGAATAAACTCGACCAAAATAAGGCAACCTTTTCCTTGAAATCCAAAGCACTATTAGAAACTGGAGACAAAAAACAAAGAAGAAAATCAAGCGTGTAGGGGAGACAAGGTTAAAACGAACCTGTGAATTTTGGAGGAGTAAGTCGTGCACTTCAAGACCTACAACTTGACTAATATTCTAATAAATATTGGCATTGGAGATACCAATTGACAATTGATCAAGCATGTACACCTTTTTCCACTGTAATCTTAGTTAAACAGATTTCCAAATGGAACCAACTAGGGAGAATGGCATCCTCCATTTATCTTGACTTTCCTATATAGACATGCATGTCTCCAAATATCTTGAATGTAGGATGATGAAGCCAAAATATCCTAGTTTTCCTATGGATTTTAGCCATACTAATCTCGCAATCCACCATAAGCATGGGGAAGTCTCATTGAGAGTTTCCTTGTATGGTTAGGAGAAAATATATGTGAAATGAAATATCATCATACATGATACCTCTTAGGTTCCAGTTTGAAATGAATGTTCCAAACTGAATCAAACCCACTACATTAGATAATGAAACCTCCCATTCTCTTATAAAAATATGTTTGATAGGCGGGATATTTATTGGGTTACCAACCCCCACACATGTCTGGCCTCCCCTCCGATTCCTTATCATCTTCCATCATCACCCACCATGGGGAATGGTTGTACTAGTTATTAATCATTTTAACCATGTCAATTTAATTGTGGTTTAGTATTCTATTTTACAACATATGTATTCCATTTTAAATTATCAAATTATACTTTAAAAGGAGAATAAAAATATTATTCTTATCTATATATTAACTTAATTGAATATCATTTGAGTAGGGGTGTTGGAGTGGAGGGGGAATTATTGCTGATTTCAAAGTAAATAGGAAAATTATTTTTAACATGGATTGGGCATAGCCACAAATAATCAATATAAATCCCTTGTTTTATTTCAAGGTATGAAAATACTTGATGAAAGGAGCTATAAAAGGCGATTGTTGTTGGAAATTTGGAATGGGTCATTAAATCTATGCATAAAATTTGTAACATAAGCAATATTGTTTGATTAAGATTATTTCATCAAATCAAGAAAGAATTCATATGTTTTCAAAGGGTAGAGTTCTTTGATGTGCTTAGGGAACATAACTAGAAGGAAATTCATTGGCTAACAAAGAAAGCACACTAGAATGTGGTGCTTTTAGATTTAAAATTGGGGTATCAAACTTTCTGGACCCTTAATCACAGGGCATTAATATTGTTTAGCATAAAAATTGGGGTATTAATTTTAATCACCCCATGCTACTTCCAATATTAACAACGGATTATCAAACTTTCCAATCCCTTAATCACATGGGATTGATACTTTTAAGCCCAAAAAATTGGAGTATTAACTTAATCACCCCCTCTAATCAAATGGTACAACGTCTTGTTATGAATCCATGCATATCACACATTCAACACCACAATATTCATGTTGAGACTTTATATCGAGCTCAGATTGAGTCATGTATATGTTGATGTCCATCCACACATGTTGCCATTAGTGTTGGGAGATAACTAGTGACTCTAATTCATAATTCTAGATGTGGGTGGGATTATGGCTAAAATGTGATGGCATGATGTTTCATAAATTATGCTCCTATGGGTTGTCCATACGCTAAAATTGGGTCTATTTCATGGTTTAGAGTTATTATTTATTCATATAAATAGTTTCACTTTAAGGTATTGATCGACTCTTGAATTTGAATCGAGAAAATTCTAGAGTTTAAGAGACTAACTTAATTGGAATAAGAGGAATTAGTGATTCAAGAGCATTTGATGGTGGGGGGGGTTACAAAAGTAGTTGAAGTTGATCTACTTTTATGTTGTGTTCTTCTGGGTAGGGGTAATGGATGAGGTGGTTCTCTTGGCCTATTAGTCATGTTTCTTCTAGCATGACGGATGGAGTTGTCCCTTGTCTTATTGGGTTTAAAATTTGTGGTAATTTGTTAAGATTAAGAGTTATGAGAGACAAGGACGAAAATTTTAAAGTTTTAGCTTGGAAAGGCAAATAGATCATAGGCATGTTTCCCATCAATCACTATGTGAGCCCACACATAATTGGCATGTGCTTAGGCACCATAAGGTTCAATTATATATTTTTTTGTCGACTAGCCCATGAGGGATTTGGGTTGGTGACCTTTTTGCAAGGAGTTCCTTAATAGTACACCCATTCCCCATCAATTCAAAGCCATATGGGGAAAATTTTGAAGGAAATGGGTGTGGGATTTGATCCACTTATGTATCCGTGGTCCACGAAACCATTTTTAATATATTTTTTATGGGTGCAACCACACATTCGACCACTACTTGAAGGTGCCCCCATGGCTTTAGGGTTAGGCCCTCACGGGAATTGAACCTTTCCCAATGGTGAAAAACTCCCCACTTTCCACCATTAGATCCAACCCCTTTGGACCACGAGGTGAAAATTATTTGGAATAAGACATTAATCTATTTTTTTTTTTTGTTGCTCAAGTGTAGATTCAAGAATCGTAAAAAGATGGTGACATTTATTTGTTGATGGAAACTTTGCCTCAATGAATATGAGATATCATTAAATTATAGGTTGTTATATGTTGAATGTTTCTATCAAAAAAACAATTGCAAGTGTAGTTAGCATCAACAACAGAGCATATTCCATGGCCAAAGTTATCCATTGGGTCATCAAGAATGGACATGGATGAGATAGTAAAACGACATTGAGAAGATGTGAAGATGGATGTTGTGAAATAGAACTTGGCCAACACTAAAATAAAGTAGGGCTAAACACATGGATATCTAAGAATTCTACACTAATTTAACACGCTTTTTAAAATTTATTTATTACTTGATGTTTGCATCAAAATATATACACTTATAGTAAAATAATAAAATACATTATCATGTTAGGATATTAGACACATAGGAAATAGTTAAGTATAACTTGGTCTAGTGTATATTTAGGTAAAGTGTGTTTCTTTAGTATGTACCTTTTGTAACTTACAATCTGACGGTCATGATATGTTCTAGACATGAAGTGGTCCAACGGTTCATTCTCTCCTCGGTATTACCGACCCTTGATCCATGGCTTAACACTCGATTGGTCCATGATCTCTATTTAAAGAGCATGGAGGGTCATTTGTAAGGTGACCGTTCATGAGAGAAGTTTATGTATATTTTATTTCTTTTACATTAATAAATTGCCCAAAGTGGCCACATTGGTTGAGGCTGTGGACTGTTTCCCTCTTTGAGGGTTTTAACCACGTCAAGAATACTGGTGTACTAATCTGTATCTATTTGTGAGCGGTATCCTTTGGTGTTATATCTGAGGAACTTACCATGTAAACTGTTGAAAGCCAAACTCTGACAGGATCTGACGAAGCCATAGGGCTTCCTTACTAGCTTCTACAGTGTCATGATACTCTACTTCTGCTGAAGAAAGAGAAATGGCACTTTGTTTCTTGCAATCCCATGTAATAGGTCCAGAACCTAGAGTGAAGACATAACCTGCAGTAGACTTTCGATCATTAGGGTCATCAGCCCAATCAGAATCAGTGAAACCAACGAATAGAGGAGATGCTTCTGCACTGTAATGAATCCCAAACTGAGTTGTACCTCGAACTTCTGAAGCATAGGAAATACCTAACTATACATAGACCAAGTTATACTTAACTATTTCCTATGTGTCGGAATATCCTAACATCCCCCCTAGGAACAACTTGGGATAAGATTGAAGGATGTACAAATATGACACAATAGGAGAAGGAAGGAGGCATTAGAACCCCCCCTTAGTGACAACTTCCTAAACTCCAACCATAAATCAAAGTTTAGTAAACTTCAACTCTATGAGAACCTTATAAACCATGTGAAGTCCAACCTTAAAAAGCAGTTTGAAATGACATACTTAGGACACTTGCATTATTTTCTTGGTCTTCAAGTCTTGCAATCCAAGGAAGGTATTTCCCTTTCCTAGTCTAAGAATGTCTGTGATCTTCTACACCACTTTCACATGGAATATTGTAAGCTAGCCCCTTCTCCCTTTCATTCTGGAGCCAAACTTTCAGTCACTTGTACTTCCCCTACAGTTGATGCTACCTTATACTGTTAGCTTGTAGGAAAAAAATTGTATCTAACCCATACCCGTCTTGACCTTTCCTTTGTTGTTGGCCTTATTGCTCAGTTTATGCAAAACCCACATGAAAGTCACTGGAAAACAACTAAAATAATACTTCATTATGTTCGAGGTACAATTCAATTTGGGATTCATTATAGTGTAGAAGAATCTTCTCTATTGGTTGGTTTCACTGATTCTGATTGGGTTGGTGACCATGATGATCGGAAGTCTATTGCAAGTTATGTCTTCACTCTTCGTACTGGACCTATTACATGGGCTTGCAAGAAACAAAGTGCCATTTCTCTTTCTTCAGCAGAAGCAGAGTATCGGGGTGCCATAGGAGCTAGTAAGGAAGCCCTTTAGCTTCGTCAGATCCTGTCAAGGTTTGGCTTTCAGCAGCAACATCTGACTACACTTTGGTGTGATAATCAAAGTGCCATTCAACTATGCAAAGATCCTATCCAACATCAGCACAACAAACACATTGAAATACACATGCACTTCATCAGAAAGCTCATTCATGACCATGTTCTTGAAGTGAAATATTGTTCAACTGATGATCAAGTTGCAAACATCTTTACATAGGCTCTCACAAAGGCGAAGTTTACTAAACTTTGATTTATGGTTGGAGTTCAAGAAGTTGTCACTAAGGGGGGATAGGCTCTAATGTCTCCTTCCTTCTCCTATTGTGTCATATTTGTACATCCTTCAATCGTATCCCAAGTTGTTCTTAAGGGGGGATGTTAGGATATTCTGACACATAGGAAATAGTTAAGTATAACTTGGTCTAGTGTATAGTTAGGTAAATTGTGTTTCTTTAGTATGTATTTTTTGTAACTTATAATCCGACTGTCACAATAGGTTCTAGACTAAAGTGATCTGACGGTTCATTCTCTCCTCAGTATTTCCGACACTTGATCTGTGGCTGAACACCTGATTGGTCCATGATCTCTATTTAAAGAGCATGGAGGGTCATTTGTAAGGTGATTGTTCATGAGATAAGGTTATGTAAATTTTCTTTCTTTTAAATTAATAATTTCCTAAAGTGGTCGTGTTGGCTTAGGTCGTGGACTGTTTCCCTCTTTGAGGGTTTTAACCATGTCAAGAATACTAGTGTACTGATCTGTGATCTGTTTTTAAGAGGTGTACTTTGGCGTTCTATCTGAGGAAATTACCCTATAAATTCCTACATATCATCTTCCATCGTCACCCACCATGGGGAATGGTTTTGTTAGTTATTAATCATTTTAACGATGCCAATTTAATTATGGTTGAGTATTTTATTTTACAACATATGTATTCCATTTTATATTATCAAATTATACATTAAAAAAGAATAGAAATGTTATTCTTATCTTTATATCAACTTCATTGAATATCATTTGAGTAAGGGTGGTAAGATTGGAGGGGGAATTATTGTTGATTTCAAAATAAAGAGGAAAATTATTTTGAGCGGGGTTTGAGCACAACCACAAATAATCAAGTTAAATCCTTTACTTTATTTCAAGGTATGAAAATACTTAATGAAAGGAGATATACAAGGTGATTTTTGTTGGAAACTTGGAATGGGTCATTAAATCTATGCATAAATTTTGTAACATAACAACATTTCTCTCTATTTAATCAGATGCCAAGATCTACCTCTTCATCTTTTCCTGATGATGAGCCACACTGGATGGTTCGAAACGCATCGAAACAACTTCTCCTATGTGATTACTACTGAAAGTATTTTCTTAATTGTTCACTATGAATCACAGAATCTTGAATTTGAAACCATTGTTTTATTAAGAGCATTTCATCAAATCAAGAAAGAAGTCGTAAGGTTTTAGAGGGTAGAGTTTTTTTTATGTGCTTAGAGAACATAACTAGAAGAAAATGCATTGGATAACAAAGAAAGCACACTAGAATGTGGTGCTTTCAAAGTTAAAATTGGGGCATCAAACATTCTAGGCCCTTAATCACATGGCATTTATATTTTTTAGCATAAAAATGGGGTATTAATTTTAATCACCCTGTGGCACTTGCAAAGTTAAGAATGGGCTACCAAACTTTCCAATCCTTTAATCACATGGAATTAATATTTTTTAGCACAAAAAAATGGGTTATTAATTTAATCACCCCCTCTAATCATATGGCATTATGTCTTTTTATGAATGATTCTATGCATGTTGCAAATTTGGCACCAAAATACTCATGTCGAGAACTTATATTAGGCTCAAAGGTTGAGTCATGTACATGTTAAGTCCATCCACACATGTTTCCGTTAGTGTTGGGAGTTAACTAGTGACTCTAATTCATATTTATAGATGCAGGTGGGATTATGGCTACAATATGATGGTCTGATATTTCACAACACTCCTATGGGTTGTCCATTCACTACAATTGGGTTTATTTCATGGTTTAGAGTTATTATTTATTCATATAAAGAGTCACAATTTTAGATCTTGATTGACTCTTGAATTTGAATTGAGAAAATTCATGAGTTTAAGAGAGTTACTTAATTGGAATAGGAGGAATTAGTGGCTCAAGGGAATTTGATGGTGGGGGGGGGTTTACAAAAGTAGTTGAAGGTTCTCTACTTTTGTGTTGGGTTCTTCTTGGTAGGGTCATGGGTGAGGTGGTTCTCTTGGCCTATTAGCTGTATTTCTTCTAGCATGTAGGTTGAGTTATTCTTGGTCTTATTGGGTTTTAAATCAGTGGTAATTTGTTAATATTGAGAGTGATGAGAGAC
The DNA here is from genome assembly GCA_031772625.1 of Pinus tabuliformis. Taxonomy (NCBI): domain Eukaryota; kingdom Viridiplantae; phylum Streptophyta; class Pinopsida; order Pinales; family Pinaceae; genus Pinus; species Pinus tabuliformis. The sequence continues at coordinate 1,229,325,146 of CM062819.1, read as the reverse complement.
AAGGATGAAAATTCTTGAGGTTTTAGCTAGGAAAATTCAATGGATCATAGGAATGTTTCCCATCAATCATTATGTATGACTGCACATAATTGGCATGTGCTTATGCACCATGATGTGCAATTTGTTTTTTTATCGGCCAACCCACAGAGGGATTTGAGTGGTGACCTTTTTGCAATGAGTGTCTTAACAATACACCCATTCACCATCAGTTCAAAGCCCTATGGAGAAAATTGTGAAGGACATGGGTGTGGGATTTGATCAACTTATGGTGCACGGACCATGAAACCGTTTTACATATAGTTTATATGGGTGCATCCACATGTTTGACCACTCCCTGAAGGTGCCCCCAAGGCTTCAGGGTTAGGCCCTCACGGGAATTGAACCTTTCCAAATGGTGAAAAACCCCCCACTTTCCACCATTAGATCCAACCCCTTTGGGTCATGTCGTGCGAATTATTTGGAATAAATCTTCAATCTATTTTTGTTATTGCTCAAGTGTAGATTCAAGAATTGAAAAATGATGGTGACGCTCCTTTGTTGATGGAAACTTTGCATCAATGAAGATGAGATATTATTAAGTTATAGGTTGTTATAAGTTGAATGTTTCTATTAAACAAATAATTGCAAGTGTATTTAGCATCAATAACATAGTATATTCCATGGCCAAAATTAGCCATTGGGTCATAAAGAATTAACATGGATGAGATAGTAAGAAAACATTAAAAACATGTGAATATGGAGGATGTGATCTATAACTTGGCCAGCACTAAACTAAAGTAGGGCTAAACACATGGATAGCTAAGCATTATACACTAATTTAAAATGTTTTCTAAAATTAATTTATTACTATATGTTTTCATCAAAATATATACACATAGTAAAATAGTAAAATACATTATCCTCTTCCATCATCACCCACCATGGGGAATGGTTGCACTGGTTATTAATCATTTTATCCATGTCAATTTAATTGTGGTTGAGCATTTTATTTTACCACATATGTATTCCATTTTAAATTAACAAATTATACATTAAAAAGATAATGAAAATATTATTATTATCTTTATGTCAAGTTCATTGAATATCATTTGAGTAAGGGTGGTAGGAGTGGAGGGAAAATTATTATTGATTTCAAACTAAAGAGGAAAATTATTTCAAACAAGGATTGGGCATAGCCACAAATAATCGAGTTAAATCCCTTGCTTTATTTCAAGGTATAAAAATACTTGATGAAAGGAGCTATAAAGGGTGATTGTTGTTGGAAACTTGGAATGGATCATTAAATATATGCATAAATTTTGTAACATATTGTAACATTTTTTTATTAAGAGTATTTCATCAAATAAAGAAACAAGTGGTAAGGTTTGAGAGGGTAGAGTTTTTTTATGTGCTTAGGGAACATAACTAGAAACAAATTCATTAGCCAACAAAGCAAGCAAACTATGTAACACATCCCTAATTACACCCTATTTTTTTTAAGTAAAATAGTTACAAATCTTTCCTTTGTACTCTTCCTTTATAAATTTTAAATTTAGGACTATTTTATTTATTTTGTAATAAGTCTACATGACTCTTTTTGTAATTAGCCATGTCTTGGATTTTTATATTTGAGCACAATATTTTCTTATAGCTCCACTCTTATTATATATTTTGATACATGCTTCCTAACAACATCTTATAGCCTAATTCACATGTTTACATTATATATGATTGATTTAAGTTAATTCTCTAACCCTCTTATTTTCATGTGTAGATCTTTCCATCCTTAATTTTGATACGTTAGTACCCCTTATACTTTTGTAATCCTTTCAATGACATCTTTGATAATGTATCATTTCCTTACAACTTGACATATCCCTTATGTTCTATATATTGGAGTAAAAGTATCTGGGTCTTGATTCCATTATGGCTTTATGACTTATGTAATTGTTCTTTTGAAATTTATATTGTAAATATTTATACTTTCAACATGCAAACTAGCCTTCTTTTAATAGTATTTTAAAAACTCTATGTGTGTGTGTGTCCATCGCTGTGGGATATATTATTCCTTGATATGTTTTATTTAACTAATAAATCATTTTATATTGCTTATTATAGCTATAAATCATATGTTTGTCATTCTCCATCAATTACATGACTTTCACGAGCTCGTTGTGACAATATACATTATATATGTTCTAAACCCTTAACTCTCGTTGCTTGGCTATGATGTGGCATAAAATAATATTAATGTTCTTCTAGATTGCTCCAAGGTTAAGGTTGTATTGAAAAGTATACATGTATCTCTGTGATGTTGACACAAAGGTTCATACGACCTACCCTTTCAATGGTTGCGATGAAACCTTCCTAGATCAATGACAATTAGTGAATTAGGGTTTCCTTTGGGTTAATGACTATTATGAAAATTGTTTGTCTGCCCATTCATTAAAAAATTCTCTAACATGGCTTCGTTGCTCTGCAATTGAGATTCTTTGTCTCCTTACTACTTTTTGCATCGATGAATAGAGAGTGAAAACTTTGTCTCTGCAAGTGTTCTTTCTTTGAACCTTCCAGGAAAAAATGTAATCCTTTGTTTCTATGGAGTCTTTGTCAGAGGTAAGAGTTCATTATATTGTTGTTTACATTTTTTGCATATTTTCATTTATAACTATTACTAGGGTTTGTTCTCAATGTATTCGTTTTATTTTTTTCTGATTTTTGCAGGAACATTCGACGGTATTTATTAGAATTTGTATTGATTCCATTTTCTTTAGCTTAGGTCGTCGGACATAAGAAAAAATACTAATTTTTCAATTTTTTCACTGAAAATTTCCTCGATGTTAGCAAAGTTACAATGTTTCCATTGTTTAATTTGTCTAGAGGTAAAATACGTAACGATTGTAATTGAATTTATATTATTATCATTATAGGTCTAGGTTAAAATTATTAAGATTTTAACCTTCACATTTTTTTTTTAATGGTTTACAAGATTATTGTTATGCAACCAGCTAACAAAAAGATAGATCACTGACTTAAAAAGTATCCTCTTTGAGGGGAAACCTACTTTACATAACATAAATGAACAATTCTTTGATGATACAAATGACAAGACCTCCTTTGCATATATAGGAGTCTAAGGCGTCACAATATAATCAGAGGCTACATAACAATAATAATATAAGGGCACAACAATAAAGATAATGGGCTTCTATGGGGCACAAAAATAACAATATGGGGGCTACATGGGCACAACAATAAAATAAGGGGGCTAAACTAGTATTATATGGACCTAACATGCCACTCTCCTTCAAAAAATTGTTGTCCTTAATGCTTGAGTAGCTCTAGATGTTTCTGTATAACATTCTCATCCTCCCATGTGGAATCTTCAACGGGTAAGTTCTTACACTAAATGAGATACTCTGAAATTAATCGATTTTGTAGTTGTCATATTCTTATTTTTGTGACTACTTCAAGCTCAAATACAATCTTTCCTTCTTTGTCAAGTTCTAGAAACACTATTTGAATTGGAATCTTGTCACTCATAACCTTCTTTAAGCATGAAACATGGAAAACTGGGTGTACTCGAGAAGATGCAGGTAGCTCCAATTTGTATGCCATAGTACCAATGTTTTGCAAAACCTTGTAAGTATTGTGGTACTTGTGTGATAATTTATTATCCTTCTTAGCTTGCTCAAGAGATATTTGTTTGTATTGTTGTAGCTGTAAAAATACCCAGTCACCTTGATCCAGGTGGATCTTCAGACACAGTGGCATGGAAAATCTCAAAATTCAAAGTGGTAGAAAAGCAAGTATCTTGACATCAGATCGAAGTGCTCGTCGCCCTGATTCCAACGGTGTGAACGACACCCCAATCCGAGTCTGGATGATGAAGTTATGGAAGAAATAAGATTGCCTTGTTCCTTTGAAAAATGAGGCATTTTCCTAAAAAAATGGGTTTTTAGCCTTAAAAGGGAAAATCAAAATCGAAGGGTGCAAAGGGGAGGACTTAAGGCAGGCAGACGGGAACTCCGATCAGTGATCTCTGATTAATCGGAGTCGAGGGCATGTTATGTGCGATATTGGGACTTTAGAATTAGCGACATGCGATATAGTGATTGCCGATATCGGCATCGGTGATCAGCGTCGGCAGATGCCAAAGGTAGGACCCCTGGGCCATAGTGATGCGATACGTCGATATCGGAAATATCGGTGATCGACGATCCCCGTGACAAGGGCCATTGATAGAGCGATTTGCATTTTGTGATAAAGCGCGGACCCGACAGGAGAATAGGGCCGATTTAATAAAAATTTGAGATCCGGCTTTAAGGCTTCAGTCGGATTTTTCAGTGTATTCCAGGTATTGTCTGTTTAATGGAAAAAGGCCTATTTTCGGGTTTTTGGTTGTGCCCGCCGATTGTCATCATGATTTTCATGGATTACCTTGTCACGACGTGGAAGTCTTTGTTGCAACAACTTTGTCAATCCTTCCATCTTGACATTCATCATTGCTTTCATGTATGCTTTTAAACCATTCATGTCGCATTTTATTTCTATTTTTAAACCATCCATGTCACATTTTAATCCATCTATGTCCCATTTTAAGCCATCCATGTCATCTTTGGTTTCTCTTTGTGAGAGCAAAATTTGTTGCACTTGGTCCCGTAATTTTGATATATCATGTTGCAATTCTTCCTCCTCATGCGTCATAGTAGAGCTTTCTGAGGACTTAATGGGTAGAGAATTATTTTTTTTGGGAGGAATTTTAGAACCAAATGCTAATATCTATGCTTCAATATGCCCTTTCAATCACTTCAACTTGATTTTTCAGACAAAAGTAATGCAAAATTTAAAAAATATACACCCTTTTCTTGCTTTTTAGGAGATCTATATTGAAATTGTTGTATCTCTATAATTTTAGATTTCCAAGGTCTGAAATTCGGCCCTATGGTAGCCCTATGAAACTTCTTTCCAATGCCACAATTCAGACCAATATTGGATTCTTCAATATAGAGTTATGCCAAATCTCCCACAATGACCTGATTATGCACCAGTTCAATAAAGAAAAGTTGTACGAGATGCCATGTGTCATTGTTTCAACCTTCAGATCTGAAATTACTACACGTAAAACTAAAGTTAGTGCAACTTCAGCCAATTTCTACAAAATTCAAATATGATGCCTGAAACGAAATTTATGACGATTTTCCCTATGTCACGTGTTTGACACTGAATTTTGGAGCCTGCAAAAACCCTAACTTCTTCGAACCATATCTCATAAAATATAGCGAACAAAGATTGCAAATTTTGGAAAAATGTTAACAAAGATTCATCTCCATGTGGTCACAATTTCAGATTCTAAAGCTTCGTAGAAAAAAAGTTATAGCAAAAATTCCATGATGTCCTGTTTGAAGCAACGAAACCCTAGAATCCAAAATCTCTGATACCAAGTGTTATACAACTAGCCAACAAAAATATAGATCAATGACTTTAAAAGTATCCTCTTCGTTAGGGAAACCTCCTTTACATCACATAAATGATCAATTATTCGATGATAAAAATGACAAGGCCTCCTTTGTATATATAGGAGTCTATGGGGTGACAATATAGTCAGAGCCTACATAAAAATAATACTGTAAGGGCACAACAATGACTATAGTGGGTTCATATGGGGCACCACAATAACAATATGGGGGCTACATGGGCACAACAATAACAATAAGGGGGCTACACTAACAATAACAATAAGGGGGTTACACTAGTATTATAGGAACCTAACAATTATTAAGCTATGAACTTTGTCAACTAAGCCTTTGAAGCTCCAAGGTTTTGGATCCTCTGGTTTTTCCACAGTATTCCTTCGTTCTTGAGAATTTTTTATGAATTAATCACATAATAAATCTTTTTGTTTGACATTTCGAACCATCTAAACAGTAACAAAACATCAACGAAAAAGATTGATTATGTGATTAATCTTAAAAACATTCTCAAAAACAAAGTGAATCACAAAAGCCTAAAATTAGAGATTACTTCATTCATTGTCTCAATTTTGTTATTGTAAAATTCTTTTAGGTTTTAAATTATAAAACCCTAACCCACATGGTACATTTTGACATTCTTTTTCTTTGAATGATTTCAGACTTGAATTTAGGTCTCGTCCCAAACAACAACAATGCATGAATATAGGCATGAATCTTATTTTCCCTTTTTCTTCGAGTAACTAAAACACTACTAAATTTTCCAACTAGGGTTTTAACCCTATAAATTTATATATTCACAATTAATTTATGCATTAGTATATGTATTCTTTGATAATTATAAGTACATTTTTTACACAATACTTACATTTATACCCTTACTCATTTAGTTTTATTTGTGATATAGGTAAACGACTAAGTGTTTTGTGTCTTGGGTTATTTTGAAGTAAAATTCCTTGAAAGTCTTTCTCCAATTTTTATAATTACTATGTAAGCCTTTTATCATTTATATGTTCATATATATATAAATATTCTCATTTTTTTAAGGCATTTTTTCACAAGTATTAACATTTCTTAAATATTTTTCAAAATTTTCTACCTTGCTGAGGAATGTTTAAAGTCTTCTCTCCACTTATGAAATTCTCGACTACCATTTACCAGGTTGGGTGTCCCAACCCCTTAATCTCCTCTTCTTGAGCATGATTACTATGTTCAGGAGCAAGAACCAGGGTTTTCAATTATGATTAGATTTTAAGGAAACTTATTTTATTAGATTACTTCCTGACAAGAAGTATGTTATTCAAAGGCTTATATCCTATGTTGTAATCAAGTTATAGGAACACTATATCCATTTTATTATTATTACAAGAAATATATGTGTATTTTCTATTATTCACTCATCAGGTCATCAATGACCCCTACCTATTATTCTTTTAACAGTGACTTCTAAGTCATTGAATTGTGACTTTTTACTGGAATTTATATAATTATTTTTAATTATATCTATCTCTTTGATACTATAAATACATCATTGAGATGTTTTTTTTATCTATGCTTAAATACTTGATTTTGTTATGTATTTTTCTTCTCATAGTTACTCTAGATAATTTATTATGAGTGTAAAGAAATCTTATGTAACTCATAGTTGTATTCAAAGATTATCTTCTAAGAAATTGTACATCTATGCTTTATATCTATATTAGGTATTTATATGACCATTTAGTCTTCTTGTCTTAATTTCATTTCTTAGAGTAATCATCCCTATAACCAATGTATAATAATGTTTTTTGATATTATTTTCTCTTACACTAACAGAGTAAAAACTTAGAACTATCTTTGTACAAATAGTTGAACCAACATAGGCACATATACTAGTATTTGCATTATAAACACAAAATAATTTCCAAACTAGCTCAATCCTAAATCAAATTCATGTCTACCTTTGTATGCAAATCATTGTACATGTATATACTAAATATATAGTATAAAAATAATTCTCTTCCAGAATAACCATTAATTAATTTCATTACACAACTATTTAAGGCATACATGAATGCATACAAAATGAAATCTTATCAGTAATGACAAAACACCTTATCGTTTCATCACTAAGAGAATTTATCCATAAGGAAAAATTTCAAGGTACTAACTTGATAAAATAAGTCTATAACTAATACAGGAGCTCACCAGCTCCACCCAACCATTGATACTTTGTCCTCCAAAGCATCCCCTCGAGCATAGGTATTGCAAGTACTTTTTCTCTTTTTGTCTTTTCTCTTGCTCTTCCACAGTTCAGCACTACATAATCTTCACTCAGCAAGGAAACAAAAGAAATTACCCCTTACCAATCATTTGGTAGTTGGTAACTACCTCCACCTCACCCAATAGGTGGCAGGTAGTTACTAGCTCATTTATGAGCTCTACTTCCCACTTCCAAAGACAACATCCTATCTTTTAGGGAAGTTATGGATCAATCATATTCATAATCATAATTAATCTAATCATTCAGATTAGATGCCTAAGACTTAATGAATGGGTAATTAATAACCAACATTAACTTGCAACCTTTATCTCTTTCAACCAAATGTAACTTTTGTACTAATTTCTAGACTCTTTATTTTTATTAACAACATAATAAATACAAGATTTAAATTCAACCTTTATCAGTTTATAACATTGATAAAATATTTCCAATTAAGTCTTTTATAGTTAAGGCACAATCAAACTTAACCACATATATATACAAAGTTACAACAAAATCTTCAAGTCAGGGGATATGACACACTAGAATGTGGTGCTTTTAGAGTTAAAATTGGGGTATCAAACCTTCTAGACCCACATGGTACTTTCAGAGTTAAATATGGGTTATCAAAATTTCCAATCCCTTGATCATATGGTGATCTAGACTTATGAAAGAATGAAACAGAATACAGATATAAACATAAACTCAAAGATGCAACAAAAATAAATCTTCATTTCATTAATATCAAAGAATTGAAATATGCTTACATACAGAATGGAAATAAACTAGCTCGGGCAACGGTAGCTTATCTCTGAGAAGAGAAGTGGTGGCTACATGTCTCTGAACTGTGTTAAAATAAGGCTAAAGGGCCTTTTTATTATTGAACAACAAGGGGAAACCCTAAACAACCATAACCCTAGGAGATGGAACACCAAGAATTTAAGGACCGTTGAGGTTAGTTGGACAACCAACTTCCTGGGGTCGTAACTTGGTCATATGATCTTTGTTTTGTGCGTACGATACCTTGTTAGAAAGGTCTCTCGAGTACTACAATATTTGTGGAAATCCCTTCCATTTATCTATGGGCCTACTATGAACCTCAAAAAAAACATTATTTACGGGGTCAAAACAGCGTCGAAAGTTTGAGACCCGAAAAAAACTACCAAAAAAAGTAAATTTTGCTATAGTCAAGGAAACTGATGAAACTAGCTAAAGTTCTAGGTGGAACAGGTGGGTGGACACCAATATCCACCTAGATCATTCCTCCCCCATTAGGAATTAATGGTCCCTATTGCATGCAAATCCTCCAGGAGGTGAGAAAAGTTTTGTTGAACCTGCTCCCTAGTGAGCCACTTGCCTTGGTAAAGGAGCTGGCCTGCTTTGACAACTCGATATAGCTAGATCCTTTGTTGGTGAGTGTTCTTGATATGTGTGTCCATGATCCTATCATTCATGGTATGTTCAATGCATCTTGGGTTGAGCTATGTTGGTGTTAGTTGCTCAACAATGTCTGATGTGACCAGTAATGGGAGAAAGTATTGTCGTAGTCGGTCCACATTGAATATTGGGTGCAAACCAAGGAACAGTGGAACGATGACCTCGAAATAATTAACTCCTAAAACCTTAGTGATGGTGTAAGGCCCATATTGGAGTGGGAAAAGCTTGCAATGGGCCCCAACAAGGCGTTCCTTCTACAAATGTAACCAAAATTTGTTGCCCACCTGGAACTTGTGTGGCACTCGATGTTGATCATAACATTGTTTTTATTTATTTGATTTCTCCAATATGTCATGGACCTACTGGAGGATGTGATGAATGCATTCAATGAATTTTGTAGCTCTAACAGCTTTGGATTGAACATGATCTGAATCTACCTTAGTAGCTGAGAGTGGTACGGAAACACCAATGGGACATTGTGGCTGCAATCCAAACCCCACTTAAAAGGGGTTGTGGCCAGTGGAACTGTGGAGGGCTCTATTATAGTTGTGTTGGACATAGAGGAGGCTTTCATCCCATGTGTGTGGATGTTTCAAGTTGTACATGTGTGGGATTTGCACGATCATCCTATTGATAACCTGTGTTTGGCCATCAGTTTAGGGGTGGAAGGTTGTGCACTTAGTGAGCTTGGTATCCAACAATGACCAGAGGCTTGACCATAATGTAATTAGGAACCGGTTGTCTCGATCTGAGATAATGAACTGTGGAATCCCAAAGTGTACTAACACTCGTTCAAATAAGAGTTTGGTGGTGGCTTTTGTTGTGATACTCTTCTTGCAGGCAGAGATAATGGCCATCTTTGAGAATCTGTTAACACCCATGAAAACACAATCGTTACCATGGTTGGTAGAAGGAAGGCTCGACATGTAATCCATGGAGATGGATTCCCATTGTCAGTTAGGAGTAGGCAGAGGATTATATAGGCCTTTCTTATTGATTGTAGGTTTGGCAATGGCATAGGGAGTGGCGGATCTGATATACTTCCCAACATTCTGTCGAAGATTTAGCCAATAAAAATACTTCTGTAGCACTGCCACAATTTTTTCTACCCCAAAATGTCGAGCGACCCAACTATAGTTCTCCTCCCAAATCATCTTGGCACGCTCACTTGAAGGAACAAGAGGTGTCCCAAGTGAAATTCTAGAATGTGCTTTCCTTTTAGGGGCATTTGTTATGTGGTGCAGAATTCTGGATCACTCTTGTAAAGATGCAGCCACCCCGAAGTCTCGTGTCCACAAGAGTCAAACATAGTGGTCAGCGCCAAAATTGGCAGTCGACTGAGGAAGTCTGCAACATTATTGGTGTTACCCTTCTTATACTTAATGTTCAAATGGAATTTTTGCAGATATGTGGACCATTTCTGATGGGGATCATTCTACAACTTTCCTTGTATCTGTATGAACTGCAAAGGTCAGTGGTCTATGTGTATGACTACTTCCTTCCGCAAAATGTAATGCTTCCATTTTCAATAGGCCTACACAATGGAATACATCTCTTTGTCATAGGTGGGATACTTTCGGACTATATATGAAAGTGTATCAATGTGATATGACATTAGATGCCTCTGCTAAGTAAGAACTACACCAATAGCATAGTCAGAGGCATCTATCTCAATTTCAAATGGTTGTTGCAAGTCTGGTAATATGAGTGTTGATGTAGAGCAGAGGTGATACTTAACTCGGTAAATGCCTTCAGTTGGGATTTGGACCAAAAGAACTTTGCTTTCACTCCACCCTTGGTGACTTGACTAAAAGGCCAAGTGATATGAGATAATCCCAACATGAACCTGTGATAGATATTGGCAAGACCCATAAAGTAGCAGAGATCTATTAGAGTGGTTGGGGATGGCCAATCCAAAATAACTTGTACCTTGGTTGGGTCCTGTTAAAGGCTCGAAAAACCAGGACTCCAACAAGGGGGACAACCACTCGGTCCAGACCTTAAGATAGCTCCTTTTTCATTTGGAATAGTGGCTTCGACTGGGGATGATGGGACTAGTTTTCCAATCTATTTATGATGTGTGTGCTAACGGGATGATGTTTTTCTTTTTGGGGTTTTATGGGGTGAATACTTGTTCTAAATCTAATCTATCTGCTAACTATCACATGCAATCTATCACAATCAAAGAAAACATCTAACTTTAAAACTATATCGAGAGTAACGTTTACTTATGTGATCTAAAATAATTTCAAAAAGCGATAGATAATGAAGATCATTCAATCACAATGAGAATAGAATTCATTTAAAAATGATTGTTTCGTATAAAAATTTAGGCGAAACAATATGAGAAATATATTGCATAAGAGTCATTCACATATTCAGCATAAAGAGTAAGTCATCACCATACAAAAGTGCAATCATGATAACTAAACATTCAAACTTTCATATAAATAACTGAAAATGATTTATTGCTTGACACATAAGTAAAAATCATTAGGAGATAAAAGTACCATTTGTAATACGTTCTACTCATGAGTTGCAGCAATATAGATCTATCTTCAAATCACTTAACATCCACTAAGAGTAAAAAAGTGCAATTCAGTAGCAGATATTAAACTCATATAGAAAATAAATCTCGTTCCATTGATTTTATCAAAACCTCCTCAATGGGGGGCAAGATGCAATTTCTGAAGAATGTTTTTGATAAAACTCTGGACCCCTCTCTAAATGCATGAGAGGGGTTTAAATACTACTCTATGAAATCTAAAAATAAATATTACAAAAATAGATGAGGATGTTTAAACTACCTGCCTCATTTTAAGCAAAAATAAACTATATCTATGACTAATCCTGCATCTGATTCTTTAGATCGCAAATATCCAGCTTCAGTTTTAAGAGTGTCGGTTGGTCGACTTTAGCTTTTAACTATCCTGCAAATACGGCATTGGTGAGAGCTGGCACTATCTTCTCGGCAGAAGTCATGAGGCACTTCAGGGTCATCCATTGGCTATGTGCTTTTACCAGGTACTACCAATATGCTTCCTAGTTCAATCTGTTTACATGTTTAATCGCCTTTTCCCTTTCCTCTACTGCTTGTGTCCACACTGTTTGAAGTTGTTGTGCTTTTGGAAGAAATCTAGGGGTAGTCTCTGCCACCAATTTAGCCTTGTGTAGATTTTCATTTATGCATTCAAAGACATTGTTCACTGTTGCTGCTGCATCTTCCATTGCCTACTCTGCTTCCTTTAGCCAAGAATCCCATTTCGCAAATAAAATCTCTTTGTGCGATTCATCAATTTTGGGCATGTTTGCTCTTTTCCCTTCTTCGGATTTCTGCCAGTTCAAGAAGTCTGAGACCTTCTTAAAAATTGAATCATATTCAAGTCATAATTCTATGACTTGATTTGTAATATTATCGATCATTTCGCAATGGGAATTCCATTGCGAAATCTTCTGGCATAGTAGTTCTTGAATTGAGGCTTCTGTGATCCCTAAGTCAAAATGACTTTATGATTCTGGTCCCTAAGTCAAAATTAGTCGTTGGTCAAGATAGCCGTTGGAGGCTCTGCTCAAACTATTTAACATGCAAAGCTGGATCTGTTTCTTCAACTTGTCCTGATGATGAACCACACTGGTTGGTTCGAAGCGCGTCGAAAAAGGTCTTTCTACATGTGATTTACGCCGAAGTTCTTCTTATAAATAGTAGTTCTTTTTGTTGCAAGAGCTGGGAATTGAGACCAAGTGCCTCTGTGATAAACTCCCCAATTTTGGGATCATTTTTATGCAGTTCTATTATACCTTGTAATTGTTCTTCTTTACTATCCAAACTGCTTTGATGTGCCAACTGCATTTGTTGGAAGTCTTGCCAATGTTTTTCCAACTGTGTTTCCACTTGTTGATTGATTCTGACTTGTTGTAATTGTTGTTCCAAAAACAAAATCCTATCTTTTCTTTCTTTAGGTAGCAATTGAACCTCTGCTGCCTTATCAATAGTTGTCGAAGCGTACACACCTGCGACCTGCGAGAGCCTAGTGAGATTTTCTGATGGGTCTGTAGAGGGGTCTTTCCAAAGAACATCCAGAGGTTCATCCTTGGGAGAGAGCACAAAATCCAGATTTCTTTTCTTTCTTTGCCTTCTAATGAAAGCTTTATGTTAAGGGCTATAAAATAAATCTAGAGGAGGACTTTCCTCTATTCTTAGTACAATCTCAGATGAGGGAGCAATAGGAATGTGCTATGTTTCCTGAATGTTGACAGCCCTTTCTATTACCATTTCCATGGTCGCCTCTTTTGGATTTGTTGGTGGCTCTATGCTCTATTCTTCTGTGTTAAGTATCTTATTAAAATTTTCCCATTCCCCTTCTAGATCAAGTACGAGTGGCTTTGTTTGCTTCATAAGAGGAGTGGAAACTTCAGCTTGCTTGGTAGACAAATTCTACTGATCAGACTTTGCTGTAGACTGAGCTATGTCTTTTATTGACTCCTCGCTTTTACTGTGTTCATTCTTGTATTGATCAGCAAACTTTTCTGTGAATTATTTTTCAGAACTTGTTTTGGACTTCTCTTTTGAATCCTCACTTATGCTAACACTAGGAGTAGGCTCTCTTATTGGTTCGATGAGTAATTGGTCCAATGGGACCTTAGATAACCTCTGTTTTCTGTAATTGTCAAAATTTTGGAGACTTTCTTGGTCAAAAAGAATTTGTGTTGTATGTTGAACATATTTGAAGGTGTTTTTCTACAGAAAAACATCATCAAAGGGATCTTCTTCATGGGAAAATACTTTTATTTTAACCATTGTAGTAAAATAACTTACAACACCAAAGGGATCATATTACCTTCCCGGGAACTTGGGTAGTTGTAAAGATAATACATTATTAACTTCTTTGAAAGCATGACCTAAGTCATGCAATCCAAACGCTCCATATATTACAGAAAATTGGGGCCAAAAGGCCTTCTTGGAATCTTTCAGTACTTTCTCATTCCCCCCACACCGCAGGTCTAATAGGCTATCTCCCGAGCCATCAGTTTGTCTAGGAAGTAATAAGGTAGCACATGGGGTGCAACAATGCTGCCAAACACTCTGATATACATGAACAATTCTTCCCCAAACCATCTTTCCATGGGGAGAATATCAACCTCAGCTTCTTGAGAAAACCTTGGGGCATCTCTGTTGTAAATCTTTTTATGGATCGGGAGTATAACTCAGTGACAAATTTTGAAGAAATGTGGCACAAAATTTGATTACCATATGTCTTTATGATAAATTTGAATGGGAAGTGGATTCTGAACCGTCCACTTCCATCCCATAACAGGAAATTTGGAAACAAAACAAATAGCGTCCATAACATAGGCGCTCATAAAAAAATGGAGGGTAAACCCTCGAAGCAATGCTTCTCTTTCTTCTGTATTCTAAAATTGCAGTGGCTAAATTATCTGACAGGATTTGCGCCTAATTCATTATTGTGGCATTGATAGCCGCATCCACTAGGGGTAGCCATTCTGATGAAAATTTGTTGATATCCGGTTTACCAAACAGTCTACATAACATTGCGGCGGAAAAACAGTAAGGAGAAAAAAGAGAACCAGTGGCGTACATGCCGTTTTTATCTTTCTTCAGTATTTCCTCATTGGTAGACCAATTCTTTGTGCATTCCACCAAGTCTTCGTTTTCCTTGGAAAACTTCTCGAAAAATTGCTTGTTGTAGATGGCTTGGGGTTCTCATAAGTGGTACATAAGCCCTAGATTGTCTGGAGTAAATGATCCATGACCTCCTCGCTTGTTGTCTTGAACTCTCTGTCATATATGTCTACGTCATCTATAATCCATTTCACCATGTCAGTGTAGGGGAGTATCTTCGGCTTTGCAGCAATGTGGTGTAGAAACGAGCATGCAAGTTCAGTTAGGGATACATCAGAAGAGCCGCGTCCATCTTTTGTAACTGTTACTTCCATAATTCTCAGTTGCTCCTCTTCCAACAACTGATACATAGCTTCCCACATAGATTTCCCTGCATCCTGACTACATGTAGTGTCTGTGAATAATGGGGTCATTTCTGACTTCTCAGACACAGGAGCCTTGCCTTTCTTCACCATTTCTTCGTATGTTATGCTCTGTGTGTTCTTCCTGAAAGTTGCAAGCAGAGAGAAAAAATATGATAAAGATGATAGTGAATACAAGAATAATCAATAGAAAGACGAAAATAAGGTGATGGAGGGTCTTTAATTCTAAATCATATCAAAAGATATCAACTTGCGTCAAATGGTCCTTTACACTGATCCTAATCGTTCTTTTAATAAATGACCACTAATGAACCATTATGCTAAACTTTAATGTTCATAACTTTGCATCGAATATCAGAAAATACTCTCCTAGAACCCTGAGCCCTTCGAATTGCGATAAAAGTGATTTTACTATTTTCTTTGCAATATCGCAGATCGCTATATCGCAAAATTTGTTTTCGTTAAAAACCACCGCCACATGAGTTGCTTCAATATGCAATTTGTGAGATGTTATCGCATTTCGCGATATTTTATTATGTTTCATCAAGTAGCGCCGCAATATTAAAATTTGCGATGTGATAAGGTTATAGGATTCATGATCTCGCATTCTCGTGGATTGCATTTTCAAGGGGTAACTTTTATAAGGGATGTCCGTCGTAACCTTTTGCGATGCGAGAATAATTTTTTCTAAAGTGGGTTATTCAAGGTTTACCTTAATGTTCATGACTTTCCGTTATAAATTTATTCTAATGCTTTTTATCATGTAGCGCTTTTTATAAGAAACTCATAGTTTGTGAAGTTTTATGTGCTTAAAGTATGAAAAGGTAAATTCCATGTTTTAGCAAGTTCCACTTTGACATCTTATTTTATTCTAAAACAAGAAAGGGATGATTAAATGCTAAGATTTGGTTTTTTTGAAAGGGTCCCCATTTATTAATATTATTACTAATACTAATAAATGGGGGGGTTGTTGACAAGAACAACAGGTTCACATGCACACCCCACTCATCAATAATGTACCCTAGATATTCAACTTGGGTCATACCAAAAGTGCATTTCTCCAAAGTGGCACACAATTTGTGTTTTCGCAGGGTTTGGAAGACCTGTCGAATACGGTGTAGGTGTTCTTATCAACTATGGCTAAAGATTTGGATGTCGTCCAAATACACTACCACGAATGAGTTGGTGAAGGGTCACAAGGTGTTTTCCATCAGCCTCGTGAAGGTTTTGGGGAAATTCTTCAACCCAAAATGCATGACCATCCATTCGAAAAGGCCCTCCTTGGATTTGAATGTAGTCTTCCACACATCGGAGGGTTCCATTGGTACCTAGTGATAACCAGACTTCAAGTCAATCTTGCTAAAATATTTGGCCCCATTGAGCTGGATCGGAAGGTCATCAATCTATGGGATTGGACACCTATTTCGGACAATTATCCTATTAACCATCTGATAGTTAATATAGAGCCTCCAATTTTTGTTCTCATTAGGGGATTTTTGAGGTCTAAAATGGGCCGCCTAAGGAATGTTGGGTTGTGTTATATTCTTTCCACGTAGTTAACAGGGAGTTTGAGGGGCACCTGTAACCCCACTTTATGGGGTCCGTAGCAACACCTCAGAAAATTTTTGTTTTGGACCCTATGTTAGGTTGGGCAGACCCACTTATGGTTTTGTGCATGATTTTCGCACATGTTTTTTGGACGCAATGGTTTTTGGTCCATGGTATTGGACGCGATGGTTTTCGGTCCATGGTATTAGATGCTTCGGCATGTATAAATATGTATTATAACATTGAAAGGAACATAATGAAAAATCAAACTGGTAGTCCCAGTTTTGGGATCCAGGGGAAAATCTCTATGTATATGTGTTTTATGTGTTCTGCTCTCACATTATTTATTTTCTGTGTTTTAGAATTCATATGCAGGTAATTTCTGTATGGGGTTAAAACCTACATTTGGTATTAGAGCAGTTTTGGCTTCAAGGGGACGTCTTTGTTGCTGAGGGGTTTCGCTCGTGCCTGTGGTAGACCCTGTTCAGTGGGAGATCTGCAAGATTGATTCTAGTGGTGAAAGAAGATGGCACGCAGTGGAAAGATAGAGATCGAGAAATTTAATGGTCAAAGTTTTGAGTTGTGGAAACTCAAGATGGAGGATCTGTTAATGGATAAAGATCAGTGGATCACGGTAGTTCCGGGTACTAAACCAACCGAAGTGTCCGATGAAGAATGGAAGAAGTTGGATCGGAAGGCAAAGAGCACAATATGATTGTGTCTCGGATTCAGTATTGCTGAATGTATCAGGGGAGGCTATGGCGAAGGCTTTGTGGGACAAGTTAGGGACTTTGTACCAATCTAAGTCTTTGGTGAATAAGCTGTTCTTGCAGAAAAAGTTGTATAACCTGAGGATGAAAGATGGAGACTCGGTGACAGAGCATCTGAACGCATTTAACGCTGTGGTAAGTCAGTTAGCATCTATTGATATTAAAATTTTAGATGAAGATAATTGCATCAGTTTGTTGTGTTCTCTACCAGATTTGTGGGATAGTTTGTTTATTGCAATAGGTAACAATGAAACTGCCTTGCATTTTGATGAAATAGTCTCATCCTTACTGATGGAGGAGATGAGACGAAAAAATATAAAGAGCTAGAATGGTGATGCTTTGTCTATACAAGGATGGTCCCAGAACAGAAACAAAAATAAGTCATCAAGTGGGAGATCTAAATCTAGAGGGAGATCTAAGTCTCCAAGAAAACCTGTAAAGTTGGTGTGTTGGAAACGCAGAAAGGAAGGGCACTACAAAAGGGACTGTAAATGTAAAGCTCCTGATAAAGGAAAAGGATCTGATGATGCTCCTTCTGTAGAGGCAAAAACCACTTTAGATGAAGGTGGGCATGTGTACTTGGCTTCTTCAAGTACACATGTAGATCACGAGGCATGGTTGATTGACTCAAGTGCATCCTTTCACTTCACTCCCCATAGAGAGTGCTTCTGCGAGTATGAGAAACACGATGGCGGTGATGTCTTCTTAGTGGATGATAGGTAGGCTAGAATCATTGGTGGAGGAAAAGTAAAGTTGAAGTTGCAAGGTGGAAGGGTTAGAACACTTCCGGGTGTTCTGCATATTCCTGCATTAGCCAAGAATCTGATTTCTGTAAGCAAGTTGGATGATGCAGGTGTAAAAACAGTGTTCGAGAAGGATACCTGCAAGATGGTTCAGGGAGCACTGGTATTGATGCGGGGAATTCAGATTGGAACTCTACACAAGCTGCAAGGTAGCACTATTATTGATGGGTGCAATAGTTCTCTGGTTCCTGAAAGTGGAGTATAAAATATAGTGGTCTCTGGAGAGAATACCATGCTATGGCATCAAAGGCTTGGTCTTATTGGAGAGAAGGGCCTTCGAATACTTCATGGTAAAGGTATGGTAGAAGGTATGAGTAATAGCTCTCTGGATTTTGATTTTTGTGAAAATTTTGTATATGGGAAGCAGAATCGGGTGAGTTTCCCATCTGGTAGTAAGAGGGCGAAACAGATATTAGAGCTTGTGTGCAGTGATGTGTTTGGACCTGTGAAGGTTCCATCACTAGGTACTATGTATCATTTATAGATGACTTCTCGAGGAATACATGGATATATTTCCTTAAGAAGAAATCTGAAGTCTTTGACAGGTTTAAAGAATTTAAAGCTCTCGTGGAAAATCAGACAGAGAAGAAGATAAAGGTATTGAGGACAGATAATGGTGGAGAGTTTTGCAGCAAGGAATTTGAAGAATTCTGTAAGAAGTGTGGTATATCACGGCAGAAAACTACTCCATATACACCTCAACAAAATGGAGTTGCAGAAAGAATGAACAAGACGTTGATGGAAAGGGCAATAAGCATGCTCAGTGGTGTTGGGTTAGGACAGGAATTCTGGGCAAAGGCAATGGATACTGCATGTTACCTGGTCAACAGGTCACCTTCATTAGCATTGGAGGATAAGACTCCACAAGAGGCATGGACTGGTAAGAAACCCTCTCTTTCACATCTGAGGGTATTTGGATGTGATGCATATGTACATGTTCCAAAAGAGAAACGAACCAAGTTGGATAGTCAATCTGAAAAGTGCATCTTTATTGGGTATAAGGATGGTTTAAAGGGTTATAAGCTTTGGAACCCAGTCAGACAGAAGGTTGTGTACAGCTAAGATATGATGTTCAGAGAGGTGAAAGATGTTATTAAACATGAAGTCCAACGAAAGGAACCTAAGAAGATAGAGTAGGAGCTAAAGGAGGAAGAATCAGACTCTACAGCAGAGGAGGAATCAGAAGATGAAGAGCCAAAAACTCCGGCTGTGAGAAGATCAGTTCGAGAAAGAAGGCAGCCTGAAAGGTATAGTCCATATGCTTTCCGTTCAAATTTTTCTTTATCTATTACTGACGATGATCCCAGAACTGTGAAGGAAGCAGTAGATTTAGAGAATGGAAAACTCTGGAAAGAGGCCATGGTTGATGAAATGGCATCTTTGCACAAAAATGAGGCTTGGGATCTCGTGGAGTTGCCGGCTAGAAGGAAACCCATTGGAAGCAAATGGGTGTTCAAAAAGAAGACAAATACAGAAGGAAAAGTGGAGAAATATGTTATGAAACCAGCTCAAGAAAAGATAGAAAAGATAGATCAACGCCTTAGAATTCAGCCTCTTCGAGGGGGCAACCTCCTTTACATTACATAAATGAACAATTCTTGGATGATTCAAATGACAAAACCTCCTTTCTATATATAGGAGTCTAAGGAGTCACAATATAATCCAGCTGACCTAACAATAATAATATAAAGCCACAAATATAACAATAGAGGGATTCTATGGGGCACAATAATAACAATATGGGGGCAATAGGGGCACAACAATATTAATAAGGGGTATAACTACAATAGTAATGGGGTAATCACTAGTATTATAGGGACCCAACATGCCCCTCTCCTTCAAAAAAGTGTTGTCCTCAACGCTTGAGTAGTTCTGGATACTTCTGCATAAAATTCTCATCCTCCCATGTGGAATCTTCAGCAGATAATTTCTTCCACTTGATAAGATACTCTGAAATTGATCGATTTCGTAGCTGTCGAGTTCTTGTTTCTGTGACTGCTTCCGGTTCCAATATAATTTTTCCTTCCTTGTCAAGTTCTGGCAATATTGTTTGAACTGGGAGCTTGTCGCCTATAACCTTATTTAAACATGAAACATGGAAAACTGGGTGCAATCAAGAAGCTGCAGGAAGCTCCAATTTGTATGCCATAGTACCAATCTTTTGCAACACCTTGTACGGACCATAATACTTTAGTGATAATTTATTATCCTTCTTAGCTTGCTTGAGGGACATTTGCTTATATGGTTGTAGCCGTAGGAATACCCAATCACCTACATCAAAACTTCTTTCACTGCGATATTGATTTTCCTGTTGTTTCATTCTATTCTATGCCAACACGAGGTTATCCTTTAAGAGTTGGAGGACTTGTTGTTGATGTTCGATGTGATGTTCCACTGCCTGAACCTTAGAATTTTCTCTTAAATATGATGTGATGGATGGTGGTTGATACCCATAAAGTGCCATAAATGGGATCATTTTTGTTGTTGTATGGAAGGAAGTGTTATACCACCATTCAGCCAGAGGCAACCATTTGACCCATTGTGTCTGTTTATCAGATACAAAGCAACGAATATATCCTTCCAAACATTTGTTTACTATCTCAGTTTGCCCATCAGATTGAGGATGATAAGATGAGCTATGACCTAACTGAGTACCAAGACAAGAAAATAATTCTGTCCAAAAATTTCCAGTGAAAATGGGATCTCTGTCACTTACAATAATCTTTGGGTTTCCATGTAGCTTTTGAATTGTTTCCATAAATGCAGTAGAAACTGTACTGGTTTTAAATGGATGTGATAATGCACAAAAGTGTGCATACTTGGTAAGTCTGTCAACTACCACCATGATGACACTCTTTCCCTCAGACTTGGGTAAACCTGTGATAAAATCCATTGAAACTTCCTCCCAACGTTGGCTTGGAATGGATAAAGGTTGTAATAGACCTGGTGTCTTAATTGTTTCAACTTTATTTTGTTGGCAAACCAAACATTCCGCCACAAAATTTTGAATATCTGATTTAAGGCCATCCCAAAAAAATTCCTTCTTAACCCTGTGGTAAGTTTTTAAAAATCTTGAGTGCCCTCCTAAGGGAGAAGTGTGCAATTCCATAAGAATCATTTGTTTTAGCTGGGAATTCTTACAGAGGTATAAGCGATCTTTGTACCATAACGAATCATTTTTCTAGCTAAATGTATTAGACGTACTGGAATCTTGTTGTAACTTTCGAATAAGTGCCCACACTTCTTCGTCATTCTTCCATTCCTCCCTTGCTTCGTTTATCCAATCTGGTTTGATAATAGAAATGGCGCACAACAATGCTTCCACATCCTCATCCTTTCTTGAGAGTGCATCTACCACCACATTTTGCTTCCCTATTTTGTAGATGATTTCAAAGTCATAACCCAACATCTTTGTGACCCACTTTTGTTGCTCTTCAGAGGATAATCTTTGTTCTAAAAAGTATTTAAGGCTATCATGATCCATTTTTACCTTGAAGTGTCTTCCCATTAGGTAGGGTCGCCATTTCTTAAGTGCATGGAGTATTGCCAACATTTCCTTCTCATAAATAGCTTTGCTTAAAAACTTTCCCTTGATTGGATGACTTTCAAAAGCAATGGGTCTTTCATCTTGCATCAGAACAGCACCAATTCCATTTCCTGAAGCATCACATTCCACAATAAAGGTTTTTGTGAAGTCCGGTGTAGCTAAGACCGGTGCTTGGCACATTGCCTCTTTAAGATGTTCAAAGGCCTTTGTTGCTTCCAGAGTCCATGAAAATGCATCTTTATTCAATAATGTTGTTAGAGGTGCTGCTATTCTCCCATAATTCTTAACAAATTTGCGATAATACCCTATCAACCCGAGAAATCCTCGCAGATGCTTTATGGATGTGGGGATTTTCCATTCCTTAATGGCTTTAATTTTGCTAGGGTCTACCTTAACTCCTTCATGAGATACAATATGACCCAGATATTCCACCTCCTGGACTCCAAAGAAACATTTGGATCTTTTTGCATATAATTGTTTCTCCTCCAATAGTTGTAGCACCCTGTCAACATGTTCAACATGATCCTTCCAAGACTTGTTGTAGATTAGTATATCATCAAAAAATACTAACACAAATTTTCTAAGGAATGGTTTGAAAATTGAATTCATCAAACCTTGAAATGTTGAAGGTGCATTGGTAAGGCCAAAAGGCATGACCAAAAATTCATAATGACCCTCATGAGTTCTAAATGTTGTTTTCGGAATGTCTTCAGTCTTCATTTGATTTGATGATATCCTGAATGAAGATCCAACTTGGTGAAGTAAATTGATCCATGCAATTCATCCAGTAATTCATCAATGACAGGAATGGGGAACTTATCTTTAATAGTGAGCTTGTTGAGCTCCCTATAATCCGGACACATGTGCCATGATCCATCCTTCTTGTGCACCAATACTACTGGAGCAAAGAAAGAACTTTGACTCGGTTGAATTATACCAGCCTCTAGCATTTCTGCAACCATACGTTCAATTTCACTCTTTTGGACATAGGGATATCTATACGGCCTGATGTTTGGAGGAACACTTCCTGGAATCAAATGAATAGCATGATCATGATCATGCATAGGTGGGAGACCTTTGGGAGTCTCAAATACCTTGGAATGATTGTCCAGGACTTTTTGGAGATCTGGAGAAATAGATGATTTCGATGTGGAAACATCTAGCGAACATAATTGTGCAATTACACCTCTTTGCTCCTTTTTTAGAAGCTTTGTCATACCATTAGAGCTGATTATCTTTCCTGGTTTTCCTGCAATACCCATTAATTCAACTTCCTTTCCTTCCGTAGAAAATTTGATGAAAAGTTCTTGAAAATTAAAAGCTATTGTACCCAAGGATTGTAGCCATTAGACTCCTAGTACAACGTCAGCACCTCCCATTGGAATCGAAAGCATTGGGCTAGTCGATACATATTCTCCCATGAATAGCTTGATATTATGGCACTTTCCAAAGCAATTTATTGTTCCTCCATTTGCAATCATCACTTGACACTCTGGTGCTGGATATAGGAAGCAATTTAATTCTTTTGCTACCTTAAAATGAATAAAATTGTGGGTGCTTCCTGAATCAATCAACACTATTACATTTTTCTTCTTGATTTGTCCTTCTATCTTGATGGTTTGAGGAGTGGTAATTCCCACCAATGCATTACAAGATATGGTCGGATTTATTTTCTCTTCATCTAGGCTTTGTTCCTGGAGTATATCCTCTTCTTTTGACCTTTCTTGCTCCTTTTCTTCTTCCTCTTCACAATCTATGTAGAATAATTTCTTCTCAGCACACTTATGACCTTTAGTGTATTTGCTATCACAACTGTAACAAATCCCTTTTGCTCTTTTTTCTTCCAATTGTTGTGGTGTCAACCTTATAGGTTGTGGAAGACTAGGGGCAACAACACTTCTATCTTTATAGTTGTGAGTGGTATGCTTCCTGGTTGCCATAATTTTGCTTTCCATTTTTCTTGCTAACCTGAATGCCTTCTCTAATGAATCAGGTTCCCAAAGGCAAACATCATGTTGGATATTATCCTTTAAAGACCCTATGAACACATCAATCCTATGCTCCTCTGGAATATATTTTACCCTTATGTTCAATTTTTGGAACTCCTCAATGTGCTCCATTATTGAACCCTTTTGTTTGAGACTTATCAATTGGCTAAAAAAAGTGTTGCTTTTTGTATCCTCATAATGTGCTATCAATTCTTCTATAAAAATTGCCCAAGTGATAAATTGTTTACGAGAGCAAAGCCATTGATACCATACAAACTGATTTGGTTCCAAATATAAAGTTGCCATACGTACCTTTTGTGTGTTTTGCACATTATTGAGATCGAAGAATTGCTCCATCTGTAATATCCATGTGGCGGGATCCTTGCCATCAAACTTCCTCATATCGATTTTTTGAATATGGTGAGTCTTCGATCCAACATTAGAGTCTATGGAATCATGATTAACATTTCTTTTGTTCTCATCATGAGTTTCCTTTAGTACCCTTTCACCCTTAGTGATCATTTCTTGTAGCAACTTATTCATATTTATCTTCAATTCTTCTATCTTATCATCCATGCCATCAATTTTAGCTTCTACACCTTTCTTTAAACAATCCATCTTAGCTTCTACACCTTTCTTTAAACCATCCATCTTAGCTTCTACATCTTTCCTTAAACCATCCATCTTAGATTCTATTGTTTTTTGTGCAAGTGACACTTGTTGCACTTGTTCTTGTAATTTTGATATATCATATAGCATTTCTTCTTCTTCTTTATGAGTCATGCTAGAGCTTTCAGGTTCCTTATTAAGTGTTTGAATTTTCTTTCCTCGGGGCATCAGTTACCGATAATAATGCTCTATTATGCCCTTTGAATTCCTTCAAAATAAATTTTCAAACCAAGCTTAAGCAAAAATTTAAGAAAATCTACACACCTTTTTTCACTTTGTAGGAGCTCGATATTGCCTCTGATGTATCTCTGTACTTTCCGATCATCTAGTTCTGAATTTGTGACCTGAAGTAGCCCTTTGTGTCCTCTTTCCAATGCCACAAGTCTGACCCAAATTGGATTCTCCAAGGAAGAGTTATGTGAAATCTCCCACAGTGACTTGATTATAGACTAGTTCAGTAGAGCAAACTTGTACGACATGCCACGAGTCACTGTTTCGACCTTTGGATCTGAAAAATGCATACAAGAAACTACAGTCTGTCCTCTTTCTGTACCTTCTTACGAAATTTCAATCCGATCCCCAGAGAGAAAGTTATGACGATTTTCCCCAGGTCACCTGTTTGGAATGTAATTCAGGAGTCTACAAAAAGACCAACTTCCTCAGTTCATATCTCCGCAAGTATAGCACGAAAAGTTATGAAATTTGGACTTGAGGTTCAGCGTGATTTCTTCTCAAATGTGTTTTTTTTGCAACTTCTGAAACATCGCAAAAAAAAAAGTTATAGCGAAAATGCCACGATGACCTGTTTGGAGCAGCGAAACCCTAGAATCCAAAGCTCTGATACCAAATGTTATGAAACCAGCTCAAGAAAAGATAGATCAATGCCTTATAATTCAGCCTCTTCGAGGGGGAAACCTCCTTTACATTACATAAATGAAAAATTCTTGGATGATTCAAATGACAAAACCTCCTTTCTATATATAGGAGTCTAAGGAGTCACAATATAATCCAGCCGACCTATCAATAATAATATAAAGCCACAAAAATAACAATAGAGAGATTCTATGGGGCACAGTAATAACAATATGGGGGAAATAGGGGCACAACAATATTAATAAGGGGTATAACTACAATAGTAATGGGGTAATCACTAGTATTATAGGGACCCAACAAAATACAAAGCTTGGTTGGTAGCAAAAGGTTATTCCCAGGTGTTGGGAATTGATTTTAGTGATATTTTTTCTCCTGTTGCCAAGGTAACTTCTATTAGATTACTTTTATCTATTACTGCTGCTTTTGATTTTGAGGTAGAACAGATGGATGTGAAGACAGCATTTCTTCACGGGGATCTGGAAGAGGAAATTTACATGAAGCAACCTGAAGGCTTTGCAGCGAAGGGTAAGAAAGAACTAGTATGCAAGTTAAAGAAGTCTCTGTATGGGTTAAAACAGTCACCAAGGATGTGGTATCAGAAATTTGATACATTTATACGGGGACTTGGCTTCACCAGAAGCAAAGCAGATCACTGTGTGTATTTTAAACTAATTGGTGACCGTGTTATTTATCTGGTCTTGTATGTGGATGATATGTTGCTGGTTGGAAATGACAAAGAAATTATCCAGGATTTGAAAACCCAATTGTCCTCCAAATTCAACATGAAAGATCTTGGTGCTGCAAACTATATTTTGGGCATGGAAATTAAAAGAGATTGGGCAAAGAGGAAGCTCTAGTTAAACTAGAGGAAGTATGTCAAGACAATACTGCGGAGGTTTAATATGCAGGATAGTAAACCGGTGAAGGTGCCTATTCCTGTGGGTGTGAGGTGGGAACAATGTCCCAAGACACAAGAAGAGGAAGAGGACATGTCCCGTGTTCCATATGCAAGTGCAGTCGGTAGCCTGATGTATGCAATGGTCTGTACTAGACTAGACATTGCACATGCAGTGGGAGTATTAAGCAGGTTTATGTCAAAACCAGGAAAGGAGCATTGGACAGTAGTGAAGCGGGTTTTTATGTATTTGTGTGGCACTAGTGATTATGTTTTGTTCTACCAAGGAAGATCGGGAATGGACAGAATGTTGGATATTTGTGGCTTTGTTGATGCAGACTGGGTTGGAGATCTAGATCAAAGAAGATCTACAAGTGGGTATGTGTTTAACCTATTTGGAGGTGCAGTCAGTTGGATGAGTAAGAAACAATCTGTAGTGGCACTATCAACTACAGAGGTAGAATACATGGCAGGTTACCCTATGTTAGGTTGGGCAGACCCACCTATGGTTTTGTGCATGATTTTTGCACATGTTTTTTGGACGCGATGGTTTTCGGTCCATGGTATTGGATGCTTCGGCATGTATAACTATGTATTATAACATTGAACGGAACATAATGAAAAATCAAGCTGGTAGTCCCGGTTTTGGGATCCAGGGGAAAATTTTTGTGTATATGTGTTTTATGTGTTCTGCTCTCGCATTGTTTATTTTCTGTGTTTTAGAATTCGTATGTAGGTAATTTCTTTTCGGGGTTAAAACCTACAAGGAAATTATCAAATAATAATGGAAATAATAAAATAAGATCAGATGACATCATCAAATTTTAGAGGGAAAGAAGAAAAAACCATTTTTTCAACTCGTATTTTCAACTTATCTCCCTATGTGTTTACTCAAATTTCAAATGGAAACACTAGTTAGATGCATAATTTGATTCCTCATTCAAGAGGTACCCATGTTGCATACTTTCGATGCACCCTGCTACACAAAAACTGAGAAATATATGAAAAACGTGATTGCAATCCTGTTTTTTCATGTATTTCTCATTTTTCGTGTAGCAAGGTCCATCGAAAGTATGCAACAGGGGTACTCTTTGGATGAGGAATTAAATTTTTCATCCAACAAGTAATCCCGCTCAAAATTTTAGTAAGACCTTAGGGAGATAAGTTGAAAATACGAGTTCAAAAAGTAGTTTTACTATTTTATTATTTTTTAGTCTTTTTACCTTTTTACTCCAAAAATGGTGAATCATCCCCCATGGTTGACCCCATCATCTTGAATCCTATTAGTTCTTATAAAGTTTATTTTTGTTGTACATTTTTCTTAAGAGGCCCATTTTAGACCCCAAAAGTCCCCTAATGTCTTATGTACCAACACGATCGGGCTCCCACAAGGTGATGAACTTGGCCTGATGTGCCTTTTTTGCAACAACTCCTGAATCTGCCTCTTGACTTCATCGTTCTCCATAACAGAGTGTTGGTAGATCGATCCATTCCCAGGTTCAAATCGATGAGGTGCTTGACCTAACAATGTAGGGGCACCTCGGTGGGTGAGGTGAAGATGTCCCTGTACTGTTCCATGACCTTGTCCATCTGTTGTTGCCAAAAGGAAGAGCCATGTTTGGACGTAGCGACAATCTTCCTCTTTCTCTGAAGGTGAATCATAAGGAAGACAAATTTCCCGATCTAAATGATCTTACTACATTATTTGGGAGAGATTAAATAAAAGGCAATAGGTAGTGCTACCTTGCTATCCTATATGATTTTTGACCCAAAGTAATAACATCATAACAAGGTTTGGACTCATATACAACATGACACTTCAATAGGAATGGCTTACCTAATAAAACATCACAAACTTCTAGAGGGGAAACATTTCATAATACCTCATCTATAAAGGGCTTGATGTTATAAGGCAAGCGACGTTGTTGGCTAACATGGTGATCTCACCCTTAGTGAAGCCACCTGATGGTGTGTGACTTCGGGTGTGGTGTTGTTGGAAGCTTCAATCTCTTAATGACCTCGGCTGCGATCAAGTTCTTTTGGGTCCCACTATCAATGATGAACTGCACTAGCAACCCCTTTACCCACGTTTGCGAGTCAAAGAGGTGCTCCCCCTTCTTTGGATTCTCAAGTTTTTCCTTTTGGAGCTTGTTGGTGGCTACTGTCGCAGTGGGTTCTGCATAAATGATTTGCGTTCCCTTGTCGGTTCCCTTATCGGGTTCCAAATTAGAATTAGATCATGCATCTATCTCTAAGTCTTTTAGCTCGGCCACCAGTGCCATCTTTGCACAATAGTCATTTGTATTTTGAGTGGGAGTTTTATAAAACTCACACCACTTGTCAGTGTCCCTCTTCGCCTTCTCATTATTCTTAGCGTGTGGCTTCAAGGAGTTGTCTTAAGGAGTCGTGACCTAGCTTTTCCCTTTTCTTTGTGGCTTGGTGGTACCTTTGTATTTATTTGGGTTCGCAGATCCAATCTTATTTCTTCTTCTTGAATTTATGCTCAATCTTGGCAGCATATCGATATGCTGCAATAAGCAAGGAGATGTCTAGGAACCCCATTTCCTCCTGAATGTATTTGTGCAAACAACCACAATACTTGAGCACCATATGTTTCTCATAATATTTGATACCCAACTTTGTGGGCAGGGTATGGAAAAGATTCGTCAACTCATGCACATCTTGAACCCTTTTCTACAACAATGTAGTCCCTTGTATGTACTTTTCATCATAAATCCTGACAGGGTAATATTGTTCCTTCATGGCATCTTGAAAATAATTCCAAGTGGGTTCGATTGAAAATAATGAGGGTTTCCTCTCATACCTCTTCTCACAGTAGGTTTCCCACTAGTGTTTTGAGGAGTGTAAAAGTAATCTTTTCCCTATTGGAAAAATCATGAACCGAAAAATATCCTTCCGACATATTCAACCATTTATCTACGAAATTTGCAACGATATGGCCTTCAAATATGGGAATTTCAAATTTGACTTGTACCTTAAAGGGAGTGGACCCTCCAGAGTGATTTTCAGTTGAAGATGCGTCACCTGTGGGAATTTGTTGAAGGATTTGGGAAAAATTTTCCATCATCGCGTTCCTTTGTCGCTCAAGTGCTTCTTCGAGTAATATTTTGAAATGATCTCATGCTCCCTCGTCATTATTTTCTTCTGTCATGGGAGGTCGTTGAGGTCAACAAGGATGGTCTTGAAAGCTTCAACCAGTTCGAGTCCTAATTCCTTATACCCCGACCTTATTGGGGACATGCACAGAAAGACAGAGAAAGAGTAGACCATTATGATACCACAGATCCGGACTTATACAGGAACAAAATAGAATACATATATAAACATAAACATAGAGATGCATCTTAAATAAATCTCCATTTCATTAATATCAAAGAACTAAAAGATGCTTACATACAAAATGGAAATAAACAAGCTTGAGCGATGTTACTTTATCTCTGAGAAGAGATGTGGCACCTACATGCCTTTGAATTGTGCTACAATGAGGCTCAAGGGCCTTTTTATTATTAAACAACAAAGGGAAACCCTAAACAACCAAAACCCTGACCTTAGGAGATGGAACACCAAGACTTTGTGGGCCTCGTTGGGGTTAGTTGGACAACCAACTTCCCATGGTCGTAACTTATTCATACGATCTCCATTAGGTGCGTACGTTACCTTGTTAAAAAGGTCTCTCCGACTACTCTAAGTACTTCATGTCTATGGGCCTTTTGCGGACCTCAAAAAAATGTTGTTTAAGGGGTCAAAATAGCTCTGAAAGTTCAATAACTAGAAAAATGCTAAAAATAGTAAATTGTGTTATAATCAAGGAAACTGATGAAACCAATTGGAGGTCCATGTGGAATAGGTGAGTGGCCACCAATATCCACCGGGATCACATGGCATTAATATTTTTTAGCACAAAAAATCGGGTATTAATTTAATCCCCCTCTAATCATATGGTATTATGTCTTATTATGAATCCATGCATATCACACATTTCACACCACAATATTGATGTCAAGAACTTACATTGAGCTCAAAGGTTGAGTCATGTATATGTTGAAGTCCATCCACACATGTTTCCATTAGTGTTGAGAGATAACTAGTGACTCTAATTCATAATTCTAGATGTAGGTGGGATTATGGCTACAATGTGATGCTTTGATGTTTCACACCGCTCCTATGGGTTGTCCATTCATTGCAATTGTGTTTATTTCATGGTTTAGAGTTATTTTTTATTCATATAAAGAATTGCACTTTAAGGTCTTGATCGACTCTTAGAATTTGAATCAAGAAAATTCATGAGTCTAAGAGAGAGTTACTTATTACGAATATGAGGAATTAGTGGCTCAAGGGAATTTAATGTTGGGGGTTACAAAAGTAGTTAAATGTGGTCTACTTTTGTGTTAGGTTCTTCTTGGTAGGGGTAATGGACAAGGTCGGTCTCTTTGCCTATTAGCCATGTTTCTTCTAGCATGTGGGATTGAGTTGTTCCTGGTCTTATTGGGTTTAAAATTTGTGGTAATTTGTTAAGCTTGAGAGTGATGAGAGACAAGGATGAACAATTTCAAGATTTTAGCTAGGAAAAGCCAATAGATCACAGGCATGTTTCCCATCAATCACTATGTGATATCACAGATTTTTGGCATGTGTTTACTCACCATGAAGTGCAAATTGTTTTTTTTATCGATTAAACCACGAAGGGATTTAAGTCAGTGACCTTTTTGCAAGGAGTGTCTTAACAGTAAACCCAATCACCATCAATTGAAATAACAGATAATTGGCATGTGTTTACTCACCATGAAGTGCAAATTGTTTTTTTTTATCGGTTACGAAGGGATTTGAGTCGGTGACCTTTTTGCGAGTGTCTTAACAGTAAACCCATTCACCATCAATTCAAAGCCCTGTGGGGAAAATTTTGAAGGACATAGGTATGGGATTATATCTACTTATGTATGCACGAGTCACAAAACCATTTTTAATATAGTTTCTATAGGTGCAACCACTACCTGAAGGTACCCCATGGCTTTAAAGTTAAGCCCTTGCGGGAATTTAACCTTATCCAATCATAAAAAAACTCCTCACTTTTCACCTTTGTATCCAACTCTTTAAGCCACTATATACAAATTATTCAAAAATATATATATATATATATATTAAAAACACCATATCAACCTTTTTATCTATTCAAAACATTAAAATAAATACCATTTTAAATATTATAAACATTTTAATAATAAATCGTTTAAAATACTTCTAAAATTTACATCCATATAACTAATTAATAAAAAATTAAAAGCAATATTCTAAAGCAGGCAAGGACTTCTAAAACTTTTTGAAGATTCGTTCATGACCATAGACGTTGTTCTGGCCCATGACAACACAGGATGACATTGTGATTTCAAGTGGGAGAAATGGTAATAAAATAAATTGAAAAGTGTGTTTTCTAATTCTGAACATTTATTATGTCACTTCGGGTTGGGCTCATTAGTTTGACCGTACATGATAAATTTTTCGGTTTTCCTTATGTTTATTTTGGTTTTCTGAGTATATTTCTTGGCCTACGTCACTACGCCCACACTCATTGTTAAATATTACGTACCCAACAAGCTCTGCCAATAACCATAAACTATTTACCCAAATTCAGTTTTCAGGAACGTAAATTTAATTTCATAATAATATAATAACCTTTGCCTTTAATTAAAATTAAATCAACGGAGGCGGCTCCATGTTTAAGACGGAATATTTTCATCATTTATTTAGAAACGTGTAGCACGTTTAACAAGATATATACATGAATTAAAAATAGCATAAACTAACATTTATAACAACCATGGGATACCTTCAAATCGATCGCCTTAAAAGAGTTGAAATCTGAAGCAATCAATCCTTGCTGATAGCTTTGAGATCTGAAGCAATCAATCCTTGCTGATAGCTTGTCCCTGTCCCTCAGCTATGGAGGTTCGGCTTCGCCTTCCTTCCATCCTTATCAGAAAATATATAAGTGGTTAATTCTCTGAATGGAGGTTCGCTTTAGCTTTCAATTTTTCCATATCTTCTGGTCACGTCAACAGCATGATGACACTTCACCTAAATAAATTGATATTAGAATGTTTAATCATATCATTAGGATTTAAGATTTGGTTGACATTTCGAACCAATTAATGCAGTTCATCTTTAATACAAATTTTATTTGCTATACTATAAAAGGAACAATTTCGAATCAATTAATGTAATTCATCTTTAATACAAATTTTATTTGCTATGGCACAGTGTACACAGTGTATGTCCACCATCAAATAATAAATTTGTTTCGATCTAACCAACCATAAACATATACTACAGTATGCATTTATAACTCTATAGCACAACAAAAAAACTCACTCAAATAATACCCTAAAAAATTAATATTTAAAATAATAATAAAATTCTAAAAATAATATATAACTATAGAAATATGATTAAAAATAATAATCAATTCATAAAATAATATTAAAGAGTCGTGTGTCAATATATATAGACCTAAAAATCTTATATATATAAGTGATAGAAAAACTTGTCGCAATAGACCATCTTTGTATGGATGTATCATCTACCCATAATTTTTTTGCAATTTCGCTGTGTTGCTCCTAGAAATCTATCCGGGAACTTTTTGAAATTTTGTTGTGCCGCTCCGAGGAATCTATCCGGCATACTTCATGTTTATGCTGTTGGGAAACTCAAATAAACAGCAATTTCAACTAATAGTAACTTTCTGGTCTTTTTTCGTTCGGACAAACCTAACTCTTTTCTAGTGTGAATACATTATAAAATGGGAAAATATTATCATTTTATTAAAACTTAATCTTTCTCAATGAAACATATTTTCAATCAAATATATGTATGAGGAACAACCCCGTAATAAGAATTTAAATATTTTTTTAAGTGAAAATTGAGATAGTAATTATATATATAAAAAGTAATGTTTTCTTTCTCTGATATTAGAGATTATAATATCTAGATATATAATCAAATTAATGATAAGTAAATTGTATATAAATTTTGTGTAAGAAATAATAGAGGGTTGTTTTTATCATTTTAAGAAATATAGATATAAGGTTATTTATAGTCTATCTATAATAATAGATAAATGATTAATCAATTACTATAATGGTTAGGATTAGTAATCGCATCGCTTTAATTAATTTCGTATTGGTTGTGATTAATTTTAGAAATTAGTAAAAATGTTAAGTACTAATAAAGTGTTGTTAACTACAATTATCTATCCCATCACATAAGTAATACACATCTGATGTTTAGTACTAGTAAAGCATTGTCAACTACACTCATCTCTACCATCACAAAAAAAATTGCAGATGCTGTCCACAACTTCAAATGGTGGGAAAGGGGGAATGGGAGTATCCTTTGACCTCCCCACCAACTAAATTACCCATAATAGCAAAGACACGAAAAAGGAAGGAACTTTGGGTCTCTCCAGCAACTAAATCACTCATAGCATCCATAACAGAGAAGACACAAAATTTGCATAAAAATATTTAATCATATAAGCCTGATCACGGGGACTGCTATGTTCTCTGTCTGGTCTCTTGCAAGTCTTTCACCATTCAATCATTCTCTATTATTAAGAACTTGACCGTTGAACTTGTGGCTTCTGCATAAGCCTTAGAAGCCTCGACCACGACAATTGGGTGTCTTCTAACATCTGGTGCAATCACCCTTTCTTCTATGTGCGCAGGTGATGTATGATCATCCGAGAGCTACTTTCTCTACAATACTCTCATTTCGCGTTGTTGCATCTTTGCATCTATTTCCAAAGCTACTCTTTCAACAACTGGATCCTTTTTGAACTTGTAGCTTTGCTCAGCCTCTGTGCTCTCGGCAATCTTCCTCTTGCCTTTGTCTTGTGTTGGTTTGTTTCTCACTGTTGTTGTTGTTGTTGCTTCCTATGGCAGTGTTGCCTACAGTGCTACTTTCCATTCTATAGCCATGCTGACCAGTTCATTAAGCCTAGAGTTGTTGTGGCAATACCTCCAAGGATCTTCCTCTAGCCAATGACATGCTCTGTTGTCCCATGGGAAGTACACCTTCACACAATGGTTCTTGCATATGCAGTGAGGATCATACGGATTGAAACTCTTGGTATCAAACCCAAAATTCTTCAAGTCCTCGGCCTCAACATCTGCATCTTTCAAGGTACGGATCTCGTATAACCCAATTTGCAAAGGAAGAGTGGGTCGTGGTGCCTTCTTCCTCCTATGCAGTCTTGTTGATAACCCTATCCAGATATGGTATGCAACCTCTTGCATGACAAGCTTATCCGTGGTAAAACTCAATAGCTCATGCATAGGCTTCTTCCTGCCAAACATCCTAATGAAGGTGCCATCAGGTGAGGCATACCAATCTACGATGTTAAGCAATGTATGCATTGCTTCCTAGGACATGCAAGGTGGATCTTGTTCAAATAACATCATGTACAACGGGGCGATGAAGTGGTCAGACAACCTCGCCATGACTCCTCAGCAGCTGCACTTAGAGAGAAACTTCCAATAAAAATTCACAACTTCCTCTGATGGTGTTCATGTCCAACCCATACTAGCGAACTACTACTAGGCATAGATTGCATCAAGAAGGTACATGGACATATAGAATGTTGCTTGTCCATCCTTAGGCAGATTCTGGGCATTTGACACATGCAATTTCAATTGAAGAGCCAACATGTCCGACCAATTGAAATGCCTTCCTTCATTTTCCAACTGATCTAACCTAACCACCCAACTCTGCGAGAAGGTCTTCGTGCTCTCTTGGCCATACAAGTGACATGAAATGATGACCAGAAGTTAATAAGTCTTCTTGAGTGACTTCGTCTTGTAGACTTGGTTGGGTCTTGTCCTGAACTTCAATGACTCTTTTACCCAAAACTTCATGATATCTCTAGTGTTTACATTGTTGTTGGGAGTGAAGAACAGTGCATCCATGTAGTTCGCCAGTTGCGGCAAGTGATACATACGATTATAGTTTTTCGTCCTAAAGGTCGAAAGATGTGTTCCACTGTCATTACTCAATGTCATCGTCTCATGATCGATATGTGAGACAACCGAGTGAATTATATCCGCGCATGGGAAGGCGGGGTACCTGAATGCAACCTTGTACAAGCCTGACTTGTGAATGTTGTCATAGACTTATCGATCTTCCAGAAATTCCTTGAAACTGCCTGCAAATATGTCATTTATTTCTTGCCATGTGATCTTCATGTCCTTCTCTACGAACAACTGTGTATCTACATAGATGGGCAAGTTTATTGGCACTTGTTCAACCATGTCTCCAGTGTTGCTCTCTACAATGTCCTTTGATCCAGCTCTATTGAAAACCATGATTCTTATACTACTGAGAGACTTCTTAACAAATGATGTACCTAGAGATAGAGCGGATACTCATGGAAAGAAAATGCCAGTTTAAAAACACAAAGCGCTTCAAGGATCGATCATGCAACAAGCTGGGTGACTGCTGGGAAATATTGCACAGTAGTCACTCTTAGAGGTGGGAGATTGTCAGCTGGAATTGCACATTGCATATTCTCAGCTGCCAATGAGACCTATTGCTGACTGGAACTACGCAAAGCGCAATCCAACTAGGTTGACTGTGGACTGGAACTGTGAAATGTGTAGTTCAGTCCGGCTTGACTGCTGGATGGGACTGTGCATTGCGCAATCCCAGTGGGCAAGACTGGGCACTGTCTCCCAAAAATTTGCAGAGCACAGCTGGAGGCCAGTGACAGGTAGCCTCTACATAATTCCTGGAGCCAAGGAAGCGCCTTGAGTTTCGGGAATGCCCAATATATGTTGGGGAAAGCAAGATCTGAGCCAAGGCAACCCAGATATGTCCAAGGGAAACTTGTAAACAAGTGGATCTGAATGTATGAGCGAAGGATGGTGAAAATAGGAGTGAATGATGATGCATGCAATCAAAACCAATGCATGAATCATTCAAATGGACGAACAATGAAGCTGGTGGGGATAGTCACCGCAATGACGACAGTTGGTGCAAAAA
Organism: Pinus tabuliformis; assembly: GCA_031772625.1. Classification (NCBI taxonomy): domain Eukaryota; kingdom Viridiplantae; phylum Streptophyta; class Pinopsida; order Pinales; family Pinaceae; genus Pinus; species Pinus tabuliformis. The sequence goes on along the minus strand of CM062819.1, from coordinate 1,229,288,871 downwards.
CAATGTTATGCATGTGACGCTTAAGAAAGAAAATGAAAGACTTGAAAAAACACTTCTACACATTAAAAAAAACTAAAACGTCAGTGGTCATTCAGTAAAACATGCAAAACAACACCCACACAAGCCAAGGAAATAAAAGCTACAGAAAAAGCAGAAAAAGACTTGAAAATCAAAACTTACATGAAAAAGTTGTGTCGACTATGCCGAAGTTTCCTAGATGCCTCAGGAATGCCAGAGCTCCAAGTTCAAATGTGTAGAATGATCTTTGTGGCGTTGTTTAAATAGATTTGGTTGATTTAGGGTCTATTACATGCATGCCAAAAAATTAGGAAAAAATGACAAGTGGCAGGAAGTTTCTAAAATCAACTTGAGTGTAACTCCCAATGCTAAAAATAGATCCCTATTTTTTAGGGATTCTTTTTTATTTTTTCTTTTTTTCTATTTTGGGAAAGGCTTCCATGCATGCATGGAGAAATTGCACAGTTCTGGAGGGAACCAGGCATCTTGCCGTCACATGCATCAGACAACAACTGATAGAATTCTTTTGCACGATTCCTGGGCTGAGTGGCTCTGGCTGCATCTCATTCTCTGCGCAATTTCCTAGCAGAAGACAAGCTGTCATCTAGGTCTACGTAATTTCTGAGCTGAATCCCAGTGTTGGGATGTTTTGTGCAATTTATCTAAGCAAGGTTGTCTGTCGAAATGATTTCCACATTTCTAGAGAGAATGGCTAATTATTAGGCTACTATGCGCAATTCCTGAGAGAAAGGTTGGTTGCCCTCTAGGATTGCGTAGTTTGCCAAGACAGCACAAGAACCGAATGTAAACCAAGTCACAGGGTCAGCTTGTGGTTAGTCGGCAAAACAATTAAGCAAACACAAGTTGCAAAGTGAAACATAAACTTGAATGAAACACAAGTACCCGAGCAGTGCAAGACAAGCTCCTAAGATTTTGAGGAGGGAGGTTCAAAAACAAAGTGAAGTCAAAATTTTGGAGGGTGGTTGTACCGGTACAACATTGGCGACACACTGGTAGAACGCTAGCTCTGTGTATGGACCTTGTTTCTTGTAAAGCGAGTCTAAATCCTCCAGAAGTATTGTTCGATTCTTTGATCACCATGACTTCCTCACTAGCTTGAGTTAAATATATAGTCCCTGCCATTCTCTTGGTCGTTCAATGCACATACCAAGCCAATTCAACTGAGTTGTTTCGATTGGGGATGATGGGTATATTGATGAACAAGTAATATAACTGACAAAGTTTAAGTTTCATCTCTAGTGTTGCTCCACTTCTAGCAGGCCTGGACAGTACCCTGACGGAGTCACGCAGGAACACAAGCATCGTTCTGCTGCCAACAAGCCTGATCAGTACCCCGATAGAGTTACTTGCATCACCTCTCTACACAGAAAGCCTTTCTCTTCTTTCGCCTTTATTTTATTTTTCATTTTTTTATTTTCAAAGAACTGTGCATAGGCACTTACTTATTTCATGAGGTGGAAGAGGGATCTCGACTCATTGAGAGCAGAAGAGGTTGTCCCTTCAGAGAATTATTTTATATATACCTTTGAAATACTTGTTAAGCTTTTCCCCCTCACCTTACTCTACTTGACTGAGCTGACAAGGGTTAACTGAATATAGAAAAACCAATTAGAGTAGGCAGTAGTCGTTAAAAGTGAAAGCGTTGTGTTTTCACCAAGACTCATTCTGAACATAATGTATTTTCCATCAGGATATCATCGACTGAAGACAACAAGCTCTTCATAAAGATAGAGGACAAAAAATAGCCAAGTTGTTGATAGATATACAATTCCTCTTGTACTTCACCCTGCTTGTCCCAAGAGCCAAACACGGTTTCATGTGAAGCTAAACCTGCGGGTGTATAACAATCAAATAAAGAAACAAGCAAAGAAAAGAAGTAAACGAAACCAAAACATGAAAGAAAATAAAACCATGCAAGCAAAGAAAATAAGAAAGAAAAGCAAACAAGAAAGCAAACACTACTCCTACTCCTATGCTAAATAGTGCATGGGTGTACTCACATGAAGTGATAGTTTCAATGCAACCACTGGTGCATTGGTTGACCCATGTTGGTGAAGGCATGGTTGGAAAGAAATATATTCAAGTAAACCAGCACACAAAAAATATAATACAGTAAAAACCAACACGCTCGAAGTCTAAATGCATCCATAGAAAAGAAAAGAGTAAAAGCGCAAGACAAACATTCTACAGACGTACCACAATGTTGCAACACATTGTGCGCAGATGATGATCATGTACACTCTTTTGACCATGACAAATGAGAAAACATAATAAAGGAAGAAAATTTGTGTTTCACAAGAGTGCTCGTTGTGTACGATTCCTCCAATGCATGAGCGATAGGATCATGTGATTGTGGTGGAGGATGTAAAATGTGTAAACTAGAATGATCTTCAATGCAAAAGGAGAGTGATGAGGAGCCTGGGGTGTTTCAACAGATTCCTAATCTAAAGTGGAACTATCCTCAAGACAATGAGGACCTAACATAACCATCAGCTCGGGTTGAAGTGCATCGACAACTTGAGGGTTGTCCACTTCATCATCAGGTAGATCGTCAAAGACTGGTGGCTTAGAAAGATCAACAGTGAATGAATCAGCGTCGTGATCGAATGAAGGAGTAAAGAGATCACGACAGCCATGATCATAAAATTCGATATATTTAACGACATCCTCATGATCTGACGAATCATACAGAGGGGTTGATGAGAAACAAGAATATTCACCCTCTGAGTTTCTAGAAAGAAAATATGATAGATTAGGAGGATTTGAAAAGAAATATGTGTCCTCTCCGCAATGCAATGACGTACTAACATCCAGTGTGTTCTGTGAATGATCGGAAGTAAAAACATTCGAGGATGGAGTTTCACAAGACAAACCAGAAATGGCAGAATCACAAAATATGTCAAGAAAATGTGGATGAGGCGCAGACGAAAGGAGGTCAGCCTTCACTGCATGTTCTTCTTCAAATTCCCACACATACTCATCATAAATGACAACACAAGTTGGCTTCTCAACACCAACTCTGTCGGCAACTTGATCCTCGTGAACAACGAATGTGGAGTCCGGAACGGGGGAACACAACGTAGTACAATTCGAAGGATCAATAGAACGAGAGGACAGAGGTTGAGAGAACAAGTTCATGTGACAACCAACAGCCTCGCAAGCCAAATATGCGCAGATATCCAGAGCAGGTGGGGTGGGAGAATTTGATAGTTCAACCGATGGGTTTGAAACTTCTCCCACCTTGCACTGTGGAGGTAGAGTTGTTTTTTGAGAAGCAGACGGAGGGTCCCTTGTGACAGCAACCTTGTCCGTCTTGGGTTTGGAAACTCTAACACTGAGGTATGTTGGGAGGGGTTCGAATGATTCTAAAAAATGTGGATTTTCAGATATGTCAAGAAGATACTGAAATATTTCATGGAGAAATTTCCAATCAATTTCATCTTTCGAGATTTGGAAAGAAATATTACGAAAGCAGTCCCAAAATTGCAAAAGGGATTCATCAGGTGCTTTCCATAATTGCATAATTTTTTTATTGAGTTATTTACGGTAATAATGATAGATATCACAGGCCAACTTTCTGATCATATGATCATAAGAGTGAATGGAGGTTGTGGGAAATGTGACACACCATTGCAGTGTGTGTCCTCATAACGTGAATGCGAATAACGAGCAGGAAATGTGATCCTCATGGATTTCATTCTTTTCACAGAAGCCCGTGAATTCAACTCCATGACTAAGCAAAGTTGCCTTGCCTTCACCATCATATATGTTATGTGACAAGTCATTAAGGAGATCCTCTAACACTTCAAAATGACATCCATGAGATGGACATGTTGGAGGGTCAACTGTCATGTAAGTCATGAAGAATGTGTAGAGATTCAAAACAGACATTGAGGACTCAGCTTGTCATCTAGCCCTCCTTCTAGAGACAAAAATGTTGACGGTGTTGGACCCGCCAACATGTCAGGGGATCTTCCCGATAAGAAGTCCCAACTAGACGTTAGACCGTTTGGAGTAGGATTCCCAGCAGTGGGTAGTAAAGCAATGCCTTCACTGTGATAGTGTGCAAAGGTAAGTGTGATATCTTTGTCGAAAGAAAGTGTGTGACCTTGCAGTGAGCCAAGTGAGACGCATGGGGGTTCTAACACATGGAGGGGAAAGAAAGTGTGTCCCTCAGAAGCCTATAATCGTACACAGCCTAAAAGGAACACACGAGCTGAATGACATCACGAGCTAGAAAGAAGAATAGTCCACAATCCAAAGTGACAGGTTAAACTAACAACACGACTTCAAAAGGATTCATACAATCATATAAAAATAGTTCATACACAAATGTGTAAGTTAAATAACATACATTACTAAAGAAACCAGAATAGTCCAACTACAATAACAATATATGCATGAAGACGTGTTGGCTTTGTTATATATATATATATATATATATATAAATTGAAAGTTCAATCCATACATACGCCATTGACATCCACTAGCCCCAATAGTGGAACATTACAGTCAACACCGTTTGCTCCTCCAAAGATATGTACTCGTTCTTCACTGTGGAGAAGCTAAGGCTCACCACAGTACTATCCAAGCCTTCTCTAAGCAATTCCTAGCCAAAATCTTGGCTCCCAAAAGCCTGTACTATGAGTTATGAGGTTCTATACATAGCAAAGGGTGGGGTGACCATTACATTCCCCTTTGACTCTTGGACTACCCTCATGACTCTTCACATTACAATAGTGACTATTCACATTCTACTAATGGCACTTGGAATATCACTTACAATATGTTTACAGTGATACAATTTCCACATATACCCATGTGGGAAAAAATAGGCTTGAGTCAGCCGGACAAGAAAAACAACATCACTCGGGGTCTTGGGGAAAGACCAACTCGATAACCTCCTCGCGGTGATATTTGGTGATGAACTGATACCAAGCTTGGTACTGCATTATTGTGTCCCCGTACTATTTGATGACATCTTTGTCGAAGCGAACTCTTGCCTCCATGGCTTCCGAGTATATGGTTCTGAAGCCTCTATCCATCTCATCCTGAAGGATGTGCAGCATTATCCTGAGTGTGTTTGGACCACTGATGTACCTTTGCATGTTCTCTGTGCTGAGAGGCAAGTCATCGCTGATGGCTACGCGCATCAACTACTCTATGTACTTGTCGACATCCAGTATGACTTGGTTCTTCCTCATGGTCTGGGTGAGGGTTCCGATGGAATGGATCTTATGCGTTCGCACTATGACATCCAAAATCCTAAACAACCATGCACAGGAAGCTTCAATGCTAGTGATGATCGAAGGGAGCTTCTCTTAGTTCGGGATCAACATCCAAATCCATGCTTTGTCTAGCTTAGCCTCTCGCTTCATCCTCTTGTGCAAGTAAAGTGGGGCTCCCTTGTACCTCGTTTTCCATTCTTTCTTGTGCATAATAGCAGTGTGAATGTCTTTGAGGGTTTGGGTCGTCTGCGCATACTTCTGCTGAAACTGTATAAGTGGACAACCACTTTGTGCATGGTGACAGATATTCTATACACTATCCGCATGGTGGCCTCCAAAGTTGATATCTCCACCACTATTGCTTTCTTCATCTCTATCATGGTGGATCCTGCAAATAGCTCTATTCTCTACCTAGCCTCTTACAAGTCTTTCACCATTCGATCATTCTATGTTATCAAGAACTTGACTGTAGAACTTGTGGCTTCTTCATACGCCTTAGAAGCCTCGACCAAAGCAACTGGATTTCTTCTAACATATGGTACAATCACCCTTTCTTCTATGTGCACAAGTGATGCATGATCATTTGGGAGCTTCTTTCTTTGTGCCTGTACAATCCTCTGATGTGTCTCGTCAAATGCCAGATTGTACACATCCATCTCCGAATCATCATCAAGGAGAAAACTTCTCCTTGCTCGCTTGGGATCGGTTGTGGTTTTGGAGGTGGCGAAGACTGTGGTGCGATCTCAGATGCCCTGGGCATGAGATCGATGTCTTGGTCCTCTAGCTCATGTTTCGTCGCCATGTCCATTGCCTCAACCAATTGTTCAACCTACTGAGAAAGTTCTCGAACTTGCACCTGCTCACCCTCTTCTTCATTTGTTGGTTGCTCTGCTGTCTCAATTTGTATCTACGTAGTTTTCTCTATTAGTGTGCCTTGTCCTTCTTCTTGTTCCTATTTCTGCCTTTCTTCCCTTTCTCTCCTCTTGAGCTCTCGTTTTGCTTTCAGCTTCTTCTCCATCTCTTGCAACTTCCTCTCTGCTTCTTCCAATATTTTCTTCTCCCTCTTTCTCTGCGCTACTCTCCTTTCGCATTGTCACCTCTTTGCATCTATTTCCAAAGCTACTCTTTCAACAAGTGGATCGTCTTTGAACTTTTTGCTTTTCTCAACCTTTTCACTCTCAGCAATCTTCCTCTTGCCTTTGTCTTGTGTCAGTTTTTTGCTCACTACTGTTGTTGTTACTGCTTCCTATGGTGTTGTTGCTTGCAGTGCTACTTTCCATTCTACAACAATGCTTACCGGTTTATTGAGCCTAGAGTAGTTTTAGCAATACCTCCAAGGATCTTCCTTTGGCCAATGACATGCCCTGTGGACCCATAGGAGGTACACATTAACATAGTGGTTCTTGCATATGCATTGAGGATCATATGAATTTAAACTCTTGGTTTCGAACCCAAACTTCTTCAATTCCTCGACCTCGACATCTGCATATTTCAAGGTACGAATCTTGTACAACCTAATTTGCAAAGGAAGAGTGGGCCATGGTGCCTTCTCTTGTGCAGTCTTGTTGATAACCCTGTGGAGATGTGGTATGCAACCTCTTTCATGACCAATTTGTCCGTGGAAAAACTCAGTAGCTCATGCTGAGGCTTCTCCGTGCCAAACATCCTGATGAAGGTGCCACAGGGTGAGGCATACCAATCTGCGATGTTAAGCAATGCCTACATCACTTCCTTGGACATGCAAGGTGGATCTTGTTCAAATATCATCCTATGTAGTGAGGCGATGAAGTGGTTAGACAACCTTGCCATGACTCCTTGGTAGCTTCACTCAGAGAGAAACTTGCAATAAACATGCCCAACTTCCTCTGATGGTGTCCATGCCCAACCAATGCCATGGAATTGATGTTGGGCATAGATTGCATCAAGTACGTACGCGAACATATAGAATGTTGCTTGTCCATCCTTAGGCGGATTCTTGGCATTTGACACATGCAATTTTAGCTGAAGAGACAACATGTCCGACCAATTGAAAGGCCTTCCTTCCTTTTCCAACTAATCTAACATAACCACCCAACTCTACAGGAAGGTCTTCGTGCTCTCTTGGCCATACAAGTGACATGCAAAGATGACCAAGAGTTGGTAAGCCTTCCTGAGTGACTTCGTCTTGTAGACCTAATTGGGTGTCATCCTGAACTGCGATGGATCTCTTACCCAATGCTTCATGATATCTCTAGTGTTTACATTATTGTTGGGATTGAAGAACAGTGCATCTGATTATAGTTTTCCATCCTGAAGGTGGCAAGTTGTGTTCCACTAGCATTGCTCAATGTCATCATCTCGGGATCAGCATGTGAGACAACCTAGTGAATTATATCTGTGCACAGGAAGGCGGGGTAGCTGCATGCAACCCTATACAAGCCTGACTTGTGAATGTTAATGTAGACTTGTCGATCTTCTAGATCTTCCTTGAAACTTCCTGCAAATATGTCCTTTATTTCTTGCCATGTGATCTTCATGTCCTTCTCTGCAAACAACTGTGTGTCTACATAGATGGGAAAGTTTATTGGCACCTGTTCAACCACGTCTCCAATGCTTCTCTCTATAGTTTCCTTTTATCCAACTCTATTGGGAACCATGATGCCTCTACTGCTGAGACACTGCTCAACGACTGATGTACTTGGAGACATAGTGGACACTCATGGCAAGCAAATGTTAGTTTAAAAACACAAAGCACTTCAAGGATCGATCATGCAACAATTTCAGTGACTACTAGGCAAGTTTATGCAGTAGTGACTCTCAGAGGCGGGAGACTGTCAGTTGGAACTGCGCATTGCGCAGTCTCAGCTACCAGTGAGACCTGCTACTGACTAAAACTGCGCAGAGCGTAGTCCAGTTGGGTTGATTGTGGACTAGAATTGCACAATGCGCAGTTCATTCCAGCTTGACTCCTGGCTGGGACTACGCATTGCACAATCCCAGTGGGCAAGACTAGGCACTGTCTCCCAGAATTGTGAAGAGCACAATTGGAGGCCAGTGACAAGCATCCTCTACGCAATTCTTGGATCCAAGGCATGGCCTTGAGTTCCGCGAATGCGCAGTGAATGTTGGGGAAAGAAATATTTGAGCCAACGCAACCCAGATCTTCCTAAGGAAAACTTGAAAATGAGTAGATATAAATGCATGAGCAAAGGATGGTGTAGATAGGAGTGAATGATCATGTATGAAATAGAAACCAATGCAGGAATCAGGCAAATGGACAAACAATGAAGCTGGTGGGGAGAGTCTCCGCAATGACGACCGTTAGTGCAAAAACAATGTTATGCATGTGATGCTTAATTTAGTAAAACATGCAAAACAACACCCACACAAGGCAAGGAAATAAAAGCGAAAGAAAAAACATCAAAAGACTTGAAAAGAAAAACTTACCTGAAAAAGTTGTGCCGACTGTAACGAAGGTTCCTAGATGCCTCAAGAATGCCAGAGCTCCAAGATCGAATGTGTAGAATGAGCTCTAGGGTGTCGTTTAAATAGATTTAGTTGATTCAAGGTTTATGATGTCATTGTAGCGGCTACAACCACCCTCCAAAATTTTGGCTCGCATGCAAATTTTGGAGCCTACCTTGAATCCTGCGATTGATCGTTCCTTGGTCACTTGTTGGTAAGATAATGATCTCAAGCTCCCCTCCCTGATCTTAAGAGTTTTCCATGTTCTCATCTTTATGCAGCATGTATCGTCTTTGGGCATAGGGATTGTTGTTTTTCATGTAAAGGGGATGTTGTTTTGCTTCAATGAAAATCATGCACGCATGAGTTGTTATCATCACATAGACATGTTTTACACTCACTTCACGCACTCTTGTCACGAAGGTTGTTGCATCAAGCATAGTGTATTTTATACATTCTCGATGGTTTACGTTGTATCACTAAGTATTCGTGTGTGATCATAGTCGAGTCCTATCACTATTTACATATGTTTCACTAGTCTCACACTTAGCTCATGTCTTGAGCAACCTAGCCTCGTCCAACTTTTGGAACTGTGCACTTTGCTTCTGCAAACCTCAAGTTTTCTCCCTTACCTGTTGGAACCCCGTAGTGCACAAACACCGCTACCTCCCTTGGAATCCAAAATTGCGCAGTGGTTTCCTCCAGTGTCTTTCCCCCAGCTGGAATTCGTTGTCTTCAGGAATTGTGTAGTATTGTCCCTCAACTACTCAGTCTGCCTTGAAACCTGAAACTGTGCAAATGTGACCTCCTGTAACCCATCCCGCAGCAGGGCCTTGCATCCAAAAGCTGTGAAATATTTCCTCTCAATTGCCCAGGCTGAACTGGACTCAAAAACTAAGCAAAGGTGTCCTCCCAGGACCCTCATCCCACAACAGTGTCATGTGCCTCAAAACTACGCAGTGTTGTCCAAGCTCCCATATCTATCTTGCATTTAGAAACTACGCAGATGGGCATCCCAGGGCCTCATTCTGGTAGCAGTCACTGCTCATTGAAACGGTGCTTAGCTATCTATCAGTGACTACAGGAAAAAAGTGACATGTTGAGATCCCTCCCAAGGATTTGAGGAGAAGGGCCAAGAGACTAAGTGATGGAAAAAGAGTAGACCACATGTGAACTCCGTCGGATGCATGATCATCTTGAGGGTAAGTATGGTAAGTAAAGAACACCTTTCAAAGTACACTTCTTAGTAGAGTTTGCAAGAGTGCTTGTCATTATCATATCATCCTATCTTCAGTAACAAGCATCTCTGAAAACACAAAAAATTCATTTCACGTATTTCCTCTACATGTCTTTCTTTCTTTTCGCTTGTTTGACCAACTATAGTCTTCAGCATGTTGATTTATATGTAATGTTTTCGACCTTGTTCTAGCTATGTTGAACATTTGTCTTTGTGTGTATGAGTTGTGTTCGCTACGTAAACATCTATCTCACTCACACACGAAGTTGTAAATAATGTTGCGCAAGTGTCGTCATGGTCGTTCAATGATCTATCTCAAGTGTCACACTTGTCTCTCTCAACCTTTAGACAATCACACTGATACATGTTGTCTTGTTGGTTTGAGGGGGATTTTCGTCGAGTCATGTTGAGTTTATGTTCACAAGGTCATGTATACACGAGTTCACTCACTCCCACACAACCATTTTTCCGAAAATGTGTCAACCGGACAACCCTCCATCAACCAAACCTCCACTGAGCTACACTGTGCAGTCTCATCCCTTAGTGACCAAGCACTATTGCCCAGAAACGCGTAGAGCTTGACACTACCATCCAAGCATTTTGCACTGCACAATTCTGGAATCAACCCAGCTGACTATCACCTAGAACAATGCAAAGGTTTCCCAAGGATCCATTTTAGTCTATGCTTCCCACAAGCCTATCCATAAGCCTCTAGTTGGTCAACCGAAGAATGTTACTTGAAAAGTGACCCATGGCTACCCTCATCTCCAAAAGTGTGCAGAATTTTTCCAGCCTGCTTGCCTGCCTGCACTGCCTAAAGAAAGTACATAGACATGAGGGATAGGCACACACTGCTTGTCACTACACTGTCCCTGGAAATTGCACAGTTTATCCATGCAATCCCCCTATTGGCCTGCTCTCCACTCCTCCTAAAAACTGTGTAGTTTTCATTGACAAACCACCTGTTGCCCGACACCCCACTCAGCTCGGAAACTGCACAGACATGCCTTGCTTAACTGCCTCCCAAATATGCAGAGTTCTCACCAACAGGCTCTCGCAGCCTGATCTCGCCGTCCTCTGGAAATATGCATAGTTTTCACTACCAGTGCTCCCTGTTGCCCACACTACCTTCCCCGAAAAAATTGTGAAATTCAGCCTCCCAGCTGAGCCATAACCCTTAGATGTCACTGTTGTCCCAAACTGCTCATGCCAGCCTCTCAGTGACCTCTGTGCAGTTTATCCTGACAACGTCGTGGAGCCTCGCATCCTAGCTTGATATGTGCTCTGTGCATTTTTAGAGCCTTGTCCTCTCCCTTGGTCACCTGCACTTGGAAACGAAAGACAATGCATCATGGTAGACTAGGGTTTTTTTGGATTTGATGTCATCTCGTGATGGGTGATTGAAAAAACAAGTACATGGATGAGACATGGCATGACGACGAATGAGATGAACAAGGAGTGCATGCTATAATACTTGCTCGCAGTTGGACGAACACATGAAGCATACCAACTAGCAAGCAAAGGAGACACATGCACATGAATGAAACATCAAGCAAACACCAAGACTAGTGAAGACTTTGTACACTTTTCCATGCGGAGGTGAAGCTATGGTACACCACAATCACACTCATCACTCAACAGCACAACAACTTAACATGAACAACACAGCCAGCATGTTCATACCAGCAGTGTCATGTTCAGTTGTGTCAAGAGTCGCCTCGGCCACATCGCTACTTTGGGTCATACTTGTGTAGTAAATGTCATGTAATGTGAAAGTCCAAGAGATCCACGGATGAAGTCAATGAATCATGTAAGTCGAACAGTCATGAGGGAAGTCCGACAGTCACAAGGGTCAGTTTAACCCTTGTCTATATATACCCCTCATTTGTACATGCAAAGCACTTTTTCACCTTGGCTCCTCTCACATAGCCTTAAGAGTCTGTAATATTTTCTTTGAGGAGCGAGTAGTGGCTCCAACGCTTTAATATTGGGGTTAGTGATGTACGGTGTATGGATGTGTCTTGGAAATTTCGCTTAATTCCGGAGTTTGTTAATAGGCTAGAACGTTTTCACACATGTATTGTATTCGTTTGTAAGACTCTTCTTTGGACGCTTGTAATGCATGTTTCTTTAACCTATACTAAGACAGTTGAACTATTTCGGTTGTTTTAGTGCATATGTTTTTGGAAATGTGTTGTATCAGTTGTTATTGTTGTCTCGCCCATGTGGACTACTCTGCCAGACACTAGACATATTCATTCTTGTAAACTTGCTATAATGATTGTCATAGTCGTGTGGACTACTCTACTGGGTGTTGTACGTGATATCTATTCACTTTGTGTTTGTGACTGCCACATCTGTGTGGACTATTTTGCCAGAAGTTGCGCAGATCCTATTGTATTGTGTGCGTCTAACTTAGTTGGGACTATTCCCTTTTGACTTGAGACTCACTCTCACCCTCTCCCTCTGCAGTGAAATAACTTGGACACAAGTTACAGTAAGCACTCACCAGGCACACGAACTTCGTTGTTCGAAGACTAAGTATACCACTCTCATGTGTTGACAATCAAGAGCTAAGTCATATCTTTAAGATAATGGCAACCAATCCATCATACCGGAAGGGATTCCCACACCAAATGGTGTGAGGTCTACTTGGGACTTCATACCAGGGAGATCCCCTAAATGTTGGCAGGTCCATCATCGTCAACATTTCTAGCGCTAGAAGGAGGGCTAGATGACAAGCTGAGTCCTCACAATATGTTTTGAATCTTTGAATACTTATTATGACTAACCTCACAATTTCTCCTCCGATGTGTATGTCTTATGGAAACGACTTTGAAATCTCGAAGGAGCTCTGGAATTCCTTGTCACAACACACATATGAAGGTGAAGGCGGAACAACCTGGCTTGAATGCATAATTTCCTTTACAATTACGTGTCACAAGTATAAAATCCATGAAGATTACATCACCTGCTTGTTGTTCTCATTCTTGCTTCGAGAGCACCCATTTCTATGATGTGTCACACTGCCCGATAACTCTATTCACTCTCTCTCCTAGTTGATCGCAGAGATAGACTGTGCTTTCCATCATTTTGACCGTAAAGCACTCAATAAAGAAATTATAAATTACAGAAAGCACCTGATGAATCCATTGAGAAATTTCACACATGCTTTTGTAATCTTGCATACCAATTTCCTGAAGATGAAATTCATTGGGAATTTCTTGATGGAAGATTTATGTATCTTCTTTACATATCTGAAAATCTGTAATTCTTAGAATAATTTAAATACATCCCAACAAACCTTGGTGTTAAAGCTGCTAAATCTAAGATGGACAAGGCTGATGTCATAAGTGACTGTCTGTCCTCTTCTCATCAAACAACTCTTGCTCTGTAGTGTGAGGTGGGAGAAGGTGCATGCACATCTGTTGATCTGTCACATACTCCCACCACATCTGCTCCTAATGTCTATGCAGATTTGGCTTGCAAGCCTGCTGGTTGTCACGTGGAATCATTCCCTCAACCTTTGTCCTTGCGTTCCATTGATCATCCGAACTGTACTGTGTTTTTTTCTCCCGTTCCGGACTCCACATCTTGTGTTCACTGGGATCAAGTTGTCCATGGAGTTGGTGTTGAACAACCAACCTACGCTATCATTCATGATGAGTGTGTGCGAGAATATGAAGAAGAAGCCATAGTGAAGGATAACTCCCTTCCATCCATGCCTCATTCACTCTATCCTGACATCTCTTGTGATTCTGCCACTTTTGATTTTCCATGCGAAAACTCATCTTCGAATGTTTCTACTTCCGATCATTCACAGGACACACCGAATGTCAACTTGTCATTACATTGCGGAGAGGACACATCTTCCTCTGAAAATCCATCCGATCTTTTATCTGTCATTTCTGGAAACACAGAGGGTGACCATCCTTGTTTCTCATCAACCCCTCTACATGATTCATAAGATCATGAGGATGCTGACGATCATCCTAAATTTTCTGATTGTGGTTGTCATGATACCTTTACTTCTTCATTTGATCACGATGTTGATACACTCATTGTTAATCTTTCTAAGCCACTGGTCTCTGATGATCTATCTACTGACGAAGTGGAAACCCCGTAGGCTTTCGAGGCACTTCAGCTTGCGCTGATGGTTATGTCAAGCCCTCGTTGTCCTGAGGTTAGTTCCACTTCCAATCAGAAAATTTTTGAAACACCCAAGGCTCCTCATCACTCATATGTATACATTGAAGATCAATCCAATACACAAATTTCACTTCCTCCACCTGAATCACATGATCCCATCGCTCATGCATTGGAGGAATCATACGCAGAAACCACACTTGCAAGGTGTAAGTTGTCACTTTTTCTCATGTTTTCTTGCCTGTCACAGTCAAGAGAGTGTGCATGCTTATCATCTGCACACAGTGTGTCATAGCACCATGTTAAGTATGGAGAATGTTCGTTTTGTGCATTCACTCTTTTCTCTTCTCTGGATGCTTTAGAACTTGGAGCATGTTGGTCTTTGCTGATTTATCTTTCTTGTTCATTGGTTTAAATGCATATCTTTCTTTTTTAGCATGCCTTCGCCAACATGGTCCAGCCAATGCGTTGGTGGTTGCATTGGAAATATCACTTCACATGAATAGGCCCATGCATTGATTAGCGTAGGAGTAATAGTGTTTTATTTCTTTTGCTTTCTTACTTGGTTTGGTTTTCTCGCTTGCTTGCTTTGCTTCCTTGTTTTGCTTCTGCTTTACTTCTTCTTTTTTCTTTTTTCTCTCTTTGCTTGCTCGTGTCCGTGGGTTAGCCTTACATGAAATCGTGTTTGGCTCCTGAGACAAGCCGGGAAAATCTAAGAGGACTTGTATAACTATCAACATCTGGTTATCTATTTTCCGCTCTCTTTATGAAGAGCTTGTTGTATTCAGTTAATGATTCCTTGATGGAAAATATGTTCTGTTAAGAGTGAGTATTGGTGAAAACACAACGCTTGCGCTATTAACTAGTACCACCTACTCTAATCGGTTCTTTTGGGTTAACCATTTTCAGCTCAGTCAAGTAGTGTAAGGTGAGGGGGAAAACCTTAAAAAGTATGTTAGAGGTATACATAACATACTTATCTGAAGGAACAACCTCTTCTCTCTCAAACAATCAGGATCCCTCTTTCACCTCTGAAATAAATAAGTGCCTATGCACAGTTATTTGAAAAAATGAAAAAATGGAAAAGGAATAAGGCGAAAGAAGAGAAAGGCTTCCTGCACAGAGAGGTGATACAAGTAACTTCGTCGGGGTACTGACCAAGCTCACTAGCAGCAGAGCGATGCTTGTGTTCCTGCGTGACTCCACCAGGGTACTATCCAGGCATGCTGGTAGCGGAGCAAAACCAGAGATGAAACTTAAACTCTAACAGTTATATTACTTGTGCATCAATATACCCCTCATCCCCAATCAAAACAACTAAGTTGACTTGGCTTGGAATGTGTGTTGATCGATCAAGAGAATGGTAGGGACTACATATTTCACACAAGCTAATGTGGAATCCATCACAATCAAAGAATCAGACAATACTTTCGGAAGGGTTAGAGTCACTTTTCATGAAATAAGGTCCATATAGAGAACTGGGGTTCTACCAATGTGTTGCCAATGTTGTAGCGGCTACAACCACCCTCCAAAATTTTGGCTCGCATGCAAATTTTGGAGCCTACCTTGGATCCTACGATCAACCGTTCCTTAGCCACTTGTTGGTAAGTTGATGATCTCAAGCTCCCCTCCTTGATCTTAAGAGTTTTCCATGTTCTCTGCTTTATGCAACATGTGTCATCTTTGGGCATAGGGATTGTTGTTTGTCATGCAAAGGGGATGTTGTTTTGCTCCAAGGGAAAGCATGCACGCATCAGTTGTTATCATCACATAGACATGTTTTACACTCACTTCATGCACTCTTGTCATGAAGGTTTTTGCATCAAGCAGAGTATGTTTTATACATTCTGGATGGTCTACTTTGTATCACTAAGTGTTTGTGTGTGATCATAGTCGAGTCCTATAATTGTTTACATATATTTCATTGATCTCACACTTATCTCATGTCCCAAGAAACCTAGCCTCATCTAGCTTCCGGAACTGTGCACTTTGCTTCTACAAACCTCAAGCTTTCTCCCTTGCCTGTTGGAACCCCGTAGTATGCAAAGACCCCAACCTTCCTTAGTATCCAAAATTGCGCAGTGGTTTCCTCCAGTGCCTTTCCCTTAGACGAAACCCGTTGTCTCCATAAATTGAGCAGTATTGTCCATCAGCTACTTAGTCTCCCTTGCAATCTGAAACTGCACAAATGTGACCTCCCATAACCCATCCCACAGCAATGCCTTGCATCCAAAAACTGTGCAGTATTTCCTCTTAGCTTCCCAGGTTGCACTACACTCAGAAACTAAACAGAGGTGTCCTCTCAAGACCCCCATCCCACAGAAGTGTCCTTTGCCTCAAAATTGTGCAGTGTTTTCCAAGTTGCCATGTTTGTCTTACATTTAGAAAACTGCACAGATGGGCCTCCCAGGGCCTCATTCTAGCAGCAATCATTGCCCACTGAAACAATGCTTATATATCTCTCAGTGACTACTGGAAAAAAGTGACATGTTGAGATCCCTCCCAAGAGAGGAGAAGGGCCAAGAGCTAAGTGATGGCAAAAGGTCAAGACTACATGCAAACTTCGTTGGATGCATGATCATCTTGAGGGTAAGTATGGTAAGTAAAGAACACTTTCAAAGTACACCTCTTAGTTGAGTTTGCAGGATTGCTTGTCATTGTCATATCATCTTGTCTTCAGTAACAGTCATCTATGCAAACACAAAAAATTCATTGCATGTGTTTCCTCTACATGTCTTACTTTCTTTTCGCTTGTTTGACCAACTGTTGTCTTCAACATGTTGATTTCTATGTAATTCTTGCGACCTTGTTCTGGCGATGCTGAAGATTTGTCTTTGTGTTTATGAGTTATGTTCGCTATGTAAACATCTATCACACTCACACATGAAGTTGTAAACAATGTCACGCAAGTGTCGTCACGATCGTTCAATGATCTAAAGTGTCACACTTGTCGCTCTCAACCTTTAGATAGTCACTCTGAGACATGTTGTCTTGTTGGTTTGATGTGGCTTGTCGTCGAGTCATCTTGAGTTTGTGCTCGAAGGTCATGCATACACGAGTTCACTCGCTCACACACACAACCATTTTTCTGAAAATTTGTCGATTGGACAACTCTCCATCAACCAGACCTCCACTGAGTTGCACTACATAATCTCAGCCCTCAATGACCAAGCACTTTTGCCCAGAACTGCACAGAGCTTGAAGCTGCCCTCCAAGCAGTCTGCACTACGCAATTCTAGAATCAACCCAGCTGTCTGTCACCTAGAACAACACAGAAGTTGCCCAAGGATCCATTTCAGTCTATGCTTCCTGCAAGCTATCCATTAAGCCTCTCGCTGGTCAACCGAAAAATTTGACTGGAGCAGTGACCCATGGCTACGCTCATCCCAAAACTGCGCAGAAGTTGTCCAACCTTCCATCCTACATTGCCTGAAGAAACTGCACAGACATGAGGGACAGGAAACCGATACTTATCACTGCACTATCCCTAGAAATTGCGCAATTTTTCCTAGAAGTCCCCCCTGCTCGCTTGCTCTCCACTCCTCCTGAAAACTGTGCAAATTTCATTGATAGTCCACCTGCTTCCCAACACCCCACTAAGCCCGGAAACTACACATACATACCTTGCTTGACTGCCTCCCATATATGCGCAATTTTGACCAGCAGGCTCCCACAGCCTGATCCCGACCTCCTATGGAAATCTGCGCAGTTTTCACTACCAGTGCTCCCTATTGCCCGCACTGCCTTCCCCGAAAAAACTGCGCAATTCTACCTCCTAGCTGAGCCATAACCCTCAAATGTCATTGTTGTCCTAAACTTCTCATCCCAGCCTCCCAGTGACCTGTACATATTTTTTCCCGGCAGTGTCCCAGAGCCTCGCATCCCAGCCTGACATGTACTTTGCATAGTTTTAGGGCTTTGTCCTCTCTCTCGGTCACCTGCACCCAAAAACGAAAGGCAATACATCGTGGTAGATGAGGGGTCTCTGGATTTGATGTCGTCTCGTCATGGGTGATTGCAGAAATAGGGACATGGATGAGACATGGCACGATGATGAACAGGATGAACAAGGAGCGCATGCTAGAAGACTTGCTCATAGTTGGATGAAGACGCGAAGCATACCAAGCAGCAAGCGAAGGAGACACATGCACATGCATGAACCATGAAGTGAACACCAAGACCAATGAAGACTCCGTGCAATTTTCCATTCAGAGGTGAAACTATGGTACACCACGAGCACACTCATCACTCAGCATCACAACAGCTCAACATGAACAACACAACCAGCATGTGCATACCAGCAGTGTCATGTCGAGTTATGTCATGAGTTGCCTTGGCCACATCACTACTTTGGGTCATACTTGTGTAGTCAATGTAATGTAGCGTGGAAGTCTAAGAGACCCACAGATGAAGTCGAAGAGTCAAGTAAGTCGAATAATCATGAGGGAAGTCGAACAGTCACAAGGGTCAGTTTTACCCTTGGCTATATATACTCCTCATTTGTACATGCAATGCACTTTTTCACCTTAGCTCCTCCCACATAGCCTTGAGAGTCTGTAATCTTTTCTTTGAGGAGCAAGTAGTGGCTCCAACGCCCCACTACTGGGGTTAGTGATGTATGGTGTACAGATGTGTTTTGGAACTTTCGCTTAATTCAGAAGCATGTTAATAGGCCAACACGTTTTCACACATGTATTGTATTCATTTGTAAGACTTTTCTTTGGATGCTTGTAATACATGTTGCTTTAACATGTACTAAGACAATTGAACTATTTTGGTTGTTTCAGTGCATATGTTCTTGGAAATGTGTTGTATCAGTTGTTATCGTTGTCTCGCCCGTGTGGACTATTCATTCTTGTAAACTTGTTATAACGACCGTCACACTCATGTGGACTACTCCGCTGGGTGTTGTATGTGTTATCTGCTCACTTTGTGTTTGTGATTGCCACATTCGTGTGGACTACTCCACCGAAAGTTGCGTGGATCTTGTTGTGTTGTGTGTCTCTAAT
This sequence comes from Pinus tabuliformis, assembly GCA_031772625.1. Classification (NCBI taxonomy): domain Eukaryota; kingdom Viridiplantae; phylum Streptophyta; class Pinopsida; order Pinales; family Pinaceae; genus Pinus; species Pinus tabuliformis. Next base: position 1,229,269,768 of record CM062819.1, on the reverse strand, counting down.
TGAGTTGGGACTATTCCCTTTCGACTTGAGACTCACTCTCCCCCTCTCCCTCTACAGTGAAAGAACTTAGACACATGTTACAGTAAGCACTCACCAAGCACACAAACCTCGTTGTTTGAAGACTAAGTATACCACTCTCATGTGCTGACAAGTAAGAGATAAGGCATATCTTTAAGATAATGGCAATTGAGCCATCATACCGGATGGGACTCCCACACCAAATGGTGTGAGGTTTAGTTGGGACTTCATACTGGGGAGATCCCCTGAATCTTGGTGGGTCCAGCACCGTCAACAGACACGCATGCCAGAAATCTAGGAAAAAGCAACAAGTGGTGGGAAGTTTCTAAAATCAACTTGAGTGTAACTCCCAGTACTAAAAACAGATCCCTATTTTTTAGGGATGCTTTTTGTTTTTTGTTTTTTTTTTTCTCTTTTGGGAAAGGCTACCATGCATGCATGGAGTAATTTCACAGTTCTAGAGGGAACCAGAAAACTTGTCGGCACATGCATCAGACAACAGCTAATGGATTGCTTCTATGCAATTCCTAGGTTGAGTGGCTTTGGCTGCCTCTCATGCTCTGCGCAATTTCCCAGCTGAAGAGAAGTTGTCAGCTAGGTCTGCACAATTTCTGAGCCGAAGCCCAATGTCAGGATGTTATGTGTAATTTCTCTGAGCAAGGTTGTCTGTCGGACTGCTCTGCACATTTCTAGAGAGCAGGGGTGATTGTCAGGCTACTCTGCGCAATTCCCGAGAGCAAGACTGTTTGCCCTCTAAGATTGTGTAGTTTTCCAAGACATCGCAAGAATCAGATGTAAAGCAAGTCACAGGGTCAACTTGTGGTTAGTCGGCAAAGCAATTAAGCGAACACAAGCTGCAAAGTGAAAGATACACTTGAATGAAACACAAGTACCTGAGCAGTGCAAGAGAAGTTCCTAAGATTTTGAGGAGGGCGGCTCCAAAACAAAGCAAAGGCAAAATTTTGGAGGGTGGTTGTAGCCACTACAACACCATCTTAAATACGAATTTGAGATCAAATTTATTCACGTGCAAACTTCTTTAGAGTGCAAAATACAATATATTGTTTTTCATTGTTTTAAATTGTATTTTTGAATAAAAAATATTTTTTATTAATATATTTTTAAGTATTGTCAATATTCATTGATATTAAAATATCCTATTGATAACCCAGATTGAATATTTTTTGTATATGCAACATTAAAATAATTTATTTCAACAAAATTTTTTCTATATATAAATATATATGAAGTTGATATCAACATAAATTAGTTAACACAGATGTTCAAATAATTTATTTAAATCTCCTGTTGAAGTATTTTTTAAATTATAAAGTTTAAACATTTTACTCACACATTTTTTTTACTTCTAAATTTTTATTTTTTTAAAAGAGCACATGATACAAATTTACACATCACCTACACATCCTCTCATACTCTCTGTAAAATGAACCTCACAAATAATAACATGCGGTTAAAGAGGTATCTTAATTCATTGACGTGTTTGGTTTCTCATTTACAAAATAAACAAAGATTATAAGTCCAATAATTTTTCTTTAGATTATAAGTCCTTTAATTTTTTAATTTAATTATTGGTTAATGAAATGACCTTTTCTTTACCTACGAGATTTTATTTTCTTCCTCATGTCTCTTATGGATATTATATATTTAGAAAACATTAATAAATATTAATTTAATACTTTAAAATATACACCTCTCCTGTTATTTTCACTTAATACGTCATCCAAAAAATCAGATCCAGAGTCTCTGAAACCATCAATTACACGGACTGCAAACGCTAATCACCATGCAATTTCTATCATCCTTTTTGGACAACATCGCTTTAAAAGTCCATTTTAACCAACAAAGTGGATGGTGGTTAATGTTTACCGAACGACGAGAGATTTAACTGACTGCACAGAATACCGAACATTTCAGAACTGTTGGAACATTTTGTCTAGAAACTAAGGGCTTTTTAAGAGGGGATGTTGGTTAGTTATTTTGTATGTAGGTTTTTTGGGTTAAAATTTGGTTGGAGATGAATACTTCAATGGAGTAGTCTAATTTCGGGAGGAAATGGCCTTTTTAATTCAATGGAGTAGTCTAATTTAGGGAGGAAATGGCCTTTTCACGAATTAAAATCACTTAAAATATTATAAGTGAAATTGTGATTTGAATTATTATTTTTTGGTTTGGTTTTGTATTGGTCTAACATAACTATAAAACTCTTAGGTACCTAGATGCGTCTCTTTCGCAAACATGGTAAATTGAAAGAGTTTAAATCTCATATATCTTGAGACATAACACTTTTTTTTGAATAAATAAAAATTGAATAAATTTTATTTTAAATATAATAAACATTTTAATGATGATGATGGTGGTGGTTAACGTCCACTGAGATCAAATTGGTCTATCAGAGCTATAATTTTCCTTAGTTTTTAATTATCTGGCTCCTCGTCTTTCTTGGCGAGATTGGTGTTGTAGCTTTCTTTTTTTTCTCTACGGTCTTCCAACTTCCTTTATCTTGCATCTCCTTCATCTCTTCTGGCTCTTGGGACATTGGTGTCTTAGCTTCGCGATCTATTGTGTTCGTCCTTTTGAAAATAGTCGGAGAAGAAGTTTGGTCTACAAGATCTGCTTCGCTGTTAAATGAAGATTTATTTTGTGCGGTATTCGAATCCTCATAACTGTTGATTTGTTGGGCGAGGCTTTCTCCTTGCTTGTCTTGAGAGTTGTTTCTTTCTTGCCCGATTTATTGTGATTCATACGTTTCTCTAGAGTATTCATCTTTGATCACAGTGTAGTGTTCTTTTTGTGCTCCTTCCCACCTTGTAGATCTGTGCTGGTTTTTTCTAGCAGAAGTTTTCTGGGAGACTTTTGGGCAATTTTTGGCTAGATGGCCTGTCTCAAAGCAGGATCGACATCTGAAGATGACACTTTCATAATCGAGTTTCTGGTTCCACGCATAGTCTTTACTTGTTAGGTTTATTTCAGCTGGGAATCCGGCGCTGAAGTCCATTTCCACACAGATGCGTGCATAGGTGGTTCTAGCATATTCCTCTGTTTCTGGGCACCTACAGTAAAATTTCCCAATTGCATTTCCAATAGCTTTTAGCGAGGAGAGATTCCAGAGATGCAAGGGTAGGCTTGGCAATCTCACCCAAACTAGTGCTAAGGTTATGACTGCTGCAGAGGGATCGAATGATGTGTTCCATGGCTTCATGAATAGGCCTGATTTTTCCCAAAACCAAGGGCCAGAATCTAGAATACATTGTCTGCTTTCAGGATTTTCAAAATCTACTATAAAGAAACCCCTAGCACAGGGGTAGATATTAATTTCATCAGAAATGACAGGCTTCCATACCTCCAAGATCCAATTGTGGAGAGTTGTTAGCCGCGGCCAAAAACCATTGAACCTACAGATTAGGGCACTTTCGGAAAACTTCAAAGCCTCATCGAGTGAGGCTTGGACCACCTGGACAGTGGGAGCTAGGGCTTCACTGACGATATGGGCAGGAGCTTGCCCTCCAAAAGCGGATGAGCCAGTAGTTATTTTCGCAACGCTGGGAGCCATATTTTACTTGCCCGTAGAACCCAGCCGCAGAGAAATAAGACAAAAGATAAGATTAGATCTAGATCTAGCCGCAGAAGATTAGATCTAGAACCTAGCCGCCTAGATCTAGATCTAAAACTATTTAGGTTTAAAAAGAGGACGGTCACCAGTGCTCCACTGTAACCCTAACAATATTGTTTTGTTCTTTATAACATTATTATAAAAATATCCTCCTACCAGGGCCTTTATGCGCACGGCTGAACAACATATGCTACATGTTTCAATTCAGAATACGATTCCCCCTGATCAGATGCCGGTTATAAAAGAAATCCTCAAAAGAGAGCCGGATTCTAAGCGCTGGTGAATTTTGCAAATGGACTCAGACACGGAGTGCTTGGCGAGGTCCCCTGGAAGAACGAGTCTTACTGCTGTCTGGATCTCCCGGTAAATAATAGGTTGCTTCTTTTTCAATGGCGGCTATTTTCTTCACAGCAAAAAAAAGAGCGGGCTGAATTTTGGCTAGGTGGTTGTAACGACTGGTTTGGTGGGCTTTACCGAAGCCACTGTGCATTCAAACCAGTGCACTATTCGTTTCTTTTCCCAGCGGCAGAAATGATGGGCTTCCTCGTTCACCGGCAGGGTCTCGGGCAAGGTACTCTCTTGAAAAGTGAGATGGAGGTGTACATTTCTCTGTTTTTTGGAATGGTGTGCACGGTGGAGGAGGGTGGACTTGGATTTTACACTCGATGTTTTTTTGTTTTAAATGCATGAGTGTGGGGTCGTAGAGGAATTATGTTGTGTGTTGTAGTGGAGGTGAGGTGCAACTCTCAACCCCTCATCTATGATTTTACAGTGTTTTCGTGAGCTACATTGGTTATGCTTTCTAGTATAGACATCTTGGCTTGTTGGTTGTGGCATTGATTCTTGGTGATATAGAGGTTTTATCTTCTCATTTTCTTTTAATTGTGGTACGACGAGTGTGTCCATGTGTTATGTATTGTTCCTGCATACCACAACGCAAGGGCCTATTTTTGAGTTGGTGGCTCTTCTTTCAAATTTGCGTTTTCTGGACATTGATTTTTCAGTTATTTCGTACTCATACCCAGTGTTGGTATATGTTGTTAGTATCTTAGTATTTTTTCACTGTGGCTTTGAAGTCTAGACTTCCTAGGGCTAGGTACATTAGAGAAATTTTGAGGTAAAAAATGAGTCTCGAAACAAAAATGTACAACCAAAATCAAGTTTATAAGAACCAATAGGATTCAAAATGATGATGTCAACCATGGGAATGATTTTCCATTTTTGAGTAAAAAAGTAAAAACATAAAAAGATTTAAAAAAAAAACTACTTTTCAACTCATATTTTCAACTTATCTCCCCATAGTTTTACTCAAATTTCTAGCAAGAACACTCATTGGATGCAAAATTGAATTCTTTATCAAAAGAGTACCCATGTTGCATACTTTCGATATACCTTGCTACATGAAAAAACAACATGATTAAAATCACATTTTTCATTTATTTTTCATTTTTCATGTAACAAAGTTCATTGAAAGTATGCAACATGGGTACTACTTGGATGAGGAATTCAATTCTACATCCAACAAGTGCTCCAAATCAAAATTTGAGTAAAATTGCCAGGAGATAAATTGAAAATACAAGCTGAAAAATAGTTTTTTTTTCCCTCCAAAATTTGATGAGGTATTCTAATCTTGTTTTATTATTTCCACTATTATTTTATAATATTCCTTAGGAGACCCATTTTAGACCTCAAAATTTCTCTAATGAAAGTTTGTTATTCTATCTAGTTTTTGAGTATTTTTATACTCCATTGTCGCATCCGGTGTTGGTGAATGTGGGTGCTACTCCTTTATTGTGTGTGGTGTCTATGAATTGGGGTGATACTCCTTTATTCTATTTGGTGTTGGTGAATTGGGATGCTACACCTTTGTTGCGTCTAGTGTTGGTGAATTGGGGTGTTGTTTACCAATTTGTCAACTTTTTGGTTCTACTTGAATTGGGCATTTTCTCTTCTTTGCAATTTGGGATTTGTTGACTTGAGTATATGTAGATAGGTCTTTGAGGTTGTTTAAATTGTCCTTTGATGTTCTGTTGGTGGTGTGTTTTGTCAAAATGTATGCCCCTTTGGTGTCGTGAGTTACACTCGGCCCTTGAATTTGGCCCCTTGTTGTGGATAGTGGGGGATGACCTTATTGTGTTTCCATTAGGCTTATTTGGGGTGGTGGCTCACCCTTCTATTTATTTTGCGGGTCGTGGCTCGTTAACTTATTGTCTGTCTTGCACTCTAGTCTTGGCAACCATGCCTCCCCATCAGCGTATGTTGAGTCGCAAAGATGGCGTTGGTTACGTATAAATTAAACGAGGTCGCACTTTTCCTGGTGATTCAATTACTTCATATTTTGATTTGGTACCTTTGGAGGTACATAGAGAAATATTTTTGTTGGAATGCAAAGAGGGGGGATTGTCCATATTTCTCTAATTATGAGGTTGGGTTGAAATGGGTTGTTGACACTGGAAAATTCCACAAAAGACTACTGTCTTTCTTACATTCTCTCTCTATGCATCAACAATGGGATACTTTGTTATGCCTGGTTTTTAAGGATAAGCAAGTTCACAGTTACAACATTTTTTTTGGTCTGAAGGACATAAAGAGAATTCTAATGAACATCAGATTTAAAATCAATGATATTTATGCTCACCTTAGCTGGGTAGAGAATAATATGTTGTCATATTTAGCCTTAGGGAATCTCACCAACCAACCTAGAGACCCAACCGATACATCGTTTAATAGTTCTCCATCTCGATACCTTACACTTCTCATGGTGGACTAAGCATGTTGTATGTTTTTCTAGGTTTTTTTGTAGTGACATGTGTTTATGACATTGAATGTTTTGTGTTTCTCCTATGGCAATAAGCAGGGTTTGGTAGTTATGTACAACACTATGTGAAGGTTGTTCTATGACTATTGCTCCTTGACAATGGTTGAAGATGACAACCCTTTCCTCTGTGTTTGATCGTCTTCTTGGTGTTTGGTGCCGGAATTTTGGTTGCACAAGTTGGCCTTTGTTTAGTTAATTTCATAGTTTATATGGCATGTTTCCTTTTTCCCCATGGTTCGATTCTCTGGACGTTCCGGGGATTTCTTGGTTGGTGATGGTTGTTTCCTCTTTTGTTGGTCATTATGTTATTTTGGTAAAAAAATTATGGGCATGAGTATGACAGTTGTTTTGGAAGTCTATGGCTCTCTTTGGAAATCTTTGTTTTGATCTATGGCTTTCTATGTTAGTGATGGTGGCAACTCACTCTGATAGCTTGGATATCACTATATTTCCTTTATGTTTCTTTGTACAACTATTTAGGAATCAAGGTGATAATTTTTCTCTAAGTTATGTACTTTGTTCACGACCATCTTTAGCACTGTTCTCCTCATGTATTTTTGTTTTTTTGGTAACGAAATAAAATGCTTTTATATACCCAAAAAAAACAATAATAATAATAATAATAATAATAATAAATCATGGGGGGGAAGGAGGGGAGGGATTCTCATTAATCCTGAAGGAATCATAGAAGATAGATATGCTTGGGGCCTATGAATGAAGAGAAATAATCAGTTTGGGGCTTATGGGTTGTACCTCGGCTTTCTCTAGTGCAAAAAAAGGGCATCAAGGACATGGAAATTCTAGGGGATTCAATGTTGATCATAAAGCATATGAAATACAACTCAGTCGCCCAAAACATAAAACTAAACCAGATAGTCAAGGGATCCAAGGCATGATCCCTCTCTTTGATCGAGTTAAATTTTTCCATATCCTAAGAGGTAATAATAAGGAAGCTGACATGCAAGACAATTTGGCTTATCAGATGAATGAGGAAAGCAGCAAAGTGAATGGTATAGAGGGAATGGTCATCATTCCCTAATCATTGTTATGAATCTCATTATATTGATAGTAGAGTGTTCTTCTGGTAGGATCAAGAATTTTAATAGAAGAGACCCTTTAGAATTTTATTTCCCCTCCCCCCCTAACTCGTCTCTTATTCCCCCCTCCTTCCCTTCTACCTCTCCTCCCTTCCCCTCCCCCTCATCCTCCCTCCCTCCCACCTCCCCCTCCTTTTCTCCCACCACCCTTCTCCCTTGCCACCCTGGCCGCCACCTTCCTATCCCCCTCATCCCTTATCTCCTTGCCCTTGTCCCATCGCCATTCATTTCCCCTAGCCCATCATCTTGCCTCGTAGCTACACTGAAGTTAAGATTATGATGCAGCGTGGATGTTGCCCTCATGCTCGTACTACACTTGGACATGGGAGGATTCTCGCGCTTGAGATCTCAGGTAACAACTCCTCATACTGATTGCAATAGTCAGCGAAGAAACAAAGGAAACATGCAAAATAATGGGGAGAGTGAGGAGCATTTAATCCCTCTGGTCCGAGAAGGTTAGTTTGTGTGAGGGAAGATGGAGTGGGACAAGTTAATGGACACTTCGTCGAGCGGAGAAATAATGGTGGAGCATTGGGATATTAGTATAATGAATACCCCTAATTAATTCTACATTAGATTTTGGACCATGATCTCCTATCCCATGATTTGGTTTGTCTCTGTCCGGGAGTATTTCTCAAAGGCCTAGTGGTCATAGTAAGGGATCTTGGGTAGTCTGTGTAGTCTTAAAGACAGAGTAATAGGCACAATGGAGGTTAATTACACAGAGGGAAGTCGGGGGAAGGAGTTAGGTGTCGCAGAGGGTGGCAACATAGCCGTTGATGACAAAGAAGAGTCTGTTAATCTGTTAGCCAAGCTCGATGGCAACTCTGTGTTAGAAATTCTAGTCTTTCAAATGCATAATTGGCTCATTTTCGGGTCGAGCGTTCTAATTATCTCCATGGGAAGTTGTTCCAGTCTCTCCCCTACTGTTATAGTGAATGTGGTGAACATTTCTGAAGATGAGGGTTCAGATTCTGGTTCATGGGGCCACTGTAGGCCTCGGATGGGTAGGACGCCTAGGCGAATTGTGAGAGAGGGTGGAAGGCTTCATCGGGCTTGTGGTAGTTGCGATAATGAACATGAAAAAATTAAGGAAGGACTAACAATTATTCAGAGGTGCATCCACTAGCAATAAAAGGATTTGTTGGAAATGCAGGAGCAGCAGATAGAGAAAAATGAGTGCATTCACCGATTGGAAGATGAAGTGGATACTCTGTTGCAAAAAATTGAGCTACTGAAACTTAAACTGGTCGAGAACAACCCGAGGTCAGACGAAGAAACCATAGGAATAGATCTCAATTTCCCAGCCCCAATGGTCAAGTAACAAGTCCCTTATGTTTTCTTATTGCAAATTTTTTTATGTCAAATTACACTTGTAAATATTTGTTGAACCAGTACTACAGAATGTATAGCCATAGGCAAGTATTAAGGGAGAATTTTGGTATTTTGGGAAATAAAACTATGGGCTTGATTGAACAACATGTAATTATAGAAGCCCTTAGATGGATTTACACTTTTATGTAAATCTCCTGGTTTTTGGCCACTTACTAGTGCAGATTAATATATATCTCTTACTCTTTACTCTTTGTGGTTAAATAATAATAATAATAAATTGTTTAAAATAGTTCTAAAATTGACATCCATATAACTAATTATGCCATAAGGTGTTCCCCTTTGAGAAGAACTCCCTCATGTTCCACATGTACCATTCTGCACCATTAGATCGTGCGTTAGACGATTGAACTATCATCATCTGTCGCATTATTTTGTTAGCTTGCAAATAATGCAGTGTTTTGTTAGTTTGCAAATTATGTAGTTTTATTATTGTAGTTTTTCCATTCCGTTTCCATGTCCACGAGTCATTGTCTCTGGCCTACACACCATTTGCAGGCTAAGGGTAGAGATAATTCATTGAACTACAATAGGGAAATGGTTGATAATAATTCCGAGCAACAGATACTAACTAACATGAAGTTTCAGGAGCCTCTCTTGTGATACCTCATCAAAAACCTAAAGTGCTTGTATGTATACCAATCCTCTTCATTAATGCGGCCTTTCTCATAATTACTACTGATCTCTCGACAATTCCATGGTCCAAAATGAAAATTTACTTATCTATAACAAATACCAAAATTCTTAAATCCGGATTTAAACTATTTGAACTAAAAATTCTTAAAGACGAAAAACTATTGGAACCCTTGAATAAGAAAATCAATCAAAATTTACCACGAAAACCCTAAAAATTGAATGTGGGTTGTAGATTCTTGTTAGAGTTTGATAATGAGGTGACTCCATGGCAATTGTACCAGTTAACTGCACACCTTCCCTCAGCATTTGGTAGTAAAGTCCTAGGGTTTCTTGAAACATTCCATTTCTCATATATCCTCTCAGCATTGCATTCTGGCATAAGAGATTTGGAATTTGGAATTTTTTTCAAACAGTAAGTGTGCATCCCGCAGACTGTCGCGCATGACGTATAGGTTCATGAGTTTGGTACTAAAGAAAATATCAGGATAAAATCCACTCGAAATCATGTGGGTATAGACTTGTTTTCCGACTGAGAGAGCCTTGTTTCCAGTACATATCTGTAATAAAGAATTATATGTAACCAGTTCGAGTTGAATGCCTCGATGGTCTGGAAAATTCAGGATTCTTATTGCCTCCTTCATTCCCCTTCTCTACAAAGCGAGATTATCTCTACATTGATTCTCTTCAAGGATGATTTTTCCTTGAGAGAATCTATGGTGCTCGTTGTTATGGTTGAGGCTCTAGCAATCATTATTTTGATGATTTCCTCAAAAAAACACGGTATGGTGTTGAGATGGCCTAAATTCATTCTTCATGTAAATAGTTTGCATGGTTTTGTCTTATGAGGAAAGCATCCTTGCAAAGTCTAGGAATTGTAGCGAAAGTGTCCATGGCAAGTTGAACTGAGTAGTGCAAGAATGAGACACTATGTGTGGGACTAAAAGAGAATTAATGTGGAACAAAATTTCAGTCACTGAGTGTGGAGAGTCCATATTATCATGAATATCTCTCTATCAATATTTATTATCTTTAGGCAATTTTTTTCCCAATTTAATCATATATTTACCTGGTACACCTATGTCACATCTTCATGACCCAACTGGATCACATAATATAATTAACTTTGATAATTTGGTAGTTCTGATTTTCTTCTTCACAATAATCACATTTATTTTCCTTCCAACCCTTCCCCTATGGTTACAATTGTTCCTCAGATGGGAGCTCTTAACAATTTAAGTAGACCAACTACTATAACTATACCAAGACTTCCATTACTCTACTGCATCACACGGTAAAATTAAATCATATGCCATTAGGAGGCAATTAATTGGTACCTATGATTTTCTTTTTCACAGTAAATATATTGCTCCTTTAACATTCCACCCTAGCCAATTCTTAGGTGCACGCCTCAGTTTGGGAGATTAGGTGACTGCTAGAACTTTATCAAGTATACCAATTGTTGTAACTGCATCACACCTACATTACTCAGCTACATTTGTTAACAACGCAAGTATACCAAAATGTCAGAGCTCTGTCACCATCATCACTCGCTGCATCTGTGGACAATGAGAGTATACAAAAGTGTTAGGGTTGCATCACAACTTCATTAATCATCTGCATATTGGCTGCGAAAGTTGTATCCCACCTTCATTACACCTCTGCATCTGATAACAATGCAATTTTACCATCTTCCAAAACTATATCATACCTTCACTACTCAGTTGATACAAGCTGCTAGAGTTGTGTCACATTTTCACTACTCAATTGCAATTATACTAGCAGACAGAGAAGTGTCACACCTTCATTACTCAACTGCATCTTTTAACAATGAAAGTATACCAACTTCCAGGAACCAAATATGGAGCTAAGAATGAAGCTCCCACAATTCATCGTGATGGACAAACCTCAAAATCTAAAGCTCAGGCCACTGGAGAGCAAGTAGGAAATAGTTCGCTTAGGCCCTAGGACAATCATGGTGAAGTTGGCTCAGTCCCTGCACAACTTCCATTGCAATTTTGTATCTGGTATTCCAATCTAGAGGTGTGAGATTATTTCCATGAAGCAACTTCCCGAGGCTTCTGTTCGACATATACTCATACACTAGAAGATTAGTGTCATGGTTGAAGTGATTTCTCGATAGGTTTAGAGAACATAGAGATTTCTCATCTTGGTCATTTCCACTTACAAGTTTTTCTTTGCTACTCTTTCTATAAGTTTCACATGAAAAAGTATATATTTGACTTGGCTTTGTTATTTTGGTTTGGGTCGATGTAGGATGAATTTCTATGGGAAGCTACGTAGACTTGAACAACATGACTAGCAATGCAACGATAGTAGGTGGAACAACATGGGTTGTGAAAGAATTCAATTGGGATGTTAAATATGCAGGATTCCAAGTCCTTGCATCAAAGGTCATAGTGGACCAACAATGAAATAGCTAGTTTTTAATGTGACATTCTAATATGTTCATGATTTGAAATCTTAATCTGTTTAATGAACTCAATCTTGTTCTTTGCATTCTTCATTGCCATCAATTTACATAAAATGCAAGCCTAAAATGCTAGATGATAAATGGACAGCTTGAGCTGCATGATAAATTTAGCAAACAATTGACATTTATATGTGGTTCGTGATCAATTCCTCATGCAAAGTAGCGGTGGAAAAAACCTAGTAGTTCTACAACAATACCAACAAAAAGCTTGGTATTACATGTGTGCATGTGCTCAAAAGAATGGAGACAATATACAAATAACACAACGTTGGTTTACCTTGACATTGTTGTGCCTTTATGAATATATTATACATGTATGCTTTATCTTGATAACAAGTCACGAAGTGGACTAAAGGAGTGTTTCTTTGTATTCATGTGGACTATTGTAATGGAAAAAATGGAACAATATACATGTTGTGACAAGTGCCTTGTTCCTCTTCACAATCAACTCTCATTATTTGTACCATAGGGCTTCCTCCATTGTATCATACAAAAAGGATTTCTGTTGGGAAGGAACATTTATTACGAACTAAGAAATCCCAAGGCTTGTCTATGATTCTCATGTCTCATTTGCATGTATTGGCCCTTTAGGGATATGCTTTTTCACTGGCTCTTATTTGAGAGACCGAATTGTGATATAGGTTTTTGGTTCTCTAGTATATCTTTTTTGAAAAATACAAATGTGAGTGTTAACAAGATCAACACCAAATAGTTTGCCTTATTTGTATTCTTCAAATGCTAGTGTTAATATGATCAACACTCAATAGTTTGCGCTATTTTTATTCTTTTAGAGCAGAACTCTTACTTTTCTACAATAGAATATAGATGCAAAATGACCTTCCACCTTCATCTTCACACTAATGACATTACTTTTCCTTCCAACCCTTCCCCTGTGGCTGCAATTTTTCCTCAAATGCGTGCTCTTAACAATGTAAGTAGACCAACTACTATAAATATACCAAGACTTTAAATAAATGATCGTTGCAACATTCTCACTCTCAAGATTTTGCTAGTGGCTCTGCAACCCTACGGATGCCTGAGCACCTGCCGCCATCTCTGAACCCTACGACCTGCTCGTTCTTGACAGAGCTCGACAAGCCGCCAGTCCTCTACTGAAGGCTTCCATGGTACTGCCTGCAGGAGGGGCGGGCTCTGCCCCCCCTCCTTTGAATGACTCTACCGCCGGTGGAAAAAAAAATAGCACGCCGCTGACTCCTCCTGACACAAATGGTGAAAGCGAACAAGAAGTACCGAAGACCACCGATCAGGAGGCTCCTGCAGATCAGACTACCGCCACAGACCCAGAAAATGAAAAGGGCCAAAACGCCTCTTCGTCACAGCCAAAGGCGACCTCGGCTACATGTATTCCCAAGTCGACAGAGCGCATCAGGATAGAACTGCCTAGTCATCGAATCAATGGCGAAATACAGTACATGCAGGACCATGCACTGATAGGCAAATTTCTGGGCTTCTGGCCGACAGAAAGAGCCCTGAATGGCTGGATCGAATCAAAGTGGAAACCAAAGGGACAAGTCACTCTGCAACTGGGTCCAAAAGGCTTCTTCACGGCCATCTTCAACTGCCTGGAGGACAAAACCAAGGTATTTGAGGGAGGCCCATACTTTTTCAACTCATCAGGACTTTACCTCACAGAATGGAAGCCAAGGTTTGACCCGAACAAAGAAGATTTCAGCTGGGCTCCAGTTTGGATCAGAATGTACGGGCTCCCTGTGGAATATTGGAAGGAAGAAACGCTTGCAGACATTGGAAACCGATTGGGAACCTTCATCAAAGTTGCTGAGGAAACAAAGAAGCGCAAATATACTTCCTATGCACGGATCTGCGTCAAGATGCACCTTGCCAAGACACTGGCAGAATCGGTAAGTCTCTTTCACGAAGATTTTGAATGGGAACAAACCCTTGATTATGAACACATCCCTTTTCGATGCCGCAAGTGCCATGCACATGGACACCTGTTCAGGGACTGCCCTCTTAATCAACAAACCAAAGCCTTTTCATCAGAATCCCAGACTGACTCAGAAGGTTTTACCATCATCCCCAACCGCCGCCGGCACACTAAGAAGAATCAGGCTGCCCCTGATATCCCCACCAGATTAGACTCTCGAAACAAGTTTTCGCCTCTTGCCAACCAAGATCCTTCCAATGGAGAGCCTTTAGACTCTGATTCTCAGCCATCTTCATCCCTTAAACCCCAAGCTCCTAAGCCTTCAGTTAAACTCAGCGCTGTTCAAACACCCCTCTCTCCTTTTGAAGATATTCCTAAGGCAGTAACTGATATCAATGATTCATCCGCTGACAAAGGGAAATCAAAATTAGATCCCAGGCAAATGGCATCCGACATGGATATGGATGCAGCATTAGCACTAAGCTTACAAAACACCCCAGCGGAAGATGAACAAAATGCTCCTAGCAACATGGAACAGGATCCGGAGAACATCATCCTCGAAGGAATAGACATCTTAAAACTTGAAGCAGCTTGCAAGCAAAAAGAATACAATACTATTCCTCCCTGGCAAATAGAGCGGCTGGAAGGAGTCCTAGCCAAGGTACAACACAACAAGCATCTAGGCATACAGGGAGGAAGTCCATGGGATATCAAAAAGAGTCTCAAAGAAAACAAGAAGAGGGGGCGCAAAACTGACTTGCAGAGGACCATTGCAGTAGGGGAATTGCTTATGGAATCAGGAAGATTCCCTAAGCTGACCAAGTTTTACAAACCTGCATCCCAGTTACCATGAAGCTCATCTCCTGGAATGTGAGAGGACTCAACAGCCCCTCAAAAATTAGGATGATTAAGAACTTGATACAACAAGAAAAACCCTCTATAGTTTTTCTTCAAGAAACCAAAAATAGCACAATAGCCATGGACAAAGTAAGAAATAAGATCTGGGCTGGTAGTAGCTCAATGTCAGTAGACTCTTCAGGGGCCTCTGGAGGACTAGCTATTATGTGGAATCCACAGATTCTCAATCTTTATGACTTCCATGCCAACCATTTTCTCATTCAAGCTTCCTTTCATCTCATTGGAACAAACATCCACGGGCACCTTTCCAATGTCTACTTTCCGCAAAGCATTCAGCAGAAATTAGATTTGCTGGACACGATTTCCAGTTTAAATGAACACAGACAGTTCCCGCTCTGGATTAGTGGAGGCGATTTCAACATCATTCAGTCACTGGAGGAGAAAACAGGGGGAAGAACAAGACTAGAAAACGATAGCAAAGGACTCAGAGACTTCATACAGGACAACCACTTAATGGATATTCCGACCACCAATGGGATTTTCACCTGGACTAACAAGCGCAGTGGGGCCAACCATATTGCCTCTCGGCTAGACAGGTTCCTCCTCTCAGACAACGCAATACATCTAGGAGGAGACTTCAATGCTTCAATTCTGCCCCACGGAGGTTCGGACCACTGGCCCATCGTGCTTCATTGGTCTCGGCCCGGTACAAGATGCAACAGGCCCTTCCGCTTTGAAGCGTTTTGGTTCACAAACGCAAAGTTCAGGCAGATCGTAGAGGAGACATGGAAATCTTACAGGCCAAATGCAGGAGCCAAAATGTTTCAATTCCAGCAAAAGTTGAAAAACCTAAAGCAAGTACTCAAGAATTGGAACAAAACTCAATTTGGCAACATTCATGAGGATCGACAAAGGTTGGAGAAACAAATGGAAGCACTACAGCAAGATATCATCAAAGAAGGACGCACGGAGGAGCAATCCCAACAAGAGCAAATCCTCTGGAATCGATTAGAAGAACGGAGAAAGCAAGAAGAAATACTTTGGCGACAGAAATCACGCATCAGCTGGCTAAAAGAGGGCGAAAAGAACACAAAATTTTTTCATAGAACTGCTCTTCAAAGGCGCATGTATAACAACATCTCATTTATCAACAACCAACAAGGGGAGCGAGTCGAAACCCACGAAGACATGGAAAAAGAATTAACACATTACTTTCAAGATATCCTTAAAGAGCCGGAAGGAAACAGGGAAGCAGAAATCAGAGCCATCACACAGCATATTCCCAGAATAATAACAAATGAGCACAACAACAAATTACTTCAGCCCACCTCCTTGAAGGAAATTGAAGAGGCTATGAATCAGCTCAAGGATGGCAAAGCCCCGGGGCCAGACGGCTTTACTGCCAATTTCTACCATGAATTCTGGGAGTTAATTAAAGAAGAAGTATGGGAGCTGGTGGAAGAATCAAGAAGCATGCACTGGATTCTTCCAGCCCTCAACACCACCTTCATCGCACTAGTTCCCAAATGTGCAGAACCAAGTAAACCGGAAAGCTTTAGACCCATTGCTTTATGCAATGTCATATACAAGCTTATCTCTAAGGTCATTGCAAATCGGCTAAAACCTCTCCTACCCTTACTCATTTCACCGGAACAAACAGGTTATGTTGAAGGGAGGCAGATCATGGATGGCATCGTCTTATCAAATGAGGTGATTCACTCTCTCAAGATACTAAAAAAGCCAGGTATGCTTCTAAAACTAGATCTATCCAAAGCATTTGACAAGCTCAGTTGGAACTATATTCAAAAAGTGCTTATAGCTTTTGGCTTCAGCCATACTTGGACAAGATGGATATACAATTTGATCTCCTCTCCAAGCTTTTCAGTTCTGTTAAATGGTTCTCCATCTCATCCTTTTCGGCCTTCAAGGGGCATAAGACAAGGGGACCCCCTGTCGCCTTTCCTCTTTGTTCTTATGGCAGAAGGGCTAGGCAGACTGTTAAAGGCCGCCGTCTCTTCTCAAATGCTCAAAGGCATATCTGTTCATGGCCTTCCTCCCCAAACCCACCAACAATTTGTTGACGACACTATGCTCTTTGGCCACCCATCCTCGCAAGAAGCCTCTGTCTTCAAGTCTCTGCTCTCCATATTTTCCAAAGCTTCAGGCACCTCCATCAATGTGTCGAAATCTCAGCTATATTTCTTTAATACCCCCCTCTCCACTCAAAGGAACATAGCTCGAATTTTGCAGTTTACTATTTCCAAGCTTCCGTCGACCTACTTAGGGGCACCCCTGGCTGCTGCAGCCATCAAACATTCCTCCTGGCAGTCTCTTCTTGATAAGCTTGAATCCAAACTCTCCCTTTGGACCTTCCGAGCTCTCAATATCGCCAGCAGGCTTGTCCTGATCAAAGCGGTCCTTCAAGCCATGCCATTGTATCTCTTTTCTCTATTGGCTGCACCCAAATGGGTTCTTAAATCTATCCGTAATCTCCAGCGAAACTTCCTCTGGGGGTCTACCGGCCTGAACAGAAAATGGGCGCTCGTAAATTGGAAAGATGTCTGCAAACCCAAATCTGAAGGGGGACTGGGACTACGAGACCCTTTACAGAGCAACAATAATATGGGGGCTCGCATGTGGTGGAATTGGATCACTAAGCCCAACGTTCCATGGGCCAAACTATGGCAAGCAAAATATGCACCAGGCAGCCAATGGAATGATTTAATCAGAATCAACTCCACTACTCAGGGATCACCCATGTGGAACGCAGCCAAACCTCACAGCAAATTCATTCAAGAGCATAGCTTCTGGGAGATTCATTCTGGTACTACAGCAAGATTTTGGGAGGACTCGTGGCAGCAGCTCCCCAAGCTAGCCACAGTTTTTCACAAGCCTCTCTGGCAAGAGCAGATGCAGCATGCACACCTCACTCAAGTCAATCAATTTTGGCAACATTCTGCAAACACCGACTTCAGAACCTGGAAGAAAGCCAATCTCTGGCAAAGTAATTGGCAAGGAGAGACATATGAGGACATAGAGCGAGAACTATCATTCAGGAAAATTCGATACTCCACTCTACAGGATCGCCTCAGATGGGGCCATCAGCATAAAGGCACATTTACTACTAAAGAAGCCCATCAACTCAGATACACTGGAGACCAGCTCAACAAGGACCAGATCTGGGAAAAGATATGGCAACCAGGAATTTGGCCCAAAATCTCCACTTTCTTATGGCTGCTCAGTAAAAGAAGAGTACTCACTTGGGACAACCTGATAAAGCGTGGATTCGTGGGGCCTTCAAGATGTCCGAACTGCAACATTAACTCTGAGACAATTGGACATCTCATGGAAACCTGCCCGCTCGCTGAGCAAATTTGGAGGAAAGTTGAGAGCTGTAACATGAGATCAGAGGCCAGAACAGAAGACATAGCTGAAAACTTAAGGAAATGGGCTCCCTCCCCCTTCAAAAGTCAGCTTCTCAACTTTCTGTGGAGACTCTTACCAGGATTCATATACTGGATTCTCTGGAAAGAAAGAAACCATAGGATCTTCAACAACTCCTCCCGGCCCACTGAAGCCTTATGGTTAATCCTTAACAAACAGCTGCAAGAAACTCTGGCCCTCAAATCCTGGACAGATGCGGATATGCCAGACTCCCCTTTAGAATGCCGGATCCTAAAGTCTTGGAACATAAACCTTTCAGGGATAAAGAAAGAAGGCACCCGATCCTCCAACAGCAGCGCCTCCCCTTCTAGCTGGTCCCCTCCCGCTTATGCTACCTTCAAATTAAACTTCGATGGGGCTGCCAAAGGTAATCCAGGGCTCGCAGGTTATGGAGGACTCTTCCGAAATCACACAGGGGAAATAATCCAGATCTTCTATGGCGCGTTGGGTAAAGATACGAATAATGTCGCTGAATTAGAAGGCTTATGGAGAGGCTTATGCCTTGCAGAGCAAAACAATTACTTCCCTTTGGAAGTAGAAGGAGACTCCTTCATCCTTATCAACGCTGCCCAAAGAATCCAGGCAGGTACGCCCGCGGTCAAGGTCGCCACAAGCTGGAGACTATTAAGCAGGTTGGAATCTATGGAGGAAAAGCTACAAACTCCCCATAGTATAACATTCAAGCATGCACGAAGAACAACGAACAAGGTGGCTGATAGATTAGCCAACCAAGGTGCTTCCCAGGATATACCTTACTTTGTAGGCTCTCTGGACAACTCAGAAGATGACAAGCTCATCAATGACTGCATCTCTCTGGCAAAGAAGGATTTCAACATCCCGGATGCGGGTGCATAAAAGCTGTGGGAATGGCACGCGCCATCACGTGGGCAGGTGGCATGCCCATGGCGTCCGTCGGTACCACGCGCAGCGGGCCTTTAACCCGCTTGAATGCAATGAAGGGAAGGCATTAATGCCTGTCTATTCGGCTCGAGGGAGAACGTTGGAGTTCGACGCTGTGATGAGGTTTAAACTGTGTAGGATGGCTCGGCAGGCGAGTATGAGTGAGCATAGTAAGGAGACCCTGCTCCGCTCAGACGGAAATGGGAAGGAGGAACTGAGAGATGTGCTGCCGGTTTGCAAGCCTGGTGTAGATTCTTGGCGCTGGTGTTGGTTCTTGCCGCTGGTGTTGGTTCTGGGAGCCGGGGTCGGTTCTTGGCGCTGGTGTTGGTTCTTGGGGCTGATATTAATTCTGGTCGCTGTTGAAGTTCAGAGTGCCTGTGTAGGAGGGAGCGCAGAAATGCCGAGAGCAAGACCGCGTATGGGCAGCCGAAGAGGGGGAATTCAGGGCAGGGCCCTCCCGCAGACCGATTACTATTCGCCCTCTTCCTCACTCGAGGTCACTTCGCTGCCTCAGAGATTTCAGGGCAGCAATGAGGAAGAGGGAGGGCATCATGGCATAGGCCCGAATTCTGAAGAAGGGCAGCGGGAGCCCCCCATGCTCAGGTATCGGCTCCCCTGCCCTCAAGTCAATTCCACTTTGGTTATTTCGATCGAGGTCGAGCCTGGACTCACTCAGAATGTAGAGGATGCGCCTCCGCCGGAAGGGGAGCGCTCCAGCAGGGAGAATTCCCCTATTGCGTGCCTTCCGGTTGGAGCTGGAACGGGCTGGTCGGCACATGGACGAGAACCTGGGCCGAGTTGGTATGCGTCTGGTCGTGAACGCGGGCTGGATCTTGAGCGCCCTGCCATCAACTATGACCCGGATGCTGGCCCTTCTAGGCATGCTGATTATGCTGGTCCGAGCAGGCCAGCCCGAGAGGGAAGTCCAGATGCGGTCATCCAACTTTCAGATTCAGAGAACGCGCTCCGCTTTGGGTGTCGAATTGCAGAGGCGCCCCAGACTACTGATGAGGATTGAACTCGTCCAGGTAATCTCTGTCATTTTTGTTGGGATCTCGATGTGTATCTCGGCTATGTGGCGGCATTATCTTTGTCAATGTGTCGAATGTAATGTTCAGGTGTTAACTGTAATGGTTCAGGTGTCATTGTCTTTGTCCAGATGTCTGTTTGTCTTTGTCCGGGCCAGTTCATGGTCCTGGTGTCCTAGTGTCCTGGTGTCTTGGTGTTGTTCCAGTCATTCTATGTTATGTAACTGTGTCGGCTACAATTCCAATTTTGAATCCTTTCAATTTTGGATCAGATAACAGGGCAAGGCAAGGGCTGACAGGCAAAATTTCTCAGCCTTGCCCATTGTACTCTATTTTGTATTTTTGATTTGTATGATAATAGATTTAAGCATATTCAGAAAAAAAAACTATACCAAGACTTTCATTACTCTACTGCATCACACGGTAAAATGAACTCAAATGCCATTAAGAGACAGTTAATGTGTACCTATGATTTTCTTTTTCACAATAAATATATTCCTCCTTTGACATTCCACCCTCGCCAATGCTTAGGTGCACACCTTAGTTTGGGATATTAGGTGACTGCTAGAAATTTATCAAGTATACCAGTTGTTGTAACTACATCACTCCTACATTACTCAAATACATTTGTTAACAACGCAAGTATACCAAATTGCCAGAGCTCTATCACCATCATCAATAAAGAATTATAGGTAACAAGTTCGAGTTGAATGCCTCAATGGTCTAAAAAAATTCAGGATTCCTATCTCCTCCTTCATTTGGCCTTCTCTGCAAAGCGAGATTATCTCTACATTGATTCTCTGCAAGGATTTTTTCCTTGAGAGAAGCTACGACGCTCATTGTTATGGTTGAGCCTTTAGAAATCATTATTTGCTAAAAAAACACAGTATGGTGTTGAGATGGGCCAAAGTCATTCTTCACGTAAATAGTTTGCACGGTTTTGGCTTATGAGGAAAGCATTCTTACAAAGTCCAGGAATTGTAGCGAAAGCGTCCATGGCAAGTTGAACTGAGTAGTACAAGAATGAGACACTATGCGCGGGACTGAGAGAGAATTAATGTGGAACAAAATTTCAGTCACTGAGCATGGAGAGTCCATTATAACTATACCAAGACTTTCATTACTCTACTACATCACATGGTAAAATTAACTCAGATGCCATTAGGAGGCAGTTAATTGGTACCTATGATTTTCTTTTTCACAATAAATATATTTCTCCTTTGACATTCCACCCTAGCCAATGCTTAGGTGCACACCTCAGTTTGGGAGATTAGGTGACTGCTAGAACTTTATCAAGTATACTAGTTGTTGTAACTGCATCACACCTACATTACTCAGCTACATTTGTTAACAACGCAAGTATACCAAACTACCAGAGCTCTGTCACCATCATCACTCATTGCATCTGTGGAAAATGCAAGAATACAAAACTATTAGGGCTGCATGGCAACTTCATTACTCATCTGCATAGTGGCTACCAAAGTTGTATCCCACCTTCATTACACCTCTGCATCTGCTAACTATGCATGTTTACTAGTTGCTAGAACTATATTATACCTTCACTACTCAGTTGATACAAGTTGCCAGAGTTGTGTCACACTTTCACTACTCAATTGCAATTATACTAGCTGATAGAGAAGTGTCACACCATTACTCAACTGCATAATCTAACAATGCAAGTATACCAATTGCCAAGAACCAAATATGGAGCTAAGAATAAAGCTCCCACAGTTCATCATGATGGACAGACCTCAAAATCTAAAGCTGGGGCCACTAGAGAGAAAGTAGGAAATAGTCCGCTTATGTCCTAGTACACCTGCTTCATATCGACCCTGAAAGTTTTTTTTTCATGGACTCCCAAGATTGGTTGCCTAAAGGATGGCTCACTGAATTCATAATTAGAGAGGGAGTCTTCGGTGTAGGAAACAGAGAGAATCTATCAAAACTCACATGTTTTTCGTTGTGTTTAGTATGGATTGAAGCCTTATTTTATCTTTCCTTCCACTATAGAAGGTCAATTTCATCATATAAACTTCCAGTTCCCAACAAATAGCTCAAAAGAGATTTGAAGATAAAAGAATCTTTAGAAAAAGGCATGCAACTAAGACAATTCTACTCATACTAGCCCTACTGTGGACCTCCATGGTTATTGGAGATGGTGTGCTCACTCCTTGTATCTCAGGTCTTATTCCTCCACCAAATCCAATCTCTCAAATTTCTAGGCAAAATCCCTACTATAAAGACTATTATTCTACTCACTGGTTTTGGGTTTTAATGGCATTGAAAGCTAATATTATTTCCATGCAACAATTTTATCAACAGTTCAAAGGATACATCAGGTTGACAAGTCAACCATCCAGGGTAAGTAGTCTTTTTTTTCTAAAGCAAGAGTCGGTCCTTCTATTCAATTGTATTGGAAAAACAAATTACGTAAATTACAACAATCCCAAAGGAGCTATGGGCCATAGATTTAACTAGCCACACAAAGCCTTGGGCACCAAGCCAAAAGCTTAAAATCCGGGCCAAGGTCCCACAAACATAACTACGAGACCTTCACAAAATAATCAATCGTCGAGACCGTTCGATCCACCTTCAGAGATATGACGGACGAGGTTCCATATCGAAACGAAAACATGCAAACTCTTTAATTCTTGAATCGGACCCAATGAGGAAATCGAGACCGCGATAAAAGGATTTTGGGTCCGCTTGGGGGGATAACCCTCGAGCATGTAGTCCGCCCGAAATCCGCCGATCCCAACCTTGAAGCGAAACAAGCACGAAAGATAACATCGCACCTGGACCTAAAATCAAATAAAGCCATTGTTTAAGTTAAGTGCGGGTCCATTAGGCATGGTAAACTCCTTGCAAGTTTCCATGCGAAATCCCTAGGATTGCTGTAGATCTGCTTAACTACTAGCACAATAACCCATCGCCCGGCCAAGCCAAAACTTCTTTAGAAAATTTAGTTTTCATGATAAGACTCGACTCTTAAATAATTTAGTTTTCTTTAGAGAAGTTGGTTTTCATGAAAAGACTCAACTTTTAAATTGACTCCCACCCGTTAACTTTGGGGATGAAGAGTTCTGGGTTCAAATTCCCGCCCAGACACCAGCTATTCATGCCCTGCTTCACCATAACAGGTCAAACTTCCTTTGTTTCCTTTAGTCAACATCCTTTTAGCTTCCCCTGCTTTGATAGAGCTCCATGTTCGCACTCGCCTATCTAAGACACTCTACTCTCAATCTGCCTTGGGGGTCTCTGTCTAATCATAAATTTTATTGATCTTGGCACATCGCACGCCTTCATTAGCTAATATGTCTGCTACTTTATTGGTTGTTCGGCACACGTGAGTGAAACTAAGGGTTCTCATGTTCTGCAGGTGGGATTGAATCTGTTGATACACTTGCAGAAGCCGCCAATGTCTCGAGACTTTATCTAGAGTAGAGCCATAGAAAATTTTCTTGACCGAATTAATAATCAATTCGGAATCAGCTTCAATTATGGTATTATGTAGATTTGAGTCCCTCAAGATTTCTAGACATTGCTCAAGGGCCATAAGCTCTGCCATATTGTTAGTGGCTTTACCCAAATGGCTATGAAAGATGGTTTTTATGTAACCCTTTTCATCTCTTATAACTCCTCCATACCTCACCACACCTGGGTTTTGTTTTGAGGCCCCATATATATTGCATTTCAAAAATCCCTTGGGGGGGGGGGGGGGGGGGTTGCCAGAAATCCTTATCAGTAATTATATGACTTACATTCATGTTTTTTCCCTGTGGGACAAGCCTATGAAGACCCACATGCAGTAGTGTTTGCACATCCTTACCTTTAGGTTGGTCCTTAGGGGGGTTTTTAATGAGGGTTCCTACTGTCTCATTGAGCTTTCTTAAAATTTGAGCCATGATGTTCTGGGGAGGACCTTTCCTGTTCTTGAATATTCTGTTGTTGTGTTCTTTCCAAACATCCCAGATTAGAAATCCTGGCACTAAAGCCCAAGCTTTGTTGATTATTTCATTGTCAGAGAAATTTTTCCTCCACTTC
This sequence comes from Pinus tabuliformis, assembly GCA_031772625.1. Lineage (NCBI taxonomy): Eukaryota > Viridiplantae > Streptophyta > Pinopsida > Pinales > Pinaceae > Pinus > Pinus tabuliformis. Next base: position 1,229,245,505 of record CM062819.1, on the reverse strand, counting down.
TTCAAAGTACTGGTAATGCTGCTCAAGTCCCTATTTGTTTGTTCGAATATTGAAGCTACCCAATTCCACAAGGTGGAAGTGAATGGGAAGAGGTTGAGTAGGTGATCCATGGTTTCTTCTTGTAATTCACATAGCTAGCATCTAGTTGGACTGGATACCCCTCTTTTCCTAAGATTTTCCCAAGTCAAAAAAATTTTATGCCGCACTAACCACATGAATAGTTTGATTTTCATCTAGCTTTGGTTCTGCCATAGGTCCTTCCATACCCCATCAGGGTTTGGGTATTCAAGTCCAAGGGCTATGCGCTTGGTCTCTTTGAGGTTAAATTTACGTTCATTGTTATTGCCCCATCTCAGATGGTCTGAATCTGCTGATGTCAGTATCTTTCTCTGATCCAAGATGGTCGTTAAAGCTTCTACCTGTGCCTTTAACGGGGAGTCATCACTGAAAACCAGGTTCTTCCATATTCTCCATTTTCCCTCTCTTCGTTCTTGATCCCAGAAGTCATTTACCTTGTGTAACCCTTTGTTGTCATTGTTGTTCTTGAGATTGGAAAATTCTTCTCTTAACAGTTTAGGTTCCTATTGCCAGTTATCTTCCCAAAACCAAGCAAGGTTTCCATCTTTGATTTCCTAGAAACTGTGTTTCTGCACAATGGCTCTATTCTCCCAAGCTTTGTTCCAAATGTGGGAGTCGTTGATGAGCCCAGACATTCTAATGTGGTCCTTGTCTTTCCAATTGTTTTCATATTTCTGTTTCCAAATTTGAGCCCAAGGGGAAGCTGAATCTTTTAGCCATCTCCACCATAGTTTTGCCCCCAAAACTTTGTTTAGAATTTCAGGATCATCCAATCCCAATCCGCCATGTGTCTTGGGTTTATAGATCTTTTCCCAAGCCACAAAGGCCCATTTTTTTTTCTCTTCCCCTTTGCCCCAAAGAAAATCTCTTTGGATATTTATGCATTGATTCATGACTTCTTTAGGAGCTGGAAGGGTTGAAAACATAAAAATGGGGACAGTTTGTAGGACAGCTTTTCTGAGCACTAGTCGTCCTGCTAAATTCAAAGACATGTTTGTCCATTTCTGGATTTTTTCTTGTAGCGTATTAGTTACAGGCTCCCAAACTGTCTTGCTCATAGGTTTGTCTATTAGCGATACTCCCAAATATTTGGAGGGTAACATATCTCTTTGAAAGCCTAGAATTCTAGATATATTTCTCTGAATAGCAATGTCAGTGTTAAAAAAAGGAAATCTTTGATTTGGTAAGGCTTACCTCTGTGCCTGTAGCCATTGCAAAGTCTTTTAGGATTTGTTTTTAGGCTAGAGCTTCCTTGACTGTGGGTATACCCTGCAGCATGGTATCATCCACAAATCATTGATGGTTCAAAACATCTCCGTTCATGGTGAGTTTGAGACCCTGGATTTTGCCTTCTGCTTTGGCCGATTTGATATCTTTGCCTAGCCCTTCCATCATGAGAATAAAGAGGAAGGGTGAGAGTGGATATCCTTGTCTGAGACCTCTCGAAGGGTTAAAGGGTTTGGAAGGTGAGCCATTTAACAGGATTGAAAAACTAGAGGTAGTTACAAGGGCCATTACCCATCTAACCCAATCATGGTCAAAGCCATATGCTATAAGAACTCTCGTGTTGTAAGCCCAACTTAGCTTATCTTAAGCCTTTTCTAGGTCAAGTTGCACAATCATACCTTCCTGCCTATTGCTCTTAAGTGAGTGAACCACCTCGTGAGCTTGAATGATGTTGTTGAGAATTTGCCTTCCTTCCACATACCCAATTTGTTCCTCAGATATGAGAGTTGGAAGAAGTGGCTTAAGCCTATTAGCAATTATTTTGGAAATAATTTTGTACACCACATTGCATAATGCTATTGGTCTGAATCTGTCTGGTGTCATAGCATTATCCTACTTTGGAATCAAGGATATGAAAGAGGTATTGAGTGCCTTCAAAACAATTCGATTTTTCCTTGAGTCCTCCACCACCTTGAGCATATCTTGCTTGACAATTCCCAACATTCTTTAAAGAAGTCAACATTAAAACCATCCGAACTTGGCGCCTTCCCATTTTGCATCTCTTTGGTAGCTACATTGACCTCCTCTTCATTCACAAGCATGTTTAGATTATAATTGTCTTCTCTTGTCACGAGCTTAGGAATGTGCTTTGTAAAGTCATTGATGAATTGTGATCTGTCTAAGAGAGGTCCTCGTCTATGCCTTGGAAATGTTGAACCATCGTTGCTTCTATTTCTTTATGGATATTGAGTTGCTTTCCTTGAGAATCTTTGATGATTGAGATCCTGTTATGAGACCTGTGATCCATGGTAGATCTGTGAAAAAACCTAGTGTTCCTTTCTCCATCCTTTAACCATTGTACCCTTGATTTCTGTTTCCAGAATATCTCCTCTATTCCTGTTGATGATGTTCAACTTGTTCCTTTCTTCCCTCGTTGAAGTCATCTATAATGAGGATCTGGTTAATTTCATGTAGCTTCCGTTCAACAACTTTTTGGCTTCAAAAAAGTTGCCAAATGCATTCTTATTCCAATCTTTAAGCCCGAGTTTAATATGTTTCAATCTTTTATGCAGCAAGAACATTTTAGTGCCCTGAACTTGCATATCCTCTATCCACCATTTTTCAATATTGCTGATAAAGTCAGGATGGGTAAGCCAAATGTTTTCAAACCTGAAAGGTTTGTTTCTTGGAGTTCCTATAAAGGACGCTTCAAGTTGAACATGCCAATGATCTGGGCCACCAAAAGGGAGTATCATCATTGACAGGTCAAGTCTTTTAAGGATAAGGTCTTCTAAGATGATAAATCTGTCGATTTTTGAGGCTACCTAAGACCGTCCTCCCCTTTTATTATTCTAGGTAAAGATTCCCTTACTTGTCTCTCTATCTACTAGCCTCATCTTGTTTATAAAATTCTGAAATTCTATGGAATCTCTGCCTAGTGATCTGGTTCCACTTTTTTTTTTGACAGGGACTTGATCATGTTAAAGTCCCCTCCCAAAATCCAGGGGATGCCCGAATGTCTGTCTCTTAGATCCTCCAGTGAGGTAAGAAGCCTGAGTTTGTCTTCAGGCTTTTGTGGACCATAAACATTTGTGATCAAATAAACTTCCTTGTCCCCCAAAGGTTGAATAACCACTGATAGGTAGTTCCTGGATGCTTCAGCATCAAGGATTCCTAGTTTCAAAGGGTTCCAAAGTGTAAGAATTCCTCTTGCTGTTTTATTTGCTTTAACTTCTAGATATTCATATTTAATCAGCCATTTGCTGTGTATTTCTCTTATTTTTTCAACTGAACATTTTGTTTCCTGGATGAAAATCATATATGGTTTTTCTTCTTTCATTCTATTGCTAAGATTCCTTTGTTTCCTTTTACTTCCTAGACCCCTGATATTCCATGTTGTGAGCTTCATTAAGAAAGATTTGTAAATGAGTAATTAGTTAGGTATTTCATCTTACCTGAATCAATCATGAGTTTTCCACACTCTAACAGCAGTTCATTCTATTTTTTCCTACCTCTTTTCCTGCCTGGTTTCCTAGGAGCTAGTCCCGATGTTGCCTTCATTGTTTTCACCCCTTCGTTGTTCTGACTATCATGGTTTCTTTTGACTCCCGAACCTTTCGCCTGGGTTCTCCATAGGAATAGTTGTTGCACTCTATTGAACTCCTCTTGTGGTAGCGAATCCATTCCTTTGGTGGTTCCCTGCTCCAGAAACTTTTCCAGATCTAGATGCTCCCTATCAAGAATATCTTGCAGTTCATGATCCTCTGTTCCCACCTTGCTAGGGGTCATCTCTTGGTCCCTATCTAGTTCCAAAGTGTTCAGTAGATCCTCCTTTTGTTGGTCGTTTTCATGTGTATACTCCATGCTATCTTCTTTTTCCTTCTCTACAGGGTTGTCCTCCAGAGTCTGGTTAGCTTTCTCTTGCTCCTCTTCTTCTTCTAATACCTTGTACCTATTCAGATTTAGCTACTTTTCCTCATTGATTTTATTTTGCTACCTTCTCCCTCCTATATCTCTGTTCCCCACTTTGTTAAAGATTTCAGCTTCTTTCCCTGAGGTAGCTTTAGTTCTACTTTCCATTTTGTTTAAGGGGAAATCTCTGAATAGATGCCCATGTTCATGGAATTTGCAGCATCTGAAAGGAACATGCTCATAGTCTACCGCTTGCACTCATTCTTCATCAAAAACTTCCAGAATTACTTCATCCGGTAGAGCTCCACAGAGGTCCATCTCTATGCATATACGGGCAAAGGAGGTATACTTCCCCCACATAGTGGCCTCTCATATTTTTACAAAATGCCCTAGTTTATTTCCTATTGCTTTTAATGATTCTGGCTGCCAATAATCCAGAGGTAGGGAATAGAGCCTTACCCAAACTGGGACTGACGTGAATGTCTCACGCTCTGGGACAAAATTCATTACCCAAGGCCGCATATAGAGGCCTGCAGTTGCATAGAAGTAGGGCCCTCCTTCAAACACCCTATCTTTATCCTCAATGTTTGTAAAAACTGCAGTGAAGAAACCCTTGGATCCAAGGTGCAGATCTATATCCCCCTTAGGTTTCCAATGACTCTTTATCCAAGCCTGTAAAGCCTTCTCCGTTGGCCATAACCCCATGAATTTACAAATGACTGCATACGTCGCCATGTGTTTCCAATGTGCCTATAGCGCTGGATCACTTAACACCACTCAAGGTGTGATGGTTGCCCTAGGTTTACAAGGTCCAGTCTTCTTTCTAGTGTCAGCATTCTGATTTTCTCCTTCTATTCGCTTTTCTCTTCTGACTTCTTCCTGCGTATTTTCCTGCCCCTGTGTGCCTCTGTTTTCTTGTTTCCCTCCTCCTGAAACCCTAGTTTCAGCCTCCAGAGGTTTCTTGAATCGATTAGATACTGCCTGATTGTAGGAGGGAGTGGAACTCCCCCCCTCTCACCTATCCATGGTACCCAAAACTGCACTTTTGCTGCAAACCCTAGCTCTGCATTCGCCCCTTGAAACTCTCCATCTAGGGTAAGTAGTCATCAAGATGCTCTTTGAGCATATATTTAAAATGATGTTGGCAGAAATTTAATTTTCAAGTGGGTTTGCAGAGACGGTAGCTATGATATCAGTGGCGATATTAGTTATGCTCTTCTCTGTCCAGAGATTTGGAACCCAAAAAGTTGGTTACTCCTTTGCTCCAGCTATTTTGATATGGTACTCCTTTATTTCCTTCATTGGCATCTACAATATCATCAAATATGATACAACTGTCTTCCGAGCTTGCTATCCCAAATACTTCAGAAGAGATTCACAGAGGGCTTGGATTTCACTTGGAGGAATAGTTCTTTGTGTAACAGGTATACAATATGCTACCAACATTGCAAATCAATTTTCTTTTCTTCAATTTACCAAGGGAAGGCTTCATTTCTTAAGTTAGATGGGTACTATGCAGGAACTGAAGCTATGTTCGCAGACCTAGGTCATTTTTCAGTTCGTTCCATTCAGGTATGGATATGGATCAATACATTGTATAATAAATTTAAATTTACATTTCAATTTTAAGATTATGTATGTAAGTAGTCTGACATGTTGGTCTTGATCAGATTTCCTTTACTGGAATAGTCTATCCTGCTTTAATTTGCACATATGTGGGCCAAGCTGCAAATCTCAGGGAGTTTCCCCAAGATGTGTCAGATATTTTACAAATCTACTCCAAGTAACTTCACTTATCCATTAATTTTCTCTGTTTTATTTACAACTTATTCCTTAATATGTTATGTTCTTTTTAAGTCTAATGTCAAGTTCTGTGTTGTTGTTATGGATAATTTTAAATTTTTAATAACTTTTCAAACTGAGCTCACGGTTTTTAATGATGAATGACTCAAATTTTGTGACAGGGCTATATATTGGCCCATGTTTGTAGTTGCAATTGATGCTTCTATTATAGCAAGCCAAGCCATGATCTCTGCAACTTTTGTTATCATAAAGCAGTCCATGTCCCTTGGATGCTTTCCACGCGTAACCATGGTACACACTTCATCAAAACATGAATGCCAAGTGTATATTCAAAAAATCAACTACATTCTCATGCTGACATGCATCTTTATCACCATTTCTTTCCAAGATACTACCAAGATCAACAATGCCTATGGTATGTATGTATGATTGGTGTTAAATTAAAATATATAACATAACCTTGCATTTAGATTTTATTTCATAGAAATTGATGTCAGTGTGCTTCTTGATAAGTGGGCGAATTAATGGGTTGGTAATTCAAAATGGTTAAAATGAATAGACACTTAGTGGATGTGTTCGGTGAATCAAAATGGTTAGGATGGAAATAAAAGAAGGGAAGCTATATGTAGAAATATGTTTGTTACTAAAAATATAAGGGATTAAAATTTATTTATAGTATGAATATTTATTTATCTATAGATCTATGTTTTTTTTTTTCAATTCAAAAAATTAGCTAACATTTGAATCCTATATAAAGTTATATATTAAAGTTTTGAATTGTATGTAAATTGGATGCAGGCATAGCCGTGGTTGGGGTTATGATTGTCACTTCATCTTTCCTCACACTGGTAATGCTTATGATATGGCAGACTCATCTATTGTTGGTCATTATCTTCATCACTGTATTTGGAGCAATCGAATTCACATACTTCTCAGCAGTGTTGTACAAGTTCCCTCAAGGGCATACCTTGCATCAACTTTTGTTGTAGTGTTGATATTTGTAATGTATGTGTGGCACTATGTCCATATAAATAGATATGCCTATGAAGTAGAACACAAGGTGTCAACATAATGCATGTTAACTGTGGGCTCGAGTCTCAATGTCACCAAAGTTCTGTGGATTGGGCTTTTATACATAGAACTAGCATAAGGAGTTCCAACAATATTTGAAAATTTCATGAGAAACCTCCCTACTAGGCACTCTGTCCTTGTATTTGTCTGTGCCAAGTATCTACCTGTGAATACAATTTCAGCTGAAGAACGATTGCATTTCGCAGAACAAGTCCAAAGGAACACAAAATCTATAGATGCATAGCTAGGTATGGTTAACGGGACTCTAGGACTGGAAATGTGGAATTTGAGAACCAATTATTGGAATACTTGAGAGAATTTATATAGTTCGATTACATATTCACAAATGATATTAAAAAGCAATCTCAGCATGAAGGAAATATTTCTAACTTTGGAGAAAGTATAGTCAATATTGAGACTGCTTCTAAAACTGAAGTGATGAATGCGTGCAACATGTTGAACATGGAGGAAGAGTTGGAATTCTTAGAAAATGCAAAGAAATCGGGTGTGGTATATTTGTTGGGAGATAGTGAGGTTATTGCAAACAAAGATTCATCGTTGTTCAAGAGATTCATAGTGAACTTTGCATATAACATTTTGCGAAGGAATTGTAGAAAGGGACAAGCTGCTTTGGAGATTCCACACAAAAATCTTCTGCAAGTCGGCATGACCTATTATATCTAAACCAGATATTTGTATATGTAGATTTATTTGTTTTAGCCTCAGTCTATAAGGCGAAATTGGCTAAATTGCCAATATGAGTGATGTATATTAATTGTGGTACCTAATATTTAAGGATGGCCACAAATTTATTAGAAATTCAAACTTCTTAAAAAAAATTATAGTCCTGCAATGGATCTGTGTGTTTCATTTTTATGATTCCGATTAAACTATATATAGCCTATATACTCAATATGTCCCCTTGAAAAATCTTAAACATCAAAACTTAAAATAATCTACCCCTTGAAAAATCTTACACATCAAAACTTAAAATAAAGTTATTAAATTAATCTAATAACATATTATATATATATATATATATATATATATAACACCAATTTGATATTTAAATTAACATAATGCTAAAATTAAATTATTATTATCATAAAAATACAATATATCTATTAATTGAATTTAAATACCCTATGGAGATATTGTTTCTACCTAATGATCATATCCTATAAGTAGGTGTGATTTGGTTGAATATAGATGAAATCTAAATGTTTAAAATTTTACCATCTCGGTTTTGAAAGAATGATTTTTTTACATAGTTGGAAAAATTGTTATAACTCAATTATGAAATTAGTAGTGGGGATAGCTAATCATTGACTACTATCATCAAATGTACATTGGCTCATCAAGGTTACTCAAGAAACACTGGTTGATGGTCCATAAGGAAGCAGAAACTGCGTGATGGTCCATAAGGAAGCAACCTTTCAGCCATGACAGTTGCTTCAAAATCTCCTTAATATGTTTCCTTACATTTAAGAAAAACCGTCTTTTAATGGAAAGAAAAACAATTTTAGAGTTAAAAAAGAAAATTCACTTTACTTCTTTAATAAATATATTGTAATTTGACATTTGTATCTTATGGATAATATATTTCACGACAAATATATTAAGATGATATACAAGAGAAGAGAAAATTAAAATTCTTAACGTTATTTCAAAACAGTGAACATTGATTCAATATGTCAAACATTGATTCAATATGCATTAAACAGTGAGCATTGATTCAATATGTCAAACATTGATTCAATATGCATTTGGGTGGTTCACCCCCAATTAAGCATGTTTTTAGATTAAAAAATATCATCCATTAGAAAAACTCTAGGAACACAGATGACTAAGCATCCCTATGGTGGGAATAGGAAGCATTAAAATGAAGAGGACATTTTAAACAGTGGGACGTAGGAAGAAATAAAATACAAGCGAATGTGAAAGGGTGACGAAGAAAGGATAACGAACACGAGCGATATATGTAAGATTATAATTGTTATTTGTTTAAATTGTTTATAGGAAAGGATATATATATATATAATCAAACCCTATAACTTAAATATATATACAAGTTTAACCAATTTTGAATAAGTATTTTAAAAACACTAGAAAGAGATTATAATTTTGATGTGTTTAAATTATTTTTTTAGAAAAGATTTAGTTTAAAAGAAAATATAAAGAGATTATGATTATTCAAATTCTCAAAGTTAAATATATATACACACTTAACACATTTTCAATAAATATATGAAAAAGAACTATGAAATTTTTATAATGAACTAAAAGAAGATGGTAGAATTCTATGGATAGATGGTGTAGTATTTGAAGAGAATAAATCTGAAATCATATTTGGATTGTGAATGAAGAGCTATTTTTTATTTAGATTTTGAAAATATTTTCTAAATTAAGAGTGATGTCAATTTGTTTTATTTATTTATATTAAATTCTAAAATATTTTTGAATTTCACTAAAAAAAATTTAAAGTTTATGTAGAAGAAAACAATGAAAGAAATCCATTGCATCTCTAGTCTAAAGTATTCTCCTAAGATGGAGAGTGATTGAATTAGAAGTTGGAATTTATTTGTGAAAAGATAAAATGAATATTAAAATTTAGAGAAAATAAAATATTAATAAATAATGTTAATGTTGAAAATGTTAAATTTAAATTATAATGCATTCCACAATTGTGGATCTTTATTCACCATCCTTTCAATAAAACTTTAAAGTCATAAATTAAATTAAAGATATCACATTTAATCATGAAGAAATACTATGAATATTCATCCTTTTGGCCAAAATATTCATCTTAGTCCGTTGTACATAAAATTAAATAAGGATTTCAATGCGAGGATATTGATTGATTTTCCTCTTGTCTGGTCAGCTACTAACTCACATGGGCTTGAACTACAAGTGATGTCATTGAATTTGACTGTATGATGCACGCATGACCAAACACTAGCTCAGATGGTCCTCGACCACCAGGGACGTCGTTGAAATTTCCTCCCTCTCCGTTTTAAGCCCTTTTGACTTCTATATAGTTGCTTTTATTTATAATGAGGCACTGCTTTGTCTCTATTTTATATTAGGCAGATTTTATTATAATGCAGTGCTACTCTGTTCTGCATAGTGTGTTTATAATTGAAAACAAAAGATCATGGACTTCAATAATAGACCATAGAATTTTGGAAAGTTGACTGCTCAGTTAACTTTTCAACGATCCCCTACTAAAATTGACAATCCACGACTTCAAACTTTAAAATGAATCAACAATTTACTTAGAGCCATGTGGCCAAAGGTCCCTTGGAACTGAAGACATATATTTCGACGAACCAGATTGATGCAAGAGTTTGGATAGGCCGAAATCTGCAACATGAGCTTCAAGTTAGAGTCCAAAAGAATATTGTTGGACTTCATGCTGCGATGAAGAATGGCAAGCCGACAATCGTGGTGAAGTTGGCTCAATCCCTGCACAACTTCCATTGCAATTTTGTATCTGGTATTCCAATCCAGAGGTGTGAGATTGTTTCCATGAAGCAACTTCTCGAGGCTTTCTTTCAACATATACTCATACACTAGAAGATTAGTGTCATGGTTGAAGTGATTTCTCGATAGGTTTAGAGAACATAGAGATTACTCATCTTGGTGATTTCCACTCGCAAGTTTTTCTTTTCTACTCTTTCGATAAGTTTCACATGATAGTATATATTTGACTTGGCTTTGCTATTTTGGTCTCGGTGGATGTAGGATGAATTTCTATGGGAAGCTATATAGATTTACAAAGCATCAGGAGATCAATATTACTTGAACAACATGACTAGCAATGCAACACTAGTAGGTGGAACAACATGGCTTGTGAAAGAATTCAATTGGGATGTTAAATATGCAGGATTCCAAGTCCTTACATCAAAGGTCATAGTGGATCAACAATGAAATAACTAGTGCTTTTTAATGTGACATTCTAACATGTTCATGATTTGAAATCTTAATTTGTTTATTGAACTCAACCTTGTTCATTGCATTTTTCATTGCCATCGATTTACATAAAATGCAATCCTAAAATGCTAGATGATAAATGGATAGTTTGGGCTGCATGATAAATTTAGTAGACAATTGACATTTATATGTGGTTTGTGATCAGTTCCTCATGGAAAGTAGGGGTGGAAAAAACCTAGTAGTTCTACAACAATACCAATAAAAAGCTTGGTATTACATGTGTGCATGTGTTCAAAAGAATGGAGACAATGTACAAATAACACAAGGTTGGTTTGTCTTGACATTGATCTGCCTTTATGAATACATTATACATGTATGCTTTATCTTGATAACAAGTCACAAAGTGGACTAAAGGAGTGTTTCTCTGTATTCATGTGGATTGTTGTAATGGAAAAATGGAACAATATACATGTTGTGACAAGTGTCTCATTCCTCTTCACAATCAACTCTCATTATTTGTACCATACGGCTTCCTCCATTGTATCATAAAAAAGGATTTCTGTTGGGAAGAAACATTGATTATGAACCAAGAAATCCCAAGGCTTGTCTATGATTCTCATGTTTCATTTGCATGTATTGGCCCTTTAGGGATATGCTTTTTCACTGGCTGTTATTTGAGCGACCGAATTGTGATATGGGTTTTTTGTTCTCTAGTATATCTTTTTTGAAAAATACAAATGTGAGTGTTAACATGATGGAAACCAAATAGTTTGCCTTATTTGTATTTTTCAAATGCTAGTGTTAATAGGATCAACACTCAATAGTTTGCCCTAATTTTATTTTTTTAGAGCAGAACTCTTACTTTTCTACAATAGAATATAGATGCAAAATGACCTCCCACCTTCCTCTTTTTCTTTGAAATATTAGCTCCTTTTCATTTCTTCATTTGGAATTCCCTTTAAATTTTGAGAAAAAATCTTCTTTGTGAATTTCAACACAATTTTCTCGATCCCCTGTAGTCAGTGAGTGTCTATGATTTCCTAATATTTGATATAGTTTTGGTTAACTATGGCAAGAATTTTAAATGTTAGTTTTTAGTGTCTATAATATTGAGAGTTGTCTGAACCTCGAACTCCCTTCACCAATGATGACCACCACGACCACCAATTTTGTCTATATCATCTCCAATCACTTCAACGTTGACAAATGCATATTGCAAATAAAGATTGCTCAAACATGACAACATCAACGATGTATCAATATTATGGTATTATGGTCTTTCTCTTGTTAATTGAGCTCTATTATTTATATTAATGAAACATTTCTTGCTAATTTATTTAGGTAAAGAAAGTACCCCTATCTTTTATCTCCCTACAAAATACCCTGGTCACATTTTCTTTCTTCTGAGCTATGGCCTTAAGGTCTTTCTTTGCAACATCGGTACAATTACTAATTAATTAACAATTAAAAATAATAATAAAGTATGTAAAGACTTCTAAGACTTACAAAACTTTTTGAAGATTCGTTGAGAGACGTTGTTAGCGCCCATGACAATAGATGATGAGACTGTCATATCAAGTGGGAGAGGTGGCAATAAAAATAAATTGAATAGCGTGTTTGCTTATTCCAAACAAATGTTTTTATTTATTTTTTAGTTAGCGAGTTATCTTGGATTCATGGACGTGTTTGGTTTTTCATTTACAAAATAAACAAAGATTATAATTGGTTCTGGAAAATGACATGACTCATTTCCTTTTTATTTTCTTTTAACCTATCTTGTATTGACTATAAAACGTCAATAAATATTAATTTAACTTAAACATGAAAATTATGTTTGGATGTGATGTTGACATCAAACATTTTTATGAGCATTTTTATTTTCGCTTAATACGTCATGCACAAAATCATATCCAGAATCTCTGAAACAATCAATTACACCACTGCAAACGCTAATTACCATGCAATTTCTATCATCCTTTTTGGAAAATATCGCTTCCAAAGTCCATTTTAACCAATAAAGTGGATGGTGGTTAATGTTTACCGAACGACGAGAGATTTAAGTGATTGCAGAGTACAAAAAATTACAAATTACACGTCTTGCAGAGTACAAAATATTACAACTTACACCTCTCAAACTTATAATTCTTACCCATCTCTACTGAGTTAAATTTTAAATAAAATTAAAAAATCCTATCAAAAAGTTTCGAAACATAAAACAATTAAACGACGGTGGGCCCTCGGGATCTGGGATATTCCACGATCCCCTTTCCTATGGGTCTTACAGATTCATGTCAATGTCGGTTTATGAATTTACAGATGGCAACAGGGCATTGGTGCGACTTAGGAAAGAAAGTTGGGACAAAATTTGGAACCCAAAAAGTCGGTTACTCCTTTGCTCCAGCTATTTTGATATGGTACTCCTTTATTGCCTTCATTGGCATCTACAATATCATAAAATATGGTACAACTGTCTTCCGAGCTTGCTAGACCAAATACTTCAGAAGAGATTCACAGAGGGCTTGGATTTCACTTGGAGGAATAGTTCTGTGTAACAGGTATACAATATGCTACCAACACTGCAAATCAATTTTCTTTTCTTCAATTTACCAAGGGAAGGCTTCATTTCTTAAGTTAGATGGCTACTATGCAGGAACTGAAGCTATGTTCACAGACAGGTCATTTTTTAGTTCATTCCATTTAGGTATGGATATGGATCAATACATTGTATAATAAATTTGAATTTACATTTCAATTTTAAGATTATGTATGTAAAGTAGTCTGACATGTTGGTCTTGATCAGATTGCCTTTACTGGAATAGTCTATCCTGCTTTAATCTGCGCATATGTGGGCCAAGCTGCAAATCTCAGGGAGTTTCCCAAGATGTGTCAGATACATTTTACAAATCTACTCCAAGTAACTTCACTTATCCTTTAATTTTCTCTGTTTTATTTACAACTTATTCCTTAATATGGTGTGTTCTTTTTAAGTCTAATGTCAAGTTCTGTGTTGTTGTTATGGATAATTTTAAATTTTTAATAACTTTTCAAACTGAGCTCACGTTTTTTAATGATGAATGACTCAAATTTTGTGACAGGGCTATATATTGGCCAATGTTTGTAGTTGCAATTGTTGCTTCTATTATAGCAAGCCAAGCCATGATCTCTGCAACTTTTGCTATCATAAAGCAGTCCATGTCCCTTGGATGCTTTCCACGCGTAACCGTGGTGCACACTTCATCAAAACATGAAGGCCAAGTGTATATTCCAAAAATCAACTACATTCTCATGCTGGCATGCATCTTTGTCACCATTTCTTTCCAAGATACTACCAAGATCGGCAATGCCTATGGTATGTATGTACGATTGGTGTTAAATTAAAATATATAACATAACCTTGCATTTAGATTTTATTTCATAGAAATTGATGTCAGTGTGCTTCTTGATAAGTGGGTGAATTAATGGGTTGGTAATTCAAAATGGTTAAAATGAATAGACACTTAGTGGATGTGTTTGGTGAATCAAAATGGTTAGGATGGAAATACAAGAAGGGAAGCTATATGTAGAAATATGTTTGTTATTAAAAATATAACGGATTAAAAATGAGTTAGAGTATGAATACTATTTATTTATATATCTATGTTTTTTTTTTTTTTTTAATTTCAAAAAATTAGCTAATATTTGAATCTTATATAAAGTTATATATTAAAGTTTTGAATTGTATGTAAATTGGATGAAGGCATAGTCGTGGTTGGGGTTATCATTGTCACTTGATTTTTTCTCACACCAGTAATTCTTATGATATGGAAGACTCATCTATTGTTGGTCATTATCTTCATCACTATATTTGGAGCAATCGAATTCACATACTTCTAAGCAGTGTTGTACAAGTTCCCTCAAGGGTATACCTTGCATCAACTTTTGCTGTAGTGTTGCTATTTGTAATGTATGTGTGGCACTATGTCCATATAAAGAGATATGCCTATGAAGTAGAACACAAGGTGTCAACAGAATACATGTTAACCCTGGGTTCGAGTCTCGATGTCACCAAAGTTCTGGGGATTGGGCTTTTATACACAGAACTAGCACAAGGAGTTCCAACAATATTTGAACATTTCATGAGAAACCTCCCTGCTAGGCACTCTGTCCTTGTATTTCTTTGTGTCAAGTATCTGCCTGTGAATACAATTTCAGCTGAAGAACGATTGCATTTCGCAGAACTAATCCAAAGGAACACAAAATCTATAGATGCATAGCTAGGTATGGTTAACGGGACTCTAGGACTGGGAATGTGGAATTTGAGAACCAATTATTGGAATACTTGAGAGAATTTATACAGTTCGATTACATATTCACAAATGATATTAAAAAGCAATCTCAGCATGAAGGAAATATTTCTAACTCTGGAGAAAGTATAGTCAATATTGAGACTGCTTCTAAAACTAAAGTGATGAATGCGTGCAACATGTTGAGCATGGAGGAAGAGTTGGAAGTCTTAGAAAATGCAAAGAAATCGGGTGTGGTATATTTTTTGGGAGATAGTGAGGTTATTTCAAACAAAGATTCATCGTTGTTCAAGAGATTCATAGTGAACTTTGCTTATAACATTTTGCGCAGGAACTATTGAAAGGGACAAGCTACTTTGGAGATTCCACACAAAAATCTTCCGCAAGTCGGCATGACCTATTATATCTAAACCAGATATTTGTATATGTAGATTTATTTGTTTTAGCCTCCGTCTATAAGGCGAAATTGACTAAATTGCCAATACGAGTGATGTATATTCATTGTGGTACCTAATATTTAAGGATGGCCACAAATTTATTAAAAATTCAAACTTCTTAAAAAAAAGTCTAGTCCTGCAATGGATCTGTGTGTTTCATTTTTATGATTCCGATTAAACTATATATAGCCTATATACTCAATATGTCCCCTTGAAAAATCTTAAACATCAAAACTTAAAATAATCTGCCCCTTGAAAAATCTTACACATCAAAACTTAAAATAAAGTTATTAAATTAATTTAATAACATTATATATATATATATATATATATATATATATAACACCAATTTGATATTTAAATTAACATAATGCTAAAATTAAATTATTATTATCATAAAAATACAATATACCTATTAATTGAATCTAAATACCCTATGGAGATATTGTTTCTACCTAATGATCATATCTTATAAATAGGTGTGATTTGGTTGAATATAGATGAAATCTAAATGTTTAAAATTTTACCATCTCGTTTTTGAAAGAATGATTTTTTTTACATAGTTGGAAAAATTGTTATAACTCAATTATGAAATTAGTAGTGAGGATAGCTAATCATTGGCTACTATCATCAAATGTCAATTGGCTCATCACGGTTACTCAAGAAACACTGGTTGATGGTCCATAAGGAAGCATAAACTGGTTGGTGGTCCATAAGGAAGCAATCTTTCACTCATGACAGATGCTTCAAAATCGCCTTAACATGTTTCCTTACATTTAAGAAAAACCGTCTTCTAATGAAAAGAAAAACAATTTTAGAGTTAAAAAAAAATCACTTCACTTCTTTAATAAATATATTGTAATTTGACATTTGTATCTTATGGATAATATATTTCATGACGAATATATTAAGACGATATACCAGAAAAGGTAAAATTAAAATTCTTAACATTATTTCAAAACAGTAAGCATTGATTCAATATGTGAAACATTATATGCATTTGGGTGGTTCACCCCAATTAAGCATGTTTTTAGATTAAAAAATATCATCCATTAGAAAAACTCTAGGAACACAGATGACTAAGCATCCCTATGGTGGGAATAGGAAGCATTAAAATGAAGAGGACACTTTAAACAGATGAACATAGGAAGAAATAAAAGCCAAGCGAATGTGAAAGGATGACGAAGAAAGGATAACGAACACGAGCGATATATGTAAGATTATAATTGTTATTTGTTTAAATTGTTTATATATATATATAAAAAATCAAACTCTACAACTTAAATATATATACAAGTTTAACCAATTTTGAATAAGTATTCTAAAAACACTAGAAAGAGATTACAGTTGAAATGAAATTATAATTTTGATGTGTTTAAATTATTTTTTTAGAAAAGATTTAGTTTAAAAGAAAATATAAAGAGATTATGATTATTCAAATCCTCAAAGTTAAATATATCTACACACTTAATACATTTTGAATAAATATATTAAAAAAAACTATAAAATTTTTAGAATGAACTAAAAGAAGATGGTAGAATTTTATGGATAGATGGTGTAGTATTTGAAGAGAATAAATCTGAAATCATATTTGCATTGTGAATGAAGAGCTATTTTTTATTTAGATTTTGAAAATATTTTCTAAATTAGGAGTGATGTCAATTTGTTTTATTTATTTTTATTAAATTCTAAAATATTTTTGAATTTTACTTAAAAAAAATTAAAGTATATGTAGAAGAAAACAATGAAAGAAATTCATTGCATCTCTAGTCTAAAGTATTCTCCTAAGATGGAGAGTGATTGAATTAGAAGTTGGGAATTTATTTGTGAAAAGATAAAATGAATATTAAAATTTGGAGAAAATAAAATATTAATAAATAACGTTAATGTTGAAAATGTTAAATTTAAATTATAATGCATTCCACAATTGTGGATCTTTATTCACCATCCTTTCAATAAAACTTTAAAGTCATAAATTAAATTAAAGATATCTCATTTAATCACGAAGAAATACTATGAATATTCATCTTTTTAACTTGAATATTCATCCTAGTCCGCTGTACATAAAATTAAATAAGAATTTCAATGCGAGGATATTGATTGATTTTCCTCTTGTCTAGTCAGCTACTAACTCACATGGGCTTGAACTACAAGTGATGTCATTGAATTTGACTGTATGATGCACGCACAACCAAACACTAGCTCAGATGGTCCTCGACTGCCAAGGACGTCGTTGAAATTTCCTCCCTCTCCGTTTTAAGCCCTTTTCACTTCTATATAGTTGCTTTTATTTATAATGAGGCACTGCTCTGTCTCTATTTTATATTAGGCAGATTTTATTATAATGCAGCGTTGCTCTATTCTGCATAGTGTGTTTATAATTGAAAACAAAAGATCATGGAATTCAATAATAGACCATAGAATTTTGGAAAGCTGATTGCTTAGTTAACTTTTCGACGATCCCCTACTAAAATTGACAATCCACTACTTCAAACTTTAAAATGAATCAACAATTTACTTGGAGCTATGTAGCCAAAGGTCCCTGCAACTGAAGACATATATTCCGACGTACCAGATTGATGCAAGAGTTTGGCTAGGCCGAAATCTGCAACACGAGCTTCAAAGTTGGAGTCCAAAAGAATATTGTCGGACTTCATGTCGCGATGAAGGATGGCCAGCCGACAATCGTGGATAATCGTGGTGAAGATGGCTCAATCCCTGCACAACTTCCACTGCAATTTTGTATCTGGTATTCCAATCCAGAGGCGTGAGATTGTTTCCATGAAGCAACTTCTCGAGGCTTCCATTCGACATATACTCATACACTAGAAGATTAGTGTCATGGTTGAAGTGATTTCTCGATAGGTTTAGAGAACATAGAGATTGCTCATCTTGGTGATTTCCACTTACAAGTTTTTCTTTTCTACTCTTTCGATAAGTTTCACATGATAAAGTATATATTTGACTTGGCTTTGCTATTTTGGTCTTGGTGGATGTAGGATGAATTTCTATGGGAAGCTATATAGATTTACGAAGCATCAGGAGATCAATATTACTTGAACAACATGACTAGGAATGCAACAATAGTAGGTGGAACAACATGGCTTGTGAAAGAATTCAATTGGGATGTTAAATATGCAGGATTCCAAGTCCTTACATCAAAGGTCATAGTGGATCAACAATGAAATAACTAGTGTTTTTTATGTGACATTCTAATATGTTCATGATTTGAAACCTTAATCTGTTTATTGAACTCAACCTTGTTCTTTGCATTTTTCATTGCCATCGATTTACATAAAATGCAATCCTAAACTGCTAGATGATAAATGGATAGTTTGGGCTACATGATAAATTTAGCAGACAATTGACATTTATATGTGGTTTGTGATCAGTTCCTCATGGAAAGTAGGGGTGGAAAAAACCTAGTAGTTCTACAACAATACCAACAAAAAGCTTGGTATTACATGTGTGCATGTGTTCAAAAGAATGTAGACAATATACAAATAACACAAGGTTGGTTTGTCTTGACATTGTTGTGCCTTTATGAATATACTATACATGTATGCTTTATCTCGATAACAAGTCACAAAGTCGACTAAAGTAGTGTTTCTCTGTATTCATGTGGACTGTTGTAATGGAAAAAATGGAACAATATACATGTTGTGACAAGTGTCTTGTTCCTCTTCACAGTCAACTCTCATTATTTCTACCATAGGGCTTCCTCCATTGTATCATACAAAAAGGATTTCTGTTGGGAAGAAACATTGATTATGAACCAAGAAATCCCAAAGCTTGTCTATGATTCTCATGTTTCATTTGCATGTATTGGCCCTTTAGGGATATGCTTTTTCACTGGCTCTTATTTGAGTGACCGAATTGTGATATGGGTTTTTGTTCTCTAGTATATTTTTTTTGAAAAATACAAATGTGAGTGTTAACAGGATGGAAACCAAATAGTTTGCCTTATTTGTATTTTTCAAATGCAAGTGTTAATAGGATCAACACTCAATAGTTTGCCCTAATTTTATTCTTTTAGAGCAGAACTCTTACTTTTCTACAATAGAATATAGATGCAAAATGACCTCCCACCTTCATCTTTTTCTTTGAAATATTAGCTCCTTTTCATTTCTTCATTTGGAATTCCCTTTAAATTTTGAGAAAAAATCTTCTTTGTAAATTTCAACACAATTTTCTCAATCCCCTGCAGTCAGTGAGTGTCTATGATTTCCTAATATTTGATATAGTTTTGGTTAACTATGGCAAGAATTTTAAATGTTGGTTTTTAGTGTCTATAATATTGAGAGTTGTCTAAACCTCAAACTCCCTTCACCAATGATGACCACCATGAGCACCAATTTTGTCTATATCATGTCCAATCACTTCAACGTTGACAAATGCATATTGCAAATAAAGATTTTTCAAACATGATAACATCAACGATGTATCAATACAATATTATGGTCTTTCTCTTGTTAAATGAGACTCTATTATTTATATTAATGAAACATTTCTTGCTAATTTATTTAGATAGAGAAAGTGCCCCTATCTTTTATCTCCCTATAAAATACCCTGATCACATTTTCTTTCTTCTATGCTATGCCCTTAAAGTCTTTCTTTGCCACATCTATACAATTACTAATTAACAATTAAAAATAATAATAAAGTATGTAAAGACTTCTAAGACTTATAAAACTTTTGGAAGATTCGTTGAGAGACGTTGTTAGCGCCCATGACAATAGATGGTGAGACTGTCATATCAAGTGGGAGAGGTGGCAATAAAAATAAATTGAATAACGTGTTTTCTTATTCCAAACAAATGTTTTTATTTATTTTTTAGTTAGCGAGTTATCTTGGATTCATAGACGTGTTTGGTTTTTCATTTACAAAATAAACAAAGATTATAATTCCTTTAATTTCTCTGTTATAATGATTGGTTCTGGAAAATGAAATGACTCATTTCCTTTTTATTTTTTTTATTTTCTTTTAACATATCTTGTTTTTTTTTTCAGAGAGAAAATCCATATATGGCCGAAGCCCTCATGAGTGTGCCGTCCTTGCCTGGTGTTCCCACTACATATGACTCTGCAACTGTTGGTAATACTTGTCCTGGTTCCTCTTTCTTCTCCTTCATACCAAGTTAATTTTGTTTGCCTGAGTTTGGTTATGGTATTGTGTTTAATGATGGTGTGATTCCTGGCTGATTTTACATGCCTGAATTCCATGTGTTAGACCTATGAACCAAAGGAATCCTACTGAAGTAGTTAAAACCTCTTTGATTTGAAAAGCAAATACCCATTAAGCTAAGTAGGTTCCCGAATCCCTTGATAGTTCCAAGAACAAAATGGAGGTGTATTCTACAACCTGAGTTGTGTCCACTGCCCCACGCCCCCTGCTCCCACCAAGCGTGTATTGAATCAAATCCATGCATTTGGTACATTTATGATTTAATATGGATACTGGACTCAGTGTGCAGCTTCAGAAATCCCAAATACATATTTCCAGTTTAGCTTCAGAAATCCCAAATGCATATTTCCAGTTTATCCAAATAACATAGTGTTTTGGCTTTTGTCAATTTTACTCGAAATCCAATGAGCTGAGCTTTACAGCCTCTAAGAAAGAGGGAAATAGTCATAGACACAATACAGCTAGAAAGGTTCAGGCTGTCTATGTAAGAGGGAAATAGACACAATACAGCTAGAACTGTAAGAGATGGCTTCTTATTTCAATGCTTTGAGTAAGCATCCCTGACTATGTACGGGAGATCGTCTTTAGACCAAGTGTTGACCCTGGCTGTCGAAAAAGAGTCTCCATCGTAGGCTTTGAAGCTCCATGGCTACTAGCTTGTGCAACATGTTATTGTTGCTACGGGGTAGTGTAAACTATGTAATGTCTTAAGAGCAAAAACGATTCATCATGCAAAAGGGATTAATAAAGTTTAGTAAAGCAAGAACTTTTTTGAACTTTATGGTTTTATGCCACGGTCCTTTTATTGAAAGAGTGGTTGTCAATGATTAAGTTTGGTGTCTTCAGTCCCTTCTTTAATATTATTTTATAAAAGTTGGCCCTTTTCCTCTGCCTTCAAATTGCAGGGAAGATGGTATTTTTGAATATGCAATTCACATTCCTACAACGAACTCTTAAGCGTGTCTTCATGAAAATGGCACGTAGCACGGTCAAAGAGTAGCTTTGGTCTTGGGTTGGGTTTGATTCCTAGCTTGTAAAATTTTCCAGATGTTGTAGTTCGAACTTCGAAGATGAAAGTACAAAACATTGGTAGACAAACTGCTTAAGAGTCATTAAGCATGTAAAGGGTTAACGGCTGAGTATTACATTTTGTGTGAAACAAGAAAACAGGAAATTAACTGTTTCCCTGAGAAAATGCTTCAGGGACTGCTTGCCAACCTACTTTCTCTATCCAGGACTCTGGCTTCTTTTTTGGTGACTTGTGTACAAAATGCGGTTGAGACAGCTCTAGAAGAAGATCAGTGAGAGCTTAAGAACATGTGTTTCTTCCGGTTAAAATCCAGAGTAGTGTGGATTATGTATGCTTTTGTATATTTTAGTAGTACAATGGCTCCCTGAAGGATCCAATGGCTACTTAAAGGTAGGTCCCTTGTCGCACAAACAAAAAGATCTTATACATCAATTTGATGTCTCGGTTGGCTGTGACCTTAAAAGTTGGATTATTAATATATATCCCTAAGGGACTAGCACCCCTCTCAAAAGTTTGTAAATCTCTCAAAGGTCTGCAAGTCTGGTCATGGATGCAACTACCTTTGATACAGTTGCAGATTCTTTTATGGATCCTCTTAATGAGCCCAAAGGGGTCTAATCACTTGTCCAAATCTTGTAGTCAAGGAATGCAGACAAAAGGTGTGCCTTTCCCATCATGTTGCTTACAACTGTTGCCTGAAAATGCCAAAACATAATGCTAATGCCCTGCATGCTAGATAAAGTTAATAACAGTCTGAAGAAAGGTACAGATATAGATGACAAGACCTCCTTCTAGGGAATCAAAATGGAACATGACGCTTAAATATCCAATCAACGAATTAGAATTTCACCACTGAAGTTCAACCCAGATTAAATTGCTTGCTAGGAAATGTTGATCTAGAAATCATCAACAAGAATTCAGATGGGAGAAGAGAACAGTTGAAATCCAAGATTGCTTTGAATGCACTCTGTCAATTGCTAAAACAAGAACAATGCTTTTCTTTAGATTGTGGGTTGTTCAAGAGAGGAGAACTATAATATTTATTTCTGCAGATTCGGTCCTCTTAAGGCATTTAAAACAAAAAACATTTAAAGATAGTTTTACATTTTAAGGATAAAATATCTGGAACCTTTCATCATGACACCTGTAATGTCATTTAACAGGCATTGAGCTTTGCAAGTTTGATCCTCAGGTTACACCGCAGTAGAGCATAATTTCCAGGGTCATACGCTAAAATTATAAATTGGATCCTGGGGTTCTGCTGATAACTGTACAAGTATGTATATGTTATTTTCAGACAGAAATGGTTTCCCCTGTGAAATCATCTCCAAATCAGCTACAACAGCAGGGAAGGTTTACTCAACATCTCAACTGCAAGCTCTCTCCATGAGAGCAACGACTGACAAATGATGCAAGGTAAGCTTCTGAAGATGTAATCTAAGGTTAGATTTTTCGATTTTCTTTTGGATTAAATTTAATATGGTTCATTTGTTTTAATGGGTCCCACGATGTCACCTTGCTGAAGCACCACTTTTCTTCCCTTAAAAGCAAAGATTAGCAGGTTCATTGCTCCCTGTACACTGACAAGGAGCAATGCATCGCCCTTGTCCTTACTGCAAGGAGCAATGATTGCCTAATGATTGCGTAATGCCCTTCAGCACCAATGACCTGGTCAAGCTTTTAGATTTGTTCATTTTTAGGGGATCACTTTGAAGAGGTTTGAATTTTCAATTACCTCATCTAATCGCTTGGGAACTCGTACTAAACTTTGAATTCACTAGGACAAAGGGTCTGGAATCATCCTCTCCTCTCCTCTCCTCACCAAGTCTATATAATGAAGTCATTCCTAAGGGACAGAAAGAAAGCTCTCTCTAAGATTTTTGAGCAGCATGTAATTATCTCTCTCTGGAGTGGCTTCATTATATAGACTTGGTGAGGAGAGGAGAGGATGAATCTAGACCCTTAGGTCTTGCCATTGCTAGCCCACAGCGCTTTCCAGCCTTGTTCTTTCATCACTGCTTTTTCTCATAGTAATGATAAAATTCAACTATTTTGATTCATTGTAATGTATGGTTCAAAATGCTGGTATGAAAAATATATGACAAAATACACATAAAAATTGTTACAGATGTATAGTAAAGGACTGGAATTTCCCTTTAGATTCAATTTATTGTTTTTATTCAATAATTATTTACTGGATGCATATAAAAATAAAAAACAATGTTTAATCCTTAATTTTTAAACAAAAATATAATAAATTTAATTAGATTGAACATTTGCAAGGCACTTGTTTAGAAAATCCAATTCTCTTAGGTTTGGGCAGATGCAAATTCAGAATGCTTATGACTGAATGTTGTGACTAGAGGAGAGCTTGCTTGTTGGATTCTCAGGCATATCCCTTACAAAGAAATAAGTCATGTTTTGCTGCAGAAATACCGTCTTTACTTGAAGAGACTGAACGGTTCGATTCCGGCACCATATCCAGTGGCTTCGTTCTAGAAAGGAAGATCTTTTAGAATCCCATCAATATCAATGTTTAGAACAATTTTCACTGCCCACTCTGAAGGGCAATGCATTTGGACACCTAGGTAAAACCTGATAATCATGTGTGTAAAGCAATGCTTACTGAACAACACCCTCCAGAACTATCCCAACTACAATAGCATTCTTTCTTTTTTTGCAGCTACTGTTGATGAAACATGGTGGTCAAATTATATATGGCGGTCCACTAGGTCGCCATTCAATCCATGTCATAGAGTACTTCCAGGTATATGATTAATGTTTGCTAATGCAACATATGTTATTAAGGCATCTTACAGTTTATTCAAGTCTCATTGAATTTAGCAACTTGAAATGTCCTGGACAGTCTATTGAAGGTGTGACAAAGATTACTGATAAATGTAACCCTGCAACATGGATGCTAGAAATCAGATCTAGAGCTGTTGAGGAGCGCCTTGAGATAGATTTTGCTGAAATTTATAAGAACTCTCCTCTTTTCCAGTAAGTCTAGATCAAACGCTCTTATAATGCCCATAACAGATTTCAAAGAAATATGAATATCATATTCATGGATGTGCCATGGGTTTCAGATTATTGCGAGCAAAATGATATTCACTTTCCTCAAATAACAGTACGAGAATCAGTAGTGTTCTTTGCTTACTTGCGCCTTTCACCAGAAATAGATACCAAGAGCAAGCAGGTAAATATTTATGGTGATTTTAATCTTAAAAATATACTCCTGATGCAACAGAAATGTTGAGAGCCGCTTATGAACCACCTGTGGACTTTAATATAGTTTCTTTCTTTCATTCTTAATATTGGGTTTCCTAAGATTGAAATTGTTCTATTTAACAGATGTTTGTGGATGAAGTGTTGGAGCTTGTAGAGCTTGATAGCTTGAGAGACACATTGGTGGGTCTTCCTGGTGTGACTGGTCTATCAACTGAGCAATGGAAGAGACTAACCATTGTTGTAGAACTTGTTGCAAATCCTTCAATCATATTCAGGGATGAGCCGACATCTGGTCTGGATGCCAAAGCTGCAGCTATCGTGATGCATACAGTTACGAATACAGTGGACACAGGCCGAATTGTAGTCTGTACTATCCATCAGCCAAGTATAGATATTTTTGAAGGATTTGATGGGGTAAGATACATCTCTAACTCCTTACAGGTTGTTAATATAGCCAAATCTGAAATTACGATCAGACACCCACAAAAAAAATATGAAAGCATGCATGAGACCACATGTCATGGAAGGAAAAATATTTTTCACTAGAAATCCAAACCACTGACAATAATCATAGGGGGCCAATTGGTAGTGATCTATCTAGAGTTCGGAGAGCTATATTTAAATTTCAAATCCAAGGCCATGGAGTAAAATATTTAATATCAAAGGTCTTCAGCAAAATGGCTAGTTTTGAAAAGGTTATAAGATGGATTGTAGGAAGAAGTAGATGGTTCTGTAAATTTCTAGAAAGGAAGATCTTTTAGAAGCCCACCAATATCAATATTTAAAACAATTTTCACTGCCCACTCTGAAGGGAAATGCATTTGGACACCTAGGTAAAACCTGATAATCATGTGTGTAAAGCAATGCTTATTGAACAAAACCTTGCAAATATTTAATGATGCTTACTTTCCCAAACAATCCCAACTACAATAGCATTCTTTCTTTTTTTGCAGCTGCTGTTGATGAAACAAGGTGGTCAAATTATATATGGCGGTCCACTAGGTTGCCATTCAATCCATGTCATAGAGTACTTCCAAGTATATGATTAATGTTTGCTAATGCAGCATATGTTATTAAGGCATCTTACAGTTTATTCAAGTCTCATTGAATCTAGCAACTTGAAATGTCCTGGACAGGCTATTGAAGGTGTGACAAAGATTACTGATAAATGTAACCCTGCAACATGGATGCTAGAAATCAGCTTTAGAGCTGCTGAGGAGTGCCTTGAGATAGATTTTGCTGAAATTTTAAGAAGTCTCCTCTTTTCTAGTAAGTCCAGATCAAACGCTCTTATAAGTCACACTCACCATTTCTTATATATTTTCATCAAAATATATATGTGTATATCTTTATATTTTTGTTCTACTCTCCAATTTTGTCCCGAATTTTTTCCTTATCCTTGCCCAAAACTTGGCCTCCCCGAATTTTCCTTGATTATGCATCTGGTAACGCTTGGAGGGAGCTGTGCTAAACACCATCTCTTTCTTTAAACTGTTAGAAGCCCCCCCAAATGCCCTGTTTCTTTCTGTATCCATGTATACCACTAGGCTATATGTGTTCTCTGTGTTGGTGAAGTGATAACATGGAATTTAAATGCCCTACTAGGCTACATGTACTGTGCTGTCAAATTGGCCCCGTGAAACTTGAAATCATGATAACTAATTTGGAATTGCGATTTTTTATCTGCTAACACTAGAGTGCTGGGACACACTCATCATCAAGCTATGTACACCAGACTTCTTAATAAATGAATAAACTGTGGTCTAATTGTTAGCAGGTCTCATTTGTCTAACTGTAGTTACTAGCCATCAAAAGCACAGAAAAAGATTTAGAGCTAATGCTAAATGTGTATTAGCAGGGTTTTGCTTGGTAGAGTTTCTTTGACTGCTGGACAGGGCACCATCTATGCTGATTCTTGTATTGTAGAATCTTCTTGACAAACAGTTTCCCTTGAAACCTGAGACAGCCTTCTAACTCAACTCATATGTCTTTGACCTGGGAGGGAGGTATTATTATATGGTACCTAGTAACATCATACTCCAACTCCACATCACCTGGAGTCATCTTTCTTTTTCGGGTCCGGAAAAATATTGTCCCACAGTTTAGGCATTCCAAGCATCTTGCTAGCCCCTTGCAGATTTCCTCCCTCTTCCCAGTTTTTCTGGATGGACGACAAGGGTAGTAACCAACTGCTCGCTGAAATACCAGCTGGTAACCCCAAGGTATTTAATGAGATTTGCTCCCGTGAAGGGCCACCCACCCCTTGGGATATAAAATCGTGTTATTTGTTGTTGTTATTGATATGGATGAATAGTTTATGTCCTAGACTTCCTTTTGTTCCTCATATCCTGAATAATAATCAATCTAGATGGTATCGTATGTGCTGCTTCAAAAAGAGAGATTTTCAGAATATATATCTTGTTGAACAAGTCATAAATGACTTCTGGTTATTCACAATTGAAGTTGGGTGGTTGTTTAATCCACAATCCAATCTATTATTTTTCTAGTATGCCTTCCCTTTCCTACTTCTTGCTACCATGGATCGTCGAAATCAGTGTATTGCTTGCTTGCTTTTACATTTGAGAATTATAACCCACTACGGACTAAAGTTACACAATTAATTTCCTTTGCAGAACTTGAAAAGCACATACCTGATGCACATGTTTTGATTTCTATGCCTTTCCACCCGGCCTATGTGACAACAGACAGGATCAAGAAGGCAAAGAACTTAAAGCTTCTTTTGACAGCTGGTATTGGTTCTGATCACATTGATCTAAATGTTGCAGTAGCCGCTGCTGTGACTGTCGCACAAGTTACAGGTACTATTTCTGAAATTATACCGCTTGTCACTGCCCTGTTCACGCTATGGACATTTTGGTATGAACAAGTTTCTGCAATGATTCTTCATAATTTAACTGACACCTTCTTCAACAATTTTTACAGCAAGTAATGTGGTGTCCGTGGCAGAAGATGAGCTAATGCGCATTCTCATGTTGTTGCGAAACTTTGTGCCTGGATATAAGCAAATTGTTGAGGGTGATTGGAAAGTGGCAGCAATTTCTTACAGGTCATATGATCTAGAAGGGAAAACTATTGGTACTATTGGTGCAGGGCGTATTGGCAAAGAACTACTTAAGCGTTTGAAGGTATTCATTCTTAGGATCTAGTACTACTTCATGATGTTGCAAACTTCTTTTCAAAAATAAGTGCTCCATAATTCTTATCCATGCATGTTGTTTGTTTCAAAATTTCAACCTAATAATAATAAACATTACATGATGTTGAATTGAATTGCGTTCCTTTGTACAGCCCTTCAATTGTAAGCTTCTTTACCACGACCGTCTTTCTATTGGACCCAAATTGGAAAAGGAAACTGGAGCAACATTGGAGACAAATCTTGATGAAATGCTACCTAAATGTGATGTACTTGTCATTAATATGCCTCTTTCTGACAAAACTAGGTGCGCCTTATCACAATTTCATAAATAATCTCTCCCATTATTCACTCAGACATCAATATCACCTATATATTTTATACAACTTGTGAACAAAAACCTAATTATTGTTTCTCTTGCCCTTTCCTTTTGGTTACAATAGGGGAATGTTTAACAAGGAAGGTGTTCTCTACGAAGCCCAGCTTCTCTCTCATAATCTTAACATCCCCTTTGCAAAGGGTTTCATTAATATGACAACAACCCGCATTTAAAGCATTTCTCCACCCCTCTCCTAATTAGAAATACAATTTTGGGTTCTCTACTAATTTTCTCCACACCCATTTAATCTAACAATGGACATAGAGCATGTATATTTATACCTGTGTGTTGGAAATACCATTTTATACTTTAATGTTTATTATTTTTGTTTTATTAGATTCATTTTTGGGATTCAACTGCGTTAAGTAAGTCATTCAAACGTATGACCATTTCCATGAGAGGTAGTCGTAACTGACTAATTTCTCATGATTTTTGAATAGTTCACTTAGCACTCATTGCATCGGGTGATGCTCACAGGGGTGAAGAAGTGGGATTGAAACTAATGAAATGTGGAGAACGAATCACATAGCATCAATCATCACTTCCGGGGCTTGCACCCGGTAACCAGGACTTCCCAGGAGGTCACCCATCCCAGAACTCCTCTGGATCAAGCGCGCTTAACTGTGGAGTTTTTGTTTTATTATTATTACTTGAATTTCTTCTTAACAAGTGGTTGTGTTTCTTTTGGTTTTAGTGAAAGTATGGGCTCCAATGTTGGCTCTCTTATTATGGAGTATAATTCATCTTTGAGAATTTTTCAATTATTAAAGTAGGTTAGTCAATTGCTTAAAATATTAAATTTATTTCAAAAAGTTTTTGTTACTTTATAGGTTAGACACTAGCTTGAAATATTAAACTTATTTCAAAATGTTTTTGTTACTTTATAGATCAGATTTCTTGGCTCTATGATGAAAATAATGAAGGGAAAATACATGTTAATATGTTACTTGTGCTCTTTGACTGAAAAATACACGGTGAGAGAAAAATGCATATTATGCTAATTGAGGAATGTTTTTCGCTTGTCGAACTTATAGTATTGAATTTAACACACTAACACTTTACAACAATGAACTAACAATATTCGTGATGAAAATAGCAATATGGAAGATTTATCTGCATAATGAAAAAGGCAATATGGAAGATTCCGATCACGTTCCAAGGCATTTCTTAAAATGTGGATGTGACAAAAGGTTGTTGTGGAAGTTGTTGTTTGTATATGGGAAATTTCTTGATCATTGTGTATAATCCTAATGTTGATAAATATGTCTACTAAGTGCTTCGAGTTAATGGGGCATTGATTTGAGCGTTCAATATATTTTTATTCTTTATCAAAGTATTCTTTTGTTGTATTTGTATTTTTCAATTTATGCCTTACGGCATTTCCTTTGCAACATCTGGTGCAAATACTAGTTTATTTTTTAGTTAGCGAGTTATCTTGGATTCATAGACGTGTTTGGTTTTTCATTTACAAAATAAACAAAGATTATAATTCCTTTAATTTCTCTGTTATAATGATTGGTTCTGGAAAATGAAATGACTCATTTCCTTTTTATTTTTTTTATTTTCTTTTAACATATCTTGTTTTTTTTTCAGAGAGAAAATCCATATATGGCCGAAGCCCTCATGATTACAATATGGCCGAAGCCAGTCAGAATACAGCCGAAGCCGGAATACAATAAGGCCGAAGCCAGACAGAATACGGCCGAAACTGGCAAATACGGCAAAGCCGTCACATATCGCCGAAAGGGGGACCTCCACAGGTTTCGAACTCGGCGGGGGAGCGAAAGCCATCCGCCACAGCCGTGTTAATAAATATTAATTTAACTTAAACATGAAAATTATGTTTGGATGTGATGTTGACATCTACATTTTTATGAGCATTTTTATTTTCGCTTAATACGTCATGCACAAAATCATATCCAGAATCTCTGAAACAATCAATTACACCACTGCAAACGCTAATCGCCATGCAATTTCTATCATCCTTTTTGGAAAATATCGCTTTCAAAGTCCATTTTAACCAATAAAGTGGATGGTGGTTAATGTTTACCGAACGACGAGAGATTTAACTGATTGCAGAGTACAAAATATTACAAATTACACCTCTCAAACTTATAATTCTTACCCATCTCTACTGAATTAAATTTTAAATAAAATTTAAAAAATTCTATCAAAAAGTTTCGCAACATAAGACAATTAAACGACGGTGGGCCCTCGAGATCTCGGATATTCCACGATCCCCTTTCCTATGGGTCTTACAAATTCATGTCAATGTCGGTTTATGAATTTACAGATGGCAACAGGGCATTGGTGCGACTTGGGAAAGAAATTTCGGACAAAATACAAGTGTGTTTAAAAAATGAAATAATAATTTAATTTCGATATTTCCGTGTAACCACGACTCTAGATGCCAACCGTTTCAGTGCGTGATGATGTTTCTTGGTTTGGAATGTGGAGGCGAATGAGTGGTGGTCAGATCATATAATTCACAATATAATAATGATTTTTGGTAAGGAAACGAAGGAGCGGTGGTGGTGACGAGGGTAAGGATACGGGTCAATGTGGCAAATCCCTTTTTAGCTGGCAATACTTGCGTCCTCGATTAGATTCCCAGAAGGAGGAGGGTGCAGGGCTACCTGGGGTGGAAGCTACACGGCCCTTGCCTTACTAAGCAAGCAGATACACCATTATATAAGAGTCCTCCCCTTACACGATTTCAACAACTCAGAATATGCCATTGCTATTGGTATACGCATTCCACATAGTCAGAATTTTTGCAGCCACCTGATTGACGTCCACCGGGTCAATTGCTCTGCGTTTAATACCCAAATTTTGGGATTTTCTTTTATTTTGTTCATCAATTGCTCTGTGTTTAGTACCCATTTGGGAATTTATATATTGTCTACTGTGAAAACATTCCTCTCTGTGACGATAGAGATAAATTTATTCCTCCTGTATTCTCAGGCTT
The DNA here is from genome assembly GCA_031772625.1 of Pinus tabuliformis. Lineage (NCBI taxonomy): Eukaryota > Viridiplantae > Streptophyta > Pinopsida > Pinales > Pinaceae > Pinus > Pinus tabuliformis. The sequence goes on along the minus strand of CM062819.1, from coordinate 1,229,214,096 downwards.
GTGCGAAATTGTTGTCTGAGTTTTAACATCTCGAGGGTTTGCAATTTTCTGTGCCCCTTGTATCGCTGGTTAGGATTCTTTAACTTTCCCCAGTCAATGGCGAACAAAGTAGAAGTCCATCCCGTGACTCTGACTGGGCTTCTAAATAATGTCTGCCAGGAGTTTCCCCAAAATAAGGCAGTCATTGTATCAGGGAAATTTGAAGTTACATATGCCGAGATGCAAAGGCTTGTAAATAGATGTGCCGTCAAGTTGAGAAATGCCGGGATTGGAAGCGGGGATGTGGTGGCTCTCACCTTTCCTAACTCTATTGAGGTAAAGTTCCATGCTCTGTTTTCCTAAATTGGTTGAAATAGTATAAACTTTCTAGTCATTGTTGTTTTGCTTTGGCCTTTATTTCGGGTATTTTCTCAGATTTCATTTGTTTTCTTTAATTTCCCCCGCTTCGTCTGTTGATCACGGCTGCAGATTGTGCTAATTTTGCTCAACCCAGATGCGTTCTGGTGTGTTTGAGGCCAAAATTCACGGTCATTAGATGATAGGTTAGGTTTTAAATTTCAATATGCTGAATCTGTTTTGTTTCTTTGGCGCAGTTCGTAATACTGTTCCTTGCGGTGATCAAGGCCAGAGCAGTTGCAGCACCACTGAATTCTACCTACACTGAAGAGGAATTCGAATTCTACCTAGAGGATTCAGGGTCCAAAATGCTTCTACTGCCCACGGAAGGATATTCGCCGGCTGAAAAAGCCGCCACAAAGCTGGGCCTCTCTGTGGCCGCATCACAATTCTGCTTCGACACCGACAGAAACGCAACCGTCGAGTTCCACTCGAGATCGAATTTCGTGGAATCGGAGGGCAGCGAAGAGGAAGAGGTTACCGAGAACAGTATGAACCTGGAAGACGACAAAGCACTGTTTCTTCATACGTCTGGCACCACTAGCCGTCCAAAGGGAGTACCATTAACGCAAATAAATCTCGCAGAATCTACGCAACACATCGTAGACGTCTATGAACTTTCGCCCTCCGACCTGACTGTCGTTGTCTTACCGCTCTTTCACGTCCATGGTCTCGTAGCGGCGTTGCTGTCGTCCATGGTCGCCGGCGGAACCGTCGTTATTCCGTCCACCGGTCGATTCTCGGCCTCATCGTTCTGGAACGATATGAAAACCTACGGCGCCACGTGGTACACAGCGGTGCCTACCATTCACCAAATTTTGCTAGAGAGGCACCACACGAAGCCCGAGAGCGAGTATCCAAAGCTACGATTCATCAGAAGCTGCAGCGCTTCTCTGGCTCCAGCGATAATGGAACATCTGGAGCAAGCCTTCGGCGCTCCTGTTCTTGAATCTTACGCGATGACAGAGGCTTCTCATATGATGACGTCCAATCCGTTGCCACATCGTGGTGTTCACAAACCGGGGTCCGTGGGCAAGGCGGTGGGGCAGGAATTAGCCATTCTCGACCACAACGGCGTTGTTCAGAAAGCGGGATGTAGCGGCGAGGTCTGCATACGCGGTTTGAACGTGACCAAGGGTTACCAAAACAACCCAGAAGCCAATAAAACCGCTTTTCAGTTCGGTTGGTTTCACACAGGAGACCTCGGTTACATCGATAACGACGGATACCTGTTCCTCATTGGTCGGATTAAGGAGCTCATTAACCGAGGAGGTAAATGCAGATTTCTAGTAATGCATTGTAGCGTAACACTTACTGTTTTCATTAATTTGTGTATTAACTTTCTGAATCTTTTTTACAGGAGAGAAGATATCACCAATGGAAGTAGACGCAGTGTTACTGTCACACCCTGCGGTGGCAGAGGCGGTTGCCTTTGCAGTTCCGGATGAAAAATATGGAGAGGAGGTGATTTACTTGCATTGGACATTTGCTTTTTGGGGGAAATTTAGCTAATAAATTAAGAAGTATATTAATAGTTAAAAAACTAAATAGATTCCTCTGGTTGTGATTTTGACATACAGATCAACGCGGCGGTGATTCCAAAGGAGGGGGATATTGTCACGGAAAGCCAAATCCGGGATTTATGCAAGAAAAATTTGGCGAGTTTCAAGATACCGAAAAGGGTATTCATCACCGATTCTCTCCCGAAAACTGCCACTGGGAAAATCCAGAGGCGATTGGTTGCGGAACATTTCATAGCAACTCTATCGGCTGCCAAGGTTCCTAAATTTGGAGCATAACACAAATTTTCCCTAGTTATGTGCTCCATTTCTATCTATTAATCTCATCTCGCTTTCCGTGGCTTTTACCTTCACAAGTTGATGTTAAGCGTGGCAAAGTGAAGGAATTCTTCGACTGTGACTTATTTAATAATATGTTCATATTAAAATAAATCGATGTTAGGTTGCGTATGGTGGAGTGAAGTCTACCCGATCAATTTCAAATCTTTATTGTATCGGTAAAGCGTTTTTTAATGACCATTTTCAAAGCTTTATTGTATTCGTACAGCATTATTTTATTTTGGGATTTTCTGCAACCGCGCCATCTCAGTACTTTACTGCCTCTCTAGTGCCGCCTTCTTCCACCGTTCTCGATGTGGACTGTTTACCTTACAAATGCTTGCAGCTTTAGCCCTTTGTGAGGAGCAACTGAGAAATACAATACCTGTGATTGTCGGCAATCGGAGTATACTCGCCAGTCCTCTAAAAGGTGCAACGCATAAGAATACATATAAACAAAGTATATTCTTATAAATAAAATATGATATCGAGAAGACAATGATTTTTTTGCAATTAAATTAAATGAAACGTTAAGTGGGCAGTTTTTATTTAAATGGATTAGTGTAATTGTTTTATCTTATTATTGTTGGAAGGTTTTATTAGAGGAATTTTTAATTTGGTACGAGGATTAGAACATGGATTTTTATACTTACTTTACACTTGAAATTTATCAATATCATTATTTTAAATATGGATTTTATCGTAATTTCATTAATAAAAGGAAATTGCATTTTGTAGATGCATAAATGCATATTCAGATCAAATCCAAGAAATGACTGTCATCATCAACAATAATAAAAAATTGTTGCCTTGATCCAGGCAGGGAGGCAGCAACAATATATATAAAACTATAAAAACTACAATATATAAAAACTAAGAAGTCCTTCATGCGATAAATATATACACAAAATAATAATGTTCATATGCCAACAGAAAATTATGCAATTATATCCATGAATGACTGGTGGTAGTATTGATAGTGATCTCCATCATGCAGTTCCCGAATCATCCAAATGCTCGGCTCCCCGATTGTAGCTTCTTTGGAGAGGCTGTCAGCAACCCCGTTCCGCTCCCTGAAAATGTGTTTACATGTAAAGGAGTCAAATGATGAAATCAATCTTAGAGTTTCATCCAGAATATGACTCAAAGAAAAAGTAGAGCATCTAGATGTTCTATTCAACCAGTCACAAATGATTTTGGAGTCCCCAAATAATTGTATGTCTCTGCAATTTTTCTCCAAAGCAAATTGTATGAGATGTTTTCCAGCTAGTAGTTCTGCAAAATTATTAGTGCCTCTTCTGAAACCCATGAGCATGTTGTAAGAATGACGATGGTTGATATGTAGAATAGCTCCCCCACCACACCTAGTGTCCTGTGCGGCCCCGTCGAAATAAGCCCATGGCTTGCTATGATCAATATGTTCAAGTATAATATTCCTGGGCCTCTGTGGCGGTGGGTCATCCGAGATGAGGGTGTAGTCGGCCAAAACCTTGCTAGCAGTAATAGACCAGCGAGGTGGTGAGTTCTAGAAAATTAAGTGATTTCACGGGATCCAAATAGCCCAGCACATCAGAAGGGGTAGATTGCGTTCCTTGGGAGCAGAAGTGGAGGTATACCAGGTCTGCCAGGCCTCAATAATAGTAATCCCAGCCCATATACTTGATGGAGAAACAACAGGAATAATAATCTCCCACAATTTTCGAGCTTTTGTGCAGTCAAGGAATAGGTGTTGAACGGATTCATTATCACTTTTGCAAAGGTAACACTAGTGAGGGCCATAATGTGCTCGCTTGAGGAAGTTATTGCCTGTAGGTATTTTGTTCGGCAAGATTGTCCACATTAGCATCCGAGACTTGGGGGGGGCTTAAGCTTCCAGAGATGCCTCCATTAATCCGCAATGATCTGAGGTCTTCTAGCTTCTGTCAGGGCCAAGTAACCATCTTTGGGGGAGTATCTCCTAGATTTAGATAGGGCCCAAATTACCTCATCATCGCCTTCAGTGATGCGGATGTGAGAATCCGTAAGTGCCTGAGTACAATCCTCCCATAGTTGTACCCATTTAGGAGGGATATGTAGATGTAGATGAAGTGCAGTTTTCCAGGTCTGTTGCAGGAAAGTGGTATTATCATCATCTGCAATATGAGTTATATGAGTAGAATTGTGGTTTTGAAGGTGATGAATGAGCTCATTAGGTAGTCTATGCATGTTCCCACAGCCAATCCACGGATCACTACCAATGCGCACTTTATTTCCTGAGTGCATTCTCCAAGTAATACCCGATTTGATAGGATTCAATGCCTTATTAACCACCTTCCAGATAATAGAAATCCCAGATGTACATCTGTGTGGTCACCTAATCCAATCCATAATGTGCATCAGGGCGATGTATTTTGCAACAGTAACCTTTGACTAGAGGCTGTCAGCTGATACAAGGTGCCAACCAAGCTTAGCAGCTAAAGAAGATGAGAAGTCCTCGAGTTTTTTTAAGCCCCATCCCCCCCCACCATCATTGGTAAATTAAGGGCATCCCAATTGACCCAAGCAAAAGTCTTGCCTTGCGAGCTACCCTTCTAGAGAAATCTGCAGCAGAGGGATTATATCCTAGTGAGGATACCCTTGGGAATCCATGCCAGAGACATCCAATAAACAGGGGTGGCTTCTAAGACACTCTTGATGAGGGTGAGTCGACTAGCACAAGATAGATATTTGAGGTACCAGATATTGAGTCTTTTTTTCCATCTTTGAGATGAGCCAAGTCCAATCGGTGATCTTGTAGCCCAAGGGCTTTAACTTATACCCTAGATATTTCAGGCCTTATGCTAGTCTCAGTGGAGTAAATGGGAAGCGTTGAAGTGCAAAAAGGATCTCGTGTGGTGTGCATTTTCGTGTTGTCAACGTAGATTTTGTATCATTTATCAACATACCAGTAGCCATTTGAAATAGGGAGAAAGAGGCTTTGATGATGGTAAGATCACCAATGTACCATTGAGAAATATCAAGACATCATCCACAAAAAGTAGATGTGTTAGCATAAAACCATCAGATATCTTTCTGCCCTGTAATATGCCTTTTCTATGTTCATATTTTATGATTCTGCTGAGGTCCTCCATGGCAAGAAGGAAGAGAAATGGTGACAACGGACATCCCTACCGCAAACCTCTTTCAGAGAAGAAAAAGGGGGATGCACTTCCATTAACCAGAATGTTGAAGGGAATGTTAGTTATACAGTTCATAATCCATTTGATGAATACGAATGGAAAACCCGGATGGGTTAAACGCATTCTAGTGTATAACCAATTAACTTTGTCAAAAGCCTTGGATAAATCGACTTTCAAAATCATACTTTTGCATCTCCTGATATGTAGAGTATGTAATCCTTTCTGTGCAGTGCCCACCACCTCATGAATTTGTCGATCTTGTAGGAAGGCGAATTGTTCTGATGAGATGTGGTTGGATAGAATGGGCCGCATGCGGTTGGCAATGATCTTTGCAATAATCTTGTAAATGTAGTTGCAAAGTGAGATAGGGCGATATTCTTCATAGGAGACAGGGTTATCAGTTTTCGGGATGAGCGCTATGAAGGTAGAAGTGATGGATGCTGCTATATTTCCGTTGATTCTGGTATCCTCAACAACTTTTAGCAGATATTCATCTATGATGCCAAAAAGGGCCGAGTAGAACTCAATTGACCATCCATTAGGTCCTGGGATTTTGTCTTTTTTAAACCACTTCAGGGTGGCCTCCAACTCTTCTAGAGTAACTGCTTTGGTCAGGTCCCCTTCCTCCTCTTAATCTACAAACCTTGGAAAACGTTGTGCCACTCTAATGATGTCTGCCAGATTTGCTTCCCGCCGGGCACTGTAAATTCGTTTGAATTGAGAGGTTGCCAGCGTAGCGAGTTGTTGAAATGTGTTGACAACTTGTCCCTGTTCATTTTGAAGCTACCAAATAGAATTAATCGCCTTCCTTCCATTGGCGAACTTATGATAGAATTTGGTATTTGCATCCCCATCCTTCATCCATATTTCCCTACTTCTTAATCGCCAGACTTCTTCACAATCCTTAAGGATTTTCCCTCTAGCAGGGTATAGGGATGTGATCTTTTCCTTGTGTTCAATAGATGTGAATAATCCTCCCTGATCATCTTCATAGACAGATAACTCAGATTCTGTCTGTCGCAGGGAGTGTTCATCCAGGGTCCTTTTGTTGTGAACCCATTGTTTGGACATTTTCTTCAACTCTGTAAAATTTTGAATAAAACCATTTGTGATATTACCCCCAACCCCAAGGGGGTTTGCTTTCTAGTATTCAGAGACAATGTTGATATAAGAGTCTTCCCTAAGCCAGGCAGAGGAGAATTTAAAAGGTCCCTTGGGATTTGTTCTACCCCCTTCAATATCCATATAGATGGGAAGATGATAAGATATCCCCCCAGATCCAACCCATTGTCTGATGTGAAAACCTAGATCAAGTACCTTCTCTTTGACCAAGAAGCGATCAAGTCTACGAGCCAGATCATGTTCCCCTGTCCTGTTATTCCACCAAGTCGCTTGTAATTTAGCTAAAGGGATATCAATCAACTGATGTGAATCCAGGATGGATGAGAAATATTTAGATAGAGAGTCCCTCTGTGCTCTATGTCCCCAAGACTCAACATGACCGATGGAGAAATTGAGATCCCCTCCAAGAATCAGATGGTCTGCCAAAAACAGGTCCGAATCCAGGAGGTTTTCCCAGAAATCAGGTCTGTTTTGACAAGGTCCATATATATTGAAAATCCAAAAATTCATTCCCAGGTCCGTTGAATGAATGTAAGCACCAATATGGCCAACCCCTCCCCAACAATTGAGCAGCTTAATAGAACGGGAGTTGTATCCCAAAGAAATACCCCTAGATCTTCCATGTGCATCCAATCCAATAAATAACCACCCAGGAAACATATTTTGAAGGGTATGGGAAATGACAGAAGCAGGACCAAGAGTCTCCTGTAGAAAGATTATATCATGCGAGTCGGTTGTAATTAACTGACAGAGTGCTAGTTTTTTGTCAGGCCTAGCAAGCCCCCGACAATTGAAGGAGATGATCTTCATGGAGGGGGCTCAGAGGGGGTTTCTCTGGCTCTAAGTACCCCAGGTATAGTGGATTGTTTGCCCAAAGCAATCTCATCTCCTGCCATAGATTGAGCAATAGTGAGCAAGGAGGGTCTTCCCCTATGGTGCTTATGCGGAGGGGGGGAGGGAATGATATCAAGCCCGACATGGTCCAAAGCCTGTCTCTTGGCTTTTGAGCGTGTCAGATAACCAATTACAGGGGGTGCCTGAAAGAATGTGGAAGATGGAGGAAGAGGGGAAATTGAAGGGGAGGAAGGAGTGGGGGTAAAAATGGGTCTGGATGCAACATGGAAAAATATTGGGGAAGAGGCAACAGAAATAGAGGCCAGACCCAAACCAAATGTTACACCAGATGATACACTGGAAGATAAACCAGATGTGATGATATCAAGAAAAGATGTGCAGCAAGGAGAGGATGAAGTGAAGGGTAAGCTCTTACTCGGAGAATGCGAGTCACCGGAGGTCGCCCGAGTTCGTGTTGGAGGCGGGGGAGGAGGTTGATGGGGAGGTCTACCACACTTCTTCAGAGTGGTTGATGGTGGGTCTATAACCTTGTTTGTCGAGGTTGTCTGCATCTCGACCATCCCTTCTGTAGGTTCTGTATTTTGAGGCTGCTCCTCCTGAATTGGGGACTCTTGTGCCACTGGTTCTTGAATCGGGGTCTTTTTGTAGCCCTTGCCATTAAGTGGACAATCTTTATACAAGTGACCCACCTTGTGACATCATCTGCATCTAAAAAGGACACCCTCGTAATCCAATATCTGCCTCCTTGCTGCATTCCTCCACTGAATGTTAATGTGCTCCAGAAGGCCATCAGAGAGATCCAAGTGAACCAAAATCTTGGCAAAAGCCATGCATCCCGTACTTTGAAAAGAGTCATCATATGTGAGGTAGGTGCCAATGGCATTTACAATCCGCTTGAAAACATCCTCCATCCAGAAATGTAGAGGTAGCCCTGGAAGGCGTACCCATATGGGTCCAGCATCGACCCTCTCCTGTTCTGGGTCAAACATAGGCGTCCATCTTCTAAGCAAAACTGGTGCTTGATCAATGTGCCAGACTGTAGAAAGTACCCAGTTGGTGTATGCAAGACAGTTGAACCGGAGAGAAAACCAACCTTTAACGAATGTTTGAACCTTTGGGGGATCTTTCAGGTGATGACCCCAGACCTCCGAGGTCCATTGTTGAAGCTTTTCCACACTGAAATGTTTGTTGCGAACCCGAACAACAAGCGCTTTCTCTGCAATATCCATGGAGTCCAATAATTGAGTGTCCTCGGTGAGTTTTAGGAATACCTCACAGTTCCAGAGCTTCAAGCACTGCTTCTTCTTAGAAACCCCGAAAAATTTAGCAGCAGAAGTCTCTGGTGTTGAGGTAGGATGTGCAGTCGATGATGAAGGGGATGCCCTAGGTCCCGCAACAGCCGTCGATGGAATGGAAGCAAAAATACCTGGGATGGGACCAATTCCTGTGAAATTTCCTAGAGGGGGAGCCTCGGTGGTCAGGGGAGCAGATGAGACGGGTTCCTGTGCAGCAGAGACCAAAAGGCGGTCGGCCAAGGGTATACAGGAGGCGGACGAAGGAGGGTTTGATACCAGAACCGCTTCAAGGGTTTTTTCGCTAGGGTTTGTCAAAAGATCCACAAAAGCTAGAGTACGTGGAGAGAGTGGTTGGGAGATGAAGTCCGGATGTGATGGGGCGTCCTCAGGGAGCGTCACAGAAGGTATGCAGGAGCGGGAGATAGGCGGAAGAGCATCAACTTCATCAGAGAGCTCGCTTTCGAAGGTAAAGTAACCCGTCGTTGTGGTCCTGGGGTGTGTTCAAATGGGCACATCCTCTGAAGGATCCGCAGAATAATCAACCATCTCATCCATAACTGTCGAGACCGCCCGCTGACAGTTGCCTTCAGGTTGATGCTAACAAGAACGGAGATAGTCAGTGAAGTGAGGGAGGGTTGAAGAAAAAACAAACCGCCTGAAGTTAATGAGCCAATGGAGAGCCTGTTTCTAGTTAAGGGTAGTGGAGAAACGAGGGGGGGGAACGACGTCAGAGCTGTTACGGGGGTAGGCGATGTTGTACCGCAGAAACAGAGGGCTGCAGACGGTCTCTGCAGAGAAACCCTAACCTCGTCGCCATGGAAAAAAAATCGAAACTTGCTACTCTTTAAATATGGATTTAACATGTGATTCAGGGGGATATTGGTGGTCACCTTCCTATTTCACTTTGACCTCAACATTTTTTTTCTTTCAGTTTTTTAGTTTCTTTAATTGTATCACAGTGTACTATTTTTGACAATTTTTCGGGTCTAAACTTCCGAAGCTGTTTTGAGGCCTTAAACGAATTTTTTAGGGAAAACATAAAGACTAGAAAAGTCCCAAACTAGGTGGCGGTCACCTTCCTATTTCACTTCAACCTCAACATTTTTATTTTTCAATTTTTTGGTTTCCTTAATTGTATCACAGTTTACTATTTTTGGCAGTTTTTCGGGTCTAAAATTCTGGAGCCGTTTTGAAGTCTTAAACGACGTTTTTAGGGAAAAAAGAGAGACTAGAAAAGTCCCAAATTAGGTGATCAGTTTGTTTTCGGCCTACTCTTTGAGATCTTCAAAACAAGGTATTATGATAGCCAAACAAAGATTGTATGCCAAAGTTAACAAAAAGTATAGATATTTCAGTTCCTTGAAAAAAAATAAAGTTCATCAACATATCTCAAATGAAACCAAAGCTTTTGTGTCTATAAGTGCATTGGAACAACAGAGAATGAAAATTCTGCTATAAACAAACAAATTCTAGGTATTGAAAAACTACTTTAATTGCTCAGGTTTAGGCTGAACCCATGTTGTGACTGAAGGCTTTGCTTCTAGAATGCTGAAATTTCCAGCTTTGACACATTGCTAGGGCTCTATGTTAGTTCTTATTTGTTATGGGAATGGAGTGAGAGTCTTGAATTTGGTTACCAATCTAGCCTTCATATATAGTTGTGCCCGGGTCCAACTCTAGAGCTCTTTTAGAGAGACTATCTACGGAGGAGTTGTATTCTATGTATATGTGTTGGAATCTAATATCTTGGAAATGAGTGGTTAGATCCTCAACCACGCTGCTAGATTTAATACCTCAAGGTTAGCCTCTTCTCGCAACCAATCAATAACACATTTTGAATCACCAAGAATGATGATATGATTTATGTTTTCTAATTTGGCTAGCATCATGAATGCCCAAACAACAATCAAAAATCAATTCGGCTTTGGTATTTGTTCTAGTGCTAAGACCAATTTTGAATTGAACTTATTTATTATCTATCATCCTAATCAGCGCCCCTACTCCACAAACCGTCTCTTGAGCTGCTCCATCAAAGAAGGCCAATGAAAAGTCGAGGTGAATGGAAGGATGTTGTGTTCGTCTCTGAAATTTTCTTTTTTGGAGAGGAAGGTATTCCCTAAAATGGGAGATGATCTTTGAGGCCTGAAGCAAAATACATAACCGATCATCTCTGAAGATAGCCTTATTTCTTAGCAACCATATTCCCCAGGCTATACATATAGCTAGAGTACAAAGATGATTAAATTTATTTGCCCATAAGTAAAGCATTTTTGCAAAAGAGGACCACTTCAAATCTTCTTTGATGCATAAGATTTGTAGAACAAAATACCAGATTTCCCGAGCAACTAAATAGTTTATCAAAAGGTGGTCAAAAGTCTCATCATGATGTTTTCAAAGACCACAACGGCTAGGGCCCTGAAAGCCTTTTTTTTGGAGGTTTTCCCAAGTCAATATTTTGTTATGGAGGACCAAACACGTAAAACATCTTAACCATTTCTAGATGATTCTATACCACCATTTGTCAACTAATGTGATTTGTGAGTAAGCTATTTCTTCATAGTCCAATCTAACTATGATGTTTTTAGTTGAAAAATCCCAACTCCAAACCTAAAAATCCCTATAATTATTTAATCTCACTCCATTAAAGATAATCTCTACTTGAAAGTGAAAGGGTACCAAAGGTGTATGTCCATTTTTTTGCTAGCAATTTATTTGGTCACACACATGTTTTAGAAATTAAAGTTTGGCATGAAAATTCTAACTCACTTTTACATGTTATTTTGAATTTGTCTTCATTGTTTTGAATGGTTAGATCTAACTTAAAATCCAAAGTGATTTGAAACACTATCAAAAACACTATCAATTTTATAATATGGTGTTTTGAATGGTTAAATCTAACTTAAAATCCAAAGTGATTTGAAATATTATCAATTTTATAATACAATCTAAATCCAAAACGATTTGAAATCATTATTTTTTTTTATATTCTTTTGTGATTTGAAATACATCAATTTTATAATACTTATCTAAATCCAAAGCGATTTGAAATCATTAATTTTTTAATTTTTTTTTTTATGAAAGGTTGATAAAATGTTTAGATTTGAAATTCATCAATTTTATAATACTTAGTCTAAAATCCAATGCCATTTGAAATCATTACTTTTATAATATACTTTTTTAAAGAAATGTAGATAAAATGTTTAATGTTAAATTGTTGCATGAAAATTGTGTCGGGATAACAATGTAATGCGAATATAAATGCAAAAGTGCTCGTTAACAATGTTAAAAATAAAATATTCTTTGCAAATCTTAACTTTTTATTAGTATAAGAATTTATTAGTCTTTTTTTCTCTGTAGGGGTTATTTTAACCAAAATATGATATCGAAAAGACAACCATGCAGTAACTATAAAAGAAAAAAAGAAAAATTCTTAAATGGATAAATGTTTTTTTTCATATAAATTTTATAATAAAAAATTACACTCATACCCACTAATAAATATATATATAAACTACATCGTGCACCTTTCCTCACACAATATAAACCAATTTATTGTACCTTGCGAGTGAAAGGGGACCAAAGGTGTATGTCAATTTTTTGTCAGCAGTTTCTTTGGTCACATGTGCATGTTTTAGAAATTCACGTTTTGCTTGATTCTTTAAAGTCAAAATTTTAACTCACTTTTACACGTTATTTTGAAATGGTCTTCATTGTTTTGTATGGCTAGATTTAACTTAAAATCAAAAGTAATTTGAAATCCATCACCTTTATAATACCCGGTCTAAAATCCAAAGCTATTTGAAATCATTAATATTATATATATTTTTTTCTTCATGGTTTTGAATTGTTATATTTAACTTAAAATCCAAGGTGATTTGAAATCCATCAATTTTATAATACTTAGTCTAAAATCCAAAGCGATTTGAAATCATTAATTTTGTAATAATTTTTTTAAATAATAAAATGTTTAATGTTAAGTTGTTGGATGGAAATTGTGTTGGAATACAAATGTGATGTGAATATAAATACAAAAGTGCCCATTAACCATGATAAAGCAAAATAGTATTAATATATATATATATATATATATATATATATATATATATTTAATTTTTTTCAATTCATAATAAAAAATTTAAAATATAATATTTTTTCACAAATTATAATAATGTATTTTGGTAGAGAAAAGATGAGTGATAACTAAGGTTTTTACTATTCGTTAATTAATGGTGAATTTTAGTAATTTAGAGAAGAAATATGTTTCTATTGAAGGAATGACAACACAAGCCTCAGTTTTGTATAGTGTCATACTAAAATCCAAATATGTTCTTCTTGTTGTTCAAGAAGCTTTGACCCTCAATGTTTCTTTGAAAGAGGTTGCCCTCAACTGTGAAAAAAGCTTTGAGATCAGGGATTGGTTTGCGGATTTAATGGGTTTTGGCTGCGATTGACGAATCTCCACAAATGGATTTATGATACATGGAAACCCTCTTTCACTGATAATCCAAATATTTACCCCTTAGCTCAGGATTTTTTTGTTATGGTTTTTTAGAATACTAAGGATAAGAAGAATATTTGTGAATTTGGACCCTGTTTTTGGGGTAGTGCTGGTCTTTTAATCAAACCCTCGTCTCCCACCTTTAATCCAGTTATGGCATCAATCTCCATGGCTCATGTTTGGGTATAGTTCCCAAACCTTCTCCTACATCATAGGAACCTCCCAATATTATCATCCATTGGTAATGCATTAGGGAAGTTTTATTAGTGCAGCTCATAATCTTTTTTTTCTCAAAACCACTTATGCTTGAATATGTGTTGAGATGGATTTCAACAAAGATTTTCCTACTGAGATTAATTTGATGGCCCCAGACTATGTGTGGGTTTAGAAGGTCAATTATGAAAATGTTTCATTTAATAGATGTCAAGTGTGTTATGAAACAGGGCATGTAATAAAAAATTGCCCAAAGCATTTGCAAAATAACAAAGTCCAAAATAATAATTAGAGACCCAAATGGTGGGAAGGAGCTTAGATTGAACACTATACGATATACAAAGAAGAAGAGTTTCAGGGTAAGAAAGAAGAAAAGGAAAAACAAGAAGTTATTGTCAAATATGATTCATTGAAGGAAATAAAAACCAATTAGGAATAAGGGTATGAGGATCCTCTAGATTCAACGACAGTTGAAGTGTAGCATACTGCAGTGAAAGTTGAATCCCCCTCTAAATATTTAAAGGAAATAGTCGGAAAAACAACTTATTGGGTAGATTATGCAAATAAGGAAGAAACACAAGACAATAATGCTTACTCATTGAAGGGTGATCCATAAGACACAACATAAAATGTGGGTTGGATTCAAGTGGGAAAGAAAGGCAAAAATATTTCGCCAAGGAAAACAAGAAGCTAGTCAAAATTAAATAAACAAGTAGTCAAAAACAGAATGTAAATGTAGTTAGAACTAGGAGTGTTTTGGAAAAAAATTAGTTGGAATGGGACTAATTTTTGCATCATGGGGTAATCACACAGGAGCTTCACTTGGGAGCAATACCATACCACATGCATTCATATTGGGGGATATATATTGAGGAAAAAATGACATAATATATTGAGCATATAATAGGGGCTATCGGGTTTTTATATGTTGTTTATAAAAAATGGAGCTCAAAGTTAATGAAAAATATAAACGGGTATTAAAAAATGTTAACGAAAAATATATACCTGTAATATCTAGTGAAAGTAGAGGTTTTTTAAATTGGGAAGGTGCATTGGGTTCATATTGGTAGTGGGTTAAATAAAGTGTTGTTTAGAGATATTTTCCAAGATGTATTCAAATTAAGGGTATTGTTTAGTATGCCACGAAGGCATGTGCTATGTTAGAGGTTCATTGAGTGAATCCCCCCTGGTAATCACTTGAGGGACTGAATTGAGCCTCTGTTCTCAATCTCAAACCTGCAAGGAATATTGGTAATTTTGAAGAAATGTAAGGGTTTTGGGCTGGATCCCAACTTTCTTTTTGAATAAAACTCTCATACTAGTTTCTTTGGAAATAAAAGTATCATAATAATGTAATGTAAAGCTTAAATTTTATGGGTAGCATAAGAAATTATTGGTCTTTCTCTCTTTATAGGGGTTATTTTAACGACTTCCCCTTATGCACATAAAATTGGAACAATAAATAAACAATAGGATATTAAATAACATAACTTAATCATTATATGAATGCATTTACTTTTTATTTAGGTTTTCATAGTTGTGCTGGAATATGTTCCTTTCTTCTTCTTCTTTTACTTTAAGTGTCATATACGATGTTTCACAAGAAACAATAGAGTGAAGATGTCTTTTTCATGGATCTATTGATTTAATTCATCTAGCAAAGAAATCAATTTTTCTAGTAGTAAATTCAACTTATTAGACAACAAGATCAAGTTATCAGTGGATTCGCTAAGGAAATAATAGTTTATACATTGATGGTTATAGGATAGAACTTACATCTTGGGTACACTTTCAAAATGTTTTGAGGATCGACATAATATCAAGGCTAAATCCTTGTTTAACATTAGTTCCATTCATAACTTATGTTTCCATGACTCATATAATTACAATTCCTATGCATGCATATTCCTGAAATTCACCCTACAACTCTCATAAACATTCAATGTCAACAATAATAACATAAATATTATTTCCATGAATAAGACATGGTTGAGGACTCAATCCCTTCTCTCTTTGCAAAGAATAAGATGACTAATAAGAGTGATCCCAATTATGGTAACTCCACTTCATGCTCAAAGGTGGCAAGTGTGGGCCAGAGGGGGGTTTTTTCTTGCATCAAAGGGATAATAGAATCCACCTTCGTGTAGACTCTAAAAAAAGCATATAATGGCTAGATAGAGATGTATGCTATGTAGCAAGGACTCTAATTGGATAAGCAATTTAAATCCCCATAAGCTATTTAGTATTGGAGACTCTCATGACAAAATCAAACACCTTTAATTAAAAGCCACCTTACATGATCTTAAGTTAAATTTTGTTTACAATAGAATTTTGGTCATTCTCTCTACTATTCAAGAATACCATGCATATTTATGTGTTAAGAGATTCGAATCATTATGCAGAAGTAATGGAAAACTCAACCAACAACACGGCCCCAAGAACTTTGATGGTTGGTGAAACCTTGTTGAATATCCTGATCCCCTATTGCGTGTTTGAACCTTAATGGAATGAGGCCCCCCTCCCTAAGAATAAAACCCATGCAAAATATGGCCCCTTGTGGGAGCATGTGGAACGTGTGGGTAGTTGTGTGGCGATTATATGATCCTGTGTGATATCATTTTCACCATGAACAAGGTTAATTCGAACATGGTGGAGGTGATAAGTTAGGACAAGGTGACGAGGATGGATGAGATTTGTGTAGAGATTTGATCAACAAGGAATTAAAATCACCACCATTGTTGATAATGTTGTAGAGTTAAATCTGCTTGTGAATTTGGGAAGTTTGTGGTGGATGAAGGATAGGTTGCAGAAGGAAATTATGCTTGGTCCATCATGCGAGGAAGAAAATTTGATGTGCGTTCATCTATGCACTCCTTATGCACTCATGTTTGTGTATTTTCTCCCATTTTTAGGTATTATTTCCTTCAATGGATTAATTGGGATGTGTATCAATTTCAAGGTTGTTTCAACAATATATTTCATTCATTTGATAACTTGTTAGGGTCCCACCCTAACCCCCTTATTTATGTCATGGGATCACGTCATAGTCAAGAGTCAATAAAACCCATAGTAATATTTGTAAGTGGTTAACCCGCAATTAATGACGGGACCACAGTTAGTTGAAAATGGGCGGTAATATTAGATAGATGGTAAATGGGCGGTAGTATTAGATAGATGGTATTAATAAAACCCACGGCATTGGCCCGTGGTATTGCATGTATGAGTCATATATAAAGGATAGAGACTCCCTGCGAGGAGTATCGTGTCTTGTTTTGTAATCGAGCTCTGCTCTATTGGAGGTTGCCCCCTCGAAGAGGCCTGTGAACATTTCTCTCTGAGTAATAAAATCATTGCTATTCTGTGTTCTGGGTATATTTTCTTCACATATTCTGTGTTCTGGGTATCTTTTCTTCGCATATTCTATGTTCGGTATTACTTTGCAGGTTAAGAGCATAACAAGTGGTATCAGAGCACTTTCCAGGGCTCGGTGGGATCTCCAAATTTTAGCAAATTTTTTTTTGGCTAGAGACGTGTTCCGGCGTCTTTAAACCACGGGATCTGTCGTTAAGCGCATAAACTTGCGGATTTGGGGAGGCATGCACGCAGGAAATACAAGAGGTGGTCATGTCTGTTGGACTCCCTTGTAACCCCTGTGGGTACCCCTTCGAGTAGTAGTGCATTAGACAGAACTGCGCACGGACTGTCTTCCACGTACCCTCTGGGTATATAGGAAGCCCCCTAGCTCCCTTGAAGCCTCGCCATAGATAAACCTTCGGCCGTCTTGTGGCTAAAGTACACCGAGAACAGCACTCGGAGAGATTACTCGCCCGTACGATAGGGTAGTCGGGTTGTACGGCTAAGGGTACGGTCGATCCTCCTTAGTTAGAGCCCTGAAACATTGGGCCGAGTACTACTGTCAGACCCTTATGTATATTGCGATCTGTAGCACCTGACACTCCTCAAGACCATAGTTCCCTTTCTATCGGGGGATCACACATCACCTATTCCAGATCAGCAAGTGCAGCAGCAGCCGACATCAGTCCCGCAGCTCCATCAGATCAGCAGCAGCAGTTTTTCCACCATTCAGATCTCTCAGATCCACCAGATCGGAGTAGTTGCGAAGGGTTCCTGTCCCTGGATATAATTTTCGCAGGACTTTTGGCGGCATTGACATTCTGAGGATTTGGCGACTGCAGTATTGATCAGGAAGGAGTAAAACTCCGTTAGGAGTTTTCCAAAAAAACAAAAAAAGAGTCTGAGATCTTCCGGGGCGCTTATTGGTGACCTAGCCCATCAGAATCAAGACGACGAGCTAAGCAAGGTGGTACCATTCAATTTCTTCATAAAAGTTTTTTAGGCGGTCCCAATTTTTCATCAGGTTGGTGTATGGTAGAAACTCGCGCTCAAGCAATGGCCAATGAAAGGATAGATAAAATTGAAGACCATGTGAACTCCCTCCAAACTGCGGTGAAGAATATCGAACTTGAGCTTAAAGGAATAAGTCACCAGATACATGATGCACTCCCAAAGGGTAAGGAGCCAGCCCACGAGGAGGTGTATAATGGCCATGAATACCATGAGGGTGAGTTTAGCCACTCTCATCACGTCTGGCACACCCATCCACCACCCA
Source organism: Pinus tabuliformis (assembly GCA_031772625.1). NCBI lineage: Eukaryota > Viridiplantae > Streptophyta > Pinopsida > Pinales > Pinaceae > Pinus > Pinus tabuliformis. The sequence goes on along the minus strand of CM062819.1, from coordinate 1,229,196,091 downwards.
GTCAGCGACCTCCCAAGTTGGATATGCATAAATTTGACGGTTCTCACACGTCCGCATGGCTAGCACAAATGGAGCAGTATTTCCAATTGAATCATATCATAGATGAGGGGACTAAGCTTATGGTGGGCACCATGTACTTGGACAATGAACGATGGCAATGGAAGGAATGGCATCAGCGTTGCAATGGACATTTTCAGAATTGGGCCCAATTTGCCAAAACTCTTCGAAGTCGCTTTGAACAGGAAGACTCTTTTTTGGGGCGTCTCACTAAGCTCTGATAGACGGGTACAGTGGAGGAATATATTACTGCTTTTGAAGCCTTAGCCTTCCGCACTAGGGGTCTCACAGATGAGTTCTACATGGAATGCTTTATCAGCGGTCTTAAAGAAGCCATCAAAGCTCAGGTTCTACTCCACCACCCTCCCACATGGACAGAGGCTTGCCAGGTAGCTCGTAAGGTGGAACGTGCATTAACAGCCCAATCCAGCCGCCCCAACTTCCCTGCTAAAGGTCGTCCCTCACAGGTTCCCAATACGACTCAGACACTTAAGATTCAAAAGGTGTCACCTGCGGAAATGGCCGAAAGAAGGAAGCAAGGACTATGTTACTACTGTGATGAAAAATATTCCCCGGGTCATAAATGCAAAGAGCCCAAGTTTTTTCAAATAGATGCCACTGACTACAGCTCCACCGAGGAAGATCCACCACTTGAGGAACAGGAGGCGATCGAAGAAGATAACCAAAAGGAGATTGTATCTGATGAACCAATTATTTCGCTAAATGCATTGGCAGGAATTTCGTCCCCTCAAACTCTCAAAATCAGGGGTTTTCTTAAACATCGCCCAGTAGTAGTCTTGATTGATAGTGGAAGTACCCATAATTTCATCCATCAAAAGATCGCTGAAGCAGCACATTGTTTTGTCAGGGCAGTTTCTAACTTCCAAGTCCAGATTGCAGATGGGGGCACAATGAAATGTGAAGGTCGTTGTGAAAATGTCAAACTTCAAATGGGGGATTATCAATTGAAAACCCACATGTTTGCAATACACATGGGGGGTTGCGACATTGTCCTAGGCGCGGAATGGCTCCGCACTCTTGGGCCAATCACAATGGATTTCCAGGAGTTATATATGAGTTTTAAGATGAACAACTCCACACATACCCTTCGTGGACTACAGGCGGGAGCCCCCTCTATCATCAGCTCGCATAGGATGGAAAAATTGTTAAAAAAGGGCCATCATGGAGTGGTAGCTCAATTTAATGCCATCCAGGTAGCCGACACCATGTCTCTGCCAATTCATCCTGAGATGCAACAGATTTTAAATAAACATCAGACGGTCTTTGACAAGCCTCATGAGCTTCCACCTTCGCGAGGGGAACATGATCATAGCATCACATTGGTTCCAGGGGCCCAACCCCCAAATGTGCGGCCATACAGATATCCGTTCACCCAAAAGAATGAAATAGAGAAAATCATCAAGGAATTGTTGGAAGCAGGTGTCATTCGTCCCAACATTAGTCCTTATTCATCCCCAGTGGTCATGGTCCTCAAGAAAGATGGGGAGTGGCGGATGTGTCCCGACTTCAGGGCCCTCAATAAGTTAACAGTCAAAGATAAATTTCCCATCCCGGTGGTTGACGATTTGCTGGACGAACTCAATGGGGCTCAATTCTTCACTAAGTTGGATCTTCGCTCAGGCTACCACCAAATTCGCATGAAGGAAGTCGACATTCCCAAGACCGCTTTCAGAACTCATGAAGGCCATTATGAGTTCCTGGTCATGCCATTTGGTCTCTGTAATGCCCCCTCTACTTTTCAGAGCCTTATGAATCACCTCCTCAAACCATATCTCAGAAAATTTGTCCTTGTCTTCTTCGATGACATCCTCATCTATAGTGGCACTTGGGCGGCACATCTTCAGCATGTAGATCTACTCTTGCAACTGCTCCGCACACATAAATTATTTGTCAAGATGTCTAAGTGTTCATTTGGCATGGAAGAAGTTGAGTATTTGGGCCACATTGTGGGGCGTGAAGGGGTCAAGGTGGACCCCAAAAAGATCCAGGCAATGCAAGAATGGCCTCAACCTAAGACCTTGAAAAGCTTGAGAGGATTTTTGGGTCTCACAGGCTATTATCGTAAATTTGTCTGCAACTATGGCCGCATAGCGAAGCCCCTAAGGCAACTCCTAAAGTAAAATTCCTTCTTCTGGAACGAGGAAGCACAACAGGCATTTACCGCTCTCAAAACCGCCATGTGTTCCACTCCAGTCTTAGCACTACCGGACTTCACCAAATCATTTGTCATTGAATGTGATGCTTCGGGAACAGGTATTGGAGCGGTCTTAATGTAGGAAGGGCGACCATTGGCCTTCACCAGCCAACAACTAAGTGGGAGGAATCTGGGTGAATCTACCTACGAGAAGGAAATGATGGCCATCTTACATGCAGTCGAGACCTGGCGACCTTACTTGTTGGGGCGACGTTTCCAAATCCGCACAGATCATCACAGTCTTAAATATTTTTTGGAGCAATGCCTATCTTCCCCACAACAAAATAAATGGTTAGCCAAAATGCTGGGATATGATTATGAGATCATTTATAAGAAAGGGAAAGACAACAGTGTAGCAGATGCATTGTCACGCCAATTTGAGGAGGAAAGTAATCTACTCGCAATTTCCCTCCCCATTCCAGAGTGGATTGAAGAGGCTCGCAGGGAATGGTTTTCACATCCCGAGCTCTCCCAACTCATTTCTCAATTGCAGGTAGATCCTAATTCCAGCAAGGGCTACTCGTGGTAGAATGATATTCTTCGCTACAAGGACAGAGTCGTAATATCACCAACATCCACCCTCAAAAGTCACATTTTGGCAGAATTGCACTCATCTCCCATTGCAGGACATTCGGGCTTTCAGAAGACGTATGCTCACACCAGAAGATCATTTTTTTGGACCGGCATGAAACAGGACATCCTTACTTTCGTAGTAGAATGTGACGTCTGTCAAGGCCACAAAGGGGAAACCGTCAACACACCAGGCACATTACAACCATTGCCCATTCCGGCGTCAATTTGGACAGAGGTCTCCATGGATTTCATTACAGGTCTTCCAAAGTCTGGGAACAAGTCAGTCATCATGGTGGTTGTGGACCGACTGTCGAAGTATGCTCATTTCTGCGCCCTACCCCAACCATTTACACCAACCTTGGTTGCTCAAACTTTCATGGATCAGATCTTCAAATTGCATGGCATGCCCACTTCTATTGTGTCCGACCGCGACCCAATCTTCACCAGTAATTTTTGGCAGGAGCTCTTCAGAATACAAGGCACTCAACTCAAACTCAGGACTTCATATCATCCGCAAACAGATGGTCAAACCGAAGCCGTCAACAAATGTCTAGAAACCTACCTTAGGTGTTTCACTTCAGAAAAGCAACACCTTTGGGTACAGTGGTTACCTCTGGCGGAATGGTGGTATAACACCAACTATCATGCCACCACCAAAATGACTCCCTATGAAGCAGTCTATGGTCAACTACCGCCTTCCCCTACTTCTTATCTCACGGGGTGCTCCAAAGTACAAGCTGTGGATCAACTCCTACAACACCGCGCAACCATGCTCGCCCATCTGCGAGAATCTTCATCAAGCTCAGACCCGTATGAAGCAACAGGCTGACCAACATCGCTCAGAGTGCCAATTTCAAGAAGGGGATCAGGTCTTTTTGAGGCTGCAACCATATAAGCAAACATCACTCAAAGACAAGGGTTGTCAAAAGCTCTCTCCAAAATTCTACGGACCATACCAAGTACTTCAGCGCATTGGAGAAGTGGCTTACAAGTTGGCTTTGCCACCTACAGCAAAAATCCACCCAGTTTTCCATGTATCGTGCCTCAAGAAAGTGATTGGGAACAATTGCCGAGTTCAAACCAGTCTACCTGAATTGGACGAAGAAGGGTCAATCTGGTTTCAACCTGAACAGGTTCTAGACACACGAGACAAGCACCTGCGGGGCCGCATGATTAAGGAGGTCCTCGTCAAATGGAAAGACACCTCTCCGGAAGATGCAACTTGGGAACCAACCACTATTCTTCAGCAGTTTCCGCAGCTTCAGCCTTGAGGAAAAGGCTAGTCTTAAGGGGGAGGGCATGTTAGGGTCCCACCCTAACCCCCTTATTTATGTCATGGGATCACGTCATAGTCAAGAGTCAATAAAGCCCATATTAATATTTGTAAGTGGTTAACCCGCAATTAATGACGGGACCACAGTTAGTTGCAAATGGGCGGTAATATTAGATAGATGGTAAATGGGTGGTAGTATTAGATAGATGGTATTAATAAAACCCACAGCATTGGCCCATGGTATTGCATGTATGAGTCATATATAAAGGATAGAGACTCCCTGCGAGGAGTATCGTGTCTTGTTTTGTAATCGAGCTCTGCTCTATTGGAGGTTGTCCCCTCGAAGAGGCCTGTGAACATTTCTCTCTGAGTAATAAAATCATTGCTATTCTGTGTTCTGGGTATATTTTCTTCGCATATTCTGTGTTATGGGTATCTTTTCTTCGCATATTCTATGTTCGGTATTACTTTGCAGGTTAAGAGCATAACATAACTTTTCAATGCTATTTTGGTGTATGATCCCCATTTAGAGTGGAAAAGGTCGATTATGGATCATGACCAACATGAAACTCTCCTCTCGCTCTATTTGTGAAAGGGAAATCTCGTTTGGTGTTAATTGCAATGTATAACAAGGGATTTTCACATCACGGGGATGACAAAGAGTATAGCTTTTTGGATTAAAAAATAAAAAATGGTAATTTCTACACTTAAAGTAATGGTTGATGGGTTAACGAACCAATTCAACTCCAAGATGAACATTATGATGGAACAAAGGTAGCTAATTCACCAATTGAGTGAAGAGATTAAGGATATTCACCTACCCTGACAAAGTCTTTGTGGCACCCTCTAGGTTCGTCAATATGTAGTGGTTACTCTAGTTTTATTGGAAAAATTAGCACTTTATCCAAAGGCTAATGTCCTTGACCCGAATTGAGTGGCCTCAAAAAAATATATGGTGATTCTATATGATTGATGTAGTAATTTTTGAAGCTTATTGATGTAGTCTTGCTAGTAAAATTTGATTATGTTGGTAAACTATTGTCTAATCTTGGGCATATTTTATAGAATATATACCTTTTGATATGGTTGGTTATATGTAAAAAAACTATACTCTCATAGAATAGAATTATTGGTACTAGATCAATGAAATTCGAGCAATTTTGAAGCTCATTTTTTAATATGTAATCTTGTTGTGTGTTTGCACCAATTTTTCTAGTATAATTTGTTAGTTTTTGTAGCATCGGATATGTTTTCTAGTCTTAGTTTGTGTTTAATAGACTAAGGAACATGAGATATTCAAAACTCTAAAAAGGTTCCGTGGGATAATATTGTGAATTTCCTTAATTAAATCAATTAACCATCATTTTTCTTTCCTAAGTCCAACTTAGGAAAATTGGTTAATTAATAGGAATTAATTAAGGAAAGGTGAGAAAGCTATAGAAACTCACATGGATCGAGTTTGAGATGATATTAGCCATTAATAATGATTTAATCATGGTCATGGGTGATCCAATGAGAGATTATAAGAGCAAGTTAATGGGGTTGGAGATAGACACATCAGAGACACATGGAGAGTGAGTTCCTTGGTAGATTGAGTTATCCGCTGCAGTGATTCAGTAAGAAGAAGAGTTTGAGTCAGAGAAAGGAAGCATCAGTGATTGAGGGAGAAGTAACAACCAAGTTCCGTAGGATATTTCCGTCTCTGGAGAGCCAACAAAGAGAGAGGCTGAAATATTCTGTAGAAAATCTGTCTAGGTTGAGCGAGTAAGCTAGAAAACCCATTGCAAGTGTCATAATGAGATTGATTTAGTGGCATAAGGATGAGAGAGCACCAGAAGGTAGAATGATACATTTCTGGTGATAAAGGGAGGCTATATGACCCAGTTGTAGGAAGTTCTGGAGGTCGTACGCCTTTCCCAGGCTAGCAGTGCGAGCAACCAGTCAGGTAGTGTGAATAGGCTAGGAGGAAGCTGAATTATTTTGGCAGAGGGAGAATTTTCTCCTAAATATTTCTGGCGAGATTATTTCTGGAGGATTTCCAGTCAGGAATCTAGATTATTGTACTTAGATTTGCTATTGCATAATAATAAAATAAACCCTCATCTACTGCATCGCTTTTCCCTTCGGGGTTTTTCTAGGGATGTTAGCCAAAAAATATTGGTGGCATTTTTATTGTGTATGCATCTATTCTTCTTAGTTCCAATTTATTTTCCAAAGCGTAATTTAATTGTGAAGAATTACAGTGTGATTTATTCATAATTTGTTGTAACAAATTAACTGCATAATTAATCAGTTAGAAGGATAATTTCCAATTGTTCCAATTTCAAGGAATTTTCACATGGTATCAGAGCTACATTGAAGATTAGATCAGAGGCTCATAAGTGAGAGAAATTTTTTTTTAGTTTCAAAGGGAGTTCTAAGCATAATTTTTTAGGATTTGTGTAGGCCACCAGAAAAGAAAAATTGATCAACCTTAGTTGCAGATATTTGTAGGCAGGTGTGGATTTGCTGGATAGAGGGTTCTAGTGAGCAGATCAATCCGTTCTTTCAGCAGATATCAGTGTAGTTGGTTTGCATCAAGTTTTTCAGCAACAAATAAACGTTGAGTGGAAGAGAAAAGTACACACAAGAAGAGGAATTTCCATAAATTCTCAGAGGATTTCCAGATCCATTTTTCAGGAGGAGATCCAAGATTTCTAGTTGTAGTAGGCCATAATAGTTTTGCAATCAACTAGTGAGACCTTCAGGAGAAAAATATCATGTGCCAGATTCTGGAGAAAGACTTCCAGATGGTTGAGAGAGTTTCTCAATTGATGTGTTGTAGTTTATGTGAGAATCGAAGGACTTCCGAAAGAAAGCAGTAGCATATATGCACATTCCTAAGGGAGTACAAGTAGCGGAAAGAGGTTGAGCAAGAAAGGGAGGATATTCATGTTTATTTTCCATTATCTTTTAAATTTCGCAGAGATGGTCGCATTAGGTATCAGAGATCACGATAGACTTGATGGAGCCTCGAATTTTGGCATTTGGAAGGCTAGAATGTTATTCTTGTTGAATGAGCATGGCCTGAAGGAGTTCGTGACACTAATTGTAGTTGTACCGATAAACCCTATCTAGTTCAAGGAGTGTAGGAAGTATATGGCCAAAGTAAAGAGGATGGTGTTGGACGAAGTTCGAGATCATATTTTTCCACACATTACAGAGAAAGAAATAACAAAGGAAATGTGGGATGTTGTTGTGAAGTCACACCAAGATCCATATGAGAATCAGAAAATGGTTCTCAAGGAGAAGCTAAAGACCACAAAGATAGTAACACCCTCCTCCCACATCTACCCAAGTAACCGGCCAACTTGGGTAAGCATGTGATGAGAAGTTACTATGATATTATTCAATTCCCGATGTGTTAGTTAAGGAAGTGGAGCTAGCAAAACACATCACACGTACCTTCCACATCAACAACAAAACTCCCATGAGCCATCCCAACCACTCAGGTAACCACCCCTGAGACCAACTAAAGTTTTAGTTCATCAAACCCTTGGACGCTCCCTTGATATGGACCAGGGTGCATTTAGGATACTCTAGAGGCTCCCACAACAAGGGCAAGGGAGTGTCTGAGGCATTTTTTCCCTAATGTTGTGCATGCGACTTCAAGATTTGTGCCGCTTTTTCCAGCCCAAACTCAGGTCACTGCCCAGAACTCAATGACACCTTCAAAAATGAAATTTCACAAACAAAAAAAGATACATTTGCAAAAAAATAAAAAAGTACTAGACTGGACCCTTATTAGCCATGACAGGCATTTCATCAAACATGTCACAAACATGAAAGCTACAGGTCTTAACAACAAAATTGAGCATAGGGGTCTCATATTTATCTGAGAATTGCTAAGAATCATTCATTCCTCAACACATTAGTTGCAATTTCATCTATTATGCCATAGATACATTGTTTATTCATTTAGAAGTAAAAGCATGATGAGAGCCATACATAGCCATTGTCATAATACCTGTTCATAACCAACATAATAACAACAGAAATATCAAGGAAACAAAAACCATATAATCCACATATAAACCAATATAATACTCATGAATTAACAAGGAGAAATAACCTCATATTAATGATGTAAAGGCCAACAAAATTTGGGACTTCCACCAACCACCTGACCATAGACATGGCTGAGCCAAATCTCTCTTCAGCTAGTCACCCCCATGCCATAGTCCAAGCATGAATGTGGGATCTCATGGAACAATCCATCAAAACCAAACCAAGGCTTCTAGAGGCCAAAATTCCTCAACCCATCAAATAGTGATTCCACCTCACAATTGGACATCACAAACCATCACTAGATTAGTCTCTACGCAAGCCTTCCAGGGCTCCAAAGCATTTGTTCCAGTTAAGGATACTAGGACTAGTAACTAAACCCACAACTGTCGCTGGGATTCCAGAGCGTTTGTCAAACCAGGGCTTCTAGGACTAGTAAATCAAACCACCAAGTTCTTCCAAAGCGTTCTTCCAACCAAGGCTTCCAGGATTAGTAACTCAACCCAAGCTTTTACAGGGCTTCTAGAGCGTTTGTCCAACCAAGGCTTGCAGGAACTAGTAACTCAACTCAAGCTAAAGGAAACATGAGAACCAACTAGAAAAATAAAGAAATGAACCCACAACACCATGGCTATCCTGAAAATGGAAAGGCTAGGAAAATACACTGTCAATCTAGGCAATCCTCCATGCCAATAACATATCATGACTAATAAACCACATGTATATGCCATGCATGCCAAAAATAGTGAGGAAAACATACATGCAACTCGGTACCTGTAAGAAAAACCCGTTGTAGTTGTTGATTCCGATGTCCTCTTGCACTTTCCTACTCTTCCTTTTCCTTCTTGCTCCAAGCATCCAAGTATGCCACATTCTCCAAGTGTGCTCCAAGAAAACTCTAAGTGTCCAAGAGTATGAGAGAGAGAATAGAATGAGAGCTCCAAAACTGAAATGACTAAAAGATACCAACTGATCCTTAGAAGCCCTTTTATTAGAGAGGCCTCTATTTTTATTCATTTTTCCATTATTTTTCTTCATTTTCCTCCTCACATGCAACCTGTGACCTTACAACTCCCTTTTCTCCTAATTTCCATTATTTTCATAAATAAATGTGCCAAAATTCCACTTTGCCTTTCCAAATCCTTTGCCATTTCCTTTTCCAATTTCCTTAGCCATTAATCAATCACCGGTGATCCCCATCACTATTCTTTTGCCCAACATTGAGCTTGGAATAAGTGTCCCATAAACTGTGGTTATTTTTTTTGCCTTTATTAACTTTTATTTCATGGAATTTTTACTAAGGTTATTATAGAACCCTTCCCCTTAGGGGAACACCGTCATCGGTGTTCAAAAACACCTACAACCAACAAGGCTACTGTAAGAAAAACATACTGCTCATGGAGCATTATAATCGAGCTTGTTACAGTATTTACAATGATCATCACACTAAGAAGCAAACCAACATGACAACATAACAAGTATAACATCATAATAACATGACGCCCATATTGCTTATTGGATCTTTATAACATAGCTCATGGCAGTATTTACATCCATATACATATGTACATATAGCAAGCATAACCAAAACATATACCAAAACATCCACTCAACTAGCGAATAACGAAGGATACATAACCTGCATCTGATCCGCCATCTCCCATGTGGCTTCATTGGGCCCAACGTGCTTCCATTGCACTTTAACTTACTCGATTGCTCGATTCCAGGGTATGAGAATATTTCTCTGTAAAATGCACTGCGATTCAGGTTGGAATTCTCCTTTTGGCTCCACCTGCAATACAAACCATTCAATCACATGATCAACATCTTTAACATACTTACTAAGCAATGACACATGGAAAACATCATGGACTTTCACTATCGAAGGCAATGCAAGTCGATAGGCTACTGTCCCAATCCTTTCAATAATCCTAAAAGGTCCACAAAACCGGGGTGCCATCTTGGCAATTTTTCCATTTTGCAAAGAGCTCTTCTTCGGTTTGATGCGTAAGTACATCTGTTTCCTAACCCATAACTCCTTGAATAACCTATTCTGATCTGCATAGCTCTTCTACCTATCCTGTGATACTTTCAAATTCTTCTTGATTACCTTCATTTCTCGCTCCATGTCTGCCAATATGTTTGGTCCAATCAACACCATGTTAACTGGATCACTCCAACTAATGGGAGTATTACGACTCCGCCCATACAATAGCTCAAACAGAATCATCATTAGTGACTCTTGGTACCCATTGTTGTAAGTGAACTTGACTAGTGGAATGTACTCTTCCCACTTCCACCACTAATACATCACATACATCCTCAACATGTCCTCCAATATCCTGTTGACCCTCTTTGTCTGTTCATCTATCTGTAGATGATAAGCTGTAATGAAGGCCAACTCTGTGCCCAAACTTGCAAATAACTCCTTCCAAAACTTGGAAGTGAACTTCACATCCCTATTTGACACAATATTCTTCAGAACTCCATGCAATCTAACCATGTCCATGATGAAGACCTGTGCTACATCACTTGCTGAGAATGTAGACTTCACTAGAATGAAGTGCGCTACCTTTGTCAACCTATCCACCACTACCATGATGGAATCATGTTGTCTCATTATCCTCGGAAAACCTATCATAAAGTCCATGGAAATGACCTCCCATTTCCACTTTGGAATCAGAATCGACTGTAGTAGTCCACCTGGATTCTTACACTCTTCCTTCACCTGCTAACAACCCAAGCACATAACCACAAAATCTGGTATGTCTCTCTTCATATTCAACCAATAATAAAATTTCTTCACTGCTTCATCATATTCTGATAACCTGGGTGACCTGAATATGGTTTCGCATGAAACTCCCTGAAGATCACCTTCTTGAGCTCATTGCTATCTAGCACATATATCCTGTCCCTAAATATAACCAATCAATCTTCTGTAAGATGATAGTCCACATTCTATGCACCTACATCTCTACTTATACCTATACCACTACCTGTACCTGTACTGTACTCTACTGCAACCTATCCACAACCTCCATATACTTGTCATCCCGCTGACCTGCTTGCAAGATCCTATCCAATAAATCTGTCCCATAGGAGCTCATAGCTGTTATGTGATTTACCTATATCCGCTTGCTAAGAGCATCTGCCACCATGTTCTCTTTACCTTTGATATACCTAATCTCAAAGTCGAACTCACTAATTGTGGCCAACCACCGAGCTTGCCTTCCATTCAAATTTGGTTGGTCAAATAGATACCGCAAACAACTATGGTCACTTATCAATATAAACCTCCTACGAAGAAGATAATGCCTCCACATATTCAATGAATGTATGATCGGTGCAAACTCAAGATCATGTGTCAGGTAGTTCTGCTCATTCTCATTCAGTTTTCGTGACTCATAACATACCACCTGTCCATCCTACATAAGGAGTCCACCAATTTCTCCCTTTTGAGCATATGTACATATAACAAACTCTTTGTCTGTATCTGCATCATTTAACACTAGTGCATGTGTCAACAACTGCTTGAGATGCTCAAAACTGGTCACATACTCCTCTGTCCATTCAAACTTCTTACCTTTCCTTTGCAATGATGTGATATGATAACTAATCTACGAGAAGTTCACAATGAACCTCCTGTAATAACCTGCTAACCCCATGAAAGATCTCACCTCATCCACATTCCTAGGAGCTTCCCACTCCATGATAGCTCTTACCTTTTCTGGGTCCACTGCTATGCCATCCTTGGAAACCACATGTCCCAAGTAGTGTACCTCAGTCTGAAAGAAATTGCACTTGTTGAGCTTAGCATACAACTGATGCTCTCTCAACAATCTCAACATTGTTGCTAAATGCTCGGCATGCTCTTCTTCATTTTTTGAATATACCAATATATCATCAATGAACACAATAACAAACTTGTCCAAATACGGATGCAACACACTATTCATTAAGCACATAAAAGTAGTTGGAGTATTAGTTAAACCAAATGGAACTACAACAAACTCATAATTCTTATACCTGGTTCAGAAAATTGTCTTGTATGTCCTCTTCTTTAATGCATACCTGATGATATCCGGATCTCAGATCAATCTTCGAGAACACTGTTGCTCCCTTCAACTGATCGAACAAGTCATCAATCCTCGGTAATGGATACCTATTATTGATGGTCACTTTGTTTAACTACTTGTAGTCAATGCACAACCTGAGAGTACCATCCTTCTTTTTCACAAACAGTACGATGCGCCCCATGGTGAGACACTTGGCCTAATGTATCCCTTATCCAACATTTCCTTCGTCTGTAGCTTCAACTCTACCAACTCAGGGGTACTTATCTTGTAAGGTTCCTTTAATGCCGAAGCTTCCCCTAGCACCAACTCAATAGAAAAGTCTACTTCCTTGTGGGGTGGAAACTCTGAAATATCTGCAGGAAATACATCCTAGAACTGCTATAGAACTAGGTACCTACTCAAAACATCTCTATCCTCAACATCCTTACCTTTGTCACGAGAAATGTGCATTGCAAATAACACACACCCTTTCTTGTGACTATGCTTGGCCTGCATAGATGTCACCATTCTAATTGATGTTTCTTTCTTCTTACCTCACAAGACTCTTTGTTCCCCATTGTCACCCAAGCACTCAATGGATTTGTCCTAAAAATCCACCTTGGTTCTATGAAGGTACAACCAATCCATCCCCAAAAACATATTATGTGATCCAAATGTCAATACATTCAAATGTCCTGAGGTAGGCTTACCATTCAAATCAAATCTACAAGCTCTTACCCAATGATGAACTTTCTTCTTGGTACCTATAGCTAACTACACTAATCAAGACTCTGCATGAAATTCTTTATTCAAACCACACTTATCCACCAGGTCAGGATTAACATAACTATAATTAGATCTAGGGTCAATCAAAATAGAAACAACTCAATCACAAATCTTACTGTCCATCTCAATGATAGATGCCTGATGGTCTACCTGTCCGTTGTCCAACACTGCATAGATATGAGGAATTCTTTTTCCAACATCCCCAATAGTATGTGCCTCCTGATCATTGTATATTTGCGATCTACCACCCTGATGTTGTGGACAATCTCTCCTCCAAAAGTCCAACACTGTAAAGGATTCCAACCTTCATCCTTATTTTGTTCCTCTAATCGAAGTCCCTGTCCTCTGTCAGATGCATTGAACTTCTTAGATGGCGTTGCATTCTCTTTACTACCTATACCCTGAGGTATTTCTCGCTTTTTGTCCCATTTTCAATTGTTCTTTGCATTATTGTGCCTTTTTTTCACTTTAAAATATTACTTTTTTTGTTATTTCTTAGAATTAAAAAAAGTATAGATTTTCACATACATATTTCTAGATTTTAGCTGAATTTTTTGTCTTTTCTGTCAGTGCTATAGCTCAAGGCTGAACATTTCAGCTAGCTGGAAAGAACAATAGAGTTCATCAACATATCTCAAATGAAACCAGAGCTTTTGTATCTAACTGCATTGGAACAATAGGAAATGAAAATTCTGCTATAAACAAACAAACTCTTGATACTGAAAAACTACTTTAACTGCTCAGGTTTAGGTTGAACCCAAGTTGTGCTTGAAGGCTTTGCTTCTAGAATGCTGAAATTTCCAGCTTTGACCCATTTCCAGGGCTCTATGTTAGTTCATATTTGTTATGGGAATAGAGTGAGAGTCTTGAATTTGGTTACCATTCTAGTCTTCATATATAGTTGTGCCTAGGACCAACTCTAGAGCTCTTTTAGAGAGACTATCTGCAGAACTGTTGTATTTTTTGTATATGTATTGGAATCTAATATCTTTGAAATGAGCAGTTAGATCCTCAATTATGTGTTTCCACGCCGCTAGATTTAATACCTCAAGTTTAGCCTCTCCTCACAACCAATGAATAACACATTTTGAATCACCAAGAAGGAGTATATGTTTTATGTTTTCTAATTTGGCTAGCATCATGAGTGCCCAAACAACAATCAATTTTTCTTTGGTATTTGTTTTAGTGCCAAGACCAATTTTGAATTGAACTTATTTATTATCTGTCATCCTAATCAGCCCCCCTACTCTACAAACCGTCTCTTGAGCTGCTCCATCAAAGAAGGCTAGTGAAAAGTCCTGCTGAATGGAATGATGTTGTGCTCTTCTCTGAAATTTTGTTTTTTGGAGAGGAAGGTATTATTTGAAATGGGAGATGATCTTTGAGGCTAGAAGCGGAATACATAACCAATCATCTCTGAAGATAGCCTTATTTCTTAGCAACCATATTCCCCAAGCTATACATAGAGCCAGAGTACAAAGATGATTAAATTTATTCGCCCATAAGTAAAGCATTTTTGCAAAAGAGGACTGCTTCAAATCTTCTTTGATGCATAAGATTTGTAGAACAAGATACCAGATTTCCTGGGCAACTAAATAGTTTATCAAAAGGTGGTCAAAAGTCTCATCATGATGTTTTCAAAGACCACAATGGCTAGGGCCCTGAAAACCTATTTTTTGGAAGTTTTCCTAGGTCAATATTTTTTTTGTGGAAGACGAGACACGCAAAACATCTTAACTTGTTTGGGATATGCCATTTCCAAATGATTCTATACCACCATTTGTCAACTAATATGATTTGTGAGTAAGCAATTTCTTCATAAACCAATCTAGCTGTGATGTTTCTAATTGAGAAATCCCAACTCCAAACCTGAAAATCCCTATAATTATTTAGTTTCTCCATTGAAGTTAATGTCTTCTTGAAAGTGAAAGGGTACCAAAGGTGTATGTCCAATTTTTTGCTAGCAATTTCTTTGATCACACACATGTTTGAGAAATTAAAGTTTTGCTTTGGTCACACACATGTTTTAGAAATTATAGTTTTGCATTATTTTTTGAGATGAAAATTCTAAGTCACTTTTACACGTCATTTTGAATTTGCCTTCATTATTTTGAATGGTTAGATATAACTTAAAATCCAAAGTGATTTGAAATACAACCAATTTTATAATATGGTCTAAATCCAAAGCGTTTGTTTTGAATGGTTAGATATAACTTAAAATCCAAAGTGATTTGAAATACAATCAATTTTATAATATGGTCTAAATCCAAAGCGATTTGAAATCATTAATCTTTTTAATATTTTTTGTGATTTGAAATACATCAATTTTATAATACTTGGTCTAAATTCAAAGCGATTTGACATCATTAATTTTTTTTAATATTTTTATTTTTATTCTTTTTGTGAAAGGTTGACATCATTATTTTATATATATATATCTTGGTCTAAATTCAAAGCGATTTGACATCATTAATTTTTTTTAATATTTTTATTTTTATTCTTTTTGTGAAAGGTTGACATCATTATTATATATATATATATATATATATATTGTTTTTTAAATGAAAAGTTGATAAAATGTTTAGATTTGAAATTCATCACTTTTATACTTAATCTAAAATCTAATGCGATTTGAAATCATGACTTTTATAATATATTTTTTTAAAGAAATGTTGATATAATATATATATTTTTGTTGATAAAATGTTTAATGTTAAATTATTACATGAAAATTGTGTCAGGATAATATTGTAATGTAATATAAATGCAAAAGTGTTTGTTAATAAATAGGGAAAATCTAAGGATGAAAAATTATCTTGAAGTTTAAAAATATTGGCAAATCTCATTAACCTCTAATATGCAAATTATAAAATATTTATTGATGTATTTGTAAAACTATTCAAATTTATAATGATTTTATATATACTCTCTATATAATGTTTGTGATTTTTAAGGTAAAATAATTTTATATTGTAAAATTTGGGCGAATCATTGTTATAAAAAATGGAAATTGGAAAATCTTTTTTCAAAAAAATCATGGAAAATTAGCCCACCTACAAATAGTAGCCTTTAAATGTTTCCATATAACAATGTTAAAAACAAAATATTCTTTGCAAATCTTAAATTTTATTAGTATAGAAATTTATTAGTCATTTTCTCTCTATAATAGTTATTTTAAATGAAATACGATATAAAAAAGCAAAAAACCATACACTAAGTATAATTTTTTTTTTTAAATAAATAAATATATATTTTTTTATTAATATAAATTTTAAATAATAAAAAATTACATTCATACCCACCAATAAATATATATTAACTACATCGTGCACCTTTCCTCACACACTACAAACCAATTTATTGTAATAATAATAATAATATCCATTTTAAGGTCACGACCAAGCCAGACACCAAATTGGTGTATGAGACCCCCTTGTTTGTGGGACAAGGGACCCACCTCCGCGCAGCGATTTGACTGCTAAGTCTACGAAGGCATACATACTCTACCCCCTCTGGTTTTGAACCTGTGACCTCTTAAGAGGAAACACACACTTTTAACCATTGTACCTTGCGAGTGAAAGGGGACCAAAGTTGTATGCCAATTTTTTGTTAGCAATTTCTTTGGTCGCATATGCATGTTTTAGAAATTCACGTTTTACTTGATTCTTTAAAGTCAAAATATTAACTCACTGTTACACGTCATTTTGAAATGGTCCTCATTGTTTTGTAGGGCTAGATTTAATTTAAAATCAAAAGTGATTTGAAATCCATCACCTTTGTAATACTCGGTCTAAAATCCAAAGCTATTTGAAATCATTAATTTTATATATTTTTTTCCTTCATGGTTTTGAATGGTTATATTTAACCTAAAATCCAAGGTGATTTGAAATCCATCAATTTTATAATACTTAGTATAAAATCCAAAGCGATTTGAAATCATTAATTTTATAATATATATATATATAATAAAATAAAATAAAATAAATGGTTTAATATTAAATTGTTGCATGGGAATTGTGTTGATACAAATAATGTGAATATAAATACAAAAGTGACCATTAAACTTGATAAAACAAAATAATATATATATATATATAAAATTATAATTTGTATTTTTAATTTTTTTCACTATGGTTTAATTTCTTTTAATTCATAATTAAAATTTTAGAATATAATATTTAAAAAAATTAAAATATCATAATAATGTATTTTGGTAGAGGAAGGATGAGTGATAATTAAAGTTCTTGTTATTCGCTAATTAATAGTGAATTCTAGTGATTTAGAGAAGAAATATGTTTCTATTGAAGGAATGGCAGTAGAAGCCTCAGTTTTGTATAGTACCATTGTTGGTGTCTAGGTATGAACGATTTATTCACTCTATTCCGACATTAATTTATCAATCCGAGTGCGTATCCTTTCAAGGCAACGCGCAAAGTATATGCAGGGGCAAGAACACAATCCGTTCCGACCAAGGGCTCACAGCTAAGATTCAAAACATGATTGTAAGAGTAAATAAATTACAGAACTCCAAAAACAATTACAAGAAATAAAGAATTATAACAGCAAACATAAACTATCAAATAATGTACACACAAAGATGCATCACCTGATCAGAAGAGCAAGCCCAACTCTCTGATCAGGGCTGCGTTAGCCATAAAAAAGATTAGAACAACAAAACAGATGATATTTTATTAATTTGTAACAGGTGATTACAATAGGGGCATCCCCATTTACAAGAACATTCTTTTTTTTTATACATAGCACAAGAGAATAACATATCTCCCTGAAACACAGTAACCGCATATGCATAAAGATACATCTGTTGGAACGACATCAATCACCAAATGACCGAGATAGCAAAAAGGCCCAAGAATAGTTCCAGGGGATCGTGACTCCAGCTACGCAGTCTCCTCAGGGCTGGCCGTTACCAGATCTGTTGCGAAATGCTGAAGCGAGGGTTCCTGTTCTCCAAGCTGTGGTCAAATATTCAATTCAGTGTTGCAAATAGATAAGACTCCGTGACTTTACTTCATTAATTAAAATATTCCAATTGGACAAGTTAGGGGTATTTACCTCATAAGTTTAGCATAGTAACGTGGGTAAATAAGTACAAAAAGGGTCA
Source organism: Pinus tabuliformis (assembly GCA_031772625.1). Classification (NCBI taxonomy): domain Eukaryota; kingdom Viridiplantae; phylum Streptophyta; class Pinopsida; order Pinales; family Pinaceae; genus Pinus; species Pinus tabuliformis. Next base: position 1,229,177,966 of record CM062819.1, on the reverse strand, counting down.
AAAAGGATAATAAAAATGGATAGAAAGATAGCCAGATTCGGTGCCCCACAGTCATACTAAAATTCAAATAATGTTTTTCTAGTGGTTCAGAAGCTCTAACTCTCAATGTTTCGTTGAAAGAGGATGCCCTCAATTGTGAAAAAAAGCTTTCAAATCAAGGATTGGTTTGCGGATTTAATTATTTTTGGCTGTGATTGACCGATCTCCACAAATGGATTTATGATACGTGGAAACCCCTTTTGACTGATGATCTAAATATTTACCCCTTAGCTCAGGGTCTTTTTGTTATGGTTTTGTTGTAGCGGCTACAACCATACTCCAAAATTTTTCCTTTGTTTTGTTTTAGAGCCTCCCTCCTCGAAATCACCGCATCTATCCTGCGCTAATTAGGTACCTGTGTTTATTTGAGTTCATTTTTCATTTCACACCTTGTGTTCAACTCAATTGTTCCGTTGGTCAACCACAAGCATACCCAACACTTGGTTCACATACGGTCAATCGGCTGTAGGGCAAAATTGTGCAAATCTGGAGGGTAGCTTGTCTTCCCCTGCAGAAATGCGTAGAGTAGCCTAGCAGCTACCATGTACTTAGAAATTGCACAGAGTAGGCAAGGCAACCTCGCTCTGGAATTTTTGTAGAGCAGGCCAGCTGACACTGCTATGGAAAATTATGCAGTTTCAGCCAGCTGTATTTCCATCTAGAATTGCATAGAAACTGGCCCAGTTGCACTGCCATACAAAAATGCACAGAGCAGCCTAGGTCAGCTTCATTGTTCTCTGGAATTGCGCATAACTGGCCAGTTGCACTGTCCTCTAGAAATGCATAGAGCAACCCAGCATCACTGCTCTTGAAAATTGCGCAAAGTTGGCCAGTCAACCAAGGCTCCTCAGTCTAGAAACACTGCAAAGTTTTCCCTCATTGACTATCCATCGCATGTGTCGATAGGTTGTCCGATTCCCTCCAGAACTGCGCAATCCTTCCTTTCATGCTGGACAAATTTTCCAAAAAAAGAAAAAAGCGAAAGCGAAAAAACATCCCTAGATTTTAGGGATCTATTTTTAGCAGCATGAGTTACATGCAAAACCATTTTTAGAAACTTCCCACCAAGTGTCGCTTTTTCCTAGATTTGTGGCATGCGCGTCATAAACCCTAATTTCACCAAATCTATTTAAACGACGCCTCAAAGCTCATTCTTCACATTCAATCTTGGAGTTTTAACATTCCCAAGGCATCTAGGAACCTTCAGCACAATCGGCGCAAATTTTCCGAGTAAGTTTTCTTTTCATGTCTTTTACCGCTTTTTTTCGCTTTTTAGTTTTCGGCTTGTATGAGTGTTGTTTCCTTGGTTTTATTGAATGACCACTGGCATTTCAATGTATTTTAGCTTGTAGAAGTGTTTTTTCAAGTTTTGCATTACCTTTCCTTAGTGTTTCACACATAACACTGTTTCTTCACTCACAGTCGTCGTTTTGGCGACTTGCTTCTTGAGCTTCTAGGTTTTGTCAATTGATTGATTTCTACACTTGCTTGAATCACATGCATATTATTTTACTTAGATATGCAGCATCTTCACACACAAAATCACTCCTTTGCATTTTCAGGTTGCCATTGGGAAGATCCGGGTAAACTTGGTCTGGATCCTGTGTCTCCCAGCAAGTTCTGTGCATTCCTGGTAGTCAAGGCTCTACCTTGCCTCTAGGAATTATGCATAGGTTTCCCACACTATCCCCAAGCTGTGCTCTATGCAATCTTGGGAGGCAATTCCCAATCCTACCCACTGGAACTACACAATGCGTAGTTCCAGCCAGCAACCAACCTCACTATTATGCGCAATTTTAGTCAGTAGTCAGACTCTCTGGACTGCAAATTGTGCAGATCCAACTAGTAGTTAGCCTCACTGGTAGCTAGGATTGCACAATACGTGGTTCTAGCTGACATTCTTCCAACTTCGTGAAGTCAGTACTGCGCAATCTTGCCCAACAGTCCCTAGTTTGTTGCCTAGATGCTTCTCAAAGTTGTTTGATGTTTTTAGCTGACATTGTCTCGTCATGAGTTTCTTCTTTGTCTCCAGGTACTACAGGGTTTTGAGCAGCTTCTCAGCAGTACAAGTTTCATGACCTCAAAGAGAGCTAGATCAAAAGACACAGTCGAAAGCATTATTAGGGACGTGGTTGAATAGGGGTCAATGAGCTTGCCTGTGTACATAGACACACACCTGTTCATCGAAAAATATGTCAAGATCACATGGTAAGACATCAAAACCATATTCTCAGAAAGCTTCAAGGAGAATATGGAGGATCGATAGGTCTATGTGAACATCCACAAGTCAGGAATATACAATGTTGCATGCAGGTTTCCCGTGTTCCCTTCGCAGATGTGATCCATTGGATTGTCTCACACACTGATCCTAAGACAATGATAATGAACGGTGAGTGGAACAAGGCTTCCTTCCTTCAGGATGGAGGATTATCAAGAGATATATCATTTTCCGTTCCCAGTGAGTAGGATGGATGCACCGTTCTACACTCCCAACGGTAGCATGAACACAAGAGATATTTTGAAGCGTTGGGTAAAGGAGCCAACAAAGTTCAGGATGACACCCAACTAGATATACAGGACGAAGACACTTAGGAAGGCATATCAGTTCTTGGTCATCTTCGCATGCCGCTTGTATGGCCAAGGGAGTATAGAAACCTTCCCGCAGAGTTGGGTTGCTATGTTGGATCAGCTGGAAAGTGAAGGAAAACCATTCAACTGGTCTGACATGTTGGCTCTCTAGTTGAAAGTGCATATGTACAATGCTCAGAGTCTGCCCAAGGATAAACAATAAACTTTCTTCATGTTTTCATACTTGCTTGATGCAATTTGTGCCCATCAATAGTTTCCTGGCATGGGTTGGGCATGGACACCTTTAGAGAGTGATGTGAACATATATTGCAAGTTGCTCTTATATTATAGCTACCGAGGAGTCATGGCTAGAATATGTGACCATTTCATCGCCCCTCTGTATATGATGATCTTTGAACAAGATCCACCTTGCATGTCCTAGGAAGTAATGGAGACGTTGCTAAACATTGCAGATTGGTACGCCTCACCCGAGGGAACCTTCATTAGGATGTATAATGCGGAGAAATCTCTACATGTGTTGTCGAGGTTCGCCATGGACAAGTTGATCATGCAGGAGGTTGCATACCACATCTCAATAGGTTTTTCAGCTGGATTGCACAGGAAGAAGAAGACACCATGGCCCATGTTTCTTGTACAAATTGGGTTGTATGCGATCGAGAGTTTGAAAGAAGCAGATGCCGAAGTGGAAGACTTCAAGAAGTTTAAGTTCGACACTAGAAGTTTCAACTTGTACGACACACATGGTTTATGCAGGGACCACTGTGCGAGGGTGTACTACCCTTGGATCCACGGGGCGTGTCATTGGCCATAGGAAGACCCATGGAGATATTGATACAACTCCTCTAGGCTTAATGAACTAGTCAACATTGTAGTGGAGTGGCTAGAAACACTCAACGAAGCAGCACCATAAGGAGAAACAACAACAACAACAAAAAGCAGTAAAACTGTGCAAGACACAGGCAAGAGGAAGATTAACGAAGGCACAGAGACAGAGCAAAGCTACAAGTTTAAGGAAGACCCACTCGTGGAAAAGGTAGCTTTGGAGATAGATGCAAAGAGGCATCAACACGATAGGAGGATAGTGCAAAGAAAGAGATAGAAGCAAGGCGGGAAGATACTGAGAGGATGTTGCAAGAAGTCCAGCCAAAGTGCAGGGAAGAACAAGAGCTGCTCAGAAGAGAGAAGGAAGTGACACATAAGCAGGAACAGGAAAAGGAATAGGAGGAAGTGCAAGCCACACAGACAACGCAAGCCACACCAATACAGGTTGAAGACTCTGAACCAGTAGTAGATGAGGAACAGGGTGAGTAGCTGCAAGAATAGGAACTTGCTCTATAGGATGAACAAATAGTAGAACAGATGGACATGGAGGTGGAGCAGCTGGAACAGGATCAGGATACTGACCTCATGCCAAAAGAAACTAAGGTCACTCCACATGCTTCACCAACTCCAACAATAGAGCAAGTCTCGAGTGAACAAGGGGATACCATTCTCCTTGAGGACCATATGGGAATAGAGATGTATAACATAGCTTTTGATGAGTCACAACATAGAGTTGTACAAGCACGTAGAGCACGCACCCTGGATGAGCATGCATCACTTGCGCATTTGGAGGAACATGTGATTGTGTTAGATGTACGGAGACATTCAACTGCCTTGGATGATGTTACAAAAGCTTATGCCAAAGCCAACAACTTGAGTGTTAGGTTCTTGATAGCAGAAAACGAGCGCATGGCTAAGGCATTGCAAGCAGCCAAGCAAAGAGAGGAATAATCAACAAGATCTGCTAGAATAGAGATGAAGATGACCATACTTACTGAAGTATCGACTCTTGAGATATTCATGTGAAGACTGTATGATAGGTTCGCCACTGTGCACATGGAATTTTTCCACCTACATGGGCATCAAAAACACTACACCAAGATAACGTGAACACTCACAGACATACATGCCATAGTTGATCATGTAAAAACATGGACAATGTGGCATAAGGAAGCCCTACTTCACTTGCAAAAGATGATGAAGCCAGAAGTGGTGTTTGAAAAAGCACACATCCGGAGTCAAATCCGGAACTATGAGGAACTCCCACCACTCATCACTAGTATTGAGGCTTCGTATGCACGGTTGTATAGGAGTTTGGATGTCATGGTGAGAACGTATGGAACCCCATCGATTGGTACACTCATCGAGGCCAAAGAGAAGAACCAAGTTATATTGGAGCTCAATGGGTACTTTGATTAGTTGATGCTCACGACCATTAGTGAAGACTTGCAAGTTAGCAAAGATAACATGCAGATGTACATCGTCGACCTGGACTTGCTGAGGACTAAGCTACACATGTTACAGGATGAGTTGGACCGAGCTTCCAAATCAGTATACCCAGAAGTAATGGAGGAAAGAGTTCATTCCCAGAAGGACTTCATCAAAGAGTACAAAGACATCATTGCGCACTATCAAGCATGGCATTAGTTCGTCACCGAGGATCATAGAGAGAAGGTTGATGAGCTGGTCTTTCCACATGGGTATATGTGGAAAATGTATCATTTTTGTAAATATGATGTAAAGTGAAATTCCAAGTGTCATTAGTGGAATACAAACAATCATATGTAATGTAAAGAGTCATGAGGGTAGTCCAAGAGTCACAAAGGAGAATGTCAAGGGTCACCCCACCCTTTGTTATAAATAAAACCTCATAACTCATAGAAGAGGCTTTTGGGAGACAAGATTTTTCTAGGCATTGCTTAGAGAGGGCTTGGAGAGTATTGTGACAAGCCTTGGTTTCTCCACAGTGCAGAGCGAGCATATCTCTTTGGAGGAGCAGGATGTGTTGACTGTAATGTTCCACTACTGGGGCTAGTGGCTGTCATGGTTGTATGTATGGATGGAACTTTCACTTTATATAACATAAAAAAGCCAACACGTTTCATGCATATGTTGTTATTGTAGTTCGAATATTATGGTTACTTTAGCAATGCATGTAGTTTTACTTACACATTGATGTATAGACTATTCTGTATGTGATTGTATGAATCTTATTGAAGTGTGTTGTTGGTTTAACTCATCACTTTGGATTGTCGAATACTCTACTTTTCAGTTTGGGATGTCGTTCAGTTCGTGTGTTCCTTTCAGGTTATGTACTATTACATGATTCTAAGGTGTACACTTCTTTTCCCCTTCCATGTGTTAGAACCTCCCCATGCATCTCTCATGACTTGCTGCAAGGTCACACACTTACTTCCAATAAGGATATCTTGCTTATCTCTGCGTGCTATCGTAGTCAAGGCATAACTTTACTACTCACTGTTGGGACTTCTACTCCAAACGGTCTAAGGTCTAGTTGGGACTTCTTACCGGGGAGATCCCCTGACATGTTGGCGGGTCCAGCACCATCAACAGGTTTTTGAGAATACTAAGGATAAGAAGAATATTTGTCAATTTGGACCCTGTTTTTGGGGTAGCGCTGGCCTTCTCATGCAATCTTGGTCTCCCACCTTTGATCCAGTTATGGCATCAATCTCCATGGCCCTTGTTTGGGTATGGCTCCCAAACCTTCCCCTACATCATTGGAACCTCCCAATGTTATCATCCATTGGTAATGCATTATGAAAGTTTTATTACTGCAACCCATAATCTAATTTTTTTTTTTCCAAAACCACTTATGCTTGAATATATGTTTAGATGGATTTTAGCAAAGATTAATTTGATAGACCTAGATTGTGGGTTTAGAAGATCAATTATGAAAATGTTTCATTTATATGTCAAGTGTGTTATGAAACATGGCATGTAATAAAAAATTACCTAAAGCGTTTGGAAAATAATAAAGTCCAAAAAAATAATTAGAGACCCAAATGGTGAGAAGGATCTTAGGTTGACCACTATACGGTATACAAGAGGAAGAGTCTCAGGGTAGGAAAGAAGAAAAGGAAAAAAAAAGAAGAAGTTATTGTCAAATATGATTCATTGAAGGAAATAGAAACCAATCAGGAAGAAGTGTATGAGGATCCTCTGGATTCAGCGATAATGGAAGTGTAGCATACTCCAATGAAAGTTGAACCCCCCTCTAAATCTTTAAAGGAAAAAGTCAGAAAAGCAACTTATTGGGTAGATTATGAAAATAAGGAATAAATGAACGACAATAATGCTTATTCATTGAAGGGTGATCCATAAGACACAACATAAAATGTGTGTTGGATTCAAGTGGGAAAGAAAGGCAAAAATATTTCACCAAGAAAAATAAGAAGCTAGTCAAAATTAAATAAACAAGTAGTGAAAAACAAAATGTAAATGTAGTTAGATCTAGGAGTATTTTGGAAAAAATTTAGTTGGAATGGGACTAATTTTTGTATCATGGGGTAATCACACAGGGGCTTCACTGGGGAGCAATACCATACCACATGCATTTATATTGGGGGATATATATTGAGGAAAAAATGACATAATATATTGAGCATATAATAGGGGCTACCGGGTTTTTATATGTTGTCCATAAAAAATGGAGCTCAAAGTTAATGAAAAAATATAAATTGGTATAAAAAATATTTAATGAAAAAATGGATACCTATAATATCTAGTGAAAGTAGAGGTTTTTTAAATTGGGAAGGTGTATTGGGTTCATATTGGTAGGGGGTTAAATAAAGTGTTTTTTAGTGATATTTTCCAATATGTGTTCAAATTAAGGGTATTTTTTAGTATCCCACGAATGGGTGTGCTATACTAGAGGTTAATTGAGTGAAGCCCCTATGGGTAATCACTTGAGGGATTGAATTGAGCCTCCATGCTCAATCTCAAACCTGCAAGGAATATTGGTAATTTGGAAAAAACGTAACAGTTCTGGGCTAGAGCCTAGCTTTATTTTTGAATAAAACTTTCATATTAGTTTCTTTGGAAATAAAAGTATCATAATAATGTAATTTAAAGATTAAATTTTATGAGTAACATAATAATTTATTGGTGTTTCTTTCTTTATAGGGTTTATTTTAACGACTTCTCGCATGAACATAAAATTGGAACAATAAATAAACATTATGATATTAAATAGTATAACTTAATCATTATATGAGTGCATTTACTTTTTATTTAGGTTTTCCTAGTTGTGTTAGAATATGTTCCTTTATTCTTCTTTTTTTCCTTTTTTTCCTTTTAGTGTCATATATGGTGTCTCAAAAGAAACAATAGAGTGAAGATGTCTTTTTCATGGATCTATTGATTTAATTCATCTAGCAATGGAAACAAATTTTCCAGTAGTAAATTTGACTTATTAGACAACAAAATCAAGTTATTAGTGGGTTCGATAAGGAAATAATAGTTTATACATTGATGGTTATAGAATAGAACTTGCATATCAAGTACACTTTCAAGATGTTTTGAGGATCGACATAACATCAAGGCTAAATCCTTGTTTAACATTAGTTCCAGTCATAACTTTTGTCTCCATGACTCATATAATTACAACTCCTATGCATGCATATTCCCAAAATGCACCCTACAACTCTCATAAACATTCAATGTCAACAACAATAATATAAATATTCTTTTGAGGAAAAAGACATGGTTGAGGATTCAATCCTTTCTCTCTTTGAAAAGAATAAGATGACTAATAATAGTTATCCCAATCATGGTAACTCCACTTCATGGTTAGAGGTGTTAAGTGTGGGCCAGAGGGGGGTTTTCGCATGCATCAAAGGGATAATAGAATCCAACTTCTTGTAAAGTCTCACAAAAGCATCTAATGGCTAGATAGAGATGTATGCTATGTAACAAGGACTCTAATTGGATAAGCAATTTAAATCCCCAAAAGCTAATTAGTATTGGAGACTCTCATAACAAAATCAAACACCTTTAATTAAAAAGCACCCTACATGATCTTAAGTTAAATTTTCTTTACAAGAGAATTTTGGTCATTCTCTCTACCATTCAAGAATCCCATTCATATTTATGTGTTAAGATATTTCAATCATTATGCAGAAGTAATGGAAAACTCAACCAGCAACATGGCCCCAAGAACTTTGATGGTTGGTGAAACCTTGTTGAATATCCTGATCCCCTATTGTGTGTTTGATCCTTAATGGAATGAGGCCCCCCTCCCTAAGAATAAAACCCATGAAAAATATGGCCCCTTGCCCCTTGTGGGAGCATGTGGAATGTGTGGGTAGTTGTATGGTGATTATATGATCCTATGTGATATCATTTTTATCATGAACAAGGTTAATTAGAACATGATGGAGGTGATAAGTTAGGATAGGGTGACGAGGATGGATGAGAGTTGTGTAGAGATGTGATCAGTAAGGAATTAAAACCACCACCATTGTTGATCATTTTATAGAGTTAAATCCCCTTGTGAATTTGGGAAGTTTGTGGTGGATGAAGGATAGGTTGCAGATGGAAATTATGCTTAGTCCATCATGTGAGGAAGAAAATTTGATGTGGGTTCATCTATGTACTCCTTATGCACTCAAGTTTCAGGTATTATTTCCTTCAATGGATTAATTGGGACGTGTATCAATTTCAAGGTTGTTTCAACAATATATTTCATTCATTTGATAATTTTCAATGCTATTTTGGTGTATGATACCCATCTAGAGTGGTAGAGGTTTATTATGGATCATGACCAACAAGAAACTCTCATATCCCTCTATTTGTAAAAGGGAACTCTGGTTTGGTGTTAATTGCAAGTATAACAAGGGATTTTGACATCGTGGGGATGACAAGGAGTATAGATTTTTGGAGCAAAAGAGAAAAATTGGTAATTTCTACCCTTAAGCTAATGGTTGATGGGTTAACGATCCAATTCAACTGCAAGATGAAAATTATGATGGAACAAAGGTAGCTAGTTCACCAATTGAGTGAAGAGATTAAGGAAATTCACCTACCCTGACAAAGTCTTTGTGGCACCCTCTACATTCGTCAATATGTAGTGGTTACTCTAGTTTTATCGGAAAACTTAGCACTTTATCCATAGGCTAATGTCCATGACCCAAATTGTGTGGCCTCAACAAAATATATGGTGATTCTATATGATTGATGTAGTAAGTTTTGAAGCTTATTGATGTAGTCTTGCTAGTAAAATTTGATTATGTTGGCAAACTACTGTCTAATCCTGGGCATATTTTATAGAATATATACTTTCAGATATGATTGGTTATATCTAAAAAAAACTTTGCTCTCATAGAACATAATTCTTTGTACTAGATCAAGGAAATTAAAGCAATTTTGAAGCTCATTTTTTAATATGTAATCTTGTTGTGTATTTTCACCAATTTTTCTAGTATAATTTGTTAGTTTTTGTAGCATCGAATATGTTTTCTAGTCTTAGTTTGTGTTTAATAGACTAAGGAACATGAGATATTCAAAACCCATAAACGGTTTCGTGAGATAAGCTTGTGAAATGACTTAATTAAATCAATTAAACATCATTTATTTTTTTCCTCAGTCTAACTTAGGAAAATTGGCTAATTAATAGGAATTAATTAAGGAAAGTTGAGAAAGCTCTAGAAACTCACATGGATCGAGTTTGAGATGATATTAGCCATTGATAATGATTTAATCATGGTCGTTGGTGGTCCAATGAGAGATTAAAAGAGAAAGTCAATGGGGTTGGAGATAGAAACATTAGAGAGATAGGGAGAGTGAGTTCCTTGGTAGATTGAGTTATCTAGTTCAGTGATTTAGTAGGAAGAAGAGTTTGATTCAGAGAAAGGAAGCATTAGTGATTGAGGGAGTATTAAAAACCGAGTTCTAGAGGATCTTTCCATCTCTGGAGAGCCAACAAAGATAGAGTTTTTTGACAAGGTTAATCCTCTCTGCGGACATAGACGATCCCTCTAGCTCAATGAGTGGCTCTAGCAACTGAAGGGACACTCAACTAGACATCTTCCTAGATTATAATTTCAAAGTAGAACAAGAGAGATGGCCTACATAGCTTTGATGCTAATCCGATTTCCTTTGTTGAGATCCTCGAACTGCTTGTGTCACAGACTTGTTCCTGCTTCTTTCAACACTTATGTACCTGCACAAGTGGACAAGAGACAACAAAGCATGCCAAAACCAATAGAAAATCCAATAATAACCTTCTTAGCTGATCAAGGAATGCCAAGCCAATACATACATGAGCATATATATTTTGTGAAGATGAACCAACAATTGTATTATTATTTAAAGAATAGAGGGGAAGCTTACAACTGTAGCCTTGATGTTGAAATGCTCTCCTTGAGTGGTAATCCAAGTCCAAGCCAAGAAACTCTCCAACACTCCTTCTCCAAGTCTAATGAATAGCCTCTAAAGCTCAACATAGGGGTGCAAATGGACATAGATCAACCATTTGGGAATGGTAGAGGGGGAATTTATAGGCTGGGAGAGGGAGTTAGCCTCCTCCAAAGATAGGATGAGGCCCACATATCAAGGAGGTAGCTCATAGGGATGAGACAAAGAGGTCAAATCAGGAGGATTCGACTTCATCTATGCGAAACCACCTCCAGCTCACTGCTATGGAAGCTTCTAGATCATGGAGCTTCTCATCCTCTTTGGGAAACTTCCTTTTTGAGACCATCGTGGGTATAAGAGAGAACAGAGCAATGCCATCTATAGCTTAACAAGGTGCAACATACGATCATCGTGGTTTTGAGCTTCATAAGGGTGATGACTCTCATTTTAGAGTTTCAAGAGCCATTTCCTTAGGGAAAGCTCCAAATATTTTCCAAGCAAAGTTAAAGGAGGGATCTGAGTTGTATACATGGATGAGTTTATTGTATAATGATCATGTTTTAGGCACTTCAGGGTATGCCACAGGGAAGTGCAGGAGGTGTGAAAAATTACTGTGTAACAGATGACCCATAACGCATGAAGGTAGAACGAGGAGTGATGGTTGAGATGCTTTACGAGTATTTCGGCAAGGACGAGGACACCCACTGTCAGGAGACCTACAAATCAAGGATGCATATACATATACATATCTGAGATCAAGAAATGAATCCACGACATGGACACAGCCATTTAGATGATGAAGACTAGATAAAAGATCCATGGTATGGGTGCATCCATCTAGATAACAAGGATCATCATAAATATAAAGTCTGACGGTATGGTCACAGTCGTCCGTATAGTAGAAACATGTGTACAATCATGAATGAAATAAAACTCCTTGCAACCTGAGTCATAACAGACAAGACTCAGGGTCTTGCACTCCATCTCGACCATGATCCCGACCCGATCAATGTACGAATTCTAACATGCGAAAAAGTGTTGAAGTTGAACATGCTAGAAAACCACCTGATTACCAGCCAATGATGTGGACCGTTAACAGGTACGAGAGAAACCACCAATAATGAAAATAGCTCTCAAGCTACAACAGTACAATCCATGAATGTGATAATGAGGCTGAAGTCAAACACTCGTGGAATCACCCGATCGAAATCCAATAACGAAGACCTATCATCGGATGTGAAGAACTGGCCATGAGGGCATGCAACTCTAAGGTACTGACATGGAGTTCCTAAGTCATCTTCCTGGATAATGAGCTGAAGTCGACAGGAAGTGACTCGTCGAAGGAGGGAAATGATGAATCCCCCATCATTGACACGAAACAAGGAATAAAGTGGAATAATATTCAGGACTGTAGCAATCACTTAGACAATGTGTAGGTAAATAACTGTAGATTGGACTTGTCTTGAACATATTGGCGACACGACTCCGGAGTGTGGTAGCATCTGACTCAACATAGGACTAAAGGTCATGATGATGGCATGGAATAGTCAAATGAGAGGAAAAATGGATCACCCAAACCTAGGAGGACAAGTGACTAAGTGAGGATATCCCAAACCCGACACGAGAGCAAAAGAGTGTCATGTTCAAGAGCGACATGCTGCCTATACAAAGGATCTCTCATCTTCATTTTCCCTGCTATTTCTAGCGAGTACCCCAATTATTTTTATCACAAGCTTGAAGGGGATAGCATGTGCTTTTTATGTAAGTTCATTCTTCGAATGAATACACTCTAGGAAGTTTTACGAGCCATAAGAAGGAGAAGCTCGGTCTCGTCATGGTGACAAGTCTTTCGTCGTAAAGTTTTAACAAGTTCAATGTAAGAATAACTTGGTGTCTTTTTCATGTTTAGAGAGTTTGAAAAAGAAACTAAAAAGAAAACTCCATCATGTCCCTTTTCGTAATTTGTCACTCGAATGTGAAAAGGTAGAAAACAATATCTGAGGGAACCTCTTGACCGTGTTGCCCAAGGTGTACCTTTTTCGTAAGTAGTCAATCTTAGCCCAAAAAAGTGGTAAACATATACTGAGGTGACGTCGATTCATTTACTTTAATGAGTTAGAAACAACAAGTACTCGACAATCTTTTCAATTTTCAAGAGTCAGAAAAGAGCTGAAAGATGACTCCATGGGGGTTCCTTTTTCGTTTATTTAATGAGTCCGAAAAAGAGATAAAATAAAACTCCCAGAATCAATCAATAATAATCACTGTTCACATTGAAGGCACCTATAACTGCATAAGAAACACACCCATCACTGATATTGAGAGAAAATATTAAAATAATATGAAAATGTTTGACAAAATGACTTTCAAAAGTTATAAATATGTAAAAGTAATTTCATTTTTTACCATTTTACCAAATTAGCTCTGAAAGTGCTTTTGTGCCCTAATTCTCTTGATTTTCAAGTGGCTGTTGTGGGAGATCCAGGATACCATTTCACAATCCATCTGCGATAGGTAAGAGCCTCATTTGTGCTCTTGCATTTCATTACTTTTTTATGCAATTTAAACGGTAAATTTCATGCTAGAAAGGAGGATTTTGAAATTTTAGGTCGCCGACGACCATCGCGGGTATGGTCATCGGACCCGTGATGGTCGCGCTTGAGCCCAAAGACTTGCGCGATGCCATCACATTATTTATAAAAATAGGCGCGATGGCACCGAGAGAAATTTTTTGGGTTAAAATCTCTCTTTTAAGAAAAAAATGTTGATTTTTATCCATGTAAAAAGCATTAATAAGTGTTTAAATGTTGTTTTGCAGGAGAATATGGTCTTGGAGTGGAAAGAAAGAGGCCATGAGGCTGAAGATTTCCAAGCATATTAGGATCCGGCATGCATAAATGCTCCGAGGGATTTTGGACTGCTGAAATTATTCAGGACCATAGGGTTGAGGGCTCAGATGGAGCTACTACCTTATCTGATCAGCCTTTGGGATGTAGATCAAGAGATCTTCATCATAAAAGGGCAAGAACTGGAACTTGAAGAGATGGAAATCTATTTCATCACGGGATTATCCTACCAAGGAGAAGAAGTTCAACTCTTTGGATCTCGCCAAGGAGGTGAGAGTACCAGGAGTATAGTCTAGAGATACTGTCCTGGTGTTTAGGTAACCAACAGAGGTAAGGTGAAGATAGTAACAATCACCGACAACGTCATTTTGAGAAACTTTTTGTTCACCATGGCATGTGTATCCAGAATGCAAGCTTTGCATGAGGCTTCAAATTCTCAGTTTTAGTATGCGATCACATGTTTGACCCCCACCATCTTCAACTGGTGTGGAGGACTATTGGAAAACATGAAGCGACAACTGACCAAGTGTAAGCAGGGAAACCTGAAGCAATTCAGGTTCGGCTCTATATTGGTGACCTTCTTTTTGGAGTGAGTGACCCTCTTCTGGTATCAACGGGTAGAAGTACCACATCCTGCCCCCTGAGATCCGAGGCTCGTGAGATGGAGCCAACTCATGCTTCGAGGAGGCATGACTCAACATATGCACTATCCACCACAGTCCTTCGCTTGGCTTGAATGCCAACTACTCATGGTAGATGACTATGCTTATGTTGGCACAAATTTCAGGGGGGTCGAGATCTACCTATTCCACTAGGTGAACAGTGGATCGACGCAAGTAAAAACTTGTTTTTTGAATTTTTTCAAGTTTTATGAATTTTATAAAAGTGTAATATGAGACTCAACTTATGATAAATGTGCAGATGTGGGACCAGAGAGACCACTAGGCATGTCGCCAATAGCACAATGAGTTGCACATCCGAAAGTGGGTGCGGACTATGAAGAAGGGGTTGACCCCTTAGCTGATATGGAACGCAATCTGGAGGCAAGCACTCGAGGGGTTCTAGATTATGCCACTATCGATGATGTTCCACCACATTGGAGACACATTGTGCGAGTCTCTGTGAGACTGTGTCGGCTGCTAGGCCGAGTGATCAGGGGGGTTTCGTGCTATCATGAGCACCATGTAGTTTGATAGTTTATCTAGTATTTTACACATTTTGTAGGCTTTGAAAGCCGAGTGTCCTAGAACACTATTTTTTGACATTTTGATGTAAACACTCCAACATATGCGATATATGTATGTATATATATATATATATATATATATATATATATATATATATATATATATATGTTTAATTTCTACTTATGTGTTCATAACATGATTCAATTTTATAAATGACGCTAATGTCTACTAAGAACAATATTTCCTAATGCATCAGTTAATGTATTTAAATTATGTGGAATGTGTTGATATGTAATGTAATCAAAATTTCTTTCCAGCAATCTAACACGTAGATACATACGCAATATTTGTAGATTTATTACTGAGTAATGATTGTTTAGTTGTAACACAATGAGCTGTGAATCCATCTTGACAACTAAATCTCTAATGCCAAGAGTAGCTTCTTCTGTAAGGAGTTCAATAACTGCACTACATTCAACAATATTATTGGTTGTTCGACCAAGGAAGATACCTTGTAAGTTAATCAGCTCGCCATTAGGGTCATAGAGTACCTATGCTATGGAAGACAGGTTCCGTGTGCTATGACAAGCACCATCAGCAAAACAAATATAATGACTTGATGGCATCTGCAAATAGAGTGGAACACAGGGTAAGTAGAAAAACATATGTCTAAAAAGCAAACAAACACACCAAAAATCAAAATGCACACTAATGAATTAACAAACGGATGTAAAAAATTTATTTTACATGGATGACCTCGCGTAAAAATTTCAGATGGAGTCCATTTTTGGACTCAGGAAATCAATCAACAGAGAATAAAACTAGAGTTTCACCATTGACATGACATGTCAGCATCGACTCGACCAAACAATAGAGTAAAACTCATAAAAGGCTCTGCCCCCATTCCCCTCGGGCGAGTGAGGGTTACGAGTCATACGATGAAAACCCCATTGTGATAATGGGCAAACAATAGAGACTCGGTGGAAAAATCTCATGAAAGGAGACATGAAAAACTTAATCGCATGACAGGGAAAAGGTGCCCCCAGTTGAAATATTTTGACAATTTCATGGTAAACTGAAATGTCAACAGATAGAGTTGCAGTGATATTTCCCATATTGCCCTCCAAAAAGACTTCATGTACCCCCGAGAGGTGTCTGAAGTGGAGGTGTAAGAGAATGAGAAACAAACACTTCAGGACAAGAAGGCATCTGATTGAGGCTAGGAAGAAAAGAAGGACAATGATTTAGACCGTTCCATGGAATTTCATCCAGAGACATGACCTCCATGATACTCTCGTCAGTGGGGAATGTCTTGTTCAAAGGATCTGAAGAATCCCAAGAACCAAACCAAGGAGATGGCACGTAAGTTTCTAGGTTCATACTAGAGACAATATGACTTTCTGAAGTGGCCATCGAAGCTAAGATGATTTATTGATAATTTATCTCCAATGGACTTAAAGGCATAGCATCGCCAAATGAGTCAATTTGATCATGGGTAGGGATAATCCAAGGATCCATAGAGCCCAAGATCATATTGACTGAATGAACACTTGGAGGTGGGAGGGAAAAGGTACCCATTAAAGCAGAGTCTTTGAAGAGAGCCACTCCCACACTGTCGTAAGGAATCTCAGTATTACCCACATAAGGAATGTTACCGTTTGATGAACCAAAAGAA
Organism: Pinus tabuliformis; assembly: GCA_031772625.1. Lineage (NCBI taxonomy): Eukaryota > Viridiplantae > Streptophyta > Pinopsida > Pinales > Pinaceae > Pinus > Pinus tabuliformis. The sequence continues at coordinate 1,229,161,431 of CM062819.1, read as the reverse complement.
AATAAAGACAATTAATCAACCGTGACTATTTTTCCTTCATGAGGAAAACGAAGTACACGGAACAAAGAAGACACCACACAAAACATGGCATGAGTCTAGCTTTGCCTGAGAAGAATGTTGTAGTTGAGATTGACATCTACAACTTCTACTTATAATTGAACTGTCTTTCCTTCTAATGTAATCTGCAAGTTCATGAGAATACCGTATGGTCGTGAACCTCTGCCATCAAAGGCTTCCAAGGTGTTCAGAGAATGATTAAGGGGAGGAGAGCCAATGGCTTTCCAACATGAAACTACCATGATGTAGGTCGAGGCACCTTCATCAATAACTGTTCAATGAATTGTCTTTCCCTTGATGAGGACCTATATTAAAAATGAAATCTGACGAGGGAGACAAGGTACATGATTCTCTAGATCGAAAGTAATCAGACTCGAATTAGAAGGATCGATAACACCTATAGCAGACAACAGCGACTTCTGCTACGTTGGACAGGATTGAAGAAACTTCAAGGCATACATCACCGAAGGTGCCTGAGCTAAATCCTCGAAAATATTGTAATGTTGCGCAGATTTAGCATTCAGATTGAAAGATGACTTTCGAAGAACACCTTTGGGAGGTGGTTAGATGACGGACTCACTGTTAGGGTGCTCGGTATGGAGTGGACCAGAACTAGATGGAGTAGAAGTAGATGGAATATCAGTGACTTATTTCTCCAACGTCTGCTTAGACATAGTTTGATAGTCCTTAGTTTGAGTAGCGATCAAGATAGGTGAGGAACCTTACATCATGAACAATTGGGAACCTGAGGAAGCAAAAGATTGAGGTTGGTCTACCAATTGGGTTTGCTGTGATGGAAAGGGTTCTTTTGAGACAGCCGGAGTCCCTTTTAGTAAGTGACTAACTTCAGATCGTCAGGGACAGTCCTTAGTGTAGTGATCCTCCTCACAGATGAGGCAAGGATATTTCGACTTTCTTTGAGAAGCATCATTAACAGATGATTTAGGAGGGTCCTGTTTTGGAGCTTCAACTTTGGACTTACCTTTGCCCTTATTTTTACCTTTAGAGGTCTTATCTGCCGTGGTAGACTAGACATCATGAAACTTAGAGGTTTTACCAGGATTGGATGAATTTTTGGAGGGATTATTGGAACTAGCGTTAGAGACAAATTTTTGCTTCGAATAAGCTTTCGTGGGAGTTCGAGACACGGAACCAATCACACTATCAATAGGTGGTGTATTCGAAGACTTTGATGCTGTCAGATCAGATGATGGTCTCGGAGCATGAGGTAACATCTCATATAATGTGCCAGATTGTGAATAGACCAAGTCTAAATACTGGGTATGGGCGATAGCTTTCTATTTAGTAACACATCCACCCATGGTTATGTCCTTAGCAATTTTGCTGACGAATGATGTTGTGAACCATTTTGTTAACAACTCGTCAACAATCTCAAACTTGATGAGGCAAAGCCAATGTCTCCATTCATGGATATGATCAGGGATGTGGGTCACGGTGTCTTGCTTAAGGGACATAAGCAAGTGAGTGTCAGTTTCATAACAAACTGGAAATTGGAAATGAGTGAGGAAAGCCATAGCGAGAGAGTTGAAGTCACCGTAGGTACCTCGAGGCAATTCGATCTACCATTTAGCAACAACATCTGTGAGAGTTATTTGAAGGAGCAGAAGATGGATAAAATCATTGACATACGAATTAGAGGAGCACGAGAGGTGATATGTCATCACGTGGCTTGTGGATCCTCCTTTGCTTTTCCCTCGAATTTGGGGCAATCACTCGGAATCTTCATCGGAACTGGAGGCCAATAAGGCGAATGAAGAATGGGATAATTCGTGCGCCTTAGAACATTGGGAAGCTCCAACATAGCCAAGAAAGGAAATTGCTTGTTAAACAACATATAGGGCCTTTGAGGAGACCCAAACTGCGGAGTCCATCCTTGTTGGTAAGGATTTTTCCCCCATAGTGGAGGATTTTGTCCATATGGAATCTGGTTTTGTCCCCACGGAGAGTTACCTTTCCCATAGGGAGGATTCGGGTCCCTTGTAGGTTTGATACTTCCCTGCCATAGGCCACTGATGAGCATTGTACACGACATACAGGTTATAAGGCTGTTGAACCTGTTGACCCTAGACGTAAGGAGATTTACCTTGGTGATGCAGGGGTTGACCTTGACCTTGCAAAGGATGACCTTGTTGATACGCATATAAGGCTTGTTGCTGCCAAGGCTGACCTTGTTGCTGCAAAGGCTGACTTTTCTACTGTAAAGGCTAACCTTGCTGCTGCAAAGGTTAGCCTTGTGAGGACAAAGGTTGGGAGGACTGTTGCACAAAATGAGTTTGCTGCTGCAAAGGTTGCAGTGACTATTGTAAAGGTTTCCCTTGGGGTTGTAGTAGTTGTCCTTGCTATTGCAATGCTTTCCCTTGCTGCTATAAAGATTGCCTGTGCTACTATGAAGGTTGCCCTTGCTGCTGCAAAGTTTGACCTTGTTGCTGCAAGTGTAGCTGGACAGTTCCTGGGGTTATACCCTGAGGATATTGATAGTTCCCGAATTGGATTTGGCCATACCCACCAGGAATAGCGGGTTGAATAGGCTGAACGTAAGGTCCAACTTGAGGGATGTAAGGTGGATTAACAAAGGCTTGTGAACCATATGGGACATAAGCCTATTGCAACGGGGCCTGAGCCATATATGGCTGCTGGTACTAGGCGTTACCTGACCCGGATAGACCAAAAGGGTTAGGAATGGTGCCATAAAAAGGTTGATTCATTCCAACCATGTGAGTTTGTAATCCACTCACACTGGTTTCACTTGACATGAGAGGAATATTTGGATCTTGCTCCCCAGGCGGCGACACAGTCTATCCACTCGATGGAGGGATAGAATAAATTACGAAGACCTAATCTAAGACAGTCGGTTGAACTGAAAGAGTTGGTTGAAACGATGAAATAGGTTAGGATGGAATGGTAGGTTGAACCGTAAGTGAAATGACTGCAATTTGTACAATTAGTCGAGAGGTTGTGTTCTGAATGAACGAACCTGACATAAGCATATCAGTAGAATACCATATGGGGTTCTGATAGAATGATGAGGCACTAGGAGTACCAGAGACTAACTAAGATAAAGTGGTATAGCCATGTGGCAACATGGGTCCACTAGTTTCAGGATAAGAGAGAGACGAGACTCTTCCTGTATAAGGAAAGCCTTTTGGAGGGAACTCATATCCCTACTCATCGTTTAAGTATGGGTAGTGGAAACTTTCAAATGACCTGGAAAGGAGACTGGGATTTCGCCTTCTGATTGCATAGAAGGAAACAACTGGCAACGAGGAACCAGAGATGTACAAGGAGATAACTCCAAAGGAATACCAGGCTGATCGTACAGACTATAAGGTTTCTGAGGAGATATCACAATAGGATAGAACAAAGGGTTCAGAGGATAGACAACCAGCCTTTGTGGACTTTCAGGAGTCTGCAGGCTCTCAGGGGTCTGGAGAGGATTATCAGAGGAATCCGGATCAGATTCTTGAGGTGACCAGGAACCTGATGGAGGTGGATGAGAAGACGAAGGTTGAATACTTAGAACAATTCCAAGTTCAATACCTTGATCCTCAAGTGATTGAGGAAGTTTTGGATGAACTCCTTAGGAGGACCCTTTAGAAGCAGACAATGAAGGGGAACTATGAGATGGACTCAATGGTTTAGCCATGATGGCTTCCTCTCAACAACAAAAAAGGAAAGGAAAAATTCGTTTAGGGCTTTAACAATCTTGAAATTAACAAGAAATTACTCAATTTGGTATAAGAATAAACTGCTTGGGATCGACATGTTTATCATGGGTAGTTAATTTTTAGAAATAAAAACATTTCCTTTTCATCTTTTAAGAGTCGAGAAAAGGAAAGAAAGGTGAATCTAGTTGCTTTCAATAGTTTTGCGATCTTGAAAGGACAAGGTGCTCGATGATATTTTCAAATTTAGAGAGTCAGAAAAGATCAAATGACTGCTCAGGTGAATCTAGGTAAAAGGAGTACCAAGTAACCGTGAACTGCAATATACACCTTAGCCAATAAATTGACCAAGGACTTGACATACATGCAGGAAATCTCACTGAGTGATGTGTTCAGTGTATCACGTTTACAGGGCGGTAGAATCAGCTTCATGTGGATAAAGGATTGCAACCTAGGGGGGTCTCCCTTTATATATGCGATGGTACGGGGATCACAAGTCCGTGCTAGCGTTGTCTAATGCCGAAGCGAATGACAACTGCTAAGTTTTTAAGACGTCGGAACACATCTCTAACCTAGACCACTAGATATGATTGTTAATGTTTCAAATTCTCCTTAGGTTAATTGATAGATTTTAAAGTTGATCTTGTAATTATGTGTCAATTTCAAGGCCTTAACGATGTTACCTGTTCCTAAAATGCAAACTATATGACGAAAAGAAATCCTTTAATTCGATGAAAGCTATCTATGTAGGGAAGAAGATCACTCAAATCATGCATCGAACCAAATGAAAAAATGCATCCATAACAATCTTCAAATGCTAAATGAAAAAAATGAAATCTAATCTTTCATATGATAAGCAAGTGCAATGCTAAAACAAATCTTAAAGAAAAATTTCCTTAAGATATAATGGTGATTTTTTCTCTTTTGCAAAATGCAACTAATGTAATCTAGTGAAAAGTGAAAAAGAATGCAAGCAATCCAACAAATATGAAAATCTCTTTCACATCAATGATTTGAATGCAATTCAAAATGCTTCAAAAAATATGAAAAGAATAACTCTTCCACTTCGAAACATAAAAACTTCAAAGAAAACACTTATTTTTTTATTCCAATGAGAATCGATTTGTAATCTATTGTTCGTCAAATGATGCTTAAGTAACTTTCACAATATCTGTTAATGAAAACAACTTAAGGCACAAAAACCAAAAAGTGAAATGCAAAGTATGTCTGAACACACAAAGACTCTTTAACACAGGCAATTGATCTCTGATTTATGATGGGAATACCAACGAGTGGACGAAGGTTGACCTAGAAGACTTAGAACCCTAAAAGGCTAATCAAACTTCAAGAATAATAAAGCCAAGTTAAAAGACAATTACAATTAGAGAATGAGAGATTCAATGAAGAACACACTGGAAAATCATAGGGAGAAGGCAACTAGAATTGAATTAAGAGAGAAAAGCCTAAATTTCTTAATTTTCTGCAATCATTCGCACCTGTCAGGAGTAAATTAGCGATCATTGCTACTGCAACTAGAAAACCCGTGATATCATCGTGACTGTCAGGATCTAATCCACAATGGTCAAGGAAAACAAAAAATAAATCCAAAATCTTCAATAATAACTCAAGTTAACAGTCTTCAGGCATCTACGAGATAGTGACACTGACTAAAAACAAGCAACGAAGTCTGAATATCAATGGTTGATCAAAATTGTCAAAAAACAAGGTGCAGGAAGGAAAGGAAAGGGTCATAGGCTCCCAAGCGGAGTTGCCATTTTGTTTACAAGGTTAATCCTCTTTGTGGAAAGATATGATCCCTCTAGCCCAATGAGTGGGTCTAGCAACTGAAGGGACAATCAACTAGACATCTTCCTATATTATAATTGAAAAGTAGAACAAAAGAGATGACCTACCTTGCTCTGATGCTAATCCGATTTCCTTTGTTGAGATCCTCAAACCGCTTGTGTTACGGACTTGTTCCTACTTCTTTCAATGCTTATGTACCTGCACAAGTGACCAAGAGACAACAAAGCATGCCAAAACCAATAGAAAATCCAATAATAAACTACTTAGCAGATCAAGGAATGCTAAGCCAATACATACATGAACATATATATATTGGGAAGACGAACCAACAGTTGTATTATTATTTAAAGAATAGAGTGGAAGCTTACAACTGTAGCCTTGATGTTGAAAGGCTCTCCTTGAGTGGTAATCCAAGTCCAAGCCAAGAAACTCTCCAACACTCCTTCTCCAAGTCTAATGAATAACCTCTAAGCACAAGCTCATCATAGGGGTGCAAATGGACATAGATCAACCATTTGGGAATGGTAGAGGGGAAATTTATAGGTTGGGAGAGGGAGTTAGGCCTCCTCCAAAGATAGGATTTGGCCCAAATCTCAAGGAGGTAGCTCATAGGGATGAGACAAAGATGTCAAATTAGGAGGATTCGACCTCATCTATGAGAAACCACCTCCAGCTTGCCACTCTGGAAGCTTCTAGATCACGAAGCTTCTCATCCTCTTTGGGAAAACTTCTTTTTTAGACCATCGCGGTTATGAGAGAGAACAAAGATATGCCATCATTGGATTAACAAGGTGCAATAGGCGATCATTGCGTTTTTGAGCTTCATAAGGGCAATGACTCTCATTTTAGGGTTTCAAGAGCCATTTCTGTAGGGAAAGCTCCAGATATTTTCCAAGAAAGTTAAAGGAGGGATCTGAGCTATATACATGAATGAGTATACTGTATAATGATCATGTTTTAGGCACTTCTGGGTATGTCATAGGGAAGTGCAGGAGGCATGACAAAATACTGTGTAACAGAGGCTGAAATATTCTAAAGAAAAGTTGTCTAGGTTGAGAGAGTAAGCCCAAAAACCCATGCAAGTGTCAAAATGAGATCAATTCAGTGGCATAAGGATGAGAGAGCACTAGAAGGTAAAACAACTCATTTCTAGTGATAAAGGGAGACTAGATGACCCAGTTGGAGGAAGTTCTAAAGGTCATACGACTTTCCAGGATAGCAGTGTGAGCAACCAGTCAGGTAGTGCGAGTAGGCTAGGAGGAGGTTGAATTATTTTGGGAGAGGGGGAATTTTCTCCTAAATATTTTTGGCGAGATTATCTATAGAGGATTGCCAGTCAAGAATCTAGATTATTGTAGTTATATTTTTTGTTGCATAATAATAAAATAAACCCTCATATGCTGCATCGGTTTTCCTTTTGAGGTTTTTCTAGGGATGTTAGTCCAAAAATATTTATGGCATTTTTATTGTGTATGCATCTATTCTTCTCTGTTCCAGTTTATTTGCCAAAGTGTAAATTAATTGTGAAGAATTGCAATGTGATTTATTCATTATTTGTCGTAAGAAATAAAATGCATAATTAATCAGTTAGAAGGACAATTTCCAGTTGTTCCAATTTCAAGAAATTTTCACATGGTATCAGAGCTACATTAAAGATCAGATCAGAGGCTCATAAGTGAGAGTGAGAAAATTTTGTAGTTTTAGAGGGAATTATGAGCATAATTATTTACGATTTGTGTAGGCCACCAGAAAAATTCGATCAACCTTAGTTGCAGATATTTGTAGGTGTGGATTTTCTAGATAGAGGGTTCGAGTGAGCAGATCAATCAGTTTGAGAAGATATGGGCATAGCTGGTTTGCAACAAGTTTTGCAACAACAAATAAACGTTGAGTGGAAGAGAAAAGTACACATAGGAAGAGGAATTTCCATAATTTCTCAGAGGATTTCTAGATCCAATTTTCAGGAGGAGATCCAAGATTTCTAGTTGCAGTAGGCCATAGCAGTTTTGCACTTAGCCAATGCGAGCTTTAGGAACAACAAATCATGTGCTAGATTCTGGAGAAAGACTTCTGACTGGTTGAGAGAGTTTCCCAGTTGAGGTGTTGTAGGTTATGTGAGAACTGAAGAAGGACTTTAGGAAGCAAGTAGTAGTAGATATGCATATACCTAAGAGAGTATGAGTAGAAGAAAGAGGCTTTGCAGGAAAGGGAGGAGATTCCCATTTATTTTCCATTATCTTTTAAATTTTGCAGAGATGGCTACATTAGGTATCAGACATCATGATAGACTTGATGGAACCTCGAACCTTGGCATCTAGAAGGCTAGGATGTTATTCATGTTGGATGAGCATGACCTAAAGGAGTTCGTGAAAACAATTATACTTCTACCGATAAACCCTATATAGTTCTAGGAGTATAGGAAGAATATGGACAAAGTAAAGAGGATGGTCTTGAAAAAAGTTCAAGTTCATATTGTTCCACATATTAGAGAGAAAGAAACAACAAAGGACATGTGGGATGTTGTTTTGAAGTTATAAAAAGATCCATATGAGAATCAAAAACTGGTTCTCAAGGAGAAGCTGAAGACCACAAAGACTGTAACACCCTCCTCCCACATCAACCCAAGTAACTGACCAACCTGGGTAAACATGTGACGAGAAGTTACTGTGATATGATTCAACTCCTTGTGTGTCAATTAAGGAAGTGGAATTGGAAAAACACATCACGTAGACCTTCCACATCAACAAAAGAACTCCCAGGAGCCATCCCAACCACTCAGGTAACCATTCCTTTAGACCAACTAAAGTTTTATTGCATCAAACCCCTGGAAGCTTCCTTGATATGGAGCAGGGTGTGTGTAGGAGACTCCATACGATCCCACAACAAGGGCAAGGGAGTGTCCGAGGACTTTTTTCCTCGGTGTGGTGCCTGTGACTCTGAGATTTGTTCCACTTTTTCAAGCCCAGAGCCTAGGTCACTACCCAGATCTCAATGACACCTTCAAAGATGAAATTTCACAGCGGAACATAGAAACATTTTTAAAAACATAAAAAAATACTAGACTAGACCCTTACTAGCCATGATAGGCATTTCATCAAACATGTCACAAACATGAAAGCTACATGTCTTAACAACAAAACTAAGGATAGGGGTCTCATACTTATATGAAAATCACTAAGAAGCATTGATTCCTAAACAAATTAGCTGCAATTTCATTTATTAGGTCATAGATACATTGTTCATTCATTTAAAATTAAAAACATGATGAGAGCCATGCATAGACAATGTCATAATACATGTTCATAACCAACATAACAACAACAAAAATACCAAGGAAACAATAACCATATAATCCACATATAAACCAATATAATACTCATGAATTAACAAGGAAGAAAACCTCATACTAATGAATCAAAGGCCAACCAGGTTTGGGACTTCCACCAACCACCCGACCATAGACATGGTTGAGCCAAATCTCTCTTCAGCCAGTCACCCCCATGCCATATTCCAAGCATGAACGTAGGATTTCATGGAACAATCCATCAATACTGAACCTGGGCTTCTAGAGGCCAAACCTCCTCAACCCATCAAATAGTGATTCTACCTCATGTTCATACGTCACAAACCATCACCAGATTAGTCTCTACCAAGCCTTCCAAGGTTCCAAAGCATTTATTCTAGCTGAGGCTTCTAGGACTAGTAACTCAACCCAGAACTGTAGTCGAGCTTTCAGAGCGTTTGTCAAACTAGGGCTTCCAAAACTGGTAACTCAAACCACCAAGTGCTTCCAGAGTGTTTTTCCAACCAAGGCTTCTAGGGCTGGTAACTCAACCCAAGCTGTTACAGGGCTTCTAGAGAATTTGTCCAACTAAGGCTTCTAGGAACTAGTAACTCAACCCAAGCTAAAGGAGACATGAGAACCAACCAGAAAAACAAAGAAATGAAACCACAACACCATGACTATCCCGAAAATGGCAAGGCTAGGAAAATCCACTGTCAATCTAGGCAATCCTCCATGCCAATGATAGATCATGACCAATAAACCACATATATATGCCACACATGCCAAAACTAGTAAGGAAAACAAACATGCAAATCAATACCTGCAAGAAAAACTCATTGTAGTTGCTGATCCCAATGTCCTCTTTCACTTTCCTACTATTCCTTTTCCTTCTTGCTTCAAGCATCCAAGTATTCTACACTCTTCAAGAGTGCTCCAAGAAAACTCTAAGTGTCCAAGAGTATGAGAGAGAGAGAGAGAATAGAATGAGAGCTCCAAAACTGAACTAACAAAGAGATACCAACTGATCCTCATAAGGCTTTTTATCAAAGAGTTCTCTAGTTTTCTTCATTTTTCCATTATTTTTCTTCATTTTCCTCTTCACATGATGTTAGGGTCCAACCCTAACCCCTTTATTTATGTAATAAACCCAATAGGGTCGAGTCATAGTTATAGTAGTTAAAGAGTCAATAAAACTTGTATTAATGATTGTAAGTGGTTGACCCGCATTTAAGAAAGGGGCCACAATTAGTTACAAATGGGCCATAATTAATAAATAAAGTGGTTAACCCATGTTATGCAAAGGACCGCTAGTTGTTAGGTTGTTGAAGGTAATTTAGCTATAAATAGTCATAGTTAGAAGGGAAAGATCATCAAGTCTTATTTGGTAATCAAGCTTTTCTCTGCTGGGGGTTTCCCCCCTCGAAGAGGCAAGTGAACATTGATTTTATCTCCGAATAATAAAATACTTGTTGTTTTTCTCATTTCATTCTATGTTTTGGGTTGTATTTCTTCACATATTTGGTATTCTGGAATTTCTCACAGGTCAAGAGCATAACAAGTGGTATCAGAGAACTTTCTATGGCTGGTGGTACCTCCATTTTCGGTAGATTTTTTTTTAGGCTAGAGACATGTTCCAACGTCTTTAAACCACGTGATCTATCATTGAGCGCATAAAACTATGGATTTGGGGAGGTATGCACGCAGGAAATACAAGAGGTGGTTACGCTTGTTGGACTCCCTTGTAACCCCTGTGGGTACCCCTTCGAGTAGTAGTGCATTAGACAGAATCGTGCACATAATTCCTTCCACGTACCCTTTGGGTATATCAGAAGCCCCCTAGGCTCACCTAAAACCTTTCCTTAGATAAGCCATCAGTTGTCTTGCTGCTACAGTACATTGAGAACCACACTCAAGGAGATTACTCGTGCATACGATAGGGTAGTCGGGTAGTATGACTAAGGGTACGGTTGATCCTCCTTAGTTAGTGGCCTGAAAGATTGGGTCGAGTACTATTGTTGGACCCTTATGCATATTGCGATCTGTAGCACCTAACACTCCTTTGTGACCATAGTTCCCTTGACTCTCTAAAGATCACCCATTATCTTATTTGAAATATCAGATCCAACAGTTGGGGTTCTACCACCGTAGTACAATTCAGATATTGCAGGTGGGGTTCTGTCACCGCTGCACCAATCATATCCACCTGTTGGGGTTCTTCTGCTGCAGTCCAACTCACATTCAACCATTGAGGTTTCGTAGGCATATCTGACCCTCTGCGCAGTGAGGCTTGTGGATATTATACTTTGGGCTTGATTTTCGCAGGACATTGGGCATGATCAAGTTCTCTGGAATTTGGCCACTGTAGTATTGAGGCATTCTCGAGACGCTTACAAGAGACTTAGCTCGTAAGATTCAGGATGACGAGCTGATCGCAGTGGTACCATTCACTTGTCAGCTTCAATTTTCTGGTGGTCCCGAATTTTTTTGAAGTGACTTCAAGTGATCGATATTTGTGTATGGTAGAAACCAGAGCTCAAGTCATGGCCAACGAGAAGATCGAGTGCAATGAAAAAAGGCTGGATACTTTCCAGGAAGATCTGCAGAAAATTACACATTTCATTTCACAAGTCACTACGAGCACGTCGGGGTCACATCAGGAGGCATCTGGTATTTATGAACACCTTGAAGGAGAATTTAGCCATCATATTCACTTCCACGGAAATCACCAACATTCCCACCCTTCACCACCCAAGATGGACATGTATAAATTTGATGGCTCTAATCTGGTAGTATGAGTAGCACAAATGGAACAATATTTAATTTTGAATGATATCCGGGATGATCCAACTAAAATACGTGTGGGCACCCTTTACTTGGACCAAGAGAGGTGGAAATGGTGGCAGCGACATCAGAAATGCTATCTCGAGAAAAAAACTTGGCAAGTGTTCTCAAAAACCCTTTGTGACCGCTTTGACAGAGAATCTATTTTTTTTGGGTCGTCTTACTAAGCTCCGATAGATAGGCACAATAAAACACTACATTTCAGCCTTTGAAACATTGGCCATTAGAAAAGAAGGTCTGGGAGATGAATTCTACTTGGAATGTTTCATAAGTGGTCTCAAAGAAGCCATCCAAGCACATGTTCGGATGCACCACCCACCTACTAGGATAGATTCTTACACAAATGTTGTCAAAGTGGAATGTGCTTTAGTTTCCCAGTCTACTTGTCCAAATTTCATAGCCAAGGGATGCCCCACCCAGCCTCAGGGCCCTACCCAAACACTTAAGGTTCAAAAGGTGTGTCCAACAGAAATGGCTGAAAGAAGAAAACAAGGATTGTAATATTATTGTGATGAAAAATATTCCTCGGGGCATAAATGCAAGGAACCAAAATTATTTCAAATTGATGTTACTGATCACAGCTCATCTGAGGAAGCCCCATCCCTTGGGGGACCAGAGGATGAAGTTGAGGAAACCCAACAGGACAATGAGCTCATAGCTATGCTAGAGGAACCAACTATCTCGCTACATGCTTTGGTAAGCATTTCTGCGCCCCAAACTCTCAAAATCAGAGGCTTTCTTAAACATCGCCCTCTAGTAGTATTGATTGATAGTGGAAACACTCATAACTTTATCCATAAGTGAGTTTCCGAAGCTATTCAGTTTTTGTAAAGGCAGTCTATAATTTCCAGGTCCTTATTGCTGATGGGGGGACAATGAAATGTGAAGGCCGTTGTGAAAATATTAAACTTCAGATGGGAGACTACCACCTAAAGACCCACATGTTTGTGATTACCATGGGTGGTTATGACATTATCTTGGGTGCTGAATGGATTCGTACACTAGGCCAAATCATAATGGATTTCCAAGAGTTATATATGAGATTTAAGCAAAAATATCACATGCATACAGTCCGTGGACTCTAGGCAAGTGCTCCTTCTATCATCAGCTCACATCGAATGGAAAATTTGTTGAAAAAGGGCCATCTTGGAGTCATCGCCCAGTTTAATGCCTGTAGGTTTTAATCCCATACATAAATTACCTGCATACGAATTCTAAAACACATAAAATAAACAATGTGAGATTATAAAACATAAAACACATATACACAGAGATTTTCCCCTGGATTCCAAAACCGGGACTACCAGATTGATTTTTCATTATGTTACTTTCAATGTTACAATACATATATATACATGCCGAAGCATCTAATACCATGGATCGAAAACCATTGCACTCAAAACTATGTGCAAAAACCATGCACAAAACCATAGATAGGTTTGCCCACCTAATATAGGGTCCAAAAGAAAAATTCCCCAGGGCATAAAGGGGGGCTACCCACCCCCCTCAAACCCCCTATGACCTGCTCGCTACGCTATCAGTGCAACGAAGGGGGGGCTCTGCCCCCCCTCTAACCTCTCGATTCACTAGGGGGCTAGTCGTGGAAAGAATATAACACAACCAAACAATGCCATCTAGGCCATAGAATCCACTAATATTCATATTCATCCTGAGATGCAGCATGTCCTAAACTGCCACCAACAGGTTTTTGAAAAACCTAAAGAGATTCCTCCCTCTAGAGGGGAACATGATCATAGCATCACTTTGGTCCTAGGGGCACAACCATTGAATGTGCACCCATATCAATATCCTTTTGCCCAAAAGAATGAGATTGAAAGAATCATCAAGGAACTCCTTGAAGCTGGTGTTATTCGTCCTAGCATTAGTCCTTATTCATCACCAGTGATCATGGTGCTCAAGAAAGATGGGGAATGGCGCATGTGTCTAGACTTTTGGGCCTTCAACAAGCTCACTGTCAAAGAAAAATTCTGTAATCTGGTTGTTAATGATCTGCTTGATGAACTACATGGTGCTCAATTCTTTACTATGTTAGATTTTCGCTCTGGCTATTACCAAATATGCATGAAATAAGTAGACATTCCTAAGACTGCTTTCCGAACTCATGAAGGCCATTATGAATTCTTGGTCATTCCATTTGGTCTCTGTAATGCCCCATCAACTTTTGAAAGCCTCATGAATCACCTGCTGAAACCATATCTCCGAAAATTTGTCCTCGTTTTCTTTGATGACATTATCATCTACAACTTACCCAAGGAAAAACATATTCAACATGTAGACCTGATCTTGCAACTGCTCCGGAATCATAAATTATTTGTCAAATTGTCCAAGTGCTCTTTTGGCATGGAAGAAGTCAAGCATTTGGGACACACTGTGGGTCGTGAAGGTGTCAGGGTTGATCCCAAAAGATACAGGTAATGCAAGAATGGACCCAACCAAAAACCTTGAAGAGTTTGAGGGGATTCTTTGGTCTCACCGATTACTATCACAAATTTGTTTGCAATTACGGTCGCATTGCTAGACCCATCACTAACCTTCTCAAGAAAAGTTCATTCGTTTGGACTGATGCAACACAACAGGCGTTTGTGGCTCTCAAACAGGCCATGTTTTCCACTCAAGTATTGGCACTACTCGACTTCACCAAATCTTTTGTGATTGAAAGTGATGCTTTAGGTACTGGTATTGGTGCTTTCTTAATGCAGGAAGGTCAACCCTTGGCTTTCACTAGCCAACAACTGAGTGGGAAACATCTGGGACAATCTACCTATGATAAAGAGATGATGGGCATTTTACATGCAGTAGATACCCGACGACCATACTTATTGGGGCAACGTTTCCAAATCCACACAGACCATCAAAGCATCAAATATGTTTTGGAGCAACATCTATCCTCACCACAACAAAATAAATGGCTGGCCAAAATGTTTGGATATGATTATGAGATTATTTACAAGAAAGGGCGTGACAATGTAGTAGAGGATGCTTTATCATGCGAATTTGAGGATGACAACACCCTTCTATCAATCTCTCTTCCCATACCAGATTGGATTGAAGCAGCCCGTAAGGAATGGTTTTCACACCCCTCTCTCCCAACTCATTAATAACTTAATACCAGATCCTAATTCCTCAATTGGCTACCCTTGGAAGGATGAGATTCTTCGCTACAAGGATCGAGTAGTTATATCGCCGAAATCCACCCTCAAAACGTGCATTTTGGTAGAGTTGCACTCATATCCCACTGCAGGGCATGCAGACTTTCAGAAGACTTATGCTCACACTCGTCATTCTTTCTTTTGGACGGGCATGAAAATTTAAATTCTTAATTTTGTAGCTGAATGTGACGTGTGTCAATGCCACAAAGGATAAACAATCAAGTTACCATGAACCTTACAACCATTGCCAATCCTTGTCTCCTCTAGATGAATTTTTCTATGGATTTCATTACTGGTCTCCCAAAGTCAGGCAAAAAATCAATCATCATGGTGGTTGAGGACAAAATTTCTAAATATGCTCATTTTTGCGCTCTACTCCACCCATTTACCCCCACTTTGGTGGCTTAATCTTTCATGGACCAGATCTTCAAACTGCATGGCATGCCCACTTCCATTGTGTCTAATTGTGACCCAAATTTCACTAGTAACTTTTGGCAAGAACTTTTCAAGCTACAAGGCACCCCACTCCAACTAGGTACTTCCTATCATCCCCAAACTGATGGTCAAACTGAAGCAGTCAACAAATGCTTGGAGACATACCTAAGGTGCTTCACTTCAGAACAGAAACATCAATGTGTACAGTGGCTACATTTAGTTGAATGGTGGTATAATACTAACTATCATGAATCCAACAAGATGAATCCATATGAGGCAGTATATGGCCAACTCCCACCTTCACCTATTTCTTATATCCTGGAATGCTCTAAGGTTCAAGTAGTGGATCAACTCCTACATAACGCTGCATCCATGCTAGCTCATCTCAAAGATAATCTCCATCAAGCTTAGAATCGAATGAAGCAACAGGAAAACCAACATCGTTCAGAGTGCACATTTCAAGAAGGGGATCAAGTATTCCTGTTGCTGCAACCATATAAGCAAACATAGCTCAAAGAAAAGGGATTCCAAAAATTAGCTCCAAAATTCTATGGACCTTATCAAATACTTCAGCGCATTGGAGTAGTAGCCTACAAGCTGGCCTTGCCACCAGCTTCAAAAATTCATCTAGTCTTCCATGTATCATGCCTCAAGAAATTCGTGGGGAACAAATGTAGAATTCAAACCAATCTAGTTGAATTGGATGAAGAAGGTTCACTCTGGCTCTAACCTGAACAGGTCCTCGATACTCGTGAAATACATCTGCGCGGCCGCACGATCAAGGAAGTCCTCGTCAAGTGGAAAGACACCTCTCCAGAAGATGCGACATGGGAACCAAATACTATTCTACAACAGTTTCTATAGCTTCAGCCTTGAGGACAAGGCTGATTTTGATGGGGGAGGGCATGTTAGGGTCCAACCCTAACCCATTTATTTATGTAATAAACCCAATAGGGTCGAGTCATAGTTATAGTTAGTTAAAGAGTCAATAAAGCTCGTATTAATAATTGTAAATGGTTGACCCACATTTAAGAAAGGGACCACAATTAGTTACAAACAGGCCATAATTAATAAATAAAGTGTTTAACCGATGTTATGTAAAGGACCACTAGTCGTTAGGTTGTTGAAGGTCATTTAGCTATAAATAGCCGTAGTTAGAAGGGAAAGATCATCGAGTATTATTTTGTAATCGAGCTTTGCTCTACTGGAAGTTTACCGCTCGAAGAGGCAAGTGAACATTGCTTTTATCTCTGAATAATTAAATACTTGTTGTTTTTTTCATTTCATTCTGTGTTCTAGGTTATATTTCTTCACATATTTGGTATTCTAGAATTTCTCGTAGGTCAAGAGAATAACATACGAAACTTGTGACCTTTCACCTCCCTTTTCTCCTAATTTCCATTATTTTCATAAATAAATGTGCCAAAATTCCACTTTGCCTTTCCAAAGCCTTTGCCATTTCCTTTTCCAATTTCCTTATCCATTAATCAATCACCAATTATCCCTATCACTATGATTTTTCCCAACATTCAACTTAGAATAAGTGTCCCATCAACCGTGGTTATTATTTTTGCCTTTATTAACTTTTATTACATGGAATTTTCACTATGGTTGTTATAGAACCCTCCCCCTTAGGGGAACACCGTCCTCGGTGTTCAACAACACCTACAACCAACAAGGCTACTGTAAGAAAAACATACTTCCCATGGAGCTTTATAACCTAGCTCGTTACAATATTTACAATGATCATCATGCTGAGAAGTAAACCAACATGACAACATAACAAGTATAACATCATAATGACATGAAACCCATACCGCTTATTGGAGCTTTATAACATATCTCATGGCGGTATTTACATCCATATACATATGTACATATACCAAACATAACCAAAAAATGTATAAAAAACATATACCAAAACATCCACTCAACCAGTGAATAAGGAAGGATACATAACCCGCATCTGATCTTCCATCTCCCATGTAGCTTCAACAGGCCCAAAGTGCTTCCATTTCACTTTAACTTCCTCGATTGCTTAGTTCTGGAGCATGAGCATATTTCTATATAAAATGCATTATGGTTCAGGCTGGAATTCTCCTTCTGGCTCCACCTACAATACAGACCAGTCAATCACATGATCAACATCTTTAGTATCCTTCTTAAGCAATGACACATGGAAAACATCATGAAATTTCACTGTAGGGGGCAATGCAAGTCAATAGGCTACTGGCCCAATCCTTTCAATAATCCTGAAAGGTCCACAAAATCGTGGTGCTAGCTTAGCACATGATCCAATCCATAAAGAGATCTTCTTTGGTTTGATGTGCAAGTACACCTGTTCCCCAACCTATAACTCCTTCAATAACCTATTCCGATCTTCATAGCTCTTCTGCCTATCCTGTGCTACTTCCAAATTCTTCTTGATTACCTGCATTTCATGTTCCATGTTTTCCAATATGTCTGGTCCAATCAACACCCTGTTAACTGGATCACTCCAACTGATGAGAGTATTACAACTCCGCCCATATGCTTCCTCAAAAGGAATCATCCTCAATGACTCTTGGTACCCATTTTTGTAAGTGAACTCTACTAGTGGAATGTACTCTTCCCACTTCCTCTGCTGATGCATGACATACATCCTCAACATGTCCTCTAATATCCTATTGACCCTCTCTGTTTGTTCATATGTCTGCGAATGGTAAGATTCACTGAAGGCCAATTCTGTGCTCAAACCTACAAATAACTCCTTACAAAACTTGGAAGTGAGCTTCACATCCCTGTATGACACAATATTCTTTAGAAATCCATGCAATTTAACCATATTCCTGATGAATACCTGTGCTACATCACTTACTGAGAACGTAGACTTCACTAGAATGAAGTGCGCTACCTTTGTCAACCTGTCCACCACTACCATGATGGAATCATGTTGTCTCATTGTCCTCGGAAAAGCTGTGATAAATTCCATAGAAATGATCTCCCATTTCAACTCTAGAATCATAATCGATTGTAGTAGTCCACCTGGATGCTTACACGTTGTCTTCACTTGCTGACAATCCAAGCACCTAGCGCAAACTCTGCTACGTTTCTCTTCAAATTCGACCAATAATAAAATTTCTTCATTTCTTTCATTGTCTTCTGATAACCTAGGACTTGGATATGGTTTCTCATAAAACTCCCTCAAGATCACCTTCTTGAACTCACTGTTATCTAGTGCATATATCCTGTCCCTAAATATATCCAATCCATCTTCCATAAGATTATAGTGTACATCCTATGCACCTACATTATGCCTGTACCTATACCACTACCTATACCCATACCACTACCTGTACCTGTACATGTACTTGTACCTATACCACTAGCTGTACCTGTACCTGTACTTTGCTGCAATCTATGAATAATCTCCATATACATGTCATCCTACTGACTTGTCTGCAAGATCTATCCTAAAATATGTCCTATAGGAGCTCATAGATGTTATGTGATTTACCTGTACCTGCCTGCTAAGAGCATCTGCTACCCTATTCTATTTACCTTTGATATACCCAATCTCAAAGTCGAACTCACTAATCGTGGCCAACCACCAAGCTTACCTACCATTCAAGTTCAGTTGGTCAAATAGATACTGAAAACCATTGTGATCGCTCATCAATACAAACCTCATGCCAAGAAGATAATGCATGCACATATTCAATGCATGTATGATCGCTGAAAACTCAAGATCACCTGTTGGGTAGTTCTGCTCATGCTCATTCAGTTTTCATGACTCATAACATACCACCTATCCATCCTGCATAAGGACTCCACCAAGTGCTCTCTTGAAAGCATCTGTACATACAACAAACTCTTTGTCTGGATCTACAATCTTTAACATTAGTGCATGTGTCAACAACTGCTTGATCTGATCAAAACTGGTCGCACACTCCTCTGACCATTCAAAATTATCACCTTTCCTTTGCAATGATGTGATATGATAAGAAATCTGTGAGAAGTTCATGATGAACCTCCTATAATAACTTGCTAACCCCATGAAATATCTCACCTCATCCACATTCCTGGGAGCTTCCCACTCCAATATAGCTCTTACCTCTTTTGGGTCCACTGCTATGCCATCCTTGGAAACCACATGTCCCAAGTAGTGTACCTCAATCTAAAAGAAACTACACTTGCTGATCTTAGCATACAAATGATGCTCTCTCAACAATCTCAACGCTTTGCTAAATGCTCGACATGCTCTTCTTAATTTTTTTAATATACCAATATATCATCAATGAACACAATAACAAACTTGTACAAATACAAATGCAACACACTATTCATTAAGCACATAAAGGTAGCTGGAGCATTAGTTAAATCAAATGGAACTACAACAAACTCATAATGCCCATACTTGGTCCAGAAAGTTGTCTTGTAGATGTCCTCTTCTTTAATTCGTACCTGATGATATCCGGATCTCAAATTAATCTTCGAGAACATTGCTGCTACCTTCAACTCATCAAACAAGTCGTCAATCCTTGGTAACGAATACCTATTCTTGATGGTCACTTTGTTTAACTACCTGTAGTCAATGCACAACCTGAGAGTACCATCCTTCTTTTTCACAAATAGTATCGTTGCGCCCCATGGTGATTCACTTGGTCTAATGTATCCCCTGTCCAACATTTCCTTCAATTGCAGCTTCAACTCTATCAACTCAAGTGTACTCATCCTGGAAGGTTCCTTTAATGCGAGAGGTTCCCCTGGCACCAACTCAATAGAAAAGTATACTTCCTTGCGGGGTGGAAACTCTGAAACATCTATAGGAAATACATCCTGAAACTACTGTAGAATTGGGTACCTACTCAAAACATTTACATCCTCAGCTTCCTTACCTTTGTCACTAGAAATGTGCACTGCAAATAACACACACCCTTTCCTATGACTGCGCTTGGCCTGCATGGCTATCACCATTCTAACTGATATTTCTTTCTTCTTACCCCACAAGACTCTTTGTTCCCCATTTTCATCCAAGCACTCAAATTATGGCTTTGTCATAAAAATCCACCTTGGTTCTATGAAGGTACAACTAATCCATGCCCAACAACATATTGTATGATCCCAACATCAATACATTCATATGTGCTGAGGTAGGAATATCATTCAAATCAAATGTACAAGCTCTTACTCAGTGATGAACTTTATTTTTGGTACCTATAGCTAACTACACTAACCAAGACTTTGCATGCACTTCTTTATTCAAAGTGCACTTATCCACCAGGTCAGGGGTAACATAACTATAATTAGATCGAGGGTTAATCAAAATAGAAACAACTCAATCAAAAATCTTACTGTCCATCTCAATGATAGATGCCTGATGGTTTTCCTGTCTGTTGTCCAGCGCTGCATAGCTACGAAGATTTTTTTTCCAACATCCCCAATAGTATGTGCCTCCTGATCAATGTAGATCTGTGATCTACCACCTTGATGTTGTGGACAATTTTTCCTACGGTACTCTCCTCCACATGTCCAACACTGCAAAGGCTTCCAACCTTCATCCTTATTCTTCTCCTCAGATTGAAGTCCCTGTCCTCTGTCAGATGCATTGAAATTCTTAGATGGTGTTGCATTCTCTTTATTACCTATACCTTGAGGTCTTGCTTACTTCTTTTCCCATTTGCCTTTGTTCTTTGCATTACCTTTCCAGTCCAACTTAGTGTCAGATTTGTTCTTTGATGGCTCGTAATAATGCTTTAGCTTCCAGATGGCCTCCTCCAGTGATCTGGGCTCATCAAACTCAATCCTACCTTTGAATTCTATCGAGAACCCACTGATGAATCTCTAAATCTTGGCCTTCTCCTCCTTGAGGTAAGGCACATACCTCAGTAGCTCCAAGAATCTGCTAGTGTACTTCTCATTGGTTATGGATCCCATCTTCAACTCATAGAATTATTTTTCCCTGTCATCAAAGCATCCCCCCATACTGCTTCGGGTGAGACTGTAGCCTGTGCTATGCAGGTTATTTCCGAAAGGGCTAGTAGTGTAGGGTTTTTATGGTTGCCACAACTAACTCTGAACCTGGGTCAGGACCCCCTAAGTCGACATTGTTGCTGAGCTTCATAACATGATGATTTCAGAGGTGTTGACTTCCTTTGTTTGCTAATGCATAGGTCATCACAACATGATGCTTTTGTCTATATGATGTAATATTTTTTGTGTTAAGGCCTCTTTCTGGCATTCAATCTATTGTTGTTCCAGCCCACATTCTAAACCTTTGTCTTCCAGTTACCTTGAGCAATTTCTCTTAATCAAATATGACATTCTTATAGTGCTAGGCTTGGCCATGGATGATGTTCACCTTCCCCACACTTTTTACAACTGTCGTACACCCTTCCAACACTTCATCTCACCATTCTTTTCCTCCAAAACCCCTCAGCCAACTTCCTGTAGCAGTACAGGACATCATGTAGCAATTCAAGACATCTTGTAGTAGTTTCCTGTAGCAAACTTGTTTTACCCATATCTCCCAAACAATATACTGGATTGACCTGAAATTTTCTAAGAATGTTTCCATCATACTTATGCACCTCCCCATAAAAAAATATTGGCCAATGCATGCAAGAATTTCTAAAAAAATTAAAAATGGTTGTAGGTGATGGAGGTCGATTTCTCGAAAAATGTGCACTGGAATTTTCTGAAATTGCTTGGGCATGTTACCATCATTGATCCGAATTGGATCCATGAAGAATAATCAAAGTACCATGACTTTATCAGATTGGGACAAACCTTGAATTCAAGAGCACAGAGTGATCAGAAAAACCTCTGAACAGTGGCAATTGGCAGCCAGCGTGGAACGACGAGGACCTCGGTCAAAGCGTGCTGACCGAGGCCCATGGAGACTACGCAGGAGGCAAAACTGGTACCTGGGAAGCCCGGATCCGGAAATGGAGGCAGTTTCTGATGCACGATTAGCGCTTAGCGCGCATCGCTGGGCAAAACCCCTCGAAATAGAAAGGCCCCGAAGCACTCGTTCGCATGGAAGCCAAAAAATCGCGGGGAAAAGCGCAAAAGGATAAAGGCGGGACCTGTGCTCCAAAATTGACGGTATATCGGGGGAACCCTTGAGCGGTAAGCGGATTTGGCTGAAACCTAGTGATTCCATTCAGCGCCAGACGCATGGCAAGCAGAGGAGAGAGAAAATTGCCTCTCATCGCACGCTAATGGTCGAGCAAGTCAACTGCACGAAATGTGCTAATGACGTTGGATTTGGGAGCGCCAGATCTAACAGCTGAGAACGCACTTGATGAAAGAACTAGATTTGACAGGGGATTAAGCTGAGATCTACAAAGATTTGAGATCCGATCTGATCACTGAGGTGGTGGATGAGTCATTTCCCGACGAAACCGAAGAACCGAACCGACGAGGAAGAGCTGGTGCAGTTCGCAAGAGGACAAGTGGCCACTCCCTGTGAGCCGATGACCATGACGCAGAGACAGGGAATTCCAAGCGAACAGTAGCAGGCGATCCGACGGAGGAAGAAGGGGAATCAAACAGTCGTGAGATCGATTGGCTTTAAAGCCATGAATAGACAAAGCAGAAGACACCGAAGACGGGGAAAAGAGAAGAAAAGGAAGAAGACAAAGAAAACGAAGAAAAGACAGTGAAGCAAAAAGCAAAAAGACACAGGGCCCAGCTAACCACAGGCAGCGTCGAGCACTAGAGAGCTTGAGAGGTTCAAGCCATCCCTGAGAGGATCTATTAGGATTGAGCACCACATTGGGCTCCTTCCATTAAAGACCAGAAAGGTCAAGAGCTGGTAAGGAAAAGAGTCTGTGCACTCTAGTGGCTTAGGGAATCCAAGAACCACCCTGCCAAGCAAATTCTGTTTTAGGAGACTCATATTGAACTCATTCATTGTAATTCTCTCCTTTAAAGACACAATAAAATAAGGCCACCAATGAAATCTTGACCAGAGACGTAGCCCTGGAGGATAGGGTGAACTCCTTATTAATTTGTTGTGTTCTTGTATTTTCTTACTGTGTTTCTCTGTTGTTTTCCATTTTCCAGTGTCTGTGTATTTTGCAATCTAATCGATCCGTTGCCTAAAATAACATAGACACACACCAACACGAGTCTGTAATACCTTCATTCAATAAATCTTTAACTGAGATCACTCATAGGGTGATTTTCAGATCAATCATCCATATGCATCTCCCCATGAAATGGCTTGGCAAATGGATGAAAAATAATCGAGAAAATGTAAAAATGGTTGTAGGTGATGGAGGTCAATTTCTCAAAAATTGTTCACCTGAATTTTTTGAAATTTCTTGGGCATGTTACTATCATCCATATGCATACCTCCATAAACATATTCGCAAATGGATACACGGTTTTCAAGATATGACAAGAATAATTTTCTGCTCTATGTATTTTTACTTCTTGTAGCAAAACAGAGCCTTCCTGTAGCATTTTAGGACAACAAGGAAAATGAGTGGTAAAAGGTTGGGAATGATGAGAAGATGGTGCAAAAAGACAATGGAAATGGATTGGCATGGCCTTAGTCCTTCTGGAGAATCTGAGCAAAGGAGGAGAAAGTCCAAGTTTGACTTCCTTTGACTAGGCTTTTGATCAACTTTTCTTTTGGTGGCTAACTTGTTTTTGTTGCTTTCAGAGGTTTGAGAACACCTGCATTGATGAGAGAGAGAGATACATGGAGAAAAGATTTATTTTTTTACCCTTTTTTTTCTTCTAGGCCTACTAGCCGCCTTAACGAGGTTTTCAACTAGTAGGTTTGTTTAGGTGCCTCAAATGAGGTTTTCACCTATGATCTTTTCTTTTTCTCTTTTTTTTATCTTTCTTCCAACCCATTGACCGCCTCATGGAGGTTCTCAATCAATGAGCCAATCTCAGGCACCTCAAAGGAGGTTTTCACTTGAGATTTTATGTTTCTCTTATTTTCCATTTTTTTTATTTTTTCTATCCTACTGTACTTGAAAAACAAAGTCTCTTTCAAGTATAAGAATACTTCCAATGGAGCCATGTGCACATCAAGATGACAGATAAACTCACGTGTAGGCTTGAAATATATGCTTTGACATGTACCTGAATTTTAGAGACCAAATGATTTGATTGAGCTGAGATAAAAAAATTTATTGAAGAAGAGTGTGTGGCTGCAAATTACTGATTGTTTGGAACCATATTTCAATATATTTTTTATGCCCCTATTGCACTTGCTGGTTTGGATCATCTTGGATGTCTTCTTCTTCCATGAAGTTCAGATCTACTTCTTTTTGTTGATTATTCTCTTGAAAACATGGATGATTTGATGGTAAACATGAGGGAACTTTCTCAATCTTTGATTTTGATCTCTGCTCTTCATCAAGTGCAACCCATGATTCTTTGGTCTTCTCATTTGCATCTTGTTTTTTTGAATGTTGTCCTTCAATGACATTAAGAGAATCTCTTTTTTGCAATGTTAGTCTTGAGCTAATATGAATACCATTGAGATCAAGAGGAGATGTTTGAAAGTGTTGTGCCTCAACATTGTAAGTGGCTTGAGATACTTCCTTGCGTGGGTTTGGAAATGGTGGTACAGGTAGTTGAGTGGGAATGGATCTTTGAGATGGATGTGGTTGGGGTTGTGGTTGTGGTGGAGGTGGATGGTAGGGATAGAATGGATTTGGGTATGGAAAATATTGAGGAAAATATTCAGGATATTGTGGATGACACCCATAAGTTCCTTACCAACCTTGTTTCCAAGATTGGTTTTGGGGTTGAGATGGCCAAGGTTTCCAAGAAAAGGGTATGTTGTAATTACTTTGAGATGGATGTGCATAATCTTGAAATAATGAATTAGGCTCTTGAATCATATAAGGTTGAATAGGCTATCATGGTCCTCTTGGAGCTACATAACATAGCTACATTGGAAATTGACTTTCTCCATTGTCCTCTTGGTAAACTTCCTTCAACCTTGGTAGTGAGGGGCAATATTTAACATCATGTGTTTCTGTGTGTACAACACA
Source organism: Pinus tabuliformis (assembly GCA_031772625.1). Classification (NCBI taxonomy): domain Eukaryota; kingdom Viridiplantae; phylum Streptophyta; class Pinopsida; order Pinales; family Pinaceae; genus Pinus; species Pinus tabuliformis. The sequence goes on along the minus strand of CM062819.1, from coordinate 1,229,136,149 downwards.
AATATCAACATCTTCTTTTTGCTCATTTTGTATTCTTAACATATCTACTTGTTCACTTAGATTGCTAAGAATTTATGTTTTAAAGCTATAAAGCAAATTTCCAAGTTTAGCTTGACTTGCCAATATTGATGTTGATTGACCTACTCTTGCCCTTCCTCTTGATATGTGTTTGCATGTTTCGCAAATTTCTTCAAATGATAATTGGTATACATCACCTCTACTCATGAGATCAAGGAGATCAATCCATTCATCCCTAATTGTTCTAAGTAAGAGGGTTTTAGTGTGTTAGATCCTAAATGATGTAGTTTTTCCCTCTTAACATTATACATGAACCTCTTTGTTAGATCCTCAAGGCACTCATCATTTTTTTTGTTCATTCTAAATATTTCTTCTTTGAAATCATGATCTTTCTATTTTTTTAGAAATAGATTTTGCATATCATTCCATGATATTATTGAATTAGTCCCTAAAATCATGAACCATTGAAGAGCTCTATCCTTCAATGTTGCCGGAAAAAATCTCAATTTTTGAGTGTTTAATAAGCAACCATAAGATCTACAAACAATTTCAAATTCAAAGAGAAAGGTTTCTGGATCCTCTGACCTTAGACCATGAAAGTTTGGAAGAAAATATGGAGGGATGTTCTTCACACACACATTGACATCAGTATCTTGAATGGAAATCAAAGAGGATCTTCTTCATTGTCAACATATCCATCCATTTCTTCTACCTTTTATGTCACATCTTCTTCTTCTACTTGCAAAAGTGGATGGTGGTGCGGCTATTACTGCACCACGTGATCAAATGGGGGGGTTGGTGTTGGAGAAGTATATTTTTGTTTTTATAAAAAAAATTGAATTAGAATGCTAATGCAATGCAAGATGCCTAATGCAATTTTTGTGTTTTTTTGAAAGTAAAAAGAAATGAAACAACTAGGGAAAAAACAATTCATACTTTGGCACCTCCCTAACAATGATGCCAAAAAGTGATGAGCCCCAGTATTGCAACGAGAATGTTGCAACTCCAAAGGCTACCAACTTTAATTATCAACCCGGGGTTTGTACAAACCTAAGAGTTATTGAAACTATATGTGCAAAGTACAATGTGTCCTTTCTTCACTATCATGATGTAATGGAGTGAATGTAATGAAATCAAATCCTAAAATAATTGTAGAAATGGAAATGTTCGTAATGGAAACCTTAACCTATTGCAGGAAAGTAAATACAAGGAAAGAAACCTTATTCTAATTTCATAAAGAAAATATCATGAACTAAATATCAATCATTACATTTCAAAGAGTTCAGATCCATTGACAGAGTTCATTGGATGTGGCAATCAAGAAAATCATCATTGTATTATCCATTTAATAAATTTGTCTATTAATGCAAATTGTTGAGACATTTTGCATGGGTAAAAAGATAAGTCCTATGTGGTGTTTATTTCTTGTCAACCATTTATTTAGAGCCTAGGGGTCATGATTCAAGCCTAAGTGATGAAAAACAATATTTTTTAGCAAACCTAGCCAAGTATATACACGCTGGAAGAGTGCTACATGAAACTACAAGATGCTACAGGAAGTTATAATTCACTGAATGACCAAGAAAATCCAATCCAAATTGGATAGGAAAATTTTCTTTATTGACTAGGATGTCTTAGGTCTCCATTCCAAGTGGAATCATTCAAAAATACCCCTATTAACCCATGCTAAAAAATAGCAGAAAATTACTAGTCTAAAATCTAGAAATTCAAGAACTAGTGAGCTAGTAAATCTATCAAACGGCTAACCTAATCAAATGAAAATGTAATCGGGTAATTTTTTTTATTAACAAGAATTTTTTTTGATCTAATGCAAGTGGAATAAACTTGATTGAATCTTGTTAGCATGTTCTAAAAAATAGCAGAAATTTACTACTATTTGCCACAAAGGGACTTCTAGAAAATTATATTTTGGAATAAGAAAATTAATCCAAGTAGCTCAATGATTACTACGACTTTCCAAAGCTGTTCCAAGGATGAAATTATGTTTTTGGTCATGAAAAATAACTTAATTCAACCATTTAACGCAATCCTACAACAAAAAATCATCAATACTAAATGTAGAAATAGAAAAAACAAGAATAAGAGATGCATGTGAATAAGAAGTGAAAGGAAGAAAAGTAAATGCTGCAAAAGGGGTTTGAGGCTCCTGGGATGGCCAATCTTAAGGAAAATCAGAGTCCTATAAAGGAGACCAAGATTTAGAAGCTGAACATGGCACCAATCTTCATTATTTCCATAAATACAATTACATCCCTGCAAGAAATGACAATGGAGCTACAAAAATATGAGTTCTCTCCACAAGGAGACTAATAAAAATTAATCCCTAGAGAAAAATTCGACTTGGTACTTATACAAAATGATTAGGAAGCATTCCCCATGAAAGGAGGAATATTTCCCCTCCAAAATCCCTCAAATAGTGGATCTGGTCCCAACACTAGGAATTTGCATTAAATGACAGGGAACACATTCCTAGATTTTCTCAATTATTGGAGCTCCAGAATCTGTGCAATAATTTTAGAATATCTTGTTGATTTATTATCTAATATTGATCCTCCTGTAGTAGGGAGCAAGCCCCTAAATTATCTCCTCCAAATCTCCATAATCTGCCCAATACTCTCACAATATTCTACAAAAATAAATAATATTAGGCACACATATGTAATTATCCACAAACATTCCTAATGAACATATTAAAGCTAAAACAATTACTAAGTGTAGAAGGATAGGTTTAATATAGCCTTCACATGCCTAACAAATGTTAGATGGGCCTTAATTTATGCCTAATTTGGAGGCCCATCACCCTAGTTGAGAAGTGACATGAAGAATAATGCATATGTTGTGTATATGGCATTGTCACCTCCATGTTTGTATGAAACCCCGGGTTGATAAAGTAAAGATGGTAGCCCTAAGAGTTGCAACAATCTTGTTGCAATACTAAGGCTCATCAAAACCAATAGAGGGAAGAGGGATTCAAAAAATGCTATATAAGAAGGTCATTGGAGAAGCAAAGAGAAGAGAATGTTATGCTGGCCAAATTGCTATTAGAGAAATCCTTCATTTCATTGTTGAAGCAGAAAAAGTATAACACTATTGTGTTGGCATAATTTCTTCTTAGCAATCCATCACTCTAGTGTGGAGAGTATTTCACCATTGAGAGAGCCTTGATACTTCTACAATAGAGAGGAGAAGCTTGCAAAGAGAGTGAAGAAAGGAACCTCCTTGTTGAGGATGTTTTAGCACCATATATCAAAGAATTCTCTTCCAATACTTCGTATTCTACTATTTGTGTTTATCTTCTACCACCGATAGTCAATAAAGGGAGCCATTTTCCATATTTGTGTTGACTATTTTCTTCATTAAGAATTATTTGTGTGTTTATTTCTTTGTTTTAGTTTATGTTTGTATATCCATTGTTTTCACCATTTGCAATGCTTTGTTTCTTCATGTTTTCCCACTGACAACAACCAAACTACTTGTATTTGTTTGTAGGGAACAACCAACTACTAAGAAGGTGTCTTTTGGTACCCCATTGCTACAAAAACACTACAACACATTTGAGAGGATTAAAAAAAGAAGGCTTGATTAGGAGGGCACAATCAAACTCATCAAGGCTCACAGGCAGCCTTTAAGGTGTGCTTATGCACTCAAGCTAGAGGGAGAGAACTCAAGGGCGTATGATGCAGGTTCGAAGCATAGAGGAGAATCATTCGTTGTTTCATGATGTTCTCATGCGTTCAAGGAATCTAAGGAGGGCACAAGGGTGCACACCGAAGGGAAAAAGGGGTCATGCTTCAACCCTTTGAAGTGCACCCATTCACTCAAGAGGAACACAAAGGGCGCAGGGTGCATAATCGAAGCATGAAGGAGAAAACATCTATTGGTTTAGGGCATTATCATGTGCTCAAGGAAAAAAGGAGTGCACAAGGGTGCACACCAAAGGGACGAAGGGGTCAGGATTTAAGCCTTCATAGTGCGCTTGTGTGTTCAAGAGGAATTAGGAGCACGCAATTCTTTGAGTCGAAGGAGTATTCTCAAATGAAGGCTTCAAGCTTCGTGATTGGGTTGTGCACTCTATAAGATAAGGATGAATACTTCTTGCTTCAAGAGTGCGCCATGTGATCAAAGGGAAGGATGAAGGCTTAATGCTTCAAGAATGCGGCATGTGCTCAAATGCTTCAGGCTTCAAGAGTGCACCATGCGCTCAAAGGCTTTAGGCTTCAAGAGTGCACCATGTGCTCAAAGGGTCCTTGTTATTCCGAAATGCACTTCACTATTACAAAGTGTGCTTCTTCATTTTAGAGTGCACTTTGTTGTTTCGAAGTTTTCTTTGTTGTTTTGAAGTGCACTTAGGCTTGGGAGGGTGCATTTCTCTCCAACAATGGCTACTTGTTTATCTAGAATGTTCTTTTCACTGAGGGAGGCAGCCCAAGGCTAGGTGACTTATCCTTATGAAGTACTAATGCACTGTGATAGGGAAAATACCTGAAAAAAGATTTATTTCACAAGTACAGGAGGAAAATATACATCAATGAAGCTCATGAATGAGTTGCACTCATCGCCTAGTAAGGGGGTTAATGCCTTTACAACTTGCACTGAATAGGAGGACCAAAAAGAGCTCTTGAAATGGCTAAGAGTGGGACTAACATAGTAAGATAAATAAATGCATCCTAACATGAATCAAACATGGACCACACACATAAATTCCATCAATACAAGTCAATGGAATGCACATGGCTCATGAACAATAATCACACCTTAAAAGAACAACAAAGCAACACCTATTTCTAAGTGCAACAATTGAAATGTCACATTACAACATAGAACACAAGTTATGAACAATTTTTTCACTAATACCAAAAGGTGCGCTAAGTTATAGGAATGTTCTGGCACATATTCTAATGATATAGAACATTTGTGTAATGTAGAAGGGTGTGCCAAAACTAACTTTGGTGGTATGTGGAGGTGTGACACACGTAGGAGTGAAAACACGAAAGTGACACCTGTAATAGGAGGAAATCATGAACATGACACTTTCAAAATGTGAACGAACTTAAAATCGACACATGCCAAAGCGAAGATAACATGAGAACAACACTTATTAAAGTAAAATAAAGTCAAGCGACAATTGCGAATGTGAAAGTGACACTTGTGAAAGCAAAACTGCACAAAATATGACATTTGATAAAACTCATAAAAATAGAAGTACAAACGCAACAAACTGGAGGGGACTATCAATAAAAGTGCACAATGACTATTGACATGAGTTGAACATCACATAAGCATTGCCTTGATGGACAAGGCTATGCCTGTCCAAGCTTGCATAAAGGAAGTGCTCTCATGAATTCATTGAAGACTGAGCATGTGTGTGCAAGTGACTTGAAGACTCAAACTCTTTTCAAAACATCAAACAACCATGGAGTAACCATAGGATGACAAATCATAAGATCCCCAATAAGCTCCAAATTCAAGTGTGGGAAAAATTGTGGAAGGCAGCAACAAAACTTGGGTAAATAAGAAGCAAGTTTAGCGTTGGGAGAAAACATGAGCAATCATCTATATAATTTTTTTTTTTACTATGTACAAGGCTTGGATTCTAAGGTTTGAAGTGTTAGATTTTTTGGTCTATAGTTAGAGTATCTTTCTTGAGAGAAAGTGAGTTTCTTCATGCTTCAAACTTAAATTTTTGTATGATATATGCTTGATGACTTTGGTTTGAAGTGATGTATTTCTATTGAGGGTTTGAAGTGATGAGAGGGAAAAACATGATTCTTTTGAGGCATAATCTTGTGATTGAATTATGGATGATACTTTTTTACATTTCTGTGAATGATGCATCTGTCATTGTTTTGCATTTTTTCATGCATAATTCTCCATCATGAAAAAAATATTTTTCAATTGATGTGGTTATCAAATAGAAGTGAACAATATTGTATTTTTTCAAATAACTATTTATTTAAAAAAATAACAATTTAAGTGTTTGTGCATTAAATGTTATTAAATAAATGAATTATTTATTTTACTTGATGATAAATCTTTATCTCCTATTTGATACTAATTAACATTTTCTCTTGACCAAGATAGGAAAAAAAATATATTATTAGTTATATTTCATTTACTTAAATTAGTATAGATGTTAGATTAGATTCATGATTTAATTAGATCAGCTTTATAGTCCATTCAAAATATGTTTTGGTGATAGCCGATCCTTTATTCCAATGCATATCACCACATCAAATGAGAGAAGATCTAATTGGGACTTGCAATCATGATCCTCTGTTATTGTTGTTGGTATAGAAATTTTTCTAGCCATCAATAGGTTGACAATAATTTAAAAGCTATCTTGAATATTTTATCACATAATACATTGCAATACTAATTAAGGGATATGTTGCATTATGAGAGTAAGAGGTTACATCTAATGTGATATTCATATAAATTGATTTATTTCGACAGTTTCATCAAGAGTTATATTGCATTGTGACATTCCTAAGTTTATGTTGGATTGTGACCTTACTCAATAAGTGTTTCACATTGAAACATTCATCTCAGCTAAATTTGTTAAATTTCTATGGCCCTCAATGTTTATGTGGCATCATTATGTTAATTAAGGGTTATGCCATATTGAATTTGGTTGATTTTGGTGGGCCATGGTTGAATATGGTTGACTATGGTCGATTATGTTTGATTGTGTTTGAGTGTGATTGATTATGGTTAAACATGTTTGACCACGTTCACTATGGTTAAACATGGTTAACCATATTTGACTATGATTGAAAATGCTTGAACATGGTTGGTCATGTTTGGCCATGGTTGACTATAGTTGGAAATGTTTCACTATGATTAACTATCGTTGGCTATGGTGGCCCATATTCAACCATGGTTTAATATGGTTGACCATGTTAGGTTGTTGTTAATGATGGTTGGATGTGTTATACCATGCTTTACCATAGTTGACCTTCTTTCACCATGGTTTATTATATTTGAAAATGTTTGATTATGATTCACTATGCTTGACCATAATTGACAATGTAAGGCTATGGTTAAATAGCTACATTTATCAATGGTTATGTTACATCATAACATTCATTAAGGGTTGATCATGGATGACTATGGTTAATTATGGTTGACCATCTTCTTTTTGCATCTTCTAAAAATTTTCTTGCTTGCATTATATCACATGTGAACTTCCTTTAGTTGCATATTGCACCTAAAATAACTTTGGCCATGGCATATCACATTTCTCTAACCTCTCCTTTGTTGTGAAATCATACATCATATTAAAGTTTCTATATGTGTGACACTTCATACTTTCTTAAAATTTCCTTCATAGAGACAAAGGGAAAATCTATAAGAGAACTCCTTTGCATCTCCCTAACATTACTTTTTGAATCTTTCTTTTCTTGGAAGTGATTGCATGAACCAAAAGTTTGCAATTGTGTGACTATCCAAGAGGATGGAGTTCTCTTCCCTTTTGATATATCACACAAATATTTTATTCATCGAACCTATTGCATCTCCTCAAACTTTCTATCTTTGTGACACATTGCATTGCATCAAAGTTTTGTTTCATATGATACAGAAAGGACAAAAAATATTTCTCTATGACACTATATATATATATATATATCACCTAAAATTCATTTTGTTCTGACTTATTGCATTAGTGCAAATTTTCCTTTGTCATGAAATATTGCATCACATCAAAGTTTGTTTCCATATGGCACATTACACTTTTTCAAACTTTCCTTCATTGTGAGAAAGGAGAAATTTCTAAAAGAGATCCTCTTCATCCTCCTTGACATGACATTCTTCGAAGCTTTATTTCCTTGCAAGTCATCATGTGGACTAAAATTTTCCATTTGCATGGCATATCGTAGAGGATGAAGTTTTATCCCCTTAGGTTATATTGCACAAAGTTTTTGTTTGTCCATCACATCTCTTCAAATTTTGTATCTTTGTTACATAGCACAATGCACCAAATATTCTATGCACACGATACATTAAGAATAAAATGCTAGTATGCATAAGAGAAACACATAAGAGATACATCATTGATAATGAGAGGATGAATGGCTAGAAATGCATGCTGCCAATCAAAAGGGTGCTAATGGTTGTGGATGAATTTGACAACGATAAAGTGACTTAAAAGGTGGTGGACATTAGGGGAATTTTAAGGTAAAAAATGGACCTCAAAATAAAAAATGTACTAACAAAATCAACCTTAAAAGAACTAATAGGATTCAATATGATAATGTCATCCTCGAGAGTAAATATTACTTGAAGAGAAAGGAGGAAATGTTCTTTTTTTAATCATATTTTTTACTTATCTCATTATAGGTTTACTCAAATTTCAAGTTTGAGTATCCACTATGCATACCCTTGAGTAGACCAACACTAATTGACAATACAAGAAAAAACATATTTCTTTGAAGAAAAATGTTTTCATGTATTTTCAATTTTTACAAGTGTGAGTCTACTTAAACTATTCAAAGCAAGTGCACGTTAAATGAAAAATCTAATTCTTCATTCAATGAGTGCTCACACATGAAATTTGAGTAAACCTTTAAGGAGATAAGTCAAAAATATGATTAAAAGGATAATTTTCTTTCTTTTTATTTAATAATTTATTATTTTTTTCTCAAGAGACCTAATTTAAATATCAAAATTCCTTGGACATCTACTTATTTAAACATAAATGCACATTTATGGTTCAAAGTAGCCTAATAGTCATCAAATATATTTTGATAACCAAAAGAATGTAACAAATCAAAATCAACACATTTATTTATATCAAATGTATAAAAAAAAAATTGCACACAAACAATTTAGAGAAACCCAACAATCATTGAATGAATATAGGCTACCAAAACAATATAACAAGTAAAAATCAAGCACATTTTTGTAACGAAAAAACCTTAGGGTGTAAGTAAAGTTATGTAAAACATCTTATTGGTTTAGGTCAAGAGTATTTGGGATAATTGTTTGCTACCCCTCTATCCAATTTCAATTCATGTGAGGGACATGTTGACCCATTGTGATAAGGCTTCAAGAGTAGGCAACCCCTAGGATAGAGCTCTCTTGTGGGGTTGAGGATGTCTTAGCTCTTGCTCAATCATAATTTATTTGTATATTTGGCTTGTAGATTGTTAGATATACTTTTGGTGTTATAGTGACGGTCAATAGATTTGATCTTGGACTTCACCCAAATTATTCCGTTGAATTACCGATTCACCATATTTGAAAAAAAAATACATAGAAAGTGACGAGCATAAAAAAGATTCATTTGGTTGCATGAACTAGAAAACCTTTAATGGCTATTCAAACATTGTATCTTGAAACTAAAAATTTAAACATATAAACTAGAATTGTGTTGATATTCTATATCTCTTTCTTTATATATATATATATAAAATTATACCGATATAAAACACCAAATTAATATATAAAACTCACTTATCTATAATATAAAAGACCTACCTATACACCACAATTTAATTACTAAAACATACAAAAATGTACTAACCCTAATAATTTATCATAAGGAAACACATTTTCCTTCTTCCATCCACCGTCTCCTTTCCTTTATGCCTCTTATGAATTTTGGTAAGTCTAGATGTTGGTTATTAATCTCCACCAACCAACTTGACATTAACTTGCACTGTGGATGACATTTTTGGCCACAAAACAGATGTTGGAAAGCATTTGTTAACCCCAAAAAAAAATCACTTTGTGACGTGCAATTTTCCTTGTCAAATTCCATCTTAGGTGCAACCGACTTGGAGCGGCCGCTACACAGAACTTCCTACGAAAGACTCCTACCTGGATAATGACCAGATGGTTGTTCTTCATTGGTCGGATTAATGGACTCATTAACCGAGGAGGTAAATGCAAATCTCTAGTAATGTAAGATATTTACATTGCAGAAACATTTTAGATTTATTTATGAATTAACGTTCTGAATGGTTTTTACATGACGGAAAAGGAGTAGTCTAACTAGCATTTGCACCTCATGTTGCAAAGGAAACGCCGTAAGGCATAAAGTGTGGAAGAATAGGAACATGTGAATGGGCATTGTTTAAAGCAAGGGTGGATGATAAAGAGTTGCAATTGAGATTGTTAGTTATGTGTACGCTGAATATAAATATTTTATAGATAATAGTGTGTAGAAAAATAATGACATGTGAATGGACATTGTTGAACGCAAAGGTGGATGATATTGAGTTACACTTGAAACTATTAGTTATGTGTGTTTTGAATATGGATAAGTAATAGTAGTGTGTGGAAGAATAGAAACATGTGAATGGGCATTCTTGAAAGCAAGGCTGGATGATAATGAGTTATAGTTAATGTTATATAGAGGTTATCCATTATTCATGTAACAGTTGTTGTTTATGTGAACATATTTTTGTACATTATTTTAAGTTTCTTTTTGTATTTGGAGATTTTGTTTTTCCATATGTTACATATTTAAGAACGAATTGTCACTTTTAAAGAGGGCACACAAGGTTGCTAGCTGTCACAAACCATCATGAAAGTAAAAATTAAATGTCCTTTTCCTACTACATGGTTCTGTCAACTAGGTGTTTCGAAAAATACAAGTGAAAGCCATCAAACTCCTTGCTGAAATCAAACTCTCTCGTGAAATTTTCGTAAATATAGGGATGCACAAATTCCTTAACTTGCCAGAACTCTATTAAAACGACATTTTTCACTACTAACTTCATATGAGATGTTATGAACTTTCTTTTGGATAAAACCTCAAATGTGAAATTTTCGTAAATATAGGGATGCACAAATTCCTTAACTTGCCAGAACTCTATTAAAATGACATTTTTCACTACTAACTTCATATGAGATGTCATGAAATTTCTTTTGGATAAAACCTCGAATGTGTTTTTAATATCCCAATTCAACTCTCGGTGACATTTTTGTAGATATAGGGATGCACAAATTCCTTAACTTGCTAGAAATCTATTAAAATGACATTTTTCTCTACTAAGTTCATATGAGATGTCAATTAAACTGTTTTATTATTATTATTTTAGTTTAATGTTTCATTATGCATACTAAATCTTTTTTCATATAAAACTAAATTTGAATGTTTACTCATTTACAAATACTACAACACATACTCCTTTTTTGGATTGATGTTTATGAGTAGTAGGCCAAAACTTGCCAAATGCTTAAATTTCTTTTCCAAAATTTTAGAGATGCCCATTTGAAAACCCTGGATATATTAGTGTCTGATATGAACAAGTTTCGAGCTTACTAGTTGTTGGGGTACAGAGTTTTCTGTAAATTGCTACCAAGCAAGGAAGAAGTCAAAAGTGGATTGGTATTAAAACCATGGCCGCAGCTCAAGGACCTGTGTTCTTGTCCCCAAATAAGGATGCATGCCAAGTGTTTGACACAATCCCTGAATGAGATGTCTGTTCATGGACTACGGTTCTTACAGGCTATGCAAAATGTGGGTATGTGGAAAATGCACGATGTCTGTTTGACAAAATGCATGAACGTAGCATAGTTTCCTGGAATGCAATGATTGCGGCGTATGCTCGATGTGGTGATCAGGTTGAAGCCATGGATTTATATGGCCAGATGCAATGGATGGGCACAAAACCTCATGGGTTCACCTTAGCCAGCGTTGTAAGTGCATGTGCAAGCATGGTGGATTTGGGATATGGGAGGAAAATTCATGGACAGGTTGTTAAGCTCAGATTTGAGTCAAATGTATTTGTTGGGACTCCTCTTGTTGATATGTATGCCAAATGTGGGAGAGTGGATGGTGCATGCCAAATGTTTTATTTAATGCCGGTTCGAAACAATGTTTCTTGGACTACCATGGTTGCAGGATATGCCCAAAATGGGCAAGCGAACGAGGCCACAAGGTTTTTTAATGAAATTCACCAGACCGGTATGAAGCCAAATGAGTTGACATTTGTCAGTGTCGTCAATGCGTGTGCTATTCTCATTGATTTGAGGTTTGGCAGACAGGTCCATGCGTACATTATCAAAAGTGGATTCCAGTCCCAAGTTTCTATGTGCAATGCTATTGTTACAATGTATGCCAAAACTCAAACCATAGAAGATGCACTATGTGTGTTTGATAAAATGCAGGAGACTTAATCTCATGGAATGCAATTATTGCAGGATATGCACATAATAACCATTATCAAGAGGCCTTAAAGGTTAGTTTCCAAATGAAACAGATAGGTGTGAAACTGAATCAATTCACTTATGCAAGCATTCTCAGTGTAAGTTGCAGCTTACCTACTTTTGAAGAAGGTAAACAACTTCACGACCACATTATCGAGACTGGTTTTGAATCAAATATGTTTGTTGGAAGTGCTCTTGTAGACATGTATGCTAAATCTGGCAGCCTACAATATGCTCGTCAAGTGTTAGACAAAATTCCTGAACAAGATGTGATCTCTTGCAATGCAATGATTGCAGGGTATGTGCAGCATAGGTATAGTGAAGAGGCTCTAAAACTCTTTTGTCAAATGCAACACACTGGTTTGAAGCCAAATGAGGCAACTTTTGCTAGCATTGTTAGTGCGTGTACCAACGTAGCAGTGCTTGAGCATGGAAGACACATCCATGCCCACATTCTCTGTATGGGGTTTGAGTCACCCATGTCTAGATGTCTATGGTCAACGCCCTAGTTACTATGTATGCCAAATGTGGAGGCATAAAAGATGCACGAAAAGTTTTCGAGAAGATGATTGAGTGTGATGTTGTCTCATGGAATGAAATGATTGTTGGTCATGCTCAGCATGGAGATGGGGTGGAAACCTTGAAACTTTTTGAGCAAAATGCTACTGACAGGCATTAGTCCAGATGCCATATCCTTCCTTGGTTTCTCTCTACTTGCAGCCATATAGGTCTAGTAGATTGAGGACATTATTACTTTCATTCCATGAGGCATGAACATAACATCACACCAAGAATGGATCATCATGCTTGCATGATTGACCTTCTTAGTCGTGCTGGTCGTCTAGACGAGGCAGAAGATTTCATCAATAAGATGCCATTTGAACCTTATGTCAGTATCTGGGTGGTACTACTCAGTGCTTGCAGAGTTCACGGCAATATGGAAATAGGAAAGCGTGTCGCACAATTTCTTTTCGATTTGGAGCCGAAAAATACTTTGGAATATGTGCTGCTTTCAAATATCTATTCTGCAGCTGGCAGGTGGGATGATGCAGCCAAGGTTAGAAAAATGATGAAAGACAGAGACGCTAAAAAGAAGCCAGGGTTCAGCGGGATTGAGGTCAAGAATAGAGTACATGCATTCATGTCAGCAGATAGATCACACCCACAAATAGAGGAAGTTCATGCAATGTTGAATACATTGGCTGGGCCAATGGAGGAGGCGGGTTATGTACCGAACAAAAACTTTGTCCTCCATGATATGGAGGATGAACATAAGGAACATGTCCTCTACCATCACAGTGAGAAGCTAGCCATTGCATTTGGGCTTATGAGCACACCTCCGGGGGCCCCTATTCGAATAATAAATAACCTTCATGTATGTGGTGACTGTCATAATGCTGTCAAGTTTATTTATAAGATTGTTGGACGTGAAATTGTAGTAAGGGACGCTATACGTTTTCACCATTTTAGGAATGGAACGTGCTCTTGTCAGGATTATTGGTAATACAAGATGAAGTTTGAGCACTATTTGGGAGTGGGTTGAATGCTTCTCTATACTATCCTCTATTGGTCTAGAAGTTGCTTCTTGTGACACGTGGAAATAAGGAGAAACATGCTGAGAATATGTCAATTGTCTCGTAGCTTCTTCATGTGGAGCAAGCTCACCTCTGGTAAGTTTCATACAAGATTCTGCATTGCTTTGATAGCATGAATGGATGCGTTAAAAATTTAGTATGTTAAGCTTGATTATTGACAAGACGGTTCTGATCTTGTTGCATGACACATAAGACACTTTCTTTTATAGTACTCATTTCTAACATTTTTGGCTGTCTTTATAGCTGCACCAGTTTGGCAAATTGTCAAAATTTCCCTTTGGATAAATGTTAGGAACATCACTTTCTAAAGAGAACAAAAAAATGGGTGAGAAGCAACATTACAAAACATATGTTTTTTCACAATTCTGCTTTTTATATGTTGAAGTGTTAATTCAGTCATTTATCATTATTGAGTTGCTAAGAAGGAGGGATGCAATCGATATTTCTTGATCAGGAAACCAAGTTGAACTTTTAAATGGAAGGGAACAAATGGCATGTTGATTAATGTCAAACATTGATAAATCCCAACTTTGGAACGGCGCGACATTGTTTATGTAAGCCCCCATCATTGTAAGTCAGGTTTATACTAATTTTATATTATTTCAGAATCAAGTTTTGATTTAATTTAATTATAATTTTAAGCTAGTAAAATATCAAGTACCCTAGAAGAATAAGACCTTTAAATTATGGTCCAATTAAATGTTTAAAAATTATTATTATTTTTAATAATATTGAAATATAAATATTTGTTTTTCAAAGTTAAACATTATAAATTACATTGGTCAATAAATCAATAAACAAAAAAAATACTCTAATCTTATCTCAGTAAAAACTAATAATAATTATTTGTTTTTCAAAATTAAACATTGCATAATTACATTGTTCAATAAAGTCAATAATCTTTTTATATTGTAAAGTCACTTTTTATATTGCAAAGTCTTACCTCAGTAAAAACTAATAATAATCCAATTACTATAAGAAAATAGATCCTTATATCATAAACAAATTATCTTTATACTAATTCAATATTTAACTTCACCATAATATTATATAGAAACTTAACATATGTTCTTTCTCAATAAAGAAATAAAAAATTACTTGTTTTATATGGAAACTCATTTAGAATTGAAGTCACAGAGGCTTAGAAACAAAAATGGGATATTGCCTAAAACAGCCTGCATATCTTGACAATTGTGAGTTATATTTGCCTAAAACAGCCTGCATATCTTGACAATTGTGAGTTATATAATCCGTGGTATTATCTTTTTCTAAGAAGACAGAAGGCTCGAAAAAAAATGGGATATTGCCTTAAACAACCTGCATATCTCGACTTATTGCAAGTTATATAATCCGTGGTATTATCTTGTTTTAAGAAGACAGAAGGTGCACTGGAGCAACAATATCATATAATGGATTGAAAATAGAATGTGTTGTAATCGGATCGAATAACGGATTGAAAATATCAAAATTAGCAGACTGAAAGTAGATTCTGTATCCAGTAACAAATTTGGCATCAAAATAGTAAGGATGCCAGATTAAGCGACATAAAAAAATTGACAGAAAACAGATAGAAAATATCAAAAAATTGAAAATAAATACTGTGCACAGGAGCTCCACAATATTTCAGAACTGTGAATAATGGATAACTTTGTGTGATCATGCCTCGCATGCATAAAAGGCAAAGAAATAAGTTATTTAACCTGAATTTTAAAACCCTCCAACTCAGTATACTCTCATAATATAGAGGATCCTTTATTTTTTAAAAGCAAAGGAATATCAATGCATGTATGGTATCTGCAACTTTGAATAAAAGGCATGGTTTGACCACTGAAAAAACCTTGTGTTCTTTAAAATATTATTCATACAGTTTTTGTCTCCATGGACAAAAATAGTGCTTTCAACAAGTCAGCCAACCAGCTACCCTTGCAAAGGACAGAGGAGGTTCAAACATATCTAGAAAGAGCAGATCTAATTTTCTCAACCAATCTCTCATGCAATCCAAATTGACATGATTTGCCAAGAAGACAAGGCTCCCAAGGAGTCAATCATGCAGCTTGTTGGACTTATTTATATACTAGATCTTTATTACACAACACCTTACATGTACTATTTTCCACAATAATAATTTGAAAATTTTAAGTAGGGAGTCAAGATGGCTTTACAAATATGGCACTGTTTAGGCCTGACACCTGGTTAAATTAAAATATATACCCTTTAACGAGGAATATGAACGGCACACAGATAAGGCACACAGCAGCAATGGTGGGGACAACAACTCCCTGATCAAAAGCCTTTTTAATACCCCCTGTCCTGGTGACATGTTGATAGATCAAGTATGCAGAAGCCGCTATGGAAATGACCATTCCAGCTTGAGTTCCTCTGCAAACCAACAACATCCCATAAACTACCATCCACATTTCTAAACACCAATCCAATCATTTGTTAAGGAAAACAACAACTTGCCTCAGGTTCATGGCTTGATAAGGAGCAATAATCACCAGTAACACAAATAAAAATGGCAGTTCCAATTCCCCTGTTCCCAACAAATTAAGTTTGTCAAACACTACAGTTATGTCATGCAATTCAACTCAATATACTGTGCAGGAAAGAACGACCAAGTAAGTAAAATAGGATGGCATTTGAGTTCTTGTGACTCACCAAGAATGTAGTAAAATAGTCTAACAAGGAAGACCAAAAAGGCAGTCCACAAACCATAATCACCTCTGTAATAATGTAGACAAACAAATCCAAATGTGGGGCGAAGTTTAAACTCTCAGTTCACTTCAATGGAATTTGTCTAATTTTGCAACTGGGAAATACCTGGTCACCTGATCCAAGAAATGACATCTCTAGGTGCCTCTAGGGCCAACAGTGGAGCAAGGAAAGATTTTTCGATGGCTGTGTGCTTTGATAACATCAAAACCCTGCAACACCATAATTGAATCATTTTTTGCCTCAACAACTACTTGAGTCCCAAAAATAAAAGTTGAATTATGACTCAAAAAAGCCTAATGCCTTTTTTAGAGTACTGACCTTTGGATACATTCTTGGATATGTGGGCACATTGTAATATTTTCCTACTGCTATTTGGATTTGAATCCATGAATACATTCTAGGATATGTTGGAATTTCTGTACACCCTACAACTGTTAAGAATGTTTTTTCTTGTCCCATTTAATGACAACAAGGAACCCACCTGTTTTTGAGGAATTAAGTAAGCTAATGTGGGTGTCCTAGCAAATAAAAATGTATAGCTTGTTATAGTTAAGTGTTTCTTGTAATGGATTTTGTTAATCTCAAGGTAATGGACTGAATGTTTATATGATGTGCATAGTTGACTATTTCCAAATAAAGGTATGCAAAGAGTGAACAATGCAGAAATATTTTTAAATGAAAACTATCAACTGATTTTTGATGGACATGAGCAAAGTCAACTGTTTGACTTTGATCATATCAATCATATCGGGTATTCCACTATAATAAGGTAGCTTGCCATCACATATATGACAACTACAAGTTAAATTTTCTAAGAGGATTTGAAATCTTTTGCATCCCTGTTGATGAAAATTGTTTCACCATTGATTGCCTTTAGGTTCAAGGATTATATCAGAGGACACGCCGATAACATTTGTGGATTATATTTTCTACTTGCTGAATGTTGTAATCAATGTACTGAAGGAATTTTTCATAAGCTAATGGTTCATCTGAGGATCTAAATGTGTAGATTACAGAGGGCTTGTTTAGGCCTGCCTCTGAGGGAAGTCTGAGGATCTCTTATGATACTTGGAGAAAGGACCTACAATTGACACAAAGTCAAACGCTTGTTCACTATCTATGCAACAAATTCCAGGTGATCAATGAGAGGTTTGAAATGATATGATGGCATCCAATATTGACTACAGCAGGATAAATTTGCACATGTCAAGTCTGATGAAATTTTGGGCTTCGGGTTTGTAAGCCCTAGAAGATCTGAAGCAAATCTTGAGTTAATTCTAAATTCTGTGGCATTATTGAAGCCGTGGCATAAAATCGGATACTTTGAAACAAAACCTGAGCCCCATTCTAAATTGATATTTAGACTTTTGTTGTAGTGAGTTTGTGCTTGTTGCTGTTCAAGGGTTCATTAATAAACTGATGTTTAACTTTCCATGGCTATGTTGAGCTCATAATGATGCCATTGACTATAGTAAGATTGTTGGTTGTGTCATGATTAATGTATTTAAGTATGCTGAGTGAAAGGCTGCCTGAGCTAAGATGGCAATTGTTGCCATGATGACCAGGAAGAGGTTTTATACTGCGATGTGTATTGCTCTATCCAAGAATCTTTTTTACTAAAGCCTGCTACTGCCAGTTTTGTTGAAACAGGAAGGGTATATGGAAGAATCATTTATAGCAGGAGTGCTAACAGGAGAGTGGTGATACAAGTTAAATTTTCTAAGAGGATTTGAAATCTTTTGCATCCCTGTTGATGAAAATTGTTTCACCATTGATTGCCTTTAGCTTCAAGGATTATATCAGAGGACACGCAGATAACATTTGTGGATTATATCTTCTACTTGCTGCATGTTGTAATCTATGTACTGACGGAATTTTTCATAAGCTAATGGTTCATCTGAGGATCTAAATGTGTAGATTACAAAGGGCTTGTTTAGGCCTGCCTCTGAGGGAAGTCTGAGGATCTCTTATGATACTTGGAGAAAAGGCCTACAATTGACACAAATTCAAACTCTTGTTCACTATCTATGCAACAAATTCCAGGTTATCAATGAGAGGTTTGAAATGATATGATGGCATCCAATATTGACTACAGTAGGATAAATTTGCACATGTCAAGTCTGATGAAATTTTGGGCTTCGGGTTTGTAAGCCCTAGAAGACCTGTAGCAAATCCTGAGTTAATTCTAAATTCTGTGGCATTATTGAAGCCATGGCATAAAATCGAATATTTTGAAACAAAACCTGAACCCCATTCTAAATGGATCTTTAGACTTTTGTTGTACGCGAGTTTGTGCTCGTTGCTGTTCAAGGGTTCATTAATAAACTCATGTTTAACTTGCCATGGCTATGTTGAGCTCATAATGATGCCATTGACTATAGTGAGACTGTTGGTTGTGTCATGATTAAATGTACTTAAGTATGCTGAGTGAAAAAAACCTTGTGTTCTTTAAAATATTATTCATACAGTTTTTGTCTCCATGGACAAAAATAGTGCTTTCAACAAGTCAGCCAACCAGCTACCCTTGCAAAGGACAGAGGAGGTTGAAACATATCCATAAAGAGTAGATCTAATTTTCTCAACCAATCTCTCATGCAATCCAAATTGACATGATTTTCCAAGAAGACAAGGCTCCCAAGGAGTCAATCATGTAGCTTGTTGGACTTATTTATATACTCGATCTTTATTACACACCACCTTACATGTACTAGCTTCCACAATAATAATTTGAAAATTTGAAGTAGGGAGTCCAGATGGCATTACAAAAATGGCACTTTTTAGGCCTAACACCTGGTTAAATTAAAATATATACCCTTTAACAAGGAATATGAATGGCACACAGATAAGGCACGCAACAGCAATGGTGGATACAACAACTCCCTGATAAAAAGCCTTTTTAATACCCCCTGTCCTGGTAACGTGTTGATAGATCAAGTATGCAGAAGCCGCTATGGAAAAGACCATTCCAGCTTGGGTTCCTCTGCAAACCAACAACATCCCGTAAACTACCATCCACATTTCCAAACACCAATTTAATCATTTGTTAAGGAAAACAACAACTTGCCTCAGGTTCATGGCTTGATAAGGAGCAATATTCACTAGTAATACAAATAAAAATGGCAGTTCCAATTCCCCTGTTACCAACAAATTAAGTTTGTAAAACACTACAGTTATGTCATGCAATTCAACTCAATATACTGTGTAGGAAAGAATGAGCAAGTAAGTAAAATAGGATGGCATTTGAGTTCTTGTGACTCACCAGGAATGTAGTAAAATAGTCTAACAAGGAAGACCAAAAAGGCAGTCCACAAACCATAATCACCTCTGTAATAATGTAGACAAACAAATCCAAATGTGGGGTGAAGTTTAAACTCTCAGTTCACTTCACTGGAATTTGTCCAATTTTGCAACTGGGAAGAACCTGGTCACCTGATCCAAGAAATGACATCTCCAGGTGCCTCTAGGGCCAACAGTGGAGCAAGGAAAGATTTGTCGATGGCTGTGTGCTTTGATAACATCAAAACCCTGCAACACCATAATTGAATAATTTTTTGCCTCAACAACTACTTGAGTCCCAAAAATGAAAGTTGAATTATGACTCAAAAAATCCTAATGCCTTTTTTAGAGTACTGACCTTTGGATACATTCTTGGATATGTGGGCACATTGTAATATTTTCCTAATGCTATTTGGATTCGAATCCATGAATACATTCTAGGATATGTTGGAATTTCTGTACACCCTACAATTGTTAAGAATGTTTTTTCTTGTCCCATTTAATGACAACAAGAAACCCACCTGTTTTTGAGGAATAAAGTAAGCTAATGTGGGTGTCCTAGCAAATAAAAATGTATAGCTTGTTATAGTTAAGTGTTTCTTGTAATGGATTTTGTTAATCTCAAGGTAATGGACTGAATGTTTATATGATGTGCATAGTTGACTATTTCCAAATAAAGGCATGCAAAGAGTGAACAATGCAGAAATATTTTTAAATGAAAACTATCAACTGATTTTTGATGGACATGAGCAAAGTCAACTGTTTGACTTTGATCATATCAATCATATCATGTATTCCACTATAATAAGATAGCTTGCCATCACATATATAACAACTACAAGTTAAATTGTCTAAGAGGATTTGAAATCTTTTGCATCTCTGTTGATGAAAATTGTTTCACCATTGATTGCCTTTAGCTTCAAGGATTATATCAGAGGACACGCAGATAACATTTGTGGATTATATCTTCTACTTGCTGCATGTTGTAATCTATGTACTGCAGGAATTTTTCATAAGCTAATGGTTCATCTGAGGATCTAAATGTGTAGATTACAGAGGGCTTGTTTAGGCCTGCCTCTGAGGGAGGTTTGAGGATCTCTTATGATACGTGGAGAAAAGACCTACAATTGACACAAAGTCAAACTCTTGTTCACTATCTATGCAACAAATTCCAGGTGATCAATGAGAGGTTTGAAATGATACGATGGCATCCAATATTGACTACAGCAGGATAAATTTGCACATGTCAAGTCTGATGAAATTTTGGGCTTCGGGTTTGTAAGCCCTAGAAGAACTAAAGCAAATCCTGAGTTAATTCTAAATTCTGTGGCATTATTGAAGCCGTGGCATAAAATCGAATATTTTGAAACAAAACCCGAGCCCCATTCTAAATTGATCTTTAGACTTGTGTTGTAGCGAGTTTTTGCTTGTTGCTGTTCAAGGGTTCATTAATAAACTTATGCTTATCTTGCCATGGCTATGTTGAGCTCATAATGATGCCATTCACTATAGTAAGATTGTTGGTTGTGTCATGATTAATGTATTTAAGTATGCTGAGTGAAAGGCTGCCCGAGCTAAGATGGCAATTGTTGCCTTGATGACCAGGAAGAGGTTTTATACTGCGATATGTATTGCTCTATCCAAGAATATTTTTCACTAAAACCTGCTACTGCCAGCTTTGTTAAAACAGGAAGGGTATATGGAAGAATCATTTATAGTAGGAGTGCTAACAGGAGAGTGATGATACAAGTTAAATTGTCTAAGAGGATTTGAAATCTTTTGCATCCTTGTTGATGAAAATTGTTCACCATTGATTGCCTTTAGCTTCAAGGATTATATCAGAGGACACGCAGATAACATTTGTGGATTATATCTTCTACTTGCTGCATGTTGTAATCTATGTACTGAAGGAATTTTTCATAAGCTAATGGTTCATCTGAGGATCTAAATGTGTAGATTACAGAGGGCTTGTTTAGGCCTGCCTCTGAGGGAAGTCTGAGGATCTCTTATGATACTTGGAGAAAAGACCTACAATTGACACAAAGTCAAACTCTTGTTCACTATCTATGCAACAAATTCCACGTGATCAATGAGAGGTTTGAAATGATATGATGGCATCCAATATTGACTACAGCAGGATAAATTTGCACATGTCAAGTCTGATGAAATTTTGGGCTTCGGGTTTGTAAGCCCTAGAAGATCTGAAGCAAATCTTGAGTTAATTCTAAATTCTGTGGCATTATTGAAGCCGTGGCATAAAATCGAATATTTTGAACCAAAACCTGAGCCCCATTCTAAATTTATCTTTAGACTTTTGTTGTAGCGAGTTTGTGCTCATTGCTGTTCAAGGGTTCATTAACAAACTCATGTTTAACTTGCCATGGCTATGTTGAGCTCATAATGATGCCATTGACTATAGTAAGATTGTTGGTTGTGTCACGATTAATGCACTTAAGTATGCTGAGTGAAAAAAACCTTGTGTTCTTTAAAATATTATTCATACAGTTTTTGTCTCCATGGACAAAAATAGTGCTTTCAACAAGTCAGCCAACCCGCTACCCTTGCAAAGGACAAAGGAGGTTCAAACATATCCAGAAAGAGCTGATCTAATTTTCTCAACCAATCTCTCATGCAGTCCAAATTGACATGATTGTCCAAGAAGACAAGGCTCCCAAGGAGTCAATCATGCAGCTTGTTGGACTTATTTATATACTAGATCTTTATTACACACCACCTTACATGTACTATTTTCCACAATAATAATTTGAAAATTTTAAGTAGGGAGTCAAGATGGCTTTACGAATATGGCACTGTTTAGGCATGACACCTGGTTAAATTAAAATATATACCCTTTAATGAGGAATATGAACGGCACACAGATAAGGCACGCAGCAGCAATGGTGGGTACAACAACTCCCTGATCAAAAGCCTTTTTAATACCCCTGTCCTGGTGACGTGTTGATAGATCAAGTATGCAGAAGCCGCTATGGAAATGACCATTCCAGCTTGGGTTCCTCTACAAACCAACAACATCCCATAAACTACCATCCACATCTCCAAAGACCAATTCAATCATTTGTTAAGGAAAACAACAACTTGCCTCAGGTTCATGGCTTGATAAGAAGCAATAATCACCAGTAACACAAATAAAAATGGCAGTTCCAATTCCCCTGTTCCCAACAAATTAAGTTTGTCAAACACTACAGTTATGTCATGCAATTCAACTCAATATATTGTGCAGGAAAGAACGACCAAGTAAGTAAAATAGGATGGCATTTGAGCTCTTGTGACTCACTAGGAATGTAGTAAAATAGTCTAACAAGGAATACCAAAAAGGCAGTCCACAAACCATAATCACCTATGTAATAATGTAGACAAACAAATCCAAATGTGGGGTGAAGTTTAAACTCTCAGTTCACTTCACTGGAATTTGTCCAATTTTGCAACTGGGAAGAACCTGGTCACCTGATCCAAGAAATGACATCTCCAGGTGCCTCTAGGGCCAACAGTGGAACGAGGAAAGATTTGTCGATGGCTGTGTACTTTGATAACATCAAAACCCTGCAACACCATAATTGAATCATTTTTTGCCTCAACAACTATTTGAGTCCCAAAAATAAAAGTTGAATTAGAGTACTGACCTTTGGAAACGGGCAAAAGCAAAAGCAAATAAAACGTGAGACATTTGTGTATAAAGATCTAAAGCTGAAATAAAAATTAAATTATGAACCCCAAGAGAGCCTTTGAGGTATTCCATTTTCTGAGAGGAATATATTGACAATTGGAAACAGCCAGAAAGCAAAAGCTAAAAAGCTCAACAGATTGTTGTAGTAGAAAAATCTAGTAAATTGAGGTTGCCTATCCCAAATTAGTTAGCATTCTGAAGGAGCCCCTTGTCTCAACAGTAGGCTTGAGAGAGATTGTCCTTAACAAAGTTATCCTTAGCAGAGTTTTGAACTTGAGAGAGATTGTCCTTAACAAAGTTATCCTTAGCAGAGTTTTGAGCTGATCTTTAGAGGGGGGGATTGTATAGCTGGAAAACCAATCCGAGATGCTCTAAGAGAGATTGTCATTAACAAATTTATCCTTGGCAGAGTTTTGAGCTGATCTTTAGAGAGGGGATTGTATAGCTGTAAAACCAATCCAGGATGCTCTAAGAAAGGCTTATCTAATCATTGTTTTACACAAATTCTGCACAAAACGAAAGATGATCGAGAAAGCAATCATACTCACTTAATTGATCAACCACTAAGTTAGTAGGAGACACCACTTCATTGAAAACACCACTCTGTTATCCATATCATTAGGTTAGTAAGATAACACCATTTCATTATAACTAAACTTTAAACTGTATCCGACCAATCATCACAACCATTGTGTGACCAACCCTCACAACCAATGTGGATCAAAAATATTTATGCAACTACAATACAACACAACATGAATGGAATCATACTCACACGGCCGCAACGCCAAAAAGCCAACGGAAAGCTTTGGTTGAGAGTGCACCGCCACAACTGCTTCTTGGTATACTGTGAATGAACTTATCCACTTCCGATCTCAACAAACCCGAGTTCATGAAGGACGAGGAAGTGGATCTGTCGATAAAACCCCCCATTGCTTCTTAATTCCACATTGCCCACTCATCATTTCAATTCAAGCAGCTCAAAATGAATTCAATTTGTTCAAGCAGCCCAGCATGGAAGAATCTTAAGGAAAAAACAAGAAAGCATGAATAAGTGAGTTTTATATGATAGAAAATTAAAAACCTGCGAGAGGTAGGAGGGGTTGTAAAACGGGCATTATTGATCATCTTCTGCTGCTACTTTGGAGTCCTAATGGGATTAAGGGCAGAATTAACCTTGCAGAGCGAAGGCCCTAGATTCACCACAGATGCGCTTCCTCCATACATTAATGCCATGCTCATCATCCTGATCAAAATGATTTATGAAACTACAATACAACACAACATGAATGGAATCATACTCACACGGCCGCAACGCCGAACAGCCAACACAAAGCTTCGGTTGAGAGCGCAACTGAGCATTCACACGACCGCACCACCGAACAGGCAACTGAGCATTCAGTGGAGAGCACACCGCCACAGCTGCTTCTTGGTATACTGTGAATGAACTTGTCCACTTCGGATCTCAACAAAGCCGAGTTCATGAAGCGCACTGAGGCTAAGGTCGGTGAATTTCATATCGCCATTTTCGTCTATCCGACTTCCGGTGATATGAAGCCATTTTCGTCTCTCCGACTTCGGTGATATGAACCCGGCTATGGCAGAAATCGACCGCGCTAATCAACGGCTCAACCTCTCTCCATCGTCTAACATATAATCTGACGGTATTTGAGGGTGACAGATAGACAATAAGGGGAGTTCATTTCAGAGGGGAACGCCTTACGGCGTAACTAGTCGACTATTTCCCCTTTGCTTTTTGCACTCTCCCCTAGCCGTCCACCATCCTCCAGCAACCTCGAATTTCTGTGACGCTAGTTGTCTATTCTGTTACGTCCTTCGCTCTCTAGCTCTGTTATCGTCTCCCATCGTTTTCCAACATTTGTTGCCTGACACCCATCTCATCCATGTATTTACCATGCCATGGATCCATCGAATATAATTTAAATTTGAAACTTTGAAATATTTACGCGCTTGAAAGTTTAAATATCCAGATTTGAAATCTGAATCTCGTCATTTTTTGCCCGGTGTTTTGTTCACTGGAAGTTGCAGGCGAGAATTCTGTAGAAAGTAGAGGAAGAAATTGAGGGGAGTATCGTTACTTGTTCGGGGGCGTGAAGGGTACGTGCAATGGTGGAAGGGAGTTGACCCTCCTGTTTGTATGTTTCCCATGCCCGGACTTCTCTCCAAACGGCTTCCCCGCCTGTTTCCTCCGCCAACTTGCAACCTCTACTTCCAGACGATTTGCAGATGTGGGTGGAAAATGTGCAGATCTCTCTCAAAAACCCATCAACATCCCTAGTCCCAACGCTTCCAGTGATCCGATTTTCTGCTTCTGCAACAGAAGGCTTTGATTCTTTGCTTTTGTTAGCTATACTTTTTAGCTGCCACAATGTTGTTCATTGTTGAATCTATGTTGCGGCAACTCCCTGGGGTGGAAACTCCCTTTACTTTGCGGCAACTCTTTGTAGCTTGTTAAAATACAATATTGTATATTAAAATTAAGGATTTATATTTGAATTTTCCTTTGGAGGTTGGTATATGAAGCACATGTGTATAATGTAGAGACAACGAAATATATCTATGGGCATGGCATGGATCCCAAGCCCCGCTTTTAAGCTTGTGCTTCAACCTAGAATTTTAATAAATAAATGCTCAAAATATAGTTATGGTTTCAAATGCTTGCTAGAAGGTGGGTTATTTGTTTCAATCTTCTAGTTCATGGTTTCACTAGTTACTACATTACCATCCTAGTTCCACTGTTGAAAATTAAAGCATTGCTACAATGAAAGAAATCTCTAGATAACTTTTGGTTGCACGAAAGGCACATCATTTATGAGACTCATAACTTCAAGAAACTAGCCATGATGGTGCTTTGAGTAGAAAGCACAAACTAGAAAAAACAAATCATTATGGTGCTTTGAACAAAATGAATAAAGAGATTGTTTCAATCTATTACTGATGAAAAACTTACTACAATTACTCCAAACTAGTGGTTCTAATTTATTGTTGATTAATAATAGATAGTGGTTTCTACAGTAATACAGTAATCAAACCAGTAGTTTCAATTACTACTACATTTTATATAACTAATCCAACCATGTTGTGGAATATGTAATTCTTAATTGTCTCAGTTGTGATTATTTCTATCTTGAGGACTCTGTTCCTAACTATGTTCCTAGATTTGTGTGTGGTTGAGATATTCTTTCAACCAACAGATTATGTGTTCAAGATAGTTTTCCTATCTTGAGAAAACACTTCCTATATATATGTAATATCATATTTGATTAATGAATGGTAAGATAGTTTGCACTATCTTATTTTAACATGGTATCGAGGCTCCTAAGGGCCTATCCTCCCTTGGGCTTGGCCCGTCCGGCTGACGGAAATAGCGAGTATGTACATTTGTTTTAAGAAAGTATAATGTGTTAATTTTTGTTTGTCCATATAAATAAAAGTTGAATGAGCGTGGTGCAGACAAGGCCTGGTGCTAGAGGAAGCTGACATAAAGCCTGGATCTTTGTCAGATGAGGCCGAGAGTATATCAAAGCTTTCTCTTGATCAGGCAGAGTATATCAATGTGCATGTTGAGGGACCTTACAAACCTGCATTGTGTAGACCTACGTTGGAGAAAAATTGTGTTTCTCCCTCGTGGGCCGTTGTAGTGAACCCAACGAGAATCAGCGGATCGATTCATAATTCACAGTGGTGGAGATGTGGGGTATCGATCCCCGCACCTCTTGATGAGATCCGTTCGACAAGCTGCAGAGAAGACAACATTGGAGAAGATGTGTTGTGTTGGGACTTTTCTGTTTAATTCCAAAACAAATAACTTGAACAGAACAGAGATTGATGCTCTGTTTTTACCACAGGATCTTAGCACAGCGGAACAATTTTTTTTTTTCCAGAACACAGGGTTTTACCCACACACATAAAAACTTGTATTCATTAAAAGACTGTTGTTACAACAAAAACATATTCCTCTTATAGAGGGACTTCACCAGGAACACTTTAGTTCCATACAAAAAAAATTACTCTCTCTCTCTCCAGAAAATTTTTCTGTCTCAGCTTGCACAAAATTACACTGCTATGTGTGCAAAATTTTCAATACATTCACTGCCAAAAAAAAAATCTTCTCGTCTCATTCACGCTGCTGCATATTTCATTTCAACAACAAAAAACTTTCTCTGCACTGCTGTGCATTACTGAGAGGAAATTACATTTACACTGCTGTGTGTTTTTTTTGATATGCGCTGCTGCATACTACACTTTTCTCACAATGGACAACTAACTAAAAAAAACATAACACTTTGTTTTACTTGTGCGGTAAAAACAAAATACAACTCCCGTGAATAATAAAAAAATAAAATTAAAAGTTTTTACCTACATCTACCAACCGCATTTACAATTTTGATTTCCGGTCATCTGATTCAATCTGAACAAGATGGAGTCCCATGCTGCGAACTGCTCGAGGCTGTCCTACTCATCCTTAGCCATGCTGCTCTTTAACTGCGGTAGCTGAGAATTCATTGCGCAGGTAGCTGAATCGCAACCTGCTTCTTCGCGCGTCCAAAAAATCGGGCAACTTGAACAAATGGATCAGTTTGACTAAGGTGCGATCTGCGATAGCGATCAGATCGCATCGCGGAATCGCAATCGGCATAAGAACATAGGGCGGAGCATTGATCATATGGGCGTGATATGCGATCTGTGATCGGATCGCATCGCAACATCGCTTCGGAAGACATCAAGGGAACTTGACAAAAATAGGTAGGGATGCGACTGGCGATTTGCGATTAGATCGCATCGCAAATAAAAAATTTTTGCTGTCGCTGTTTAATTTTTGCTGCAGTTGAAATTATCATTTCAACACTCCCCTTTAATTTCAACTACTGGGTTATCGGTCATACCCAGACATTTCCTCAAAACTTCAAAGCTTTTCTGTCCCAGTGGTTTGGTTAGAATGTCTGCAACCTGCTCCTGAGTTCTGCAATGTTGGAAGGCAATTTCTCCATTGTTTACCAATTCCCTGATGTAGTGAAACTTTGTGTCAATGTGTTTTGTTCTCTTATGAAACACAAAATTCTTGGATAATGCAATAGCAGAGCTATTGTCACAAAATATCACAGTTCCTTTTACTTGCTCTTGGCATAAGCTCCTTAACATCCTTCTCATCCAAACTTCTTGACATGCTGCTGCTGTAGCTGCCACATATTCTGCCTCTGCTGTAGACAACGCTACAATAGGGTGTTTTTTAGAAGCCCATGAGATGGCTCCTGAACCCATGTGAAAAACAAAATTGGATGTGCTTTTCCGATCATCTACACTTCCAACCCAATCACTATTAGTGTATCCAACTAAATCTGAACATTCTGAGACAGTATATAGAATGCTAAACCTTTTAGTACCTTTAACATACCTCAAAATCCTTTTTTATGCCTGCCAATGTGCTTCTTTTGGCCTTTCCATGAATCTGGAAATTAAACTAACAACAAGCATTATATCTGGCCTAGTTGCAGTCAAATACATAAGGCTGCCAACTATTCTCTTGTACAAACTAGGATCAAAATCCTTGCTGTTGTCCTCTTTGCTGAGTTTTAATCCCATCACTGTGGGAGTGATTGCTACCTTGCTCTCCTACGTATTAAATCTTTTCAACACTTCATTAACATATTTTTCTTGTGAAATAAAAATCCCATTTTCATTTTGATCTACTTCTATTCCTAAGAAGTATCTTAGCAAACCCATGTCAGTCATTTCAAATTCCTCTTTCATGACTGCTTTGAAATTTTCAATGAGATATTCATCATTACCTATGAAGATAACATCATCAACATATAACACAACGATTAGCATTTTACCATCCTTTTCTTTGATGTAGGGGGTGGGTTCTCCCTCACACTTGTCAAATCCATTTTCCAGTAGATAGGAATCTATCCTACTGTACCATGCTCTTGGTGCTTGCTTCAGCCCATAAATAGATTTCTTCAATCTGCACACTTTATGCTCTTGGCCTTTCTTTTCATAGCTAGGAGGTTGTTCAATGTAAACCTCTTTCTTTAACACTCCATTTAGGAATGCTGACTTCACGTCCATTTGGTAAACTTTCCACTTGTTTTGTGCTGCTATGGATAGCACTGCTCTCACGGTTTCCATTCTAGCAACCGGTGCGAAAGTTTCCTCATAGTCTCTCCCATACTGCTGCTTATATCCTTTGACAACCAATCTTGCCTTGTGTCTTTCTATTTTGCCTTCAACATTACTTTTGGTCTTGTAGACCCATTTAACTCCAATGACTTCTTTTCCTTTTGGTAGTTCAACCAAATCCCATGTGTTGTTTCTTTCTATGGCATTGATCTCCTCATCCATAGCTTCTATCCATTTCCTATCCTTAATTGCATCTTCGAAATGAATAGGGTCATCAACACGACAATATAATGCAAACAAAGAATTCATACCTTCATCATAAATGTCACTTAAATTTCTGAACTTCTTACCTCTTTCATTTGGTGTGCAAGTGCTTGAAGAAGCACTTGAATTTCCTCCTTGTGGTCTGCTTGGAGAAGCACTTTCATTTCTCCTCAAGGGTGTCCCTTGCTGTCCTTATGTTGGCGCTACTGTTTGGGGATGTATTTCAGCCATCTCCTCCTCATCTTCATCATGAGACAAACAGTGTTTAACATTCACTGTTTTCTCTATGCTTCCATCCCAAGCTTCCTCCTCAATGAATTGAACATCTCTGCTCACAAAAAACTTCTTGATAGATGGGATATACAACCTGTAAGCTTTGGATTCCTCACTGTATCCAATGAAAATACATTTCTCCCCTTTGTTGTCCAACTTCCTCCTTAGCTGATCTGGAATGTGTGCATAAGCCACACAACCAAAAAATTTCATGTGGGTGACTCCTTGCTTTCTCCCACTCCATGCTTCTTCCGGCACTCTGTTCATGACTGCTTTTGTAGGACACCTATTCAAAATATATACTGCACAGTGTACAGCTTCAGCCCAATAATCATTTGGCAAATGCTTTGCCTTTAACATACTCCTCGCCATATCCATGATTGCCCTATTCTTCCTTTCAGCAACTCCATTTTGCTGCGGGGTGTACCTAGCTGTAAACTGCTTATGGATTCCATTTTCTCTACAAAACCGTAGAAAGTCTTTGGAGATATACTCACCTCCTCTATCAGTTCTTAGAACTTTGATATGCAGCCTGCTTTGGTTTTCCACAAGTTCCTTGAAATTCCGAAATTTTTCAAACACTTCACTTTTGTTCTTCAAGAAATAAACCCAAGTCTTTCTTGTAAAATCATCAATGAATGTTAGAAAATATTGGCTTCCTGCTAGTGATGGAATTTGCATCGGTCCACATAAGTTTGAGTGGACAATCTCTAAGGGTGCCTTTGCCCTTATGCTTTTCCCTGATGGAAAACTTTCTCTGTGTTGTTTCTCCAAGATACAACCTTCACAAAGGTTGTCCGGTTTCTATATCAATGGTAATCCTCTTACCATTCCTTTTCTACTCAACAAGTTAAGACCTCCAAAGTTGAGATGTCCAAATCTCAAGTGCCACAACCAATTTTCATCCTTTGGTTCGCTTTTGAAAGCCTCTTGTGTAACTGCTGCAATTACTTCTTTATTTTTTAAATCTGCCGTTATCCTGAGAAGGAACATCCTGTTCCTTGTCATTATCACTTCAGCAATACATCGTTTGCTGGGTGCTCTATCCATGATGGTGCATACATCATTCACAAAGAAGACATTGTAACCCTTTTGAACAAGCTGTCCAATACTTAAGAGGTTACATCTCATTCCGGGAACATAATAGACATCTGCTATGGTTTTGTTTTCAGCTTTCTTTGTAAATATTTTTACTTCTCCTTTTCCCATAACAGAAATTTTACTATCAGTGCCAAGTGTGACTTGTGATTTCACATTTTGATCTAAAGCAGAAAGCAGGGCTATGTTTCCTGTCATATGGTTGCTGCAACCGGAGTCTAGAAACCATATATCATCACTATTTGTTTCAACCATGTTACAAGCTAAAAGCACATTATCTTGGCTGATATTTTCTCTAGTGATATTTGCACTAGATCTATTATTTATATCATGCTGCTTATTCTTACATTCATTGTCATAATGCCCATATTTTTTATAGTAATAACATTGGACATTGGTTTTTTCATACCTTTGTCCTTGAGCATGATGTTGTCCACTTTGTTGGCTGCTGCCTTGGCCTTGGTTCTGATTTGGATTGCTGCCTCTTCCTTAAGCATTTGCTGGACTGTTCCTTCCACCTCTGTTTTGGCTTCTGCCTCTTCCTCTCTTGTTTCCTCTACCTTGACCTCTTCCTCTTCCAAAGGACATCTAGGTCTTGAAGGCTTGCTCTAGAGATGAGTTTTCATTTCTACTCAACCTCTGCTCATGTGTTATCAGTGATGCATGAAGTTCATCCACTGAAAATTTTGTGAGATCCTTTGTCTCTTCTATGGTGGTGACAATCACATCGAACTTTGAGGGTAGGACCCTCAATAGTTTCTCCACAATCCTCCTTTCTTCAAGAGTTTCTCCATGAGACCTTATCTGTGTGACCAAACCAATCACATGTGTGAAGAATGAGTCAATATTATCTGACTCCTTCATGCATAGGTTCTCAAAATCTCTCCTCAGCAACTGTAGTTTCGCTGTCTTCACTTTCTCCATGCCTTGATAGGCTGTCTTGAGATTTTACCATGCTTCTTTGGATGTCTTGGCTGCTGCTATCCTTGGAAACACACTCTCATGCACTGCTTGATACAAAAATACGAGGGCTTTTGAATCCTTCTTCTTATTTATCTTCAATAGATCTTTCCCTGCCTGAGTTAATCTATTAAACTCATCTTCATCTCCTGGTTCTTCAAACCCATATTCAACAAGTTCCCATAAATCTTGTGAGGCAAACATGGCTCTCATGGTTATTGCCCAATAGTCATAGTTTTTCCCATTAAACTGTGGGAGCTGAGTGTTAAACATACCCATGCTGGTGCTGGTGCTCGAGCCAGCCATTCCTTGCACTCTAAACTATGCTTCAAATATTTGACTGTGTATTTAAAAATAATTGAGAAATACCTTGGATTCTTTTGCCTGAGTCTTCACTCTGCTGGAGAAGTTGCTGCAGTAAGAATCCTTCCTTCAGCTTCTTTGGCACCTTCAAAGAGCCTGGACAAGCTCTGATACCACTGTTGGGAATTTTCTGTTTAATTCCAAAACAAATAACTTGAACAGAACAGAGACTGATGCTCTGTTTTTACCACAGGATCTTAGCACAGCAGAACAAAAAAAATGTTTCCAGAACACAGGGTTTTACCCACACACATAAAAACTTGTATTCATTAAAAGACTGCTGTTACAAAAAAAACATCTTCCGCTTACAGAGGGATTTCACCAGGAACACTTCAGTTCCATACAAAAAAAATTACTCTCTCTCTCTCCAGAAAATTTCTCTGTCTCAGCTTGCACAAAATTACACTGCTGTGTGTGTAAAATTTTCAATACATTTACTGCCAAAAAAAAAATCTTCTCGTCTCATTCACGTTGCTGCATATTTCATTTCAAAAACAGAAAACTTTCTTTGCACCGCTGTGCATTACTGAGAGGAAATTACATTTACACTGCTGTGTGTTTTTTTTGATTGTGCTGTTGCATACTACACTTTTCTCACAATGGACAACTAACTAAAAAAACATAATGCTTTGTTTTACTTGTGCGGTAAAAACAAAATACAACTCCCATGAATAATAAAAAAATAAAATTAAAAGTTTTTACCTACATCTACCAACCGCATTTACAATTTTGATTTTCGGTCATCTCATTCAATCTAAACAAGATGGAGTCCCATGCTGTGAATTGCTCGAGGCTTTCCTACTCGTCCTTAGCCATGCTGCTCTTTAATTGCGGTAGCTGAGAATTCATTGCGCAGGTAGCTGAATCGCAACCTGCTTCTTCGCGTGTCCAAAAAATCAGGGAACTTGAACAAATGGATCGGTTTGACTAAGGTGTGATCTGCGATAGCGATCAGATCGCATTGCGGAATCGCAATCGGCATAAGAACATAGGGCGGAGCATTGATCATATGGGCACGATATACGATCTGTGATCGGATCGCATCGCAACATCGCTTCAGAAGACATCAAGGGAACTTGACAGAAACAGGCAGGGATGCGACTTTCGATTTGCGATTAGATCGCACCGCAAATAAAAAAAAATTGTTGTCGCTGTTTAATTTTTGCTGTAGTTGAAATTATCATTTAAACATGTTGAAGATCTGCGTTGACGGAAATTACCTATGGAGCATCCTTCATTGGACAAGAGCTGTCCATTGAAATTGTAGCCAACGTGTGGAGTGAAGAAGCATTGCCTGGGGACTTGTGCAGACCTGCATTGGAGAAAAGCTGGGTTGAAACCTGCGTTAAGCATACCTGCATTTTCGCAACAGTCCTCAGTTTTTTGTCTTTAAATAAGCCTTGTTAGATTGAAAGAAAAAATTCCAGTGCTTGTGCGTGAAGCATGTAACACAATTAGAAGAGTCTTCCTACAAGTAGATCGAGCCATCAGTGGGAGCAACATTTTTAGGTGGAGCAGGAGAAGGAGCGAAGAAATATTCACCACTGCCAACCACTCAACCGTTGTTCCAAGAAATTTTCGATTGATGGAAAATGAACCCATTGCCAAGACCTAGAGTTTTCATCTCAAAAGATCCAGATTGGTTGAGAGAACAATGGTAGAAAGAGGAGAGAAAGACTTTAGGGATGGGACTGTCAAAGATGTTATCGATATGCAATCTTGGATAGGGATTAGAGATGGGACTGTCAAAAATGTTATCGATATGCGCTCTTGGACAGGGATAGTCATTGGGCCACATAATTCATTATTTGATGGTTGTTGTTATCTCTTGAGTACTCGTTGTTTTGTGTGTGTTGAGATGGTGATTGCATCTCAAAACTGTGTGGGGCCAAGTGATGGCTATTGTAGTGTTGGCAAGCTTTGGAAGACTAGTGTGGCTGCTAATGTGAACCCCCACAATCGAGGAGAAGAAACCATGGCCATTCCAGCTTTGTAATGAGTTGAGTTATATTTATTGCAAGGATCAACAAGGCAATGTTATGACTCCATAGGACAACACATAGTTCTAGAAGTAACTTATGAGAGCTTGAGGACTAAAGAGGAAACTCATTCTACATGGGTGAAGATCGAGAAGCCAACTTTTCCACTATGTCGCCAATTAGTATATGTTTGGTGAAATGAATTATTTTTTTGAATTAATTTTTGGGTTTTATAACTGAAACATGTTGAGCCTGATTAACTTAACATGTAAATGTTATTTGTTAGAATTGATCACTTTAACAACAACGAATTGAAGTTGGAAAGATTCAAGATGAAGAGACCGAGTTTGGATATGATTTTAGAAGAAGTTGATTGTGGCAGTGGATATTAGTTGGTTGATGCAGCAATAGATGGACAAACAAGGTGAAATATTGTGTGTTGAAATGAAGCATACTCATAGTATATGTCGCATACATTAGTAAGCAAGTCTAGGATGTTTTGTAGTGGTCATTGTAAAGTATGTACCTGGTAACTCCAAGAGATGGAGTGTGAAATGTAAGCCTGATGAGGCATGTGTATCCCCATAAAGTTTGTGGTAATCTTAAAACCACTTTGTATTTGTAGTGTCAGTTTGTGGTAAGCTAGAAACCACATGTAAGAGTGAAGTGGGACAGAAATTCCTATTGGCATGGTTTATGGTTAGCCAAGAAAACCCTCGACCCAGTTGAGTCGGGTCTTTGGTGAGCCCTAGTGGCTACAAAGCCTTAGTGGCTACAGAGCCTTCGTGGCTACAGTGCCCCAGTGGAAACGTAGGAGCCTCAATGTTCATAGTTTCAGAGTCTGGGTGGTTAGGAGTGACATACTTTACTCACAAGAGAAATTTATTTTCTCACAGGTCTCAGCGTATCTCCAGTTGAGCACAAGGCATGGTTGAGAGTGATATGATAAAACCTAGAGCATGGTTATGGGTAATCGAAAAAACCCATGATGACATTAGAGGGGGATTTACAGGTACGTGTACATGTATGCAATTATAATGGTTGATAGAACCATGTATGTGAAGGACATTCTACAAGATTGGCAGTTGTAGTGGTAAGAACCCATGCATTCCAGTGGATGGTTGTTCCTTTATATGGACATCAACATATTCTTTTGTTATTTTTTACCACAATTAGACTTTGCAGATTGACATCAAGACAAGTACTCATTAAGGGGGTGTGTTGGAATATGTAATTCCTATTTGTCTCGGTTGTGATTATTTCTATCTTGAGGAGTCTGTTCCTAACTATGTTCCTAGATTTTTGTGTGGTTGAGATATTCTCTCAACCAACAGATGATGTGTCCATGATACGTTTCCTATCTTGAGACAACACTTCCTGTATATATGTAATATCGTATTTGATTAATGAATGGTAAGATAGTTTGCACTATCAGATTTTAACAAACCCTTGGTTCCAATTTATTGTTGATTAACCACAACCACTCGTTATTATAGTACTCAAACCAGTGGTTTCATTCATTGCTACAGATAGCTAATCCAACCATTTTCATTTACTACTACAGACTATTATAGTTGATCCAACCATTGGTTTCAATTTCGGAATCAATGAATCATGGAGACAACATATTAGATCCCTTTTCTTGCCATGGAGACAGTTATTACAGTAATAATGACATACTCAAATTTTATCATTTATACATCACATGCATGTCATTCATCATTAATTCTGATTTCCTTGAATGTTTAACCTAAATTTTGACATTTTATGTCAAAATGAAATTAATTGCATAAAGTAGAATATAATGAGTAAAAATGAATACTCATTTAAGACATTTTTATATTTGATATTGTTGATACTACCATTGGAATGATAAAACATGGTTCATGTTTACATTACAGGCTATAAACCTGCATCTTTTTTGGTATGTTGTTCTCTTCACATGACAAACAAAAAAGAGTTGAACAATCTACTGAGGAATTGAAACTGCTTTGTTAATATGTTAATTTATCCAACCCAATAAGCTAACTCGTCCTATAGTCTAGCCACCATATTTAATTGATATTACCAACAGGTGACAATGCTTGAAATCTTGAATCTACTTTTCATACTACAATTTAATGTGAATCACATCTTATGCAGTTCATTGTAGTCTACGTCTTATCTATAAATTATAAGAAGAGGAAAATATTAAAACACAATCTCATATACCACATTTACTTTCAGCCCAAAAACAATTAGTAATCATCCAAATCCCCTTTAGTCAACCCCAACCTTGAAGAATCACCAAACATCTCATAACTATTATAGCCTTGTACATAAGAATATGGAACTAAAATAAAGCATTATATCTAGAATAAATCCATTATACACCTATAACATTACAGTCAAATAAAAATATTATAAATCCATACATATAAATACTACTCAAAACCTAAAAAAAATAAAACATGTAAAAATGATAAAAGAAAAAACCACCATGCATCTCATAACTATCCAAATATCCATATTATGTCATGTCCATAATCTTGACACATCCATACATATGTCTACTAAAAAAACTTATATCTGGAAGAAAATAATCATAAATAATCATAAATAGACATATGAATATTCAACCGAGCATGTAAAAATGTCAAGATAAAAAACCAAAAAAAGTTGTATTCAAATTAAAATCATAAAACACCTTAATATTATTCTAAATCAAGAAAACATTTACCTACGATTAAATCACCCCTACTAACCTAAAATATCTTTTTTTTTTTTTTTTTCTAGAAACTCAACATCATCTCCTAACGAGATGTGAAGAGCTCACGAAAAGAATGGATAAATCATGTCAAAGAAACAACAAATATGTAAAAGCTCACAAACAACGCTTTTATTCCCACAAAATGTGACTTGATCAATTCTTACCAATAAAAATGTTGGAAACGAAATTGATCTAAACCATTTGTTTAGGAAAAATATGATACTGCCACATCACTTCACTTATGGAGTCTTACCATCTTGTGCTTTCCAAATTATCTCATTTCAAATATACATAAATATTAGAATATGCTTCTACCGATAACACTAATTCAACATTGGCATAACATTATCTAATAATGTTCCATTCATTCTCTAACGTGGGGTGTAAGTTTTTCTTAAAGAAATTTGTGGTTACTTTCTCTAAAATGAATTCACTAACAAAGTTTAGTGCTCCAAGAGTGTTGTTTACATTGTTTTGGG
The DNA here is from genome assembly GCA_031772625.1 of Pinus tabuliformis. Taxonomy (NCBI): domain Eukaryota; kingdom Viridiplantae; phylum Streptophyta; class Pinopsida; order Pinales; family Pinaceae; genus Pinus; species Pinus tabuliformis. The sequence continues at coordinate 1,229,098,374 of CM062819.1, read as the reverse complement.
AAAAAAACTTTACACATTTTCCTAGGAGTTCATGATTCACATTGGTTTCACAATGCATCCAATTTAAATCTAATCTTTATAACTATTTCACATATTACTCATTTGTTACACAATTTGGAAGTTCAAGTGTTCCAATGCTTGTTTAATGCTAATTAGTTTTGTTGTAGCATTTTTGGTTTTGATAAGTTAGTATATTAGCAAAAAAAAAAATAAAAAAAATCAAAATATATTAAAATGCTAAGTTAGAATATGGACAAAAACAAAACAGAAAATAAAATGTTAGGAATATTTATTATGATGTCCATATCAAAGAAAATGATAGGTTAGATTGCCCTAAAAAAGGAAGGCAAAATAAATAAAATGTTAGGCAAGCAAAGAAAGAAAAAATAATTGCTTTAGTTGAAAAAGAAATAAATTTGAGGCAGCTTGTTTAAATGCGCCATTAAAGTTTGTTAAATTTTGTTAATAAAGGTTAAGTTCTTAATTAGAGTTTAATTTCCTTTTATTATAAAGTTTGACATTTGTAATAATCAAAGTGCGCATAACTTTATCCAAAGTCGGAAAAAGACAAAACATCAAATCGGCACGTGATAAGCGCCCATCATCTTTCGACGGACAGGATTAATGCCGCCCAGATCAACAACAGAGGTATCATTTCGGACCCCCCTCAGCCGTTTCTCGTTAACGCGAAGGGGGGGTCCGAAAAGTTGTTTTAATGGTGGCCAATTTTCATTATGTGTCAACCCCATAGCATTTCGGACCCCCCAAGTGCAAAACCACAAACCACCTTGCCCCCGGAAATCCCACCAACGGTTCTCAATCTTCAAACGGTTAACCATTCCCGTGCATCACATCACCCATCCATTACCCCTCATCCACTCAGAAGTTACCACATCATTAATCTGTTGTGCTATACGCTCCGTCTCATTGCAAATTTACCTTATCCATTTTCAGTCCCGTTGGATAATTAATCCCCACTCCTCTGTCATAAATTTCCTACGGTTAGTGTTAAACGATAATTAATCAATCCAAATTACAAATACATTATGACCTTACAATTTATTACTTTTCCACCTGAAGCGATTATCCTGCAAACTCTAATTTCTTCTCTCATTGTGTTTCTCTTTTGAGTCAGTTTTCCCATTCCCCTCGCAGTCAAAATGGCCCCAAGGGTAAATTATAGAAAGTAGTTGAAGAGGAAAACCCATATGAAACCTCGATCGATTTGGATTACCTTCCCCGTGCAGACTCTCCGTTCAAAATCGCAGATTGTGAATGCGAATTCGATTTTCATGAATTGCATCTTTGGTTAAGACAGAAGTATATAGATAAGGAAGACCCCATTCGATTCCGGGAGACACTCCTACCCTTCTTCTCCTTTCCAAAAACTCACAATTTTCTAGATTTGATCACCTGGTGTCAAACCAAATATGATCCTATGTAAAGAACAGTAATGACTTAGAATGGAAACATTCTGATCACCATTACTGCTCAAAACATTGCTCAAATGCCGTTGATACCTTCCTCTGACTCCCTTAGCTACTTCTCACCAGAATCTCTCATGGGCCTATAAAACAAACTTACCTTCCCATAGAGAGTTCTCATTTTTGAAATTATTCTACTAGAAGATGCTGAACTACCCAAGAGAAATCCACCTTATTCATCTTCTATGTTCTCTTAAGCTACTAGACATATCATCTCCCTACTGTCATACCTCTTTTGGGGCCTTCGTTAATTTTGAATGGTTTTGACCAGTTTTAATTGATTGAAGGATGGGAAAGAGACAGATGGTAGCAATGGTTGGGTGGCAGAAGGAACAATTGCGGAGGAGTGGTGGCAAGGTGGCAGCGGAAGGCAAAGGCAGCCAAGGAGACAGGAAAGCACAGAAGCGACCAAGAGAGAAAGTAGTCGAGCGAGAATTGGCAGTCCAGGAAGGACATAAAAGGGGAAGACCAGAGACGAAGAAGGTTGTTGTTGAACTCGCCAGAGGGAGAAGGAGTTGGTTGCAGAAGAGATACATAGTTGCAAGTGCCGAATGAGAGAGTGCTAGGATCCTAGGGACTTGGTTGCAGAACTAATCTAACCCGAGTGATTGGGCTGGGTATTTTATGTAATGTTTATGGCGAATGTCGAATTATGATGTATTCTGTTATGTTAAGTTAATATAAGACAAAGTTTATGGAAATTGAGACTTCTAATGTATTGAGTATCGTGCATAGTGGGCCCATTAAAATTTTAAATAGTCTATTTGTTGCATGTAGATGGTAATTCATAGATTGATGCAAGGATGTTGTTAGTTCTATGTTCTTTATAATGGATCTATGCGTATGATTTAAGGATACTATTATCTATGTTTCATGTATTATGGATATGTATGTGTATGATCGCTTGTGCTCGATTAATATTCCCTCGACCCTATACTGAGCCCTTCTCCCTTTTGGTAGCGACGTCCTCGGGTGAGACTCCTTGCCCTTCAGGGCATGAGGTGAAAATTTCGGAGCTGTCCTAGACTACAGTGGATCACTGTTGGCCTCCTGTGCCTAAACCCAGGGTCTTTTCCCTAATGATTCTTTTGAGCCAACAAATGGTTCCATTGCCAGGACCTGAAGTTGAGAGAACTGGTTCAGAATATGGTGTCAAGGGTATTTAAAAGAGAGATCAGAGACTGGTGGAACCATAAAGTAGATCAATTTGTGGCAGAGAAAGCTTCCCGCAGGAATTGACCAATTGACAAAGTACGTGAGGGGAGTTTCTACGCTGATAGCATAGATGACCAGTATGAAATTTTCTAGTGCAAGTTCCCTAAGGACCTATACAATTGGTTGAGAGAGCTGAAGAGGCAGAGTCAGTCAAGTGGCTTGATGACAGTTCGCCATAGTTGGACTCCGTCCGATACTACATTATTATAGCAGCTGGATAATGATCAGACGAGGGTAGTCGATTTCTGGGTGAAGACTACGGTGGAGGGGTACGTGGTCGAGTTTGCTACAGAGAGCTACCAGTCCTTCTCAAAGGAAGAGGATGTGTTCAGCTCTGAGCTGAGGGGGAGTTGATAAGGGAAGTCCCAATGTGGATTAAGATGTTTTTGGTAGAGGAAGGATTGCTATCTTTACCCATTGCAGGGATGGAAGCATGAAACCCCAGTATCGGGGGAAGGAATTAGAGGGGGAAATGCTACCTACAAAGGGATAGGGATGCTATGAGGGGATGGATGCAGAAGGATTGAAGAGAGATAGGGATGTTAGAGCATAGAGGAGGGCACTGCTAGTGGACAAGTGGCAGGCAGGAGCAGCTCAGGCTCTAGGGAAGAGAAGGAGGGGACCCCACCAAATAGGAGTGGTGATGGGAAAACCCAGAGCTGAGATGGGGGGAGAAGATGGTGCTAGGAAACTCGAGTGCAGGAGAGAGGAATGTTGGAAACAAGAAAAGGAAGAAGGAAATTTCCTGCAGGTTGTGGAAATAGGATTGCAACAGGAGACCAGAGGAGGACCGTCTTAGAAGGTTGCAGAAAGGGAATTGCAACATGGAACGGACGGGGGATCTTCCCTATAGGTTGCAGAGGTAGACTTGCGAGATCAGAAACCATATTGGCATGAGGAAAGAGATGACGAAAATGTGGGTGATGGGATGAGGAGGTTGTTCGACAAGGAAGAAGCATCCATTAAAATTCAACAACCCCAACTCTGAAATATAAGTGGCGTTTTCCCCGACCTTCCCTTGGTACTTTATCACAAACCAGAAGAATTTGTCATTATCTTGGCCAAGGCAGTGCGAGTATATGGTGCGTGGGAGAATTACAGGACTGGTATCAATAATGGAAGTAGTACAAGAACCAACTATAGTAGTAACTTGGGACTACAAGGATCCCAACAGCTGGGAAGAAAAGGTTTTGTGTTGTTAGCCCATACTCAGAGCAGTATGGTGGGATCATTTACCAGATACTCGGAATTTGCAGGAAGGGGGAACGAGGACGTGGAGTAGCACTGGTACCTATGCAAAGCCATCTGGAGGGCCCGTCAGACTGTGGATAACGTTCGGGCGGTGGAATTCCAGACCACACTAAGAGAATGAGCTCTACTCTGGTTCATAAAGTGGGCAAAGTAGAACCATGATCCCACCATAGATGATATTAAGAAGGGATTTGTGAAGGAATTCAAGGTGCTGCAGATAGATTTGCAGGGGTTATCAGATCTATGGGAAATTAAGCAAAGGGAGGGTGAGACTGCTTGGGAGCTCATGCAAAGGTTTAGGGATGCCATCACCAAGCTTAGTTACAAACTGAACCCAAACAACTAGCGAGATTGGTTTATCAAGGCACTCTTGCCCCTGACTAGAACACCACTGACACAACAGAAGATAGGAACCCTACAAGATTCATTGGAGCAAGCCTCCTAGATAGAAGCAATGGCAGGATATCCCTATGAATACCGAGTAGTCACGAGTCTGCAAGATCCAGTGATCACGGGCCTGCAAAGCCAGATCACGAACTTGACCAAGAAGCTGAGGGATCTCTAGCTCGTACGACTATCTAGGCCTAATGTTTGGTGCACCCATTACCTGGTGGAAGGGCATGTTGTGATGAAGTGCCCATGATTGCAGGGAATTAATCAAACAGGGGGGGTGGTGGGGTTGTTTGGGACCCCTCTTACTGCAGGAGTTTCGGCAATCAGAGTGCAAGGACCCTTCCTAGGAAGGAATAATGCAGACTTCTGCGAGATTTGTAGGACATATGGACACCTGCCGCTAATGTGCCCAATTCTGTAAAAGTATTCTAATGTCCCCAATAACAACTACTACGAGTTCTGTGCATCGACAACTCATCACACCGATCAGTGCCGAGCATTGGATGCTCTAGTAGAAAGATTGGATAGATCCACGTTTAGGGTCAATGAAGCGAGTCAAGGAGGGCGAGGAGGAAATGGACGTGGAGGAAGAACGAGACGAAGAGGACCCTTAAGGTGCTATAACTGCGATCAGAAAGGACATGTTGCAAGGGAATTCCCGCTCCCGAGGAGACCTTGGTGTTCGCAGTGCAGAGTTAACACCAATGCAACGAAGGACTGCCCAGAGCTCATTGTGAAGTGGGAAGAGAGAACCTAACAGCGAGGGGCAAACATGGTGAATGCTGAGCCTCAAACCGATGAGGGATTCCTCGCGACCAATATTGATATAGTCACTCGAGGAGGGAAGAAGACACAGGAGGACCGTTACGTCGAAGATCCCCCCTTGATCGTTAAAGCAGTGTCACCACGAAGGGCATATCAGCTCGAGCGCCAAAACCAGTATTATTAAGAATTAGCCAAATTTTTTGAGGCAACGACAGAAGGCAGGGACATCCAAAGACTACAAGTCCACATGCCCACTCCCACCCAGCCGATTGGGGAATGGTTTAAATTATTCTTGAAAATTGTTGAAGATGAGGCCATGTTGAAGGAATTACGGAAAAGCTTTAAGGCCGCAGTATCCATGGAGAAAGAGGAAGCGGGACAACCATGTGAAACCTTGCTAGAGAAAGTCTCCAGGAGAGTGAAGTGGAATAAGAAAAGAAGCAGAAAGGAGTTTTAAATCAATGCGCAAGTGGTAGGATTCCAGATAAGGGACACCATGTTAGATTTAGGGTCAGATGTAAACATCCTTGCCAAGAAGAATTTGGAGGCAATGGGGAAGCCACAACTGAAGTACTCACTAATTCGATTAAGAATGGTGAATCAATATTTTATATTGCTTATTGGGAGATTGGAAAATGTAGAGGTTGATGTAGTAGGAGTGAAAACACACACTGAGTTCGAAGTAATTGGCATTATGGGGGATAAAGATCCATACCTAGCACTCTTGGAAATTGACTAGGCATACGAAAACTATGTTGTCATAGATTTGAAGAAGGAGCTGATGATTTTTGAAGCGAATGGGATAAGGGTGATACAACCATTAGACCCCTACCAAGGACCTAGGTTTATAGAGCCAATAGATGATAGGGATGAACCGGGGTATTAGACCAACTATATACGCTCACAACGGGGAAAAGGGAGGACTAAATAAATCCTACAGCTGGAGGATCTGTTAGTTGGAGAAGCATTCAAAGCTCGGAAGATGGTTCTGAAGCTGCATGGGATGCATGGTAGCAGGGTGGATACAAAATGACAACTCGACGATGTGCAGTGATAAGCCGATTAAACTAGGGAGACATGGGAAGGGGCGACAACCCGAAGTACTATGGCCTTGAGCCGATAGATCGTTTCTTAGACAGAGTGGATCAAGACGTACCAAAGGACCAGAGAATTCCCTTTCTAGCCATTGCACTTATGGAAATGCCAGTAAGATGGTGGAAGGTGCACTGCCAAGTACCAAAAGACTGGAGGGATGCTAAGCAAGCAATGAAGGAAAGGTTTGGTAGGAAAGAAGATCGGCCACAAGATGAAGGGGAATACACGGGGAATTAAAGTCCCGAGGAGAACATAAAAAATTGCACGACCAACTGGGAAAGCTAGGAACTGCCAAGGAATTTGTGGGTACATACGTTTATACATACCCTTGGCACTATCCCCCGGGCTTGGTATATCCAGGAGGAGATATGGTGACAAACAACTAGTTGGGATGCCTTGGAAGCACAATTCATCGGTGATTTTTCATTCAGAAGTAGTGAGGTACAAATGACAGAGGTACTCCAGGCAGTGAAGGGGGTTATGTTCACCCCAGGGACGCTAGTTGAAGGGGAGCATGAAGAAAACTTTCTGCAGTGCTTGTATGATATGGAATCGTCAGGATTTGTGACCTGCAACAAAATTGATGCAAAACCAAAAGAGGATGGATTGGAGGGGCTTATACACCTGGACTTTGAAGAAATAGAGGGAGAAAGAGGGATTCGGGAGAACCCTTCGAAAAAAGGCGCCCATCTCCTACAAGTGAAGCTGAGAAAACAATGCGGGGACAAAAGATAAGCCCAAGATAACATCAGTGAGAGATTATTGGGACGAACAAACCACCAAAGAAAGTTTTGATTTATTACAAGAATACCAGGACTTGTTCCCAACTTCAGTGGCAGAACTCAAAGGGATAAAAGGTAACCCAGGAGAAATGAAAATTGTTTTGAAGGCATGTGTCCGACCAATAAAGCATAGACCATACTGACTGAACCCAAGGGTAAAAGAGAAAGTTAAAAGGGAAATTGACAAAATTTTGGATGCAGGGATCATATTTTCAATAGATGAGTCTAATTGGATAAGCCCCATAGTTATTCAGAACAATATGGATGTGACTGAAATTAGGGTATGCGTCGACTACAGAAGCCTGAGCAATGAATGTGTGCATGACCTGTTCCCCACGCCATTTAGTGACGAAGTCCTAGAAAATGATGTGGTAAATGAGGCATACTTGTTCACAGATGGGTTCTCAAGCTACCACCAGGTCCGGATAGCTGAGGAAGACAAAAAGAAAACAACTTTCACGAAGGAGTGGGGGTTGTACGCATACAATGTAATGCCATTCGGATTAAAGAATGTGTCAGTGGTATTCTCAAGGATTGTAATAGCTGCATTCCGAGATTACATTCATAATTTTCTAGAAGTTTACATGGACGATTAGATAGTATACAACCTACTGAAGAATAATAACAGCTTATTGAGAGTGATGTTCGAGAGGTGCAGATAGTTGCAAATCTCCTTAAATTAAAAAAATTTATTTTTGCAGTCCCCTTTGGAACTCTACTGGGCCATATTATTTGCAAAGATGGAGTCTACGTGGACGCTGCCAAGGTAGCAGTAATTGTCCACATGGAACCACCACACAACGTGAAACAACTAAGGGCAACTCTAGGCCACACAGGGTACTACAGACAGTTCATCAGGAACTATGCAGCCATAACAACCCCGATGGAGAAATATCTATGGAAGACGGAAGAATTTATCTGGACTAAGCACTATCAAGCAACACTGAATAAACTGAAAGAAAGGTTAGTAAGCGCCCCCATATTAGTGTACCGCGACTGGAACAAAATGTTCCACGTACACGTCGATGCATCTGGAATAGTGCTAGGAGCAGTCTTAGCATAACTGGGAGAAAATATGGACCGTCCAGTATACTACGCTAGTAGAAAGCTCTCTACGGAGGAAAAAAACTACACAACAACAGAATGGGAAGCTCTGGCAATGGTCTACTCTCTCAAAAAGTTTAGGCACTACCTACTAGGCACACCGTTCAAATCCTTTATAGACCATTCTGTGCTGAAGTACTTAGTAAACAAGCCGGTACTTGAAGGAAGAATATGCAGGTGGTTGTTACTATTTCAAGAATTCACGTTTCAAGTGGTTGTTAAGCCAAGCAGATTGAATGTAGGGCCAGATCACTTGTCGCACCTGGAAACAGGGGAGAATGACAGAGCAATAGACGATCGGTTGTTCAATTCCAACCTATTCAAGATAGAAGCCATTCCCGATCACTTGGAAGAGATTGCTACTTTGATAGAAACATGTCATTTCCCAGAGGGATACACGGAAACATAGAGGCAGCACTTGGTGGTCAGAGCAGTAGATTACCAGCTCATTGCGGGACACCTCTAGAAAATGGGCTTGGACCAAATACTCAGACGCTGTGTCCTGCAGCACAAAAGAAAGGCTATCCTATGGGAGTGCCATGCAAGGGTCGTGGGAGGCCATGTAGGAGGCAAGGCCACCACAAGAAAGATACTACACACAAGATTATGGTGGCTCACTATCCATAAGGATTCTAAAGCATTTTCCAAATAATGTGACATTTGTCAAAGGGTCGGTAAGTCTTCTCGACGTGATGAGCTAGTACTACACCCGGTCCATTCGGTGCAGATCTTTGATAAGTGGGAAGTAGAATTCATTGGGCTAATTTCTCCACCCGCAAGACACTCGCGAGCCCAATACATAATCACAATAACATAATACCTCATAACGGGGGCAGAGGCTACATCAGTGAAAGACTGCACAATAGAAACAGTGGCAAGATTCATTTTTGAAAATATTATTTCAAGGTTTGGATGCCCAAGGAGACTCACAAGTGACTAGGACACCCACTTTCTGAACGAAACAATTGAAGCTATGCTAATGACTTTTATGGTCCAACATAATAAGAGTAGTCCTTATCATCCGCAAGCAAACGGTGCAATAGAATCATTTAACAAAATACTGGAGAAAGGGCTAACAAAAGTCATATCTGCCAACCGGGATGACTGGGATGAAAGAATTCTAGCAACTCTGTGGGCATATAGGAAAACAGTCAAAAGACTCCACAAAAAAACTCCATTTTAGCTTGTGTACGACAGAGAGGTGGTGGTACCAGTGGAATTTATACTGCCCATCATGCTAATCTCAGAGGCTATAGGAATGACGGATAACAGTGCCTTGCGAAACAGGCTGAGCCAGCTGATGGAACTCGATGAAACCCGGTTCCTAGCATAATTCCATCAATCAGTCGAGCAATGAAGACAAAAGGCTTGGAACGATAGGCACATCAAGAAGAAATCATTTGAAGTCAGAGACCAAGTGCTCCTTTATGACAACAAGTTCCTGAAGTTCCCAGGAAAACTACAGATGCACTGGTTAGGCCCATTCATAATCGCAGAAATAAAAGAATCGGGCGCGGTAAGACTCACGCAACTGGATGGACTCCTACTGCAGGGATGGGTGAATGGTGCACACCTGAAACTTTTCCACAAGTAAATAAATAAATAAAATAAATAAATTATCTTTTAGTTCGAATAATAATGTTGTGGCCATGGTTGGGATACCGCAACCCATTTGTGGTCGGGGGGGAGGGGGGGGTAGTGTCAGCAGTCATATAAGTAGGCGAAGTCACCAGAGATTGGAAAGTGTCAGGGATCGCATTGGTAGGCCTAGTCAGCAGAGAAAGCAACCACACATGTCACCCTCGTCAACATAATACATGTAGGTCCGAACCTTTTCCAGAATTGATGGCTGCACAAGCACCCGTCCCATCCACTGTACTAGCAGTTATTTCCCGATTAAGTAATCAATAAGGAAACTGTCAAGATAGGATCGCAAAATATTTCCCATTATGCATAGAATTAGTTAATAAATAAACCCATCACGACAAAATAAAGATGTCATGTAGCCCACTCTATACCTTCCAGACCACGTCATAGTTGTCATGTACAAGTTGGCCGATGGTGGAAACATATAACTAGAATACATGGAAAGGTTGCCGGAGTAATTAGTTGATTAAAGCCTCGTCAGTCAGGGGATGTCGTGTCAGAGTTGGCTACATAAATTGTAGGATGATGCAGGGAACGCTAGAGTTTCAAACCACAGAAGAATTCCAAGATCACTATGAAGAAGAGGGGCATAAGAAGAGAAGCAAGAAAACTCTAGTACAGATAGTTTACCGAAGAAGAGAAACAATGGCGAAAGGAATAATATCAGTCCCACAGAACGTTCTTGATGCACAAATTGAAGCAATGGATGATCTATATGGGAAGTATGACAGGTCGAATCTGATCAACAATGACTTCATAGATGGATTCTAGTTTCCAGCCATGAAGAGGGAGGTGTATGCAGGAAAATTTCAAAGGGAGGATGACACCAGAGCCTCCAGAATCAGAGATGATTTCAGGGGGATACATAGGTCCACACTATTCCACCTACGAAGTTTGCCTGTATTCGGCACCCAATTTGCTGCCATGTAGTGCACAAAATTATTGGCAAGTAGGATGCATGGTGGGTCGCTATGGTTGGACAAGGAATACCCTATTCATGTCGAGGATATCAAGCGACTCAATAGGCTCGTAGAAGTTGGGAATGCAGTCAGCACAACTTTCCAGGCTGGGGTCAAGCGGGGAAAGAAGCAGATGGAGGACAACATCTACGCCAAATACAGGATAGAGTGAGGTGGGAGGGGCACGATGCTGGAAAAAATCAACAAGGATAATATCAAGTTTTCTTGTTATCTTATCGCAAGCAAAACAATGAGGCATTTCACAAGGAATGAGTGCACCTTGGACACCGTTTCAATTGCAGAACACTGCTGCCAAGGAGAAGTACTCAACTTGTCAGTTTTCATGCTCAACAAACTATTCGAGGCTTGTGAATATGTCTATAGGAGGAGCACTGGCTTTGTGTTCAGACACTTAGTAATGGCACTAGCAATGTGGAAATTGAGGCCACCACTAGAGAGGCAAATGGAAACCATTACTGAAGATCGACCAATTGTGCTCAAGTACGAACCGTGGAAGGCATCGGGGGATCCCAACACAAAGGAGATCAAGAAGAGAGATTTCAAGAGCTAGTAGGAGGAGATGGTGGACACCATTCAGTCCATTGAGAGGATACCCAACACTCTCTTGGATGAGTTCTTAGAAGAGCTTTGGTTTGGCACCTCCCACGCGCACACTTACCTAAGACCGCAGTGTGTCAACCTGAGCACATTCAAATTGAGGCCACAGAGGTTTAGCCTAAAGGAGGAAGCATTGCACAAAGAAGTGGAGTCCTGGCCGAGAGTGGCTTGTGAGGTAAGAGAAGGGAAGCCAAGGTACCTTTTTGGAGCCTTGATGCCACAAAGCCGAGAGGGAGATGGGGCAAAGATCATTCGGAAGCGAGCAACTGATGAAGTACACTAGCCGATGCTACTCCAAATGGAAGAAAAATTGTTCGAAGCAAGAAGGATAATCACCGACTTCGAGCTAGGTGAGAGTGACTATCCTAAGAGCTTTCAAGGTTCCACCATGCTTTTCCCCATTGTAATGCCACCACTCGCTCTGGCAGTTCTCGCAGGAGCAACTCAGACTCCCTCCCAAATGACGGTCCCCAAACTACAGAAAAAGCGAGTCATCCAAACCCCAAAGGTCAAAAAGTTGGCTACTAAAAAGCCAAAAATTAACCCCCCCAGCTCTAGTTGTCGAGCTCACTGTTGAGGTCAAACAACTAATTCCTACAACCACCATAGTCGAGGATATCCTTGCCACTACATCCACTGCAGTACAACCGTCACGGGAGTCATCCCTGCAAGCTGCTTCCACTTTCACGACCCTGTTCGAGATCCTCCCATTTTGCCACCAAAGGACTACTACAAAAGTAGAAGTTTAGTCAGTCGGCCGTACAGAGGGCACCACCTTGACCATAGGAATGCCACTAGTAGATAGTACAACACCAATGCTTGGGTTGGACCCACCAGTAGGGAGACACCTGGATACCATTTGGTAGAGAGAAAGGACTGAACCATACTTTCCCGCTCTCCCTATAAAGCTCGCAATCCCTCCAAACCCTAGCATTACTCCAGCCACACCACAGTTCACTCCACCATCCCAGCAAGAACACTCACTTGCCTCCCATTCAGATAAGTCCATTGCAAGTGGTCTACCCCTACAACAACAATTCCTAAAACCAAGCACAGTGCAGGTTGATACACTCCATTAATGGTCATTGGCCCAATTATTTTCTTTTATTCAGCAAGCAGCTCATAAGGCTAAGAGCCTCCATGAAGACCTGGCTAAAGAACATGAGCAGTAGAGGAAACAGTTGCTCATAGTGAAGGAGGAGTGAGATCGCCTATGGAAAGAAAACACAGGATTGCAAGCCTAGGTGGATCATATTACACAACGGTTCTAATCAATATGGCCAACTGTCACCGAAGCCAACACTTAAGCACCATGGACATGACTGCTTGCACATTGATCGACTGCTGTGATCACATACAGATGACGTCCATGTGCATGACAACCACAAATGTTGAGATGAGGTGGAAGCTAGAGACGGTAAGGTCCGCACTACAAGATCCCATGGAAATCTATGCGCGGACGGTTGAAGGAAAGGTCAGGGAACTAGAAGTGAAGAAGAAAGCCTTGGCCGGAGCCCTCACCGATGGATACGCCCTAGACTGGTCAGGTAGTTTAACACTAAAGAACCACCAGGTTTTCCCACTAAGAGAGAAGATTTAGTCACTATTTGCCAGCACAAGGGATTGTACAAACCATACTCAACTGCAGGAAATCGATGAGCAAATCGACATCCTCCTGGCCAAGGTTGATAGCATTGAGGAGGAGCCAGCAAGGATGAAACGGATAATTAGAGACCTACGGCCCCCGGTTCATATGCAGGTTCTACTCTTGAAGGAGGCATGCGACTCCAACGACCAACAATGGGACGACCTACAGAGACAACAGCCAATAACCCTAACATCGCAATCAACGGAGGTGTTCACTCAAGGTGTTGATGCAATCCTCACCAACTGGGACTTGGAAATTCAAAGCTACACTGAGTTCAGGTAGCAAACAACAACCTTAGTCCTAGAGTTAGAGCCTTTGATTGGAATGGAGGAGCCACAAGGGCAAGAAAGGGCCGCAAGAAAAAATGCCATGCTGCAAGCTAGGATTGAGATAGAAGAGGCACCTACTCCGCAAGCAAGTATTGAAGTAGCAAAAGTGTCGGCATAACAGACAACAGAGGCAACACCGGTAGTAACGCAACCACCACCTGTAGAGCACATGGAAGTAATAATAGGACCGCCAGAGGTCGAAATGACTTGCCTCTGGGACGAGTCAAGAAATTGTGGTCAGGGTCTGTTGGGGCCTTCTTTAATTTTGGATGATTTTGACCAGTTTTGACTGACCGAAGGGTGGGAAAGAGACAGATGGTAGGAACGGTTGGGTGGCGGAACGAACAGTTGGGGAGGAGTGGTGGCAAGGTGGCAGCGGAAGGAAAAGGAAACCAAAGGGACGGGAAGGCGCAAAAGCAGCTAAGAGAGAAAGTATCCGAGTGAGAACTGGCAGTCCAGGTAGCTGGGAAGGACATGAAAGGGGAAGACTAGAGACGAAGAAGGTTATTTTTGAACCTGCCAGAGGGAGAAGGAGCCGGTTGCAGAAGAGATACACAATTGCAGGTGCTGAATGAGAGAGTGTTGGGATTCGAGGGACTTGGTTGTGGAACTGATCTAACCTGAGCAACTGGGCCAGGTATTTTATGTAATGTTTATGGTGAATGCTAGATTATGATGTATTCTGTTATGTTAAGTTAATATAATACAAAGATGATGGTTGTTGAGACTTCTAATGTATTGAGTATCATGCTTTGTGGGCCCATTAAAATTTTAAATAGTCTATCTGTTGCACGTAGATGGTAATTCATAGATTGATGCAAGGATGTTGTTAGTTCTATGTCCTTTATAATGGATCTATGCGTATGATTTAAGGATACTGTTATCTCTGTTTCACATATTATGGATATGTATGTGTATGATCGCCTGTGCCTGGTTGATATTCCCTCTACCCTATGTTGAACCCTTCTCCCTTTTGGTCGCAGCGCGCCTCGGGTGAGACTTCTTGCCCTTCGGGGTGAGGCGAAAATGCCGGTGCTGTTCTAGACAATAGCGGATCACTGTTGGCCTCTTGTGCCCGAACCCAGGGTCTTTTCCCTGATGACTCTTTCGAGCCAATAGAAGGTGATCAATTTATTGATGAATCCATCCTTGGATTCTTTTCTATTTTCAGTAAGGAATATCAACCTACATTCATGTACAGTTATAGCCAGTTCTTGGTTGATATTATACATGAACAATTCATGAACTTTACCACACAAGGAGTATTCAGGTATAGTTCAGTCATTATTCATTTAATTTTATTTCAGCAAGGAGAATCATTACCCATTCAGCTCAACAAGTAAGATGAACAAGGAGTTAATCAATCAGTGATTTATTGGACAGAATTGGTCAGAGTAGAATCATCAAAGTTTTCATTTTATGAGTTCATTGATTCTTTTGTTCATCCAGTTCTTAAGTTACCCAACATCCAAACTGAGCCTAGAATTGGAGAAGAAATCATGAAAATCCTACATTTATCTTAACAGACCAAGACTGGTGACTGGTATCTATACCAGAATTACACTGAAATCAAGATATATGGCAGTGAATTGGCTCCATACAAACTTCCTAAATATGTTCCAATGAGGATATTCTCATTGGAATACATTAGGCAGATGATAAATATGGATTAAGTTCACTTTGTCTCTGGTAGGAAAAAGTCACAGTTTTTTTTGGAAGATTAGAATTGACTATGGCGATGAGGGAGAGGGTTTGGGCACAGGGGCGCAAGCCGGAACCAGGGCCGGCTGGGCCGAGAGCCTAGATCCTTTCGGGCGACGAAGCAGAACATGATGATGGAGGTAGCCAATACGATGGAGGTCAGTGCGTGGTGTTAGTGGGGCAGGTGGCGGATAAGGACATGAGGTAGACAGCTGGGGAAAAGCAGGAAGGTAGTTTTTTGGATCGAGGTTTTCACTGTGCAAAGAAGCCTGGGGGAAAGAGTAATGTGCTGGCACCTTCCCCCGAATAGTCCCATCATCGAACCTGCAGAAAGTTTCAAAGACCTGAGAGTATTTCTCATGACTCTGTTCAGTAACCATGGTTAACCCTAGCGAATTTGTAGACCTAGACCCTACTCTAGAGGACATCTTATCGGTCTGGGGGAAGGATCTAACTGCCCAGAATTTAGGATGGTATTTCGGGGCATCAGGAAGTCCCGGAAATGACTCTTTCTCTCAGGGAGGGTTAAGGAATAACAGGAAGTTAAAAGTCTTGTTGGAAGGAAACCTGGATGTGAGCAATTTAAGTTGTCATGACATAAAGGGTTTACAACAAATAAGCGTTCCGGAGGAAAACGAGCTGCATGCAAGGTTATCCCACCCCAGCCAAGACAGTAAAGGTAAGCCTTGCTTTACCAGCCCTTTTCTTTTAGGAGGACTCGAAGACATTGTGAATTATGGCTCGAACCTAGGGTTTAGAATCGATGGGGGTTTAAAAGGGCGCCAGCAGTCACTAGGGCCACCCTCGCCAAAGAACTGGTAAGCCCTAGCAGGAATGAAGGATGGAAGAAAGCTGGAACAGGTGAGATCCTGGAACCACGAAAGAGCCCTACTAGACCTAGAACTGAGAAGCAGGCTGCGGTTCTTGAATTAATAGGGCCAGTTAATGACCCAGGCAGCAAAACAATATAAGACTCCACCGTGCCGAGGAACCCCTCTCTGGAAAGGTATTGAGTGGGAACAACAAGAGAAGGTGAACAGGAATGATGTGACCGAGCAAATAAGGGAGGAAGGTTATGGGATCAGAAGGTCAGGGGAGAAAAGGAAAAAACAGAGTCCGATAAAGTCGAAGGATCTAGAAGAAAATATGGTTATGGGTATGGATGTGCAGATATAAGAGGCACTGGAGGTGGCTGAATGTACCCTAGTAGGAAGGGCGAGAGGGAAAAAATACACAACCAATTTCATAAAATCTTGGGGAGAGCAGAATTGGCAGTCGGACCTAATCAAAAGCTTTAAGGTATCGGTCTTAACTAAAGGCTGGTTCATGGTGAGATTTGAGAACAAGGAAGTGGAGGATTGGGTTGTAGGAAGGAATTGGGATTTTGGAAATATCCCCGTGTTATTAAAAAAATGGAGTCTGATGTTTGATGTGATGCACGAAAAGACGGATGTTTTTCCAGTATGGGTTCGTGCCCCGGGGCTGCCCTCTTTCCTCTGGGTAGAATCGGTGTTCAAGTCCATAGGAAATATGCTGGGCACCTACCTGGAAGCGGATATGTCTTATCTTCAAACTCAGAACAAAGCGATGGCGAGGATTTTGGTCAATTTAAATCCTCAAGGAGGACTAGCTGAGAAAATAAAAATCCAGTATAAAGAATATGTTTTTGAATAGCTATTGGATTATGAACATCTTCCTTTTGGATGTCATAGATGCCATGTCTATGGACATTTGGCTAAGGATTGCCCATTGGGGAGGCATTGAAGAAGGTATCGGAAGACGACAGATCAGGTGGAGAAGGTAGCAAATCAGAATCAGTCTTTCCAAATGTTAGAGCCTACAGGGTTTCAGGTCGAAGGGGCTATGGAGGTGGATAACCCTCAGGAGGGGAAGCCATCAGAGAAATCCATTCAAGTCACTTCGGACAGAAGGGAAGCAGCTGTAGTCGAGCTCGGAAATGGAGTATCGGCCCAGGAGACCATCATAGAAGCGGCAACCATTCCTAATTCAAATATTATCGAGGACTTAAAGGGTATGTGTCTAGGGATGGCGGCCATGGGAAACCATGATCCCTGAAAACATCTCGGCCGCCATCCCTTCCTTAGACCTAAATCGTGAAGAGGATCCAGGTGAGGAGCCAAAGTCCGACCCCTCTCCTCCTGTATGCCACTATAATCTTAGATCTCTAGATAAAAAACCTGAGACCTTAGAAACGGTTGGTGGAATAGGTCTGACTCCTCCTCAGAGCCTGAAAAGGAAATCAAGGGGAAGGAAGTCTAATCTATCCAAAGCTTAGGTAAAAGCAAAGTATGATGTCACTGATGGTAAACAAATGTCAATCCCTGGGGTTGTTAGAGTGGTGCAGCCCTCTGAGAATGTTACAAAATG
This sequence comes from Pinus tabuliformis, assembly GCA_031772625.1. NCBI lineage: Eukaryota > Viridiplantae > Streptophyta > Pinopsida > Pinales > Pinaceae > Pinus > Pinus tabuliformis. The sequence goes on along the minus strand of CM062819.1, from coordinate 1,229,080,995 downwards.
ATTTTTACATCCTGGAATTGTAGGGGTTTAGCCATTAAACCCAAAAAACTGGCTCTTAGGGAGATGGTTATGAATTCAAATGCCGATATCCTTTTGCTTCAAGAAACTTTAGGGAAGAGTGCAGAAGTAGAAACAGCTTTAAATACCCTCCTCCCGAGCTAGCATTTTACTGCTATAGACTTCGTTGGACACTCGGGAGGCCTGGCAGTTGGTTACAGGGAAGGGCGAATGAAGATTGTAAACCAATGGGGTATGAAGCAGGCGATGGGAATCGAGATTCAATCTTCAGAATTTGGTTTCCCTTTAATAATCTTAAACATTTATGGGCCATGTCAGGGGAGGATGCACTTCTGGAATGAACTCCCGTCGAAATCGATAGTGAAATGCAATAATTTGGTTATGGGTGGAGACTTAAACTTTTCTATTGGAAGCACGGAGGCTTGGGGACCTTCGGCCAGGGAGGACTCTCTCTCAGATTTCTTCCTAAATTCTTTAATTTCCAATAATTTGATAGATGTAAACCCAATTAAATTGAAACCAACTTGGAGGAATAGAAGAGTAGGAGAAGCAAGAGTTGCTAAAAGATTGGATCAGTTCCTTATAAGCGATGAGCTGTCCTCCAGAATTCCAATGTTTAGACAATGGGTAGGCGAGGGAGGAGCTTCAGATCACTTTCCAATCTTTCTAGAGCTTTCCAAACCCCCTCGTAAGCTGGAAGAACCCTTCAAATTCAATGCATCATGGCTGCAAGAGGACTCCTTCAATAAACTGTTTAAAGAAACTTGGAGACATCCAGCCAGAAGCTCATTAGAGGATAGGGGTTTTTTGTTTATGGAAAATTTAAAAAGATTAAAGAAAGCTACTATTGAATGGGCAAAGGTCAGGAAGCAAAAACAAAATGAGGTATTAATCCAGATCAATGAGGAACTCCAAAGGCTGGAAAGTACTGATTCAGATGGTTATGCTACCCAGGAATCAAAGAAGAAGATTCTCTCTCTTGAAAAACACAAAAACCAAATTCTTTTGGCAAGAGAGGAGGAATGGAGATTAAAGAGTAGAGTGATATGGCTAAAATCCGGGGATGAAAATACGAGATTCTTCGATAATTATGCAAAAGGGAGGAAAAAAATGAATAAAATATGGAAACTAAAGAATGAGGAAGGTAGGGAGGCAAATACTTTTGAGTCTCTCTCATCCCTGGGGCAAAGCCATTTTCAGAACATGTATGCTGATCAAGGTGAGGTTACCATTGCAGAAGTAATCAAGACTGCTCAAATCTTCCCTCGGTATGTGGAGGAGGAAGAAGCGGAGGAATTGATGAGTGAAGTCACAAAGTTGGAAGTAGAAAGTATCATTAAATCAATGGTAAGAGACAAAAGCCCTGGCCCGGACGGGTGGACCATAGAACTCTTTCAACACTTCTTCGACCAAATAGGAGCAGAATTAACATAAGTGGTCGAAGAATCTAGAAGGAAGGGAGAGGTTTACCACCCGTTCAATGCAACATTCATAACTCTCATCCCTAAAAAGGAAGTTCCTGAATCTTTTGAAGATTTCAGACCTATTTTGCTGTGCAATAGTATCTACAAAATTATTGCAAAAGTGATTGTGGTCCGAATAAAGCCGATTTTGTCAAGATGCATCTCCAACGAATAGTTTGGGTTTTTGGATGGATGTCAGATTCATGAAGCTATAGGTGTGGCGCAGGAGACATTGCATAGTGTTAAGCAGATGAACAAGAAGGGAGATGTAATAAAAATCGACTTATCAAAAGCCTATGATAGAATAAACTGGATATATCTCCGGATGCTTCTAACACACTTAGGCTTCAAAACGGACTTCATCAGCTGGATCATGGGGTGCATTACAAATGTCAACTTTTCAGTTCTCATTAATGGTGTAGCCACTTCCTTTTTCAAAGCACAAAGGGGTTTGAGGCAAGGATGCCCCTTGTCACCATTGCTTTTTCTCTTGGTTGCAGAAGGATTGAGCCAACTGATTCAAAAGGCCAAAAGGGAAGGCAAGGTAAACGACCTAGAAGTGGCGGTCAACATGTTCATATCTCATCTCCTTTTTGTTGACGATATTCTGGTGTTCTCAAGTGGAAACTCGAATGAAATAAAGGAACTAAAAAATATTTTTGACCTTTTCTTGAAAGCAACAGGAATGCAAATAAACTTTAGGAAATCTCAGCTAATCCTGGAAGGTTTTAACAGGCAAGAGAAAGCACATATCTCTTCATTTTTTCCCTTTGACACGTGTAACATGGAAACCCCTTTCAAGTATCTAGGATTTTGGCTGAAGCCCAATTCCTATAAGAGAAAAAATTGGAACTGGTTGATTGCTAAAATTGAAGCCAGAATTACTCATTGGAGTTATAAATGGCTGTCCAGAGCGGGGAGATTGACATTAATCAAATCTGTGCTTCTAGCCATGCCGGTATACTGGGCAGCGTTAACATGGGTACCAAAAGGGATTCTGGAAAAAATAAGAAGGATATGCAGCAGATTTCTATGGGCTGGTTCAAAGGAGGATTCTGTCCTCCCATGGGTTTCCTGGGAGAAAGTGGCAAGGCCAAAAGAGTGGGGAGGATGGGGAATTAAAATCTTCCTGACTTCAGCCTCTCTTTGGCAACAAATCAGGCTAGAGAATCATTAAGATGGAAAACCTCTGGATGAGAGTGGTAAAGAGAAAATACATAGATCTGGTACCTTTAGAAGATTGGATCAGGAACCCAAGCAAGAAAAAGAAAAATGTTTCGGTGGTTTAGAAAGCAACCGTGGAGGCTTTCAAGGTGATTGAACAAGGTCTGGCATGACAGATTGGAAATGGGGAAAACCTGAAGATAGGGAAGGATCCCTGGGTTGGTTGTAATGAAAAATATGCACTTTCCCCTGGTTTAATCAGACACCTAGGATCAAAAGGCATCCTCTTCTTAAGTCAGGTGGAGAAAGTTGGCTTTTCTACAATATGGGGACAAGCTTGGAAAACTGGAGAAGAATTAGATTTAAGACCCCTCTGGTGGAACGAGTGGAAGGATTATATCCAAGAACTATCTAGATCAAATGTTAGGTTGAAAGACAGGCAGGATCAGCTGGTATGGGCCCATGCGGATTTTGGATCTTACTCCCCAAAATTTGGGTATAAATTCATCATGGCAAGGAAAGGATGGGGAGAACCGGAATTGTGGGCTAAGAACCTATGGAAACTCAAATGTCTGGCAAAAGCCAGACTTTTCTTTTGGTGCATTCTAAAGATGAAAACTCCTACATGGGACATCCTTCAATCCAGATATATGCAAGGCCCAGGAAGGTGTACTCTATGCAAATCTGAAGCCGAAACCATCAATCATCTGTTTGTAGGATGTCCAGCAGTTAAAAATGTGTGGGTGGAGATAAGAAAACTGATGAAAAAAAAGATAGAATGGGTAGGAGAAAATATCCCTGAGGTCTGGGGTAAATGGTGGAAATAATATCCAGAAGGAAACATGCAGAATCTACCTCCCATCATCTAATGGGGGGTATGGATCGCTAGGAACCGGAGTATTTTTCAGGACAAGGAATCCACAACATCATCAATAGAAATTCAGTGTACTTCCATCTACTCAAACATCCTGGAACCAGAAGAGAACAAAACTCCTAGATTGATAAGGGAAGAACAGATTAAAGAAGGCATCCCCTGGGCATATTTTGATGGGGCTTCACAGAATAATAAAGCTGGAGCAGGAATGATCATTTATGTGAATGCAAATCAGTCTTTGAAAGCTTCAGTGGGGCTAGGGTCTAGAAAAAATAACTATGCGGAGATATTAGCCTTAAAACTTCTTCTTTGTTGGCTCATCCAAAGGAATATCTTCACGATTCAGATCTTCGGAGACTCTCTAAATGTCATAAACTGGGTTAATGGCCAAAGAATCTGCAAAACTTATATGTTGAAACCATTACTAGAAGAAATACAAGCCTTAAAATTATCTTTTAATAGTTTCTCTTTGTGCCATATATACAGGGAGCACAATGAAACAACAGACAAACTTTCTAAGGAAGCTTTGCAATAGAATATGGGCAGCTGGAAAGTTATAGAGGAGGATCATGGACATATTCGTGTGGCGGATCAGCCTCCACACTTCTAGCTCCAGGGATGCTGATACAATTTTACTTTTCATCATCGTTTTGATTTTCATGTCATAGTTTTTTTTGAAATTTTGTAAATATTGGAACTAGTTTAAAGTATACTGCTCAATATCCTTATGTTTGGGTTGTTTTCCTATTCCGAGGAGACCTGGTTTTAGACTTGATCACGATTCTTTTTGAAAGGTTCCTCAAGGTTTGTGGCTGGAAAAGTAAAAAGACTAATGGTTTTTACACTTTTAGAAGATACATAGACAGGTGGTTCTTCACAGGAAGGACAGTTCAGTTTTTGGTAGCAGCTGTATGACTTCTCATAACAACAAAAGGAATGCTATGGCATATGCAATGTAACTTTTCATCTCGTTAATAAAAAGTTTGCTTTTTTCTCCGGAAAAAAGAAAAAGAAAAAGTCACAGTTTAAGCTCAAAGAAAAGGTAGGATCATTCATTTTTAATACTAGGTCTGCATGCACAGAGGCAGATAGGTTATTAAAGAACATGAAACTTCAGCCAAGTTTCACCTGGTCCTATGATCCTTTTGGGATCATTTCTGCATTAAGAGTTCAATTGAAAGCAACACCTTACAATCACACTCCTATTCTAGAATTAGAAAATTTTATGAACCAAGAGTAGTGGTCTGAAGGGAAACTTCTGGAAGTAGATGAACAGGTTGTAACTACTCCACAAGTGAACACTGTAGTCACCCAAAATACTCAACACAAAAGAAATAGAGAAGAAACTCTATCAGTTACAGAGTTGATCAAAGAGTATTCTATACTGAAGAAGAAATTAAACACTGAATTAACAATGTCATCGAGGAGCAGGCAACCAGAATTAATTGAGCTTGGGGATCTAAAGGATACTTCATCTGCAAGGACCACTGATCCCAAAACTTCTTCTTCATCAACTCCTTTTTCAGCAGAACCTATGGAGATAATTCATTCTACTAAGACCAGCTTTGCAGAAGATAGTAATATCTTCTTCAAATATCTAGAAATTAAGCAAAAGAATGACACTCTTAAGTCAAACATGTACAATTAGTTTTGGAAGTAGACATCCACCTCTCAACATAGGCTTCTCTCTGCCTTCGACAGTGAAAGAGGAAGAATGCATATGGCTTTCTTGCAGGCTCAGATTCCATTTCCCAAGTCTATAACAGACTACAAGAAGACTATATTTTCATTTGATGTAAATCAAATACATCTTATTGACCAAATGGATATGCACAGGCAATCAGGTGAGATGTTATTCTCAACTATGACTACAACTACCATGTCTCTCTCTAAGCTTAGATCTGCCTTATCAAATGTACAGTCACAGATTAATATTGAGAAACTTTCATCTTTTGCTAAAGCTAATGAGTTAAAATCTTTAGAATAGCTCATTGTTAAACTTGGGTATGATCCCTAAGACTATAAAGTAGTTGAAGAAATACTTAAGAAAAGGAATGAAAATATAGTAGCCTTGAAGAAACAGTTGAAATTGCCTTCAATCAAGGATCCACAAACTCGGGAAATGGCAGAAAATGAACAAAATAGAGAGGATATGTTCAAGCTCATCATGGAGAAAAACATACAGATTAAAAAAATGGAAGAACAAATAGAACATTTTCTTAAGGAAAAATAGGCAGCACATCTTTTTGTAATTCTAGTAACAATAGTTCCCATAGCAAGTACAGAGCCAAGTTCATCTTCCACTAATATTCAATCAACATCAACAACAGTTGAAACAACAAAACTATCATAGGAATTGTAAGCACAAAAGCAACAAAATGAAAATCTATTCCAGAAGTTCCAGACTCTCGATTCATAGAAGATAAAAAATGATACATTATATGTGGAGGAGATGCAGAGGTCACACAGGCTAGAACGCAGGATTAAACAATTAGAGAGTGAGTCTCTAATAGTAGACACTTTGGCCCAAGCCAAAGAGGACATCTAGGCAGACATCAACCACTCAATAACAGAAGTATGGCAATCCATACAAATCATTTTTGAGCAACAGGAGTTAATTGCCAAATGCAGGACATAAATTGATAAGCAAAGGGAGGCATTGAAGATGATCCAAGATACTTCCGCTTATAGATGTATAAAGAAGAATCACATGTGAAAACTGTAGCTTAACATAGAAACTTAAGTTGCACACAAGAAAAGAAGCAGAAACACATAAAAGCATGTCAAGAAGACACCAAGACTTGATAACAGAGTTTGTCCAACTCGGACCACGTCTTCGGGCCCTGCCCAATCAATGGGGAGGCCTTCGTTCATTAAATGTCATGAAAAGAGGAGAATACAATAATCTGATACATCAAAGGAGGCGTATACCTCCATTCTGAAAGATGGTTGAGAAAGGAGAACTCAGATGGAGAAGGGGGCAGCACCAATGCGTCCGTGGCATTGAGAGGGGCTGAAAAACATCTAAAACTTGTCCAAAATAGACAAAATGCACTATCGGCCATCTGAAAGCTCTCTTGCCCCGAACAACGTTCTAAAATTCCTCCCCCCCTTACTTTTTCCAATCATCGTACTTTATAGTGCCTTTGTTAGGATAAATCCCTCTTAAATAGGGCTTGTTTGGCATAAAATAGAGGTTGTTTGAATGGAAGGGTCAGCGGGTGCAACGAAGCCTTCAAAATAGTCTTTTTATCATTGAAGCGGTAATACACTAAAAACCCCGTAAAACACTAAAATCCAACAAAAAACTGTTTACCTGGATTTCAAAAATATTAAATCGGGCATATATACTTATCAAGTTCGGGCCCGATATCGCAATCGCAAGTCGCTAAGGTCCAAGGCCCCTATATATTGGGGAACTTTTCCAACCATCGATCGCTGATATCATCGTTGGCCGATCTCACCCCTGATCGCCGATGCTGATTACCCCGATATCGCTGAAACCGATTCCATTGATCCGATCACCCTCTGATCGCCAATCCGTTCCAATCAGAGATTGCTGATCGGGGGGGTTCCACTGTGCTCCTTAAGTCCGCCCCTTTGGATGTGCCGATTGCGATTTTGCCTTTTAAATCTTAAAAGTCCATTTTTTTTGGGAAATCCTCATTTTCTAAAGGAACAAGGTAACTTTATTTTCGCGATAACTTCATCATTCGAACTCGGATTGGAGTATTGTTCACACTGTTGGAATTAGGATGACAAGATCTATGCTCTGGTCTTGGGTTGAATTCATTCTGAGAACTTTGATTTTTGGATCTTTTCCATGCCATTGTATCTGAAGATCCACCTGGATCAGAAGACAAAGACTAAGGAAACAATAGGAATGATCAAAGTGTTGAACTCCAAGACTCAAGAAGAGTTACAGGAAATAAATGTTTTAGATAGGGAAGCTACTATTTTGGAAATTAAGAAAGTCCTACAAAAGAAAATTTTACTGACACAATGGAAAACAAAATGTGAAACTTTTGACGTTGTTGTCCAAAGGTTTCGTTCCAAATTCAATGTGTTGAACAAGAAAGGTTTAATAGGGTTACTTTCATTAAATGATCAATTAGTCAAATTGGAGTATTATTTTGAAAAGTTATATACTATTGCAATAGATAAAAGTCAACTTGCAAGGATAAAAAGATAGATTACAAGGAAAGAGTTTCTGGAAGCCTTGAACTCTAACCTCACAAACAAACATGAAGTTGGACACCCTTTTATCACTAAACTGAATTTTGAAATATATAACGAAGTTGATGAGATATTTAGAAGGATGGTAAATCTGGAGATACCAAGTGAAGAGAGGTGGGATCAACTATGTGAAACAATTGAGTAACTTTTTGATCCTAACAAGAAGACAACAAAACAACTTTTGGAGGGCCAGTCATCAACAACTCCTTGCCCAATAGGGATGCATCATCCAGTAGTTCACTTTTCCTATTTTCCTTCAAGCTATTTTTGTAATCAGTTTAGGATATTTTGTTTAGTATCTAAACTAGTATAAATAACTCCCTTCTACGAGTTATTAAGGGTTGCACCCTTGCATAAGCACTTTGTAAGAATTCAATGTACATAGCTTTTCTGGATCACTAATGATAAAGAAGAGGATTCTGAATTTCGTTCCATACAATTTTGTTTCTCTTATAATTTTTTCTAGTGTATCTTTCATTTCGTATTCTACATATGATTGAGTTTTTTAAAGATAACTAGGTAAGTGTAACTGTGTTTCAGTTATTCTTAAAATTCCTCCTGAAGTTATAATCATTAAAGAGAATGGGTTACTGAACTATCTGTTTAAGTATCTCCCTCTAAATCATTCAATTGTCAGTATCTTTATAATCTTAAGTATATGTTGTTCAAACTATCAAAGATTGGTTGAAGGTTTTCCTACTGGTGATTATTTAATTTTCTATCTGAAAACTAAAGTAATCATATCTTCTTACTATTTCCACTCAACATCAACAAAAACTTAAATCACTGTGTGGAATCAAATAGAAGCCCTCTGTTTATTGGTTAGTATTATCCAAAAGGTTAAACATCATTGTTATAATTTTTTTCATACATTGGTCCTCCAATTAAATCAAAACCAACAAAATATCATAGATGCTCTGGTGTAATAATTGGCTAATATTATCTCAGAGATACAACATGAGTTTGGCGCCATTGTCGGGGAGCTAAGGATTGAAAGCTAGATTTTCCCTTGGACAACGATTTTCCCTTTCCTTTAAGGTGAATAAAGGATAAGGACATAGGTCAAAATCTTTCACTCGGCGATTCCACTGGTCCAAGATGGCTCCTTTTAAGCATACTAGATCACGTTTTGATTCTGAGATTGTTAACCCTCTACCAGATCTAGAAAGGCTTATTAGGGGAGCCTCTTGAAGGAGAAGACATAAAACCTCTTCTTCTTCTTCAGCTTTACATCCTGAAGACATCTCATATCTAGATCCTTTTTCATTTGTTCCATATAATCCTTATTGGATTGAACTACCTCCTAGGGTTTCTGAACTCCATTCTAGAGGAGTAGATCTTCCATCAGCCATTTTAATACAATCACTTGAGTCATATCAAGTCCCATCCATTCCTATAAAATCAACTTCATCTGAGGAAGAATTGGGTTTACATTTACCTGAATTCCAACCTATAGACTTTATTTCTCCAACTCCTTATTCTATTACATCAACTTCTACTAATGTTGAAGAGACATTTTCTATCTATTCAAATCCTCTGTTTGATAATAAGGAAGACTTTCCATTAGGAGTTCCGAGGTTGGTTATCAAAACCCCTTTGAAATCTTCAAGGAGGTTTCCTCCCTCTTTTTCTCCTCCACATACTAATAGCCCTACCGACTCCTCTTCATTACCTTCATCTTCATCATCTTCCTTTTCCTCCTCATCATCCACTCACTAACCCCAGACTCCTCCTGCCAATATGGCTTTTTGACCCATTGTGCAATGAAGGTATGCTTCTCTAGTTCTCCCTGGATACTTGGCAAATTTTCCTGATGGATATCTAAAGCATTTACCAAGATTTAATGGAGAAATAGGTCCCTCAGCAGAGGATCATGTATCAACTTTCTTATATTTTGTTGACAATATGAACATAGAATGGGAAGATGTGTATATGAGATTATTTGTGCAATCCTTAGAAGGAAATGTTAGGATTTGGTTTAGGCAACTTAAAGCTGACTCTATTACAACATGGAATGAGCTCATAACTATCTTTAAAAACCAATGGGGGATAAATAAGGATCCTATCTACTTTGTCATTAAATTAGAAGAATTGATGAGGAACCCTTGTGAACCAGTTGCTAAATTCATTAAGAGATTTAATAAAATCTCTCATAAAATTCCTGTCGATTGTAAACCACCAGTAGCACCTGAAAAAGTTAGATTTTCCAAAGTATTTGAATATGACTTTGCAGTCATGCTAAGAGAAAGGGTATCTAACACATTGGAAGACATGAAAACAAATTCTATAGAGGTAGAAGCTAATAGGTATGCTTTTGGAAAACTTAAAGCTAAAGCAGAGAAATAAGAAAGGAAATTAAAAGCTGGGATTGATGACTCATATTCTTCCAAATATAAACTTGAAGATCAGAAAATTGATGAAATTACATATTTACTTAGAAATCTTTCTAATAATATTTCTAAAATTGAAACACAACCTAGAACTACTCAGCAAACTGTTACTAGGCCCCAAGCTCAAAACCAAGGTCAATACAAAAGAGCCCCTCAATTGAAAATTATTCAAAGACCTGGAATGATTAGCAGGTTCCTACACCTTTATTAATTGATGATCAACAACCTAATGGCCATACCATGATAATTACTGAAGACATTAACAATTTAGACAACTCTTCTGTAAAGACTGCTTAAAATTCACATATTTCCAAATATCAAGCCTTCTCAGAATTTCTAATTGCTGAGTTGAATAGGAGATATGATTTAAGGTCAAGAGAAGGACCGGGAAGACCTCCAAAGGATCTTGTCACAATTGAAACTCAAGTAAAATTTGTTAAAACTCAAACTATCCCAATTCAAACTTTTTATTAGTCAACTGATACTTCTCTCATGGATAAAACACTTTTGACTACCTTCAATGTTGAAAAGGAGCTAGAAAAAGTAAAATACATATCCCACTTTCTGAACTTTCCAAGAACCTTGGATACAAAAATAAAGTTACAAAATGGATTCAAAACACAAGTGTAGACGTTGATGGAGATGTAATTAGCCTTCAGGATGAAAAACCATTAGTAGTCTTTGGTCCTAGTGCAGATATGATTGATGAGATTTTACTTGATTTTTACGCGACTTTGAAAGCCCATGATTCCATGTTGTACAATTGTATGCTTGATTCTGGAGCATCACATAAGCTTATGCCCAAAATTATCATGAAACATTTAAATCTTGATATCACCAGATCTTATCATGACCTGTACACTTTTGATTCTAAAAGGGTACACTGTCTAGGATTGAAAAAAGATTTAGTTGTTACTCTTGCCCAAATACCTGTAAAGACCATAGTGTTAGACATAGTTCTAATTGATATTCCTCCAAAATTTGGAATGCACCTTTCTAGATCTTGTTGTGTCAAGTTAGGAGGGACCCTTCAAATGGACATGTTTTATTCTACTATTCGTATTTATGGAGGAGAACAACTTAGATTGTATAGAGAAGTTAGATTTGTGCATACTGTGTGTAAAACAGACCAACTAAGAAACCATCTAATCTATGCAATTGATCAAGACTTTGGTTGTTTTCAGTTATCCTCAAATACAACAAAATATTCTCAAGTTAAAATTGAAGATATAATTGAAAACCCTAAGTCTGTTCAAACTGATGTATGGAAACTTTTCTTTGATGGTTCTTGTACAAAATATGGATCTGGAGATGGGGTTGTTTTAATTTCACTAGAAAAGGAAAATATCACCCAATCATGCAAGCTTGATTTTGAGGTTACCAACAATGTAGTAGAGTATGAAGCTTTCCTTCTAGGATTAGAGTTAGCTAGAAGCTTAAAGGTACAAAATTTAAGTGTCTTCACTGATTCTGAACTCATTGTGAGACAGGTTAGGAATCTTTGCCAGACAAAGCAACCCGGACTTAGGTCTTACAGAAATGAGGTTTGGGATTCAATTCAAAATTTCTTTAATGCCTTTAATATAACTTATATTCCTAGAAACGAAAACATTCATGCAGACTCCTTAGTTATCTCTGCAAGCTCATTCAATATCCCTAATCAAACACATGTGTTGTACCAAATCCAAGTCAAATATAGGCCATCCATTCCAAACAACCTTAAGCATTGACAAATATTTGAAGATGATGAACAACTAAAGTCTTTCCTCCAACTTGTAGATGAATTTTTTGTTTTGCAAATTGATGAAGATAAAATTGATATAAATGAAACTATCAAGGAAAATGATAATTCAGACTTAAACCCGAAAATAGTTGATGATGACATCATATAGTTATCCAACAACTTCAGTTCTAAAGGCCTCATTCCTTTAGAAAAATTATTTGATCATAATGATGTCCCTAGAAATCCACAATCCATTTCTTCACAAGATGACATTGAAGAAGCTAATATTGGAACTAATGAAGAAATCAAGAATATAAAAATATGTGCATCTTTAACTCTTGAAATTAAAATTGAATGTCTTAAGCTACTGAAAAAATATAAGGATGTTTTTTCTTGAAAACTTATGGTACATCTCTGATTGAACATAAGATTCCATTAAAACTTGAAGCAAAACCCTATCAACAAAAAATTAGGAGAATTAACCCAGTTATACTACCCACTATAGATAAAGAGCTTAAGAAGATGTTAGATGCTCAAATAATTGTCCCTTTAAGATATTCTAGTTGGATTGCCAATTTAGTTCTTGTTAGGAAAAAGAATGGAGAAATTAGACTTTGTGTAGACTTTAGAAACCTAAACTTAGCATCATTAAAGGACAACTATCCATTACCAAAGATGGGCCAGCTACTTCAAAAAGTTTCAGGAGCAAACAAACTTTCCATGCTTGATGGATTTTCTGGTTATAACCAGATTATGGTAGACCCAACAGATAGAGAAAAGACAACCTTTACTACACCCTGGGGTACATTCATGTATGCTAGGATGCCTTTTGGCTTATCAAACGCAGGAGAAACATTCCAAAGAGCTATGGATATATACTTTTGGGGCAGGTAAATAAATTTGTTGTTATTTATCTTGATGATCTCAATTTTTTTTCTAATTCTGATCAGAAACATCTAAAGCACTTGATGAAGGTTTTTGATAGGCGCAGGAAATTTGGAATATCCCTGAATCCTAAGAAGTCACTATTTTCTATCAAAGAGGGAAAATTATTGGACCATATCATCTCAGAGCAAGGAGTGGTGATTGATCCAAAACGAGTATCTGTTATTCAAGCATTATTATTACCCAGAAACAAGAAATAAATCCAAGCATTTCTAGGAAAAATTAACTTTCTTAGAAGGTTTATCCCAAACTATGCTGAGATTTTCAAAGACATAAATGATATGCTTAAAAAGGATCATGAAGTTAAATGGACTGTACCTTCTAGATATGAATTTGATCAGATAAAGAAAGCCATTTTAGAAGCCCCAACTCTTGCTAGCCCTGATTATGCTAAGCCATTCAGTATTTTCTCTTTTGCCTCTGAAACCACTCTTGTTGCTATCCTATTGCAAAAGAATGAAGAATCTAATGACCAGCCTATAGCCTTTTTCAGTAAGGTCATATGAGATCCTGAACTAAAATATGACATAATTGAAAAACAAGCTTATGCCCTAGTCCAACCCTTGAAAGCTTTCAGAATGTATATCCGACACTCGACCATTGTTGCTTATGTTCCCAACAGTGCTATAAAAATTGTTCTTACCCAACTAGACACTAATGGGAAAAGAGGTAGATGGATCACTTAGATCCTTGAGTTTGATCTAACTATCAAAACCACTAAGCTAGTAAAGGGTCAGGGTTTAGCTAAACTTTTAGCTGAATCAAATTGCAAAGTCTTGGGCATCAATTCTATTTTTGAAATATCAGGGGAGAATCCAAAAGAACCTTCTCTAAATGCATAAGGGAGAATCCACAAGAACCTTCTCTAAATGTAGAAGGGGAGAATCCACAAGTACCTTCCCAGGTCTTTGAAGGAAAGAATCCACAAGAACCTTCACCTTCAAATTAAGCAGTTTCTATTGATATTAATGAGAAGTTTTTATTGTCTGATTGGTATGAAGATATAGTACATTTCCTAATTCATTTTGAATGCCCTGCTTCATTTTCAAAGAGTCAGTGCAAGGCACTTATGTTGAAATCAATCAAGTACCATATCATCAATGCAAACTTATATTGGAAGGACCCTCTCAACATCTTATTACTTTGTTTGGCAAAAGTTGAAACTAAAGGGATCATTGATCAGTTTCATCTAGGAATATGTGGAGGAAATTATGCTTGGAGAGCAATAGCATACAAGATATTAAGGGAAGGTTTCTATTGGCCTACTTTGTTTTTACAACTAGGAGAAAAAGTTATAAGTTTTGTTCCTTGCCATATGTTTGCTGGTAAACAAAAACTAGCATCTCTTCCACTAGTTCTAGTTATAGTTTCAACACCCTTCCTTCAATGGGGATTATAATTTATAGGAGAAATCCATCTAACCTCAAGTAATCAAAATATATGGATATTAACTGCTACATACTACTTCACCAAGTGCGTGGAGGCTATTCCAGTTAGAAATGCCACTGATACAGTAGTGATCAAGTTTATTGAAGAAAACATTCTCTCTAGATTTGGTTGCCCTCAGCAAATAGTGACTGACAATGCCACAAAATTTAGCAGTATAAAGATGATTGAGTTTTTTCAGAAGTATCAGATTCTGCTACATCATTCAACTCCTTACTATCCCCAAGGAAATGGCCTTGTAGAGTTATCAAAGAAGAGTCTAGCGAAGATAATAAAAAAGACTCTTGCAGACCACAAAAAGAATTGGGATAGCCATCTTATCTATGCAATTTGGGCAAACAAAATTACTCATAAGGGATCAACAGTAAAACCCCCTTTCTAGCTAGTTTATGGGAAAGAAGCAACTTTTCCTGCCAATATGGCTTTTGCTATTTTAAAATTTTTGCAAGAAGCTACTGAAGAGCCTAATGATTTTTCTAGAAGGATTAATCAAATAATTGAATTGAATGAAAACATATATGAAGTCCAATACAAGCTCAATAAGTATCAGACAAAAATGAAAAGCCTTTTTGATAGGAAAGCTGGAGAAAGAGACTTCAAGGATGCAAGGAGAGAAGACAGATGCAAACATGGAAAGTTTGGTAATATCTGGTATGGGCCTTTAGCATTGTTGAAGTGAAAGGAAATAATACTTTGTTCTGCAGAATTTGGAGGGATAATTATCTACATTGCCTGTCAATGGAAGATTTCTGTAACATTTCATTCAGTATTGGGAAATATGAGGAAAATTCCAAATCATCATTATATATTACCAGTTTTCTTTAAATTTACACTGTTAGTGTGATTTTTTACAGCAAAGACTCCAGAGCCCGAGGAGAAGGCACATGGATCTTGTCGGTCGGATAAATCATTCTTGCGGACAAGACTGATCTCCCTAGTATCAACTGATATCTAGCGACAAGCAGAACAAGCAAATCTACCTTTCTCTACATATTGCGATTTATAAATAAAAACCAAGAGGTGTTTTAGACCCTACCTTAAGTCCAACGCTAGTTTGTGGCAGCCACGTTTCGACTTTCCGAATGAGTTTCCTTTTAAGAACCTGCAAACACAAACAAGAACACATCAAATAACACCTACATAGCCAATATAATAAATCATATTCATCATGGTGATCAAGGGGTTAGCTCCTTTAGTTATGGGATGCATGAACCACCAAGGAGCGAACTTGCCACCTCAAGATTCCCTCTAGAAGCTTCCAGAAATAACCCAAAGTGAGTTTTTAAGAATGTACTTGCACCTTTTTGAATTTTATAGTGGTCTACATCCTTTACACAGAAACAGAGCGGGTAGGTCTGCAGGGGACACGACTACGGAGTGCGGGACCACAGGTAATGCTAAGAGAAAGTGCGGAACCAGAGTTTTAGAGATTTTTAAGGACTTTCTCTCATTTTTCAAGGCTTGACATGAAGAGCTGAGGTTTAAGACTTGCAAAGGAGGAAAGTATGAGTGGTGATAGACTCACACTGATTGCAGAATGTCATGGTGACAGTATTTTGTGCAACAGATTGCCCCCTAAAGTGCGAAGTCTGTAATAGATAGTATTTGTCATCTAAGAAGAGTGAAGTACTTTATCATTTCGAGGATCATCTTGTGGAGAGCTTGGTTGGAACCTGTAAAAACATTCAATACAAAAAAATATATATGTGATCATATCATCGCTGAGGTAGGCATTCCCATACTTAGATCAAAACTGACTAGAGAAGTAACTAAACTGCTCTGATATAGAAATTATTTCGTAATACATCACAAGTATAGACATATGTAGACACAGTATGGGCGCAACCATTTGGTTATGAATAGTCCACTGTATAATGAATAACAAAATTCCTCGCAGCCTGGATGGTGGAAACTAGATCCAGGGTCTTGATTTCTACTTCTCGAAATAGTACGATTCTATCCATGTGAATGAATGTGTCGAAGTTGAACATGGTAGAAACCAATTGATTCCCAGTCAATGATGTAAACTGTTAACAAGTTTGAGAGAAACCACCAGTAATGTCAATGGCTCTCAAAGTACTCAGTACAATCCATGAAATGTGAATAGATGAGTTGATGTCGAACATGTCATGGAATCCTTTGATCGAAGGCCAATGATGCAACCTGTCGTCGAAGGCGAGAAACTTGCCA
Source organism: Pinus tabuliformis (assembly GCA_031772625.1). Classification (NCBI taxonomy): domain Eukaryota; kingdom Viridiplantae; phylum Streptophyta; class Pinopsida; order Pinales; family Pinaceae; genus Pinus; species Pinus tabuliformis. The sequence continues at coordinate 1,229,064,546 of CM062819.1, read as the reverse complement.
TTGAGGCATGCAGATTCCAAGGTATTGACGATTGCTAGATCATCTTTCTAGATAATGAGCTGAAGTCGATAGAAAGCGATCCGTCGTAGGCAAGCCCACAATACGAAATCATAGATCAATTTTGAAGAAATATAGTTGCAAGGACTAACTCAGGGATGGTCAAGATGGATGACAGATATTTTGCAGATGAATGGTTTATTTTCACTGACCTCTTGAACACAAAACGAAACTGCGGATGGTTTTGTGACAATTGACCCAAAGATAATACCCAGAAACTGGCTGAAGACTTCCAATATGGTTTGATTAACTGTTAGGCAAAGGATTTCCCAACCTAGGTGAACAAAAAGTTTCGTGTTCAAGAGTGGTTAAATGCTTTTCTGAGACACAAAGTATAACAAACAGGTTCATTTTTCTCTCTTTTCCCCCACCATTTCTGGCAAGTACCTCTTTATTTTTGACAAGTCCAACTTAGTTTAAAATTCAAACCCTAAGAAGGAGTGCTTCGTTCCTGTTTGTAATTGAACAGGTCCTTTACTGTTAAATTTTAACGAGTCCAGTATAGGAGAAACTCGGCGTTTTTCAATTTTAGGGAGTCAGAAGAAAAACTTAAGAAAACTCCATGGTTGTCCTTTTTCGTAAATTTGTGTTTCCCAAGCCCGAAAAAGTATAAAATAATACTTGAGACAACCGCTTGACCATTACGATCAAGGAGTACTTTTCATAATTAGTGGTCTTGACCCAAAAAAGTAAAAAAGCGATCAAAGACACGTCGTTTTATAACCAATATCGAACTTGAAACGAAAAAAGCCCAGAAATATTTTGATGTTTATACGGTCAGAAAAGAGCTGTAAGTCAACCGTCCTTTTAATTCCATTTTAACGAGCTTAAAAAGAAAAACTCGACAATATTTTCATATTTTAGGAGTTAGAAAAGAGCTTAAAAAGGACTCATCCTAGAGGAACGAGTGGTATAAAGGGTAGCAACTGGTTCCGGCAATGGAGGAACTACTCAAAACATGTAATGGTTAAGAGGCTAGCTAATAAAACCACTCATAGATGCGGTCCCTCAAGAGGGGTAAACAACCAAGTGAAAGCATATGATCAGCCAAAGAGATGGTGGTGATGGAATGAAAACAAACAAGGCTCATCTAACAGAATTTAGCGGATAAAAAAGGCAATCACGAGATGTAAAACGGGTATGGGTTCATTTTTACACAAGCTTGAACCATAGAGAACTTTGCTTGGATTCGGTTTCATGTTTACACAATCTTGAAATGAAAAACTATGCTTGTTATAAGTTCGCATGCCCCCATCATAATGACGCAAAAACGAGGTACATGCCCCCAAGCTTCATTGCATTCAACCAGGTGGATGGAATGAAGGTTTACTTTTAAGATCTTGGAAAGACTCGAGGGATTTGTTTCATTTTTTAGTGAGGTTGACACAGGAAAAGAAGTAACCTCAAAACCCTTGTTTCATTTTTTAAACGAGCTTGACACAAGATAAGGAACTATGCTCATGACTCCTTGTTTCATTTTTGAACGAGCTTGACACAAGACAAAGAACTATGCTCATAAAATCCTTGATTCCTTTTTTTAATGAGCTTGACACAAGACAAGGAACTATGCTCAAGTCTACTCTCTACAATCTACCTAACAAGGAACTATGCTCTAAAATCCTTGATTCATTTTTTAACGAGCTTGACACAAGACAAGGAACTATGCCCTAAAATCCTTGATTCATTTTTTAACGAGCTTGACACAAGACAAGGAACTATGCTCTAAAATCCTTGATTCATTTTTTAACAAGCTTGACACAAGACAAGGAACTATGCTCAAGTCTACTCTCTACAATCTACCTAACAAGGAACTATGCTCTAAAATCCTTGATTCATTTTTTAACGAGCTTGACACAAGACAAGGAACTATGCTCTAAAATCTTTGATTCATTTTTTAACGAGCTTGACACAAGACAAGGAACTATGCTCAAGTCTACTCTCTACAATCCATCTAACAAGGAACTATGCTCTAAAATCCTTGATTCATTTTTTAACGAGCTTGACACAAGACAAGGAACTATGCTCTAAAATCCTTGATTCATTTTTTAACGAGGTTGACATAGGAAAAGAACTGTCCTCATACTCACTGATTCATTTTTTAATGAGGTTGAATCAGTAACAGGAACTATCCTCTGACCAACTGATTCATTTTTTAACGAGGTTGACACAGGAAAAGAACTATTCTCATACCTGATTCATTTTTTAGCGAGGTTGACTCAATAACAGGAACTATCCTCTGACCAACTGATTCATTTTTTAACGAGGTTGACACAGGAAAAGAACTGTCCTCATACCTGATTCATTTTTTAACGAGGTTGACTCAGTAAAAGGAAATTTCCTCAAAACCCTTGATTATGGCTTCCAATTGGAAGAAAGACATGTCAATGGACACACCTTGATCATGGCTTCCAAGAGGTCTTCATCCGAAGGAAGAATAGTTCTCTAGAAGGAAGACATGTCAAGGGACTCAAAAGGGATAATAACATCACGTTCAAGTAATCCCATAGAATTTTCCATGTCAATTACCAGATCTAAATCAAAGGAAGATGAGAAAACAGTGAGAGGCTCACGTACATCGGTAACTGAAAACATGGGACCAGTTGCCACATAATTAACTCGTGGTGTTGTAGATACCACTTTAGAATCAAGAACATTTAGGGGTGTCATATTATTGGTAGTTGAAACATGACTAGGGAACGAAAGATGGTCTACAGTCACAATATTTCCATTCTGAGGGAAAGACATCACACGAAAGAGTGTCGATACGACAACTTTCATTGCATAAACATAGTCTCGCCCAAGGAGTAAATTGAAATCCAAGGGACCTTGAACTACCATAAGATCAATACAGATAGTTTTACCCTCCAAGGTAATAGAAAACTTAGGAAGGATCCCTAAAGGTTCACTAATGGTTCTGTCAAAAGCTTTTAGATTCTGCGTAACAGGGACAAGTTGAGGGGAACCCAAAGCTTTCCAAGAAGTTGAGGATAAAATACTAACAAAAGCACCTTCATCTACTTGTGTGCAGTGTATGTCCCTACCATCAGCCTTGACAATCATTTGTAGAGGGATGGAGGAAGGAAGACGAGGTTCTGTCAGTCTATTCCAATCAAAGGAAATGACCTCAGTACTTGGAGGGGGTTATGTAGAAACAGGTGAAATGCCCCCCGGCGTAGAAGAATCTAATGTAACAAGAAGAACCTGAGCGGTATGAAGTTCACTCTCTAAAGGGAGAGTGGGATTGACCGAATGTGAAATTGAATCGACCATTTGATCAACTAATGGATCATCAACCTGAGTGATATGAGTTTCACTCTCAATGGAAGAGTGGGATCGACTGTACTTGAAATTAGATCAATCACTCTGTCAGTTGACAGTAGGTTGGGAGAAAGTTTACGGTAACTAGTTGGAAATTCTGGCTGTGGAACAGTAAGGTTTTCTAACAATTTTGAGGCTTCATCCATGTGAGGGAAAATGTGAGTTTGATGACTCCATTTGCATAACTTACAAGGAAACCTAACTTTACCCTTTTTCCCAGGAACCTAACGATCACTGGTTGATGGATCAATGGATAGTTGATGAGATTTTTGTAACCATACTTCCAAGACCTTTGGAATACCAGGACAATTGATAAGGAAGTGGTCACCCTTACAAAGCCTGCAAGGGTATTTTGGTTTACGATGCATGTTGGAGGTTTCCTCAACACAACTAACACTTACAACCATGGTTGGTTGGTTGACTTCTTTCTTATCTTGCTTCTTCTTCTTCTTCCCTTTCTTCTTCTTCTTATCCACCTGGTTACTAGCGTCAAGGCTTTTACCAAGCGAAGAGGAAGAAATGGAGGAATAAATATTAGGTGAAGAAGGCAAAGGGTCAACAGAAGGTTGGTGATGTTGAGATGGTGAACTATGTTGAGGTGAAGCATTCGGTTGGGGTGGAACAATTGGAGTATTTGGGGCCAACGAAGTTGAAAATAACCATATCGGTAAACCTATTGTAAATCCAGGTAATGAAAAAGTAGCCATATAAGGAGGATCAACATTTTCAAAGTAAGGAAAAGTACTAGGATTCTCGTTAAGAGGGGTTCCTTGGTTGGTAAATTCTGTATTGTTGCCATTATATTCAACTTCAGTGAATTTTATTAACAATTTAAAACTAAAATTCGCAATTCACAATTCACGCCTAACAATTAAAATTCACAATTCACACCTATGGTCTCTAAAAGTAAAAACAAACAAATTAACACACGCTATCAAATCTAGGAGTCAAACCACACACAAATAGTAACTTTCCATACCAAAAACACTAGTTGGTGATGAAATCCAACGTTGTAGAATTTAGTACAGAAAGGGCGGTTGGAAAAGTTACCCCAACAACCTGCTTAATGAAACACACTGGCACAAGTTTCTTCACAAAACCATCTCAAGTGAAGAGAACCCCCTAGAGAGTCCAAGTGAGTCTAGTCGACGTCTGCTCCAGGTACAGTGGGATCTTCCCTCCACCGTCACCTTAGGAAATAATCCTATAGATTATGGCCACTAAGGTTACCAACAGAAACAAATATACCTGGGGGAACAGTCTACGATCCTATACACACGTAAGGGCAGAGTAACAAAGCTCAATCCCCTTGAAGGCTCCTTGACATAATCCAAGGTTTACCAACAAGTGACCCCAGGCTCTTCGATAATGGTCAATCCGAGGTTTACCGTTTTTAATACGTATATATCTGCTATCGTTCCCAATGAGGAAGGATTGATTACCTCTCTGGTTCAGATATGATCTCGTGCTTGACTCCTTTAAGAGGAGCTTTCCAGAGCATACATGCAACAATTCAAATTTTTCCTACCGCAAGATCGACTACTTGTTTGTTTTACTGTCTTGGAGAGTTAACTAAAACCTATTCCAAGACACTAGCCTAAGCTAGATTGGTGGAAAGAGCCCTAAAAATGTAAAAAGTACTAGATGAATTTTAATTAAGCGCTGTGTTATTTAGGCTGTTATTACTCAAAAGGGTAAATGGATATGAAACCAATGGTGTTATGTCCCGACCAAAAACTGAATGCAATTGAATATGATAATGTAATCTTTTCAATTCGATGAATCCTAACTAAAGTAAGGAGAGAGTTTCCATTCACTTCCAACAATGCAAAAAAGTGATCACTAAGAGAAAATATAACAAATTCTCTAATGCACTAATTTCATCAAGAAAACTAATGCCAATCAATTCCAAAATAGTTTTTATTTTTATTTTTGTGTGTTAAGAAAAGCATAAAAATATGTAAATTCAAATCAAAGAAAGTTGATCTAAATCTACGATTGATTTTTCAGAATGTAAACTATGCAATTGTAGTCTATGCACCATTCACTTGAAAAGTATGCAAATGTAATCTATGCACATTTTTCATTCATATTCTGAAAATGAGAATTCTAATTATGCAAATGTAATCTATGCAAGAGAATTCTCAAACACAAGATGATTCTAATGTATTCTAAGAACCAATCAAGTGCAAGTCAAGAAAATTAGGTGAGAGTTCCAAAGATCAAAAAATAAAAACACTCAAAGGCGATTAACACTCATACACAAACCTCCAAGTAATGACCAAAGGAAATCAAATTAGGAATTTCTCAAAAAGAGACTCAAAGCACCCAATTAACTTAATGGAGATTGATGAGATGAAGAATTTTCTGAAAGAAACTCATAAACAAGGCTTTTTGATAGAAAAATACAGATCTGGGTAGACTAAAAGCCGTAAATAACACCTAAACCTAACTGGATGAAAACAATTTAGGTTTTTCAAAAACTTTAACAGGGTCCGCAGGCTTCCAGTATAACCAGATGCGGTATCGCTTTGTGTAGTAAAGTAACAGTGCGGGGATGTCCGCACTGTGTTACAAACAGAACGTGCGGTCCTCTTTCAAAAATGTGAAAAAACAAAAAACAATTCAGAATCTAAAACCTACCCAACCCACACACATCAAGCAAAAAACCAGAAACAAGAAAAAGTTTCTCAAGTCAAAGTAAAAGTAAAGGCAAAAAACCAAAATTCAAGTCCCCAGTGGAGTCGCCATTTTGTTGGCTGGATAAATCGTTCTTGCGGACAAGACCGATCTCCCTAGTATCAACTGATATCTAGCGACAAGAAGAACAAGCAAATCTACCTTTCTCTAAATATTGTGATTTATAAATAAAAACCAAGAGGTGTTTTAGACCCTACCTTAAGTCCAACGCTAGTTTGTGGCAGCCACGTTTTGATCGTCCGAATGAGTTTCCTTTTAAGAACCTGCAAACACAAACAAGCACACATCAAATAACACCTGCATAGCCAATATAATAAATCATATTCATCATGGTGATCAAGGAATCCATGAAATAAACCATAAGCAATAGCTTATTGAGAAAAATAAACTTGATTGTATTAACTTTAAACAAAGAAAAACTTTACAACCTTGGTGCCTATGTTATGAAACCAGCTCAAGAAAAGATAGAAAAGATAGATCAACAGCTTAGAATTCAGCCTCCTCGAGGGGGCAACCTCATTTACATTACATAAATGAACAATTCTTCGATGATACAAATGAAAAGACCTCCTTTCTATATATAAGAGTCTAAGGGGTCATAACATAATAAGAGCCGACATAACAATAATAATGTAAGGGCACAATAATAGCAATAGTGGGCTTCTATGGGGCACATTAGTAACAATATGGGCACTACATGGGTACCTCAATATAATAAGTGGGTTGTACTAATAACAATAAGGGGTTACACTAGTAGTATAGGGGCCTAACATGCCTCTCTCCTTCAAAAAGCGTTGTTCTCAACGCTTGAGTAGTTCTTGATGCTTCTGTATAAAATTCTTGTCCTCCCATGTTGAATCTTCAGTGGGTAAGTTCTTCCACTTGATGAGATACTCTGAAATTGATCGATTTCGTAGCTGTCGGGTTCTTGTTTCTATGACTGCTCCAGGTTCGAATATGATTTTTCCTTCCTTTTCAATATCTGGCAATATTATTTGAATTGGGATCTTTTGCAACTTTTGAATAAGTGGCCATACTTCTTTTTCCTTCTTCCATTCATCCCTTGCTTCGTTTATCCAATCTGGTTGGATAATAGAAATAGCACAAAACAATGCTTCCACATCCTCATCCTTGAAGAGTCTTCCCGTTCGGTAAGGTCGCCATTTTTTAAGTGCATGTAATATTGCCAACATTTCCTTCTCATAAATAGCTTGCTTTAGATGTAGCAGTAAAAATACCCAATCTCCTACATCAAAACATTTTTCACTATGATGTTGATCTACCTGTTATTTCATTTGATTTTGCACCAAAGTGGTGCTATCCTTTAAAAGTTGGAGAACTTGTTGTTGATGCTCGATGTGATCTTTCACTGCATGAACCTTTTTCTTCTTGATATGTCCTTCTATCTTTAGAGTTTGAGGAGTGGTAATTTCTTCCAATCCTTTATAAGATATGGTCGGATTCATTTCTTGACGCTCGATGTGATCTTTCACTTCTTGAACATTTTTCTTCTTGATATGTCCTTCTGTCTTGCTGGTTTGAGGAGTGGTAATTCTGACTAGTGAATTACAAGATATGGTTGGATTCATTTCTTCTTCCTTGATGTGATCTTTCACTTCTTGCACCTTTTTGTTCTTGATATTTCCTTCTATCTTGAGAGTTTGAGGAGTGGTCATTCTTGCCAATAGTTTACAAGATATGTTCTGATTCATTTCTTCTTTCTCTGGGGTCGGGTCCTGGCATATATCCTCTTCTTTTGATGTTTCTTGATCCTTTTCTTCCTCCTATTCATACTCTATGTAAAATAATTTCTTCTCAGCACACTTATGACCTTTAGTGCATTTGCTATCACAATTGTAACAAAGCCCTTTTTCTCTTTTTTCTTCCAATTGTTGTGGTGTAACCCTTGTAGGTTGTGGAAGGCTAGGAGGAACAACACGTCCATCTTTATAGTTGTGAGGGGTAGACTTCCTCGTTGCCATAATTTTACTTTCAAATATGCCACAAAGCCCTTTTATTCTTTCCAATTGTTGTGGTGTTGCTCTAAAGAAGGTGTTGCTCTTTGTATCCTCATAATGTGCTATCATTTCCTCCGTGAGAATTGACCACGTAACAAGTTTTTTACGAGAACAAAGCCCTTTATACCATAAAAATTGGTCTGGTTCTAAATATGAAGATGCAATACATACCTTTTGTAATAGTGGTACACCATGTAGATCAAAATATTGCTCCATCTGAAGTATCCAATTTACCGGATCCTTGCCATCAAACTTCCTCATCTTGCTTTTTCTTGATTTTAGGACCTCGAACTTGAAACGATTGTAACTATGTACTTACAGATATTTAAGTTCTGAAATTGCTACCTGTAGTAGCTCTCTATGTCGTCTTTCCAATGCCACTAGTCTGATCCAAATTGGATTCTCCAAGGAAGAGTTATGCACAATCTCCCAAGATGACCTGATTATAGACCTTTCCAGAAGAGCGAAGTTGTATGAAGTGCCACGTGTACAATTTTCGATATTTGGTTCTGAAAAAGATACACAAGAAACTAAAATCCGTCCTCTTTCTATAACTTCTTACGAAATTTCAATCTGATTCCTAGAGATAAAGTTATGACGATTTTCCCCAGGTCACCTGTTTTGAATGTAATTCAGGAGTCTGCAAAAAGACCAACTTCCTCAGATCATATCTCCGCAAATATTGTGTGAAAAGCTCTAAAATTCAGACCCAAGGTTCAGCGCGATTTCTTCTCAAATGGGTTTTTTTTGCGACTTCTGAAACGTCACAAAAAAAAGTTATAGCGAAAATGCCACGATGACCTGTTTGGAGCAGCGAAACCCTAGAATCCAAAGCACTGATACCAAATGTTATGAAACCAGCTCAAGAAAATATAGAAAAGATAGATCAATGCCTTAGAATTCAGCCTCTTCGAGGGGGCAGCCTCCTTTGCATTACATAAATGAACAATTCTTTGATGATACAAATGAAAAGACCTCCTTTCTATATATAGGAGTCTAAGGGGTCATAACATAATCAGAGCCGACATAACAATAATAATGTAAGGGCACAATAATAGCAATAGTGGGCTTCTATGGGGCACATTAGTAACAATATGGGCACTACATGGGTACATCAATATAATAAGCGGGTTGTACTAATAACAATAAGGGGTTACACTAGTAGTATAGGGGCCTAACATGGGTCTAAAAACCAAGAGGTGTTTTAGACCCTACCTTAAGTCCAACGCTAGTTTGTGGCAGCCATGTTTTGACCGTCCGAATGAGTTTCCTTTTAAGAACCTGCAAACACAAACAAGCACACATCAAATAACACCTGCATAGCCAATATAATAAATCATATTCATCATGGTGATCAAGGAACCCATGAAATAAACCATAAGCAATAGCTTATTGAGAAAAATAAACTTGATTGTATTAACTTTAAACAAAGAAAAACTTTACAACCTTGGTGCCTGGATGTTGTACAAGCTCCTCCCAGGGTCCAAGCAAGAATCTCCTCTACTTTGACAAGCTTCACACTCTTCCCAATGAGATCAAAAGGTATGTAATCTCTCCTCTCAAGCTCAATTAGGAAGTCTAAATTCCAACAGCATTTACCCTAAAAAATATTTAGCTTTCAACCTCCTTAGTAACCAGCCCAATGCCTTATTTTATAGTGCAGAGGAAGGAAGTTACAGGTCCACCTATGAAGGGATAGAGTCCTCCTTCAAAGGGATAAGCTCCTCACATCAAGGGGTTAGCTCCTTTAGTTATGGGATGCATGAACCACCAAGGAGAGAACTTGCCACCTCAATATTCCCTCTAGAAGCTTCTAGAAATAACCCAAAGTTAGTTTTTAAGAATCTAGTTGTGCCTTTTTGACTTTTACAGGGTTCCGCATCCTTTACACAGAAACAGAGCGGGTAGGTCCACAGGGGACACGACCAGGGAGTGTGGGACCATAGGTAATGCTAAGAGAAAGTGCGGAGCTAGAGTTTTAGAGGTTTTTAAGGACTTTCTCTCATTTTTCAAGGCTTGACATGAAGAGTTGAGGTTTAAGACTTGCAAAGGAGGAAAGTATGAGTGGTGATATACTCACACTGATTGCAGAATGTCATGGTGACAATATTTTGTCCAAAAGATCTGCATGTTCTCTGCATTCTACAAGAGAAAGCAGTCCTCAGTTGGAGCCGATGTTGTAGCAGTTTTGGTTTTTATAAGTTAGCATATTAGCAAAAAAATGAAAAACGAAAATATATTAAAATGCGAAGTTATAATATCGACAAAAGAAAAATAGAAAATTAAATGTTAGGAATATTTATTATGATGTCCATATCAAAGAAAATGATAGGTTAGATTGCCCTAAAAAAGGAAGGCAAAACAAATAAAATGTTAGGCAAGCAAAGAAAGAAATAATAATTGATTTAGTTGAAAAAGAAATAAATTTGAGGCAGCTTGTTTAAATGCGCCATTAAAGTTTGCTAAATTTTGTTAATAAAGGTTAAGTTCTTAATTAGAGTTTACTTTCCTTTTATTAGAATGTTTGACATTTGTAATAATCAAAGCGCGCATAAATTTATCCAAAGTTTGAAAAATATAAAACATCAAATCGGTGTGTGATAAGTGGCCATCATCTTTCGATGGACAGGATTAATGCCGTCCATATCAATGGTGGAGGTATCATTTCGGACCACCCTTAGCTGTTTCCCTTAACTCGGGGGTGGGGGTTTGAAAAGCTATTTTAATGGTGGCCAATTTTCATTACGTGTCAACCCCATAACATTTCAGAACCCCCAAGCGCAAAACCACAAGTTGCCTCCCCCCCGCCAACGGTTCTCAATGTTCAAACGGTCAACCATTCCCGCATGCCACATCACCCATCTATTATCCCTCATCTACTCAGAAGTTGCCACACCATTAATTCGTTGCGCTATATGCTCCTGTCATGTTGCAAATTTACCTTATCCATTTTCAGTCCCATTGGATAATTAATCCCCACTCCTCTGTCATAAATTTCCTATGGTTAGTGTTAAACGATAATTAATCAATCCAAATTATAAATACATTATGACCTTACCGTTTATTACTTTTCCGCCTGAAGTGATTATCCTGCAAACTTTGATTTCTTCTGTCACTATGTTTCTCTTTCATTCATCTCTCAATTGAGTCAGTTTTCCCATTCCCCCTGCAGTCAAAATGGCCCCAAAGGGTAAATTACAGAAAGAAGTTGAAGAGGAAAACCCATCTGCAACCTCGATTGATCTGGATCCCCTTCCCGTTGCAGACTCTCTGTTCAAAATTGCAGACAGTGAATGCGGATTCGATTTCCATGAATTGCATCTCTGGTTCATACAGAAGTACATAGATAAGGAATACCCCATTCGATTCTCGGAGACACTCCTGCCCTTCTTCTCCTTTCCAAAAACTTACCATTTTCCAGATTTAATCACCTAGTGTCAAGCAAGATATGATCATGTGCAGAGAAAAATAATGACTCAGAATGGAAACATTCTGATCACCATTGCTGCTCAAAATATTACTCAAATGTTATTGATACCTTCATCTGACTCCCTTAGCTACTTCTCACCAGCAGCTCTCATGGGCCTGTATAACAAACTTACCTTCCCACAGAGAGCTCTCATTTTTGAAATTATTCTACTAGAAGATGCTGAATTACCCAAGAGAAATCCACCTTATTCATCTTCTATGTTCCCTGAAGCTACTAGACATAGCATCTCCCTACTGTTAGACCTCTTAGGCTATGAAAGTGATCAATTTATTAATGAATCCATCCTCAGATTCTTTTCTATTTTCAGTAAGGAATATCAACCTACATTCATTACAACTATAGCTAGTTCTTGGATGATAGTATACATGAATAGTTCATGAAATTTACCACACAAGGAGTATTCAGGTATAGTTCAGTCATTATTCATTTTCTTTTGTTTCAGTAAGGAGATTCATTACCCATTCAACTCAACAAGCAAGATGAAAAAGAAGTGAATCAATCAGTGATTCAATGGACAGAATTAGTCAGAGCAACATCATCAAAGTTTTAATTTTCTAAGTTCATTGATTCTTTTGTTCATCCAGTTCTTCAGTTACTCAACAACCAGACAGAGCCCGGAATTGGAGAAGAAATCAAGAAAATACTACATCTATCTGAACATACCAAGATTGGTGACTAGTATCTATACCAAAATTACACTAAAATCGGGATATATGGCAATGAATTGGCTCCATAAAAACTTCCTAAATATGTGCCAATGAGGATATTCTCACTGGAATAAATTAAGTAGATGATAAATATGGATGAATTTCACTTTGTCTTTGGTAAGAAAAAGTCACAGTTTAAGCTCAAAGAAAAGGTCGAATCATTCATTTGTAATACTAGGTCTACAGGCACAGAGGCAGATAGATTATTAAAGAACATGAACCTTCAGCCAGGTTTCACCTGGTCCTATGATCCTTTTGGGATCATTTCTACATTAAAAGTTCAATTGAAGGCAACACCTTACAATCACACTCCTAGGCCAGAATTAGAAAAGTTTATGAACCTGGAGTAGTGGTCTGAAGGGACACTCCTGGAAGCAGATGAACAGGTTGCAACTACTCCACAAGTGAACACTCTATCACCTAGATTTCTCAACACAAAAGAAACAAAGAAGAAACTCTATCAGTTACAGAGTTGATCAAAGAGTATTCTATACTGAAGAAGAAATTAAACAGTAGATTAACAATGTCATCAGGGAGAAGGCAACCAGAATTAATTAATCTTGGGGATCTAGAGGATACTTCATTGGCAAGGACCACTAATCCCAAAACGTTTTCTTCTTCAACTCCTTTTTCAGCAGAACCTATGGAGATAATTCATTCTACTGAGACCAGCTTTGCATAAGATAGTAATATCTTCTCCAAATTTCTGGAAATTAAGCAAAATAATGAAACTCTTAAGTCAAACATGTACAATTAGTTTTGGAAGCAGACATCCACCTCTCAGCACAGGCTTCTCTCTTCCTTCAACAATGAAAGAGGAAGAATGCAAATGGATTTCTTGTAGGCTCAGATTCCATTTTCCAAGTATATAGCAGACTACAAGAAGACTATATTTTCATTCGATGTAAATTAGATACATCCTATTGACCAAATGTATATGCATAGGAAATCATGTAAGATGTTATTCTCAACTATGACTACAACTGCCATGTCTCTCTCTAAGCTTAGAACTGTCTTGTCAAATGTATTGTCACAACTTAAGATTGAGAAACTTTCATCTTTAGTTAAATATAATAAGTTAAAATATTTAGAAGAGCTCATTGTTAAAATTGGGTATGATCCCCAAGACTGTAAAGCAGTTGAAGAAATAATTAAGAAAAATAATGCAGATATAGCAGCCTTGAAGAAATAGTTGAAATTGCCTTCAACTGAAGATCCACAAACCAGGGAAATGATACAAAATGAAAAAAACAGAGAGGAGATGTTGAAGCTCATCATAGAGAAAAACATATAGATTAAAATAATGAAAGAACAAATAAAATAACTACTTAAGGAAAAAGAGGCAGCACAACTTGTTTTAATTCTAGTAACAGCAGTTCCCATAGAAAATACAGAGCCAAGCTCTTCTTCCATTGGTATTGACTCAACATCAACAACAATTGAAACAACAAAACTATCACAGGGATTGCAAGCCAAAAAGCAATAGAATGAAAAGTTACTCCAAAAGTTCTAGACTCTAGAGTCACAGAAGATAAAAAACGATACATTATATGTGGAGGAGATGTAGAAGTCACACAGGCTAGAACTTAGGATTAAACAATTAAAGAGTGAGTCTCTAATGGCAAACACTTTGGCCCAAGCCAAAGAGGACATCTGGGCAGACATTAGCCACTCAATAATAGAAGTATGGTCATCCATACAAATCATTTCTGAGCAGTAGGAGTTAATAGCAAAATGCGGGACATAAATTGATAAGCAGAGGGAAGCATTGAAGACAAAGCCTAAGGAAGAAACAATAATGATCAAAGTATTGAACTCCAAGACTAAAGAAGAGTGACAGGAAATCAATGTTTCAGATACGACAACTACTATTTTGGAAATTAAGAAAGTAATACAAAAGAAGAATTTAATGACATAGCTAAAAACAAAATTTGAAACTTTGGATGTTGTTGTTTGAAGGTTTTGTTCAAAATTCAATGTGTTGAACAAGAAAGGTTTGCCAGGGTTGTTGTCATTAAATGATCAATTAGTCAAATTGGAGGATTATTGTGAAAAGTTATATACAATTGCAGCAGATAAAAGTCAATTTGCAGGGATAGAAAGACATATTACAGGGAAAGAGTTTTTGGAAGCCTTGAACTCTGACCTCACAATCAGACATGAAGTTGGACACCTTTTTCTCACTAAACTAAATTTTGAAAGATATACCGAAGTTGATGAGATATTTAGAAGGATGGTAAATCTAGAGATACCAAGTGAAGAGAGGTGGGATCAACTATGTGAAACAATTGAGTAACTTTTTGATCCTAACAAGAAGATAACACAAAAGCTTTTGGAGGGCCAGCCATCAACAACTCCCTACCCAATAGGGACACATCATCCAACAATTCACTTTTCCTATTTTCCTTCAAGCTATTTTTGTAATCAATTTAGGATATTTTGTTTAGTATCTAAACTAGTATAAATAACTCTCTTCTATAAGTTATTAAGGGTTGCACCCTTTGATAAGCACTTTGTAAGCATTCAATGTACACAACTTTTCTGGATCACTAATGATAAAGCAGAGGATTCTGAATTTCGTTCCATACAGTTTTGTTTCTTTTGTAAGTTTTTTCAGTGTATCTTTCATTATGTATTCTACATATGCTTGAGTTTATAAAGATAACTAGGTAAGTGTAACTATGTTTCAATTATTCTTAAAATTCCTCCTGAAGTTATAATCATTAAAGAGAATGGGTTACTGAACTATTTGTTAAAGTATCTCCCTCTAAATCATTCAATTGTTAGTATCTTTATAATCTTAAGTATATTCTATTTAAACTTTCAAACGTTGGTTGAAGGTTTTCCTACTTGTGATTATTTAATTTTATATGTGAAAACTAAAGTAATCATATCCTCTTACTATTTCCACTCAACATCAACAAAAACTTAAATCACTGTGTGGAATCAAATAGAAGCCCTCTGTTTACTGGTTAGTATTATCCAAAAGGTTAAACATCACTGTTATAGTTTGTTTCATACATTGGTCCTCCAATTAAATCAAAACCAACAAAATATCATAGATGCTCATGTGTAATAATTGACCAATTTTATATGAGAGATACAACAGGTCTCATATTTGAAAATTTTCAAGCGTGCCAATTGTCCTCTTATTTGAATCTTTCCAATCACACTAGTAGCTGCCACTAGTATACATTCATCATTTGCTACATTTTCGAGTTTATATAAATTACTAAACCCTATTCCTTAAACAACCCACCATTGCTCATCATACATAAAGAAAATAAAGAATACTTTAGCATTAAAAAAACCTACATAACAACATAGCTTTTATAGGGTCCAATGCATCCAACAAAAGGGTTGTTTTCGTGAGTTGAGTAAAATTTGCATTTTAATTTGATTTGCTTTGGCATTACTTCTTCTGTACATTTTTTCCTACAATCCTTGTCTAGATGTCCACTTATATGACAATATGATTGCATTTTATCTTTTTGTGAGGTTAATTGGAATAATTGCCACTAGTTACAAAATTCTCAACTCATTGTATGTGTTGCATTTGATATCCATTCTTTCTCTTTGTATGTGTTGGACTATCTAGGAGGATTATAATTTTATATTCCCCCTCATATTTGGACCCAACATCTACTAGTTTAATGACATCTTCTATCCTATTAACATCTTTGAACACTAGCATTTTTACTTAATAAGTTAAAGGGCCAACTTTGTTCTTTCAATTTGTCATATACATTCATATACTTCACATACATATACATTCATGGACTTCACTTCAAAATTATTGGTAGATAAATGGATATTTAAACAAATATATATATATATATATATATATATATATATATATATATATATATATATATATATATATATATATATATATATATATATATATATATATATATATATATATATCCTTGTAAGAGGAGTCAAATCATCATCTTGATTAGCTCAACTGGAACTTGGAGACTTTTCCCATTTTCATTCAGGCATGCGTGAGTAATTCTTGTCTTTCTTATTGATTTGTCCTAGTTCACTCTAGTCCACACATTAAGTCCAACACATATAACAATGAACACAATAAAATTGTAGAGATGCTTCTTAGATCATTGTTATTTTGGCACATAACACTTGCTGAAGTAAAATAACAAAAAAAAAATTCAAACTGAAAATCTTTGAAGTAGAGGAAAAGGCAAGCAGGTAGTTGGAATGATGCACAAAGAGTTTTTATACATCTATTATAAATAGTTTTTATAAATATTAATTTTCATATATAATACTTTGTTTTAACAACAACGCTAAAACAAACTACATAGGAGTTGTCAGAAAGTACGAGAGAGTTGCCACCATTGAGTAGCCACAACGTAGTTTCAATAACAAACAACGAAGTTGCAGAAGTACAAGAGAGTTGCCACCAATATAACAAAGAGTAGTTGCAACTATCTTATACTTGGTGGCAACTCTCTTGTAATTTAGATAGTTTTCACAATGCAATTGTAGTTGTTCATTGTTGAAACTAAGTTGCAGATACTCCCTATTATAGTGTTGGTAACTCTCTTGCACTTCCGCAACAATCCCAAAAGAACCCCCAAGAGATCCAAACAATGGACAATATTGTCATAAAATAAAGCGAAAACATTACTTCCAAGGGTCCCAAAAATATACTTTGCTTGTCATTGTGTGATATTGACTTTATCAACACGGTAGCATCTTCAGTTTGATAGAATGGGAGACTTCTGGTACAAGATTTCTCAATCATAAATGAAAGCAACAGGACTTATGTTACATGATTTCTCAATCAATGCTAATGGAAAGCAACAATATCCTAACAAAAAAGAAATGAAAAATTAAGGTCAAAGCAAAAGCACAGAAAGTGATTTGAGGTGGGCATCCAAGACCATGAAAAGCAAGAGAAGGTATCTTTTCATTGATAAGATTATGAAAGTTGGTTTAGAACCTTAATAAAAAACTAGACCAGAGGAGCGCAAGTTCTCTGTCAAATTCATGTTTCAGTCAAGTAGTTTGTTTAACCAACTTGTCAATTGGAGTTATTTTGGGTAGTTGGGCGGAACAATTATTATCCTTCCACCCAATTACTAGCTAGTGACATGTTGAACATTGATGCCTTGATAAATATTGTTGCAATGGCTTAGACTCTCAAAAAATATTCTTAAATGAGTATAATTGTAGGTGAACCTTGTATCAACAACCTCACTCTTACCTTCTAGCCTTTTAGCTGAGAGGGAAGCAAATTCCTTTCATTTAAAAAAAAGAGGGCTTGTTTAAAAAACTTTCTTAATTGAGTGTAAAATGGCCTGGCTTAATTTCTTTTGAATTGTTCTCAAAATTATTTTCCCATGATTGAGTGAAGATAAGGTATCCACGTGCTATACTTGACTTGTTGACAGAGTTTTTAGGTAGACATAGAGTTGAAATGTGGCCTTACACTGCCTTTAACTTATGTTGCAAGAGAACTCCAAGAGTCTAAATTCAGCTATCACAAACCTAATAATCATAATGGATCTATCAGTATTGCATACAGTAGAATAGCAGGCCTTAAATTCTTCATGCACCATATTTACACTTGCATGGAGTTTGTAACCTTTTTTTTTTCTCATAAAGTAGACCTGGTTATCTGTGATGTGAAAAACTGAAGGCCAGGGGAATAGAAGAAGATCTGATCCAAAATGTACACTAACCAACGCCAATTTTGTAGTGTAGAAGAGTTGGGCATCTATGCCTCCATGGTGGGCATCCAGATTAGTTATGCAGTGATGGGTGTTGTTATGGGAAATGAGTTATCAAAGGGGATGAATCCTCTGGCTTTCATAGTTTATTCTGACGTGGTTGGAGCACTGGTGATTACCCCATTTTCCTTCTTCCTTGAGAAGTATGTATGGGTCCCTCGCTTCATTTCAATTGAAGTTCCTAACCACTTTGAAGTGCTGAGCATTGTTTTAATTCCAAACAATTCATAGTCATGGTTTTGTGTCTGGAATGCAGGAAGAATCAACAAGCAACATTGTGTTTAACTCTGCTCGGAACAGTTCTTTCTATTGTCTTTTGGAGGGTGAGTTGAGTATTTGAAGTCCACATCCTGCATCCTCATGATTGGCATTAATTCATATCAGATTCTCAAGAATTTCGGTGTTTGTTACAATGTTTGTGCATTTCAAGTGTTCTTACTAATGGGATTGAAGGATACATCTCCTACCTTCGCTTTGACAATGCCCAACTTGGCTCCTGCCATTATATTTGTCATGGCATGGGCTTCATGGTGAGTATTCAAAGTCACATTAGTCGAAATTAATGGTTGATTCTTTTAGTTGGATTATCTTGCAGTCTTCAAAGCTTAATGTGAGTTTAAAATGTGTAGCATGGAGAAAGTAAACATAATGTGCGCGTAGCAAAGCCAAAATTGTGGGAACTTTGATTTGTGTTTGTGGAGAAATGGCTATGAGTTTCCTGCAGGGTCCTGCTCTAAGTCAACTCTGGTCTCTAGTGACACATTCAAATTCCAACTATGACCCTAATCCACTACACTCAGTGGAAAACATTCTTGTTAGCTTTTACGAGGAGGGAATGGAGAAATTCAAGCAAACAAATTAGAGGTTGTATTTACCTAATCTCATCTCAGCAGCTGTGATCTTATCTGCTACAATGATATTGCAAGTTTCCTCACTACCTTACATATTAAATTGATCATAGCCAATAATCCTTTCCCGTGTTCTAACCTTCATTCAATTAAGTTTTGGAGCTAAAATCATTTTCTGGTTAAGGTTAAAAATACCAAAGCTAATGCATCTCTGTTATGATATGCACCAATAACAATAAGCAATAGGTTTGTCAAAACCAATTACAAATAGAGCACAGAGGTGACCTTGTTTTACAGTGATCCGTACAACAGAATTCTCAGATTAACCTTGTTACAGTACAAGATCGAACCAAATAAACCCCGTAACCATTGACAAACCCCCTCAGTGCTGATTTGGTAACTTATCTTTGCATTGACTGCCATCAAAATTTCATGGAAGATGGTCTTCTCCTAACAAGAACTCTCACCATGAAATTGGTTTATGTTAACAGAATTTTAAAAAATAAGCCCAGACGAATGACAGGATCCTGCTACTTTCAAATTTCAAGTTGACTTCCTGCTGCTTTCAAATTTCAAATTGAATTCGATGAATCCATGGCATGGTAGATACATGGATCATAGGGTGAAAAAAATGTGGGAAAACAATTATATGAAAAAATTTGTTATCCAAATTTTAAGTCACTTAGTTAAATTCCCTGTTAACACTTGTATCAAAGTCTAAACTAAATATTATATTTATTTACTTTTTCTTATATTCATATTTATTAAATTTCAAATTTTTATATCACAGCCAATAATTTTACCTTTGGATGTACCTCGGCCCCGTTAGTGCCACCAGACCTGGAATTTGACTTTAATAATTGAACTTATTTCGATGTACTTCGGCCTCATTAGGGCCACCGGGCCTGGAATCTGACTTTTCGCAGAACATTATTTTATTTTATTTTTTAAATATATTTTATAAAAAAAAATTAAAAACGTTCAAAGATGGGTTAAAACATCAAATTAATTTGATGTGCAGATATATACCTGTCATGTTGATTGGTTGTAAATATGTAAGTTTGATGAGGTTGATTCGCAATTTTCTCTTCAACCAAGAAAGTATAATTTTTCTTTATGAAAAGAGTTTTCTGGTAAGGATTGCATATTATATTCTCAGCCACTTTGCTCATCAATTACTACCAAATTACAAATCCTTTCCTTTGGATATTAATGACAGTTTTTTTGAAATGTTAGTTAAAAATGAGTTTAAAAATTAAAAGATAAACTTTTAAAATATTAATAGAAATGCGTTTAAAAAAATTAAATGTGTACAAATTGAAGTATCGTAAATTTGAATGGTTGTGGTTGTAAATATATAGCTTAGATTACTTTGATTCTGGATAATTTTATTTTAAATTTACAAATAACAATTTTTTATGGTGTAATAACGTGAATTGAAATAAAAAAAAAATGTATAAATGAATTTAAAAGAAATAATTAAAATACTATATAAATGAGAAAAATATTATAATAAAGACAAGTTTTAATTATATAAAATAAAATATAAATTAATTTGAAAATTAAAACTGAAAGGTAAAAAAATCAAAGCATAATTAGAAATAGGTAAATAATGAAGAAACCATTAATTAAAAACCTAACCAATAGTTTAAAATCAGTAAATAAATTTATACATTTCTATCATTTTAAAATATTTTAAATGATTATTTTATAAATAATATTTTATTTTGGGTATATATTTTAAAAATATATGATAAATAATTAATTTTTGAGTAGAATAAATAATTATAAAAATTATATAATTAAATATTTATATATAATTAAACAAATACATTTATTTTCTATTATATTATATATAATTTTTAAAATAATATTTTATTCAAATATGGCAAAGATTATAAAACTAGTTCATTTTCTATTATATTATATATAATTTTTAAAATAATATTTTATTTAAATATGAAAGATTATAAAACTAGTTTACACTTAACAAATATTTTAGAATTAACAACAAAATTTATAAATTATATAAAGTTAATGTATATTTTTAAAAGGAGTGGATAAAGATTTTAAAATTAATTAACAAAAATATATTTAAAAATATTTGCTAAATATCTTAACATAAAAATTACATACTCCAACCTACATAATAAGGATTCGAGCATATTAATTAACCTCTACCAATAATACTTTGTTTAAATTAAATTTCTATTACATAAGATATAAGAGAAAAAATTGCATACTCCATCCGTCATATGAAACATCACAACATCTCAATTAGTCTCCATTCAAGTGATAATGTTTTTGTACGGTGTGAAAGTATTGTTTATTTGTTTAATTTTAATTTTATAATATAATATTAGAAAACATTTAGATTTAAGTAAAATATTGTCTTTGAATATTTGTTCTCAATATAACATAAATTTCATTAAATTATTAGTAATTTCATATATATAATTGTACATATTTATTTCATTAAATCTAAAAATATATAAGAATAAAATGTTAAAAATATTAATATAGTAACACAATATATAATGGTCATTCGGGGCGCTATGGATCCGAAGCGCTCTGCGGCCAACCGCGTAGGTTTTGGTTAGGGCAACAGGCATCGGCGCGCACTGCTGTTAACCGTGAGGGTTCCGGTTAAGGCAACCTAACCCTACCTCTCCAGACTGAAGACCGCTCCCAGCTCCTGTCTCGATCCGCTTACCTGGCCCGACTTTTCAGGCTACAACCGTCGTTTTCACCATGGATCCGGTTACTGTCGGTGATAGTATGGACACGGAAGAAGCAATTGATTTCTCCGAAGACCCGCTATCCTCCCAGGTAATTTTCGACCGCCCTAATTTCGCTTCGTCGTCTGCAGTTTCCGGCCCTCTGCTATCTGAACCGCATCCCTCTCCGGCGGTCTCTATCCCGGTCCCCCCCCCATCTTGCGCACCTGAAGGCACCATCCAATCTGACTCTGCTGGGCTGGATCTACCCCCCCTTTCTCCGGGGACCCTTCGCTTTTTATCTTCTGTCATTCCCCCATCGCCCCCCTTTGATTCGCGGCCCCAGACTTCATCCATTCCGGCTCCATCCTCTTCTGGTCCACCTTTTCCATCGTCGGCTGGTTTTGCTGCGCTTCTCCACTCTCCTTCGGGATGTTTTGAAACCCCCGCCGTCAAAGTCAGCTCTTCCAGGTCGAACCCTCAGGACTGCTCCCCGGACCCCTTGGTAAATCATCCTTCTGCGCCGCGCACGGGGAAAAAAAGAACAAAGTGCGTCAAATCTACTACCAGGGACATTTCTATTTGGTTCGGAGAGAACATGGCCGCTGAAGAGGCCGCTAATATGGCAAATTCTATCCTTGTGGGACATGTCCGAGGGCGTGCTTATTCTGCGACCCGACTTACTCAGTGGGTGAAGGAAATATGGGGTGGGATTCTGAAGGAACTCCCTGAAGTTCATGTTCTCCCTCGCGGCTGGTTTGCCCTACACTTCGCAAAGGACAATTATACGGATCTTGTCTTGGCCAAATTCTGGCACATAGAAATGGCACCAGTGTTGCTCAAGCGATGGAGTCCTCTGTTTGATCCCGAGCGTGAACAGATTGGGGCTGGGCCATTATGGGTGCGTCTTCCTGGACTTCCCCTCCAATATTGGAACGAAGAAGTTTTCATCCGAATTGGGAATGCTCTGGGGACTTATCTCGACTATGATCGAACTTTCGTGGAATCCAGGAATAGAACGCTAGCTCGGATCCTGGTACACCTAGACACACGCGAAGGATTGGAAGAAAAGATCACTCTACATTGGGGCAGATACACTCGCGTTCAGATTCTTGATTACGAAGGCGTTCCCTTCAGATGCCGACGGTGCCATAGGGTAGGGCATATCTTCAAAGATTGTCCGCTAAACCAGAGGAAAGATGATGCACCAGTTCCCACTGCCTATACTCCGAGATCTTCCTCTCCGGTTGCTCAACAAGTTCCGGCCACGAGCATTCCCTCGCATGCAACTCCTCAGGCACCAGGCGTTACTCTTGGTCGTGCTACAACTCCAGTCACCAGATCTCGGGCTGCCTCCGCATCCGCTTCTGCAGCACCTCCGGGTAAATCTCTCAATCCTACAATGTCTGATTACTCTTTGACTTCATCATCTTCTCCATCCATGACTGCTGCATTTTGTTCAATGCCTTCCCCCTTGGTCATTGCCCCTACTATTACATCCTCTCATCCGCCCTCATCACCTGCATCTTCCCCCTCATCTTCTAGGGGCTCAAAGCACTCTTACTTCCTTCGCCCTCGCCCTCACTCCCAGGGATCTCAACCTAACATCGCCGGCCTGGGCATCTTAACATCTGGACTGACCTCGCTGCCTTCTCGAGGGCGTAAATCTGATCTTACAAAAGCCATCAGACGGGCGGGGGCAGAGGTGGCCATTGGGCGTCAATCTACTATCGATGGGGTACTTAGAGCAAAGAACACCCCTGGCCATCCTCCCCCATGAGGTGCCTCTCATTCAATTGCAGAGGCCTGGCTAGTGCCTCAAAGAAACTAGCCCTCAAGAGACTGATTGAAACATCTCCTGTCGATATTATTATGCTTCAAGAAACGCTTGGCCCCGAGGACTCCATTTCGGCCTCTCTATCATCGATCATACCTGGTTGGAAATTCTCGGCCATGGACTCCTCTGGAAGATCGGGTGGCTTAGCTATTGGATATAATCCTGTAACCATTAGGGCCCTAGGCACTTGGGGGGGACCGGGCTTTCTGGGTCTCGACCTTTTCTCTGCAGACCTGGGTATCAACCTCAGGGTAATCAATGTATATGGCCCGTGTCACCAGCGTGAAGCATTCTGGCATAACCTTCTGGGGCTTTCCATTCTTTCATCAGAGAACTTGATCATAGGGGGGGATCTAAATTTTTCATTGGGTTACGGTGAATCATGGGGTGCCACAGCTCAAATCGACTCGATCACTGCCTTCATGACCGATCTCTTGGAGCGACATGATCTGAGTGATGTCCCCATGATCAAACCCCTTCCCACCTGGCGGAACAGAAGGATCGGTGAAGCTGCTCTGGCCCGTAGACTCGATAGATTCATGATGAAAGGATCTCTGCTTCAAAGGCTTCATCACTACAAACAATGGGTGGGCTCAGGTGGTATATCAGATCACCATCCTATCTACCTGGAAATAAATGGCCCCAACAAAAAGCCTAAAGCTCCTTACAAGTTCAATCATGGATGGCTTCAGGATACTTCCTACATCAAACTTGTTAAGGACTTCTGGCCTCTCAACCCAATAGACAGAGCCGACTCTCTGGCAAAAGGCTTCTGTATGAATCTATCACAGCTCAAGGAACTCACTATCGAATGGGCTAGAAATAAGTACCGGCTGGAAAACTCTACTCTCATGAACATTGAAGCTGAGCTAACCTCTCTCACTGATGAAAGAGGTTTGGGTTTCACATCGGAGGCTGAAAAAGCTCACCTTGTGGAGCTGGAAAAACAGAAGCAAAAGATTCTTAGGGAGAGGGAAGAATCTATCAGACTGCGCAGTAGAGCAACCTGGCTTAAGGCTGGAGATGAAAACTCTCGCTTCTTTCACAATTATGCCAAGGGCAGAAAGGTCAGCAACACAATATGGAACCTCCCTATGGCCGATGGTGGAATGGCTGATACTTTCAATAAGCTATCTCAGATGGGATCATCACACTTCAGGAATCTATACAAGCAACCTCCAGGTAACAACCTTGCTGATATTATCAACATTGCTGGACACTTCCCCAGGTTTGTTAACGAGGAGGAAGCAGAGTCCCTATTCGATCCTGTGACCCCTGAGGAACTGGAATCCACCATCAAATGGTTTAAGAAGGAGCGCAGCCCAGGCCCGGATGGATGGACCATCGAATTCTACATCGCATTTTATGAGACGATCAGCCAGGATCTTCTAAGGGTGGTTGAGGAATGTAGGATGTCAGGCTCCATGTACAATGCAATCAACTCCACCTTCATTGCCCTGATCCCTAAAACTGACTCCCCTTCCTCATTTGATGAATACCGTCCTATCTCTCTCTGCAATGTACTCTACAAGATCATCTCAAAAATCATTGCAAATCGCATTCGCCCCATTCTGTCTCGTCACATAGCCCCTCAACAGTTCGCCTTCCTGGAACACCGCCAGATTCATGAAGCTATTGGGGCAGCGCATGAGGCTTTTCACTCTATCTGGACAAAACACCACAAAGCCATCATCTTAAAAATTGACTTAGCTAAAGCATTTGATAGGGTTAGCTGGCTCTATATCAAGATGCTCCTTATTCATTTGGGCTTCCCTCACAGATTTATCACTTGGATCATGGCCTGCATCACCACTCCCTCCTTCAGTGTGTTGATTAATGGATCTGCATCCCAGTTCTTCCATTCCGAGAGAGGTCTCAGACAGGGGTGCCCTCTGTCTCCCCTCCTCTTCCTTATTGTCATGGATGGTCTCAGTAGGCTTATTGCATCAGCAAAGAGGAATGGAGACATTAGTGGCCTCAAGATATCGGTGGACTGCTTCCTCACCCACCTCCTTTTTGTGGATGACGTTATGATATTCCTGGATGGAAGCACCCGGGACTCCCGTTCTTTCTCCAATATCATCACCCTTTTCTCCTCCGCCACTGGGATGCAGGCCAACCACTCAAAATCATCCATCATTCTCTCCAGAACCACTGTCCATGAATCCCAGATGGCTCTACAGCTATTTCCTTACAACATTCACCCCCTAGATCAGGGCCTTAAATACTTGGGTTATTGGATCAAGCCTATTAGCCCTAAAGTAGCAGACTGGATCTGGCTAGTGGCCAAACTGGAGAAAAAGCTCAATATCTGGAGCCATAGATACCTATCACGAGCAGGTAGACTCGTCCTGATCAAATCTGTCTTGGAAGCTACTCCGGTCTTCTGGATGGCCTTGGCCTGGATCCCTCGTAGCATCCTGTCCAGACTACAACAGACCTGCAATAGGTACTTATGGAATGGGTCAATAGAAAAACGCATCTTTGCATGGATTGGATGGAAGAGGATTGCCATCCCAAAGAAATGGGGAGGCTGGGGCCTCAAAGATCTCCCTTCTTTCGCACAGGCCCTGGCTGCAAAGATGGGATGGACACTAATCACTGGGGACAATCTATGGACCCATATTGTATATCACAAATATATTTGGCCCCATCAAATAATGGATTGGATCCGTCTCCCATCCTGGCCCAAAGCTGGGATATCATCTGTTTGGAAAGCACTCCTTCATGCTATACCACTCATCAGAGATAACCTGATATGGAAAATAAACGATGGCACTCAGGCTAGGATCGGACTGGACCCATGGAACGGTAGCGGAGGAAGGCACATATTGCCTGAAGCCCTCGTTCGTCACCTGCACTCACAAGGGATCTCTCACATTGCTGACATAGCGGATCCACAGCACACCACCATCTTTAATCAGCAATGGAAATCGGCACAACAGATCAACATCCCACCTCTTTGGCACCAAGATTGGCAGTCTTATATAAACGCCTTATCTGAATCACACATCAGGATCAAGCAGGGACCTGATGAGCTCATATGGTATCCTTCGGAGCATGGCACATACACCCCAAAATCGGGATACCTATCTCTGATCGCTCATAAGGCTCCGGATTTAATATCATTCTGGTGGAACTCCATTTGGAAATTAACAGCTCCACCTAGGCAGAAATTATTTTTTTGGTGTATCCTAAAAGGGGTGGTTCCCACAGGGGAATACCTCATGAGACGCGCAATCCATGGACCGTCTTGGTGCATCCTGTGTAAACAGTCTGCTGAATCGTGCACACACCTATTTCTACAATGCACTGTCCTATCGCATATATGGAAATCTATCTCCCCTGCTATACAATTCTCCGGTAAATGGGAGGGGGTCGACATCAATCAAACCTGGGAGACGTGGTACAACCAGCACAGGAACTCAAAACTACAGAGCCTGCCTATCATCATCTGCTGGTACCTCTGGCTGGCCCGAAACCGTTTGACTTTCGAGGACAAATTGGTACAGTGGCCGCATCTTACTGCTAAGATCATTGCTGTCTTCAATGATATACCTGAGCCACCGCAGCCTAAGGTCCGCCGTCCCCGGGATCCCCCTCAAATCGATCACAGCTGCCCATGGGCTTATTTTGATGGAGCAGCCCAACAGCAGGGATGTGGAGGGGGCTTTCTCCTCTTCATTAACGATCAGCATTTTTATAAAGCAAAGCTGGGTCTGGGCGTTGGTTCTAACAACTTTGCAGAGATCATCACCCTCCGCCATCTCATTCATTTTGCATTGAGCCATAACTGCTTGCATTTAAACATATACGGGGATTCAAAGATTGTCATTGATTGGTTCAATAATATTTCTGCTTGCCACTCGCACACACTCAGCAGTATACTGGATGAAATAAATTTACTGAAGGAACAGTTTAATAACATCTCTTGCAATCATATCTACAGGGAACACAACAACAGTGCCGACCAACTATCCAAGGAGGCTACGGTACTTCCCAGAGGCGAGTGGATGATACAGGAGCAGCGAGGCACAAATGCATATCAGTACTATCACCGCCCATACATAGATGCACAGTATCATAGGGCAGCCAGCCCATGAACAAACATGAACTGATATTTTTGAACTATTTTGTATATAGCTGATAATTATTATAACTGACAGCCCTGTGTGGCAATATGTATATATGACGATGTAAAACATCCTGCGAGATGAATTTTGTTTTTTTTGATAGACAGTAAAGGAATCTACAGATACCCACATGTGTAGTGGAAGAACATACAGCATATGCAAATGCATCTACAACATGTAATTTTTCCAATCAATGAAAGATTACGATTTTTCCAGTGGAAAAAAAAGTAACACAATATATAATAAAAAAATATATAATTACTTAACCAAACTATCCCACTTCAAGTGGCTATAATAAAGATAAGGTACACAATAATAAAATAAATACTTCAACCATCTCACCATAACTATATTTAATCAAGTAACCATCTCACCATGACTATATTTAATCAAGTAAATAAATTAATTCACTTGAAATTTAGAGAGGTAGAGCAAAACCTTGAAGTTCTAGTTCTACTTATAGAAATAATGACTTGAAAGTATAATAGGAGGGCGAGGATCTAAGTGGAGATTCTATTTATCAATAATAATAATGAACACAAAAAAACAATGTAAACCATACTAAAACAACAAGCTAAACAATGCTACCATTTGTTACTAATTATTAATTTTGAAAAGTGTTGGATAAAAAACCAAATGAAAATGTATTCCAATAAAAAAAAAGTAATTTGAAGAGAAAGGAAAAGAGTTTTTTGTATTATTATTGATGTAAAATTATTAAAAAATTATTTCTCAATGGTTGGCAAAGAAATCTCTCTAATTATGAAGCAATTTCAATAATAATTGTTGCCCTTATTAAATGGTCCTATGAAGGGGGAAACTAAGCACCATAACATGAAGAAGAGTCAAGATAAAAAATATTGGTGCAATTGGGCACTTCAATCCTTGAGGTGCTTGGTCAACATAATACTAATATATGGTTAATTTGTTGAAATCATTGACGATAGCCTCTATTTATAAATTTTATTGGGTCCAAAATGGACCTTGAATGTTGAACCCTATCCATGTGAATGTAAGAACTCCAAGTATGGCTAAACACCTTTAAATTGAATGAGTTTGTTCCACTTAGCATGGGTTCCAATCAACTAAGAATCGTCCAGACATGACTATCTCATAAATGGGTTGGGGAAATTGCCAAATTCATGTTCAAACAATGATTGAATGTTTTTCCAAATATATGAGTGCAATTACATTCTGGATAAAGGGATATTAGTGTAGTGTTCTAGTTGTCAAATTGAAACTTGGCCAATGATTTGTTTTTCATATAATTAAAACATTTCCTTATATGTTTTGACCTACATAGGTTGTTTTTTGAATGATTTGTGATGTGTTAAAAAATAAAAAACACTTCACTCTCACAAAAGACATAAATGGCATAAAAATAGATGTCCCTAGATGTGTGATGTTAGGAGAGAATCACATACCCAAAAGGCATCTTTTGATTATTTCTATAAAAACAAATGAGGGAGAGATGAAATTAGGAGAACCCATATTGGAGATACAAGCGACACTACTTGGAAAACATGAGGAATGAAGTTATATATACAATATATCTATATGAAGTAGGGATACTCATGTTCATGCAACAGTCCAATCAAGTATGATACGAGACCATGGATTTGTAAGATGGTACAAATCAATCCAAGTCAAGATATATTTGAAAAGTAATGTTGCTTCCATCTAAAATATGTAATGGAACAATGTTTCCTAGTGGTAGTGCATAACTATAGTAAAAGAGGCCCATGATGGTGGAAGGGTTGGGACATGTAAAAAGCTCACTAAAAGTAAGCCAAAGGTATAGGCTCATGATAATGTTGAAAAAAGATTCATTCACGTCCATAAATGGATCTTTGCAATGCAATAATTAGTTGATCAAACATGGGAGAGATCATGTATTCATTCATCAATGATGAAGATCACCACTACATTAGAGGTATCCTACCAATGATGAAAATGGATATCAAATTAGGAGTATAAACATGTGTGATGTAAATGGATATTCTAAATTAAAATACTAGTAGGATCCATCTAGTTAGAGATCAATGATGGGAATATATTATATATGAGGTAACCAATCAAAGATAAAAATGACAAACATGGTATTGGGCCTCTAAATCAAAACCTAGCGAAAATGTGTCATGGTAGATATTGGAAGATAAATTGGAGAAAGAGAAATGATGAGTCCATATCACTAACACAAGGTAAGAAGACCATTCATAAATAATAAGGACATGGAAGTAACATTAGGGGAAAAGGAAAATTATTTTCAAAGAACAAATGGGCATTAACTTGGGTAGTGACCATGGCCAAGTGTGATTACACCACCAAATTCAAAGTGGATACATGAGGGGGAGGAATGCTAAGGGGGAACATGAGACCATGCTTTACAGAGATGAAGTTATATTAGTTGTGCGAGTGGAACTCAAGGTCCATTGTGGCTTACGAAAAGAACATGAAAGTTTGAGTTGGTATAAATTCTTTGGAAAAAGGGCCTCTCTCTCCCTCCCTCCCTTTCAAAGGATGGATAAGTTCTCACCTCCCATAGTGTCAGTTAGTCCAAGGTGGTTGCAAGAATTCAATAAAATGCATATACATAATATAGCTTTTGTATATGCGCAACTTGCATATGTATGTGCATATATGGAAGATGGTTTCTGTATATGTACAAATTTTATATATATGAAAATATAAGTGCAACTTCCATATATATGTGCATATAAAAAATATTCCTTCCGCATATGCACAAAAAACATATATGGAAGCCATATTCCATTTATATGCATATATATGTGTAACTTCCATATATGTGTGCATATACGAAAGCCATCTTCCATATACATGTGTATATATATAAGATGGATATCTTATATGCACAAATTTCATATATATGTGCATATAATCAGTACAACCTTATGTTATAGTAATCAATGAAACTAGGAGAAACATGTAGGGGTTTCAATGTCAAGGTATCTCACCACCAAAAGGTGAGAGCAATGGAGGAATTGTTTCAAAGCAAAGACATGATAAATTCTTTAATTGAGAATCAAAAAGAGCTATCACGTAATTGTATCATTCAATGCCACTACTCTTCAAAGGATGTATAAGTTCTTGTTGGACACCTAATCCTCTAAGGGTTGGTGTGGAAGCCGAATAGACTAAGGAAGTCCAAGAGACATTGGGATGTGGAACCGAATGGTTACACGAATGTACTATAAATGTATATCATTGTCAAATAATAGATGGAATCTCTTGCTTATCTTTAATATTCTGTTGCTGCCATGTGTGTGTTTAACATGGTATCAGAGTAGGCGATCTCCTGCCTTGCTCAATTGTGAGCCACTTGTTTTTGTGGCCCTTCTGTGCATGCTTGTCCTGCAACTTTGCCCATTTTCCTGATATAGAAAAACTGACATCTTTCCCTCATACCCAGGTGCGCAAGTCTCAAATTAATTTTCTGTACTGTAACTCCTATCATATTTGTCCCTCTGTTGTGCATCTTTTGCAGACTGAAACTTCTCCCAGCTAAATATTATTCCCATGATGGTTTTCTCTGCTCGATTGCTACCTTGTCAGAATGTTGACACTTAATGTTTCATTGGTATGGACCCCGAATACCAAAAGCGTTATTGTGGCCATTACCCGCGTATCAGTTCTGCCCTTCGCCCATTGAAATTGCTGTCATACCTTGTTTTCTCATCATAATTGCTGCCACGACCATTTATATTTTGGATTCTGCCTTGAAGAGCGATTTGTGGTATGTGTTGTTTTTCTGTGATGAATGTTGAATGATTTGCATTTAGGAAATATTCTACACAGAGAAATGCTCAACTTCAAAGCAACTCTCCAATCTGGATCATCAGATTCTATCCAGTAGCACTATATTCTTCTCCTAGGGGGTGTTGGATGGCCAGGAAACATCTCAACTACTGCTGTTGTGGCCCTAACTGGACTTGACATACCTACAATCATGAATGCGTTGTAATTGATCTCTCTCACCGTTTCCTGAGCTTGTCGCTCATTTTGCATTTCCACCAAGGCAATCACAAAAAGCGTTCTTTGGATCCAGATAATCCAGGTGCTATCTTTAGGATTGGTATTGTGACCAATGGTGAAAGGTTGGCAAGATAAATCATGTGTTTCAACTTCTCTTCAAAATTAACATACTCATTTTTCTGTGTAGCGGTTGAAGACTGTTATCTGTTAGTATGTCAGATCTTATCTTGGCGACTTCCAAAACGCCTCTTGGTGGCAACTAGAAAATCATTGGTGGGAGACAGATTGTCTACTGAGCCTACAGATGTCTGTTGATGATAAGGATAATACTAATTTGAAGCAACCGGAGTAGTGTTTGACACCATACATCATCAGTTTCTTCCATAGAAGTTGTTGCTATGACTGAGCTCTCTTGTTGGATTTCAAACTTCAAGGCATTTTTCACTTCATTCGACAGGTACTCTTGGGCTATCGGTATCTCTAAAAGATGGTTTTGTCAATCTGTCAAACACATGGACTCGCCAGTTATTAGAAGTATCAAGTGGAAATATACAGCGTGTATTAGGAACATATCCAACAATAGCTCAGCATCAAGCGAGTTGAAGTTTGGACCAACTATATTTGGAGCTTCAGGAAATTGCACTCATCATTTTTCATCAAAATCTCATGGTCGAATCAGAGGCATTGCCCTTGAGTTTGAGGTTGGAAACTTGGCAGTAACAGGGGAATCTGGAGGTGGTGTCGCATAGGATATGATGATGACGAATAGACCCCAGAAACAGATGTCAGAATCAAAATCTTATAACTTAACCAAAAACTTTTCTTCCTCAGCACTAGAATTCTTATCCATCCATTCATTGAGCTCTCTATGAGCCTCTAACAAAGAATCATAGAAATCATTGGTATCATAGAATTCTTCCACAGTTGAGTTGTCGAACAAAGTTGGGAAATTGGTGTGGTTGGAAGCAAAGAACTCTTTGGGAACCACACAAAGAAGCATTAAGACATACAATAAAATAAAATAAAAAAATACAAATAAAAATAAAAAATTTGTGTTTGACATTCCGTGTTTTGAATCGGTTGATTGAAATCCCAATATATACTTGAATTGCTATGACATCCATTTTTCATCATCACACAATTTACCTCTTCAATCTCCCATTCCTTAAATATATTTGTGTGTCTTCCTCATTATAGAAACACAAATTCCTATACTTTTAATCATAATATTCAGTTTTTTAGTAATTTGAAACTTTTGGGATTGTTGTTTAGTGCTTCAGGCCTGCACCCAATTCAATTGTATGTGATTTCAGGTCATTTGTTGCTTAATACAAATAAATGTAGGTGGACCTTGATTGAGGTTTGTGCATTGCAGTTTAGTTTGTGCGGTTTATGAAGATTTGAAGCAGTTTAGACATTGGAGGCCATTGAGGGTTGCTCTGTTTTGGCATACTGAGAAAAATATGAACATAGAGCGATAGATCATTTGATCTGGGTTGTTCAGTAATTGATCCTATTAGGCTACTTGGATCAAGGTGTGCCCTCGCTTATTCTTATGATTTTGCATTTCACATGATTGGAGATGAGATATTGAGGGAAAAGATGACACCAAGGCAGATAGAATTGAAACAAAATCGTTTTGAACATCATCAAAGCAGTCTTTTGTGGAGGAAAGTCATTCTTGTTTTTCGGTTGCACATTGGCTATTTGGTGCAAATTTACAGAGGATTTTGTTGTGTCTTTGTACTGTGAGTGGGTGTTACTTTTCCTCATTGGGTCATAGTTGTGATCATTTTTTTTTTTAAATGTGTAATTTTGACAATGGAGAATATGGCTCAAATTACTGAAATATTAGAGTTCTTGAAAACTATGATACATTCCTCTGATCATGATATAATGAAAATTAGCAAGAACACTCTTTGTGATATTAAAACATGTCTAGAATATACACAGGAGAAGATAGAATTTTTGGAGCTTGAATCTCAGCTTCAACAAAAGGAATTAAAACAAAGGAGTCATCATTCTAAACCTGTTTCTCTTTAGAACATTGAAACAGACTCCCATAAGTAGCAAGTTGATTCAGATCAAGTGCTCAATGAAGCAGCATAATTACATGGAGATGCAGAAATTCAGCCTACACTTCCCAATCCCATCATCAGAACTTAGGAAGAACTTGTCCACAACAAGCACAAAACTGGTCTTGGATATGAAAAGGATGTGTCCTTTCATATTCCAGATTACTCAAAGCCCATCCAGTTTCAAAGTGCTGGATTTCTTCATGACAGTTCACCTTCAGCTGTTCCAGATTCTGCTCCTCTTCCACAACAACAACAACAACAGATTATGAAAGTGAAATGCCAACACTATGACCGAGTTGGCCATCTGAAAGATCACTATTTTGATCGTCATCCATGTAATAACTGTCATAAAACTAGTCATTCTTAAAACAGATGCTTCAGAAACAAGCCTCTTGTAAGAACAAATATTCATATTGGATGGATCGCTTCTTGGTAATGGGAATCAACAGCCAAGAAGATATTCCAGTCACATGTCCAAACTTGTTCTAGAATATTGAACAACCTTGTAGTGAGTTTTCTCCATCATCTCACCTTGTATCTGACAGGGGGAGAAATTATGGTCATCTACAAGCTTCAAAGCTACATCAAGCGAGCCTGAGCCACAACTTGTCATACTAGATTCAGAGTTGTAGCCAGAGACAAACATGCCCCTGAGCATGCCTTTAGTTGGTGATTCCTCTTCAAAGAATTGGGGACACTTCCTCTAGCGGAAGACTTCATTTCTTGCCAATTTTGGAAGAGTTCCAGGAATTGCATTAAGCATTCCAGAGTTGGTGGTAATCCTTAAACCATCACAGGTTGAGACCTCACTTTTCAGGTTGAGGTTCTCCCTTTTATGTGGGGTGAGACCTCCCTTTCATGGTTGAAGGTTTCCCTCTTTAAAACATCAGGATCACTTCCTCTAGCAGAAGACCTGAGCTTAATGCTAGACTTGGAAGAGTTCCGAGAACTGCACTAAGCATTCCAGTGTTGGTGGTCATCCTTAAACCACCTCCCTTTATACCAACATTTTAGAGAGCACATTCAGCCTAGTGATACCATGCAATTTTTCGCATTTTGTATTACAACTCCCTTCTTGGACTCATACATAACCCTTCAGACTAAGCGGGGTAACGTTGGACACCTAACCCTCTAAGGGTTGGTGTGGAAGTCAAATAGACTAAGGAAGTCTAAGAGACCTTGGGATGTGGAACCCAATGGTCACACGAATGTACTATAAATGTATATCATTGTCAAATAATAGATGGACTCTCCTGCTTATCTTTAATATTCTATTGCTTCCATGTGTGTGTTTAATAGTTCTCACCTCCCATAGTGTTAGTGAGTCTAATGTGGTTGCAAGAATTCAATAAAATGCATATACAAAAGATAGCTTTTGTATATGCGCAACTTCCATATATATGTACATATATGGAAGATGGCTTCCATATATGTGAAAATTTTATATGTATGCACATACGCACAAATCTCATATATATATGTGCATATATGAAAGATGATTGTCGTATATGTGCAACATAATATACATAATCCATCTTCCATATATACACAAGTAGTTAGGGTTTTGGGTCTCCTCCTCATCCTCATCATCAACATGATATCATTCCTTCCTTGCATGAACTAGGGTTTCTTCTTTTAACGAAAACGTCTCTAACATTTTATCTTAAACCCTAGGTTTTCACATCCAAGACTTCAAGTCTTCTAGAATTTACAAATATTATTTTTATAATACTCATTTAACACCTTTTGCAAGTCCAACATATAGAAGTTGCACATATATGGAAGATATGCGTATATACAGAAGATATGCACATGTATGGAACCTGCGCATATATAGAAGTTGTGCATTCAACTTCTGTATATGCACAAATTTTGCATATGCAAATACATAGAAGTTGTTCATACACAAAAAGGCACAACTTTCGTAACATACATATACGAGAGTCTCCAGATATGCACAACTTCTGTATATGTACATATATTCTGTATATGTGAAACTTCCGTATATATGCATATCTTCTGTATATGCACATCTACTATATATGTACATCTATTGTATATGCACAACTTCTAAATATGCACATATATGAAATAAATCCACATATATGACATAAGCGCATATACGAAAGATATGTAAATATAGATCAGTTATGCATATATGGAAGATGTGCACATCTTCTATATCGCATATCTTTCATATATGTGCAACTTTCATATATGCGCATATCTTTTGAATATGCACAACATTCATATATGTTCATATACAGAAGTTGTGCATATGCAAAATATATGTGCATATATGAAAGTTGCACATATACAAAGGCCACATATATACAAAGGTTGAAGTTGTGCACAACTTTTGTATTTTTGTAGCTTCCATATATGCACATATATGGAAGTTGCACATATGCGGTAGATGCTTATATACAGAAGCTACGCATATATGGAAGATGCGCATATACATAATTTATGTGCAACTGTAATCATTGTATATATGCACAATTTTCGTATATGCGTAAGTTATGTATGTGTGCAACTTCCATATATGCACATATCCATTTGCGCATATATGGAAGATGCGCATATATGAAAGTTGTGCAGAGGTTGAAGTATCACACAACTTTTGTATATGCGCAACTTCTCCATATGTGCATATATTTTGTATATGTGCAACTTCCGTATATGAGAATAACTTCCATATATGTGCAACTTCAGTATATCCACATATACGAAAGTTGTGCATATAAATAAGCAGTGTGCAACTTCCATATATGCATATATGATAACTTCCATATATGCACAACCTTTGTATATGACCACATCTTCTATATATGCACAATTTCCATATATGCGCACATTTTTTGTATATGCACAATTTTTGTATATATGTAACTTCCGTATATGTGCATATCTTCCATATATGTGTAACTTATGTATATGTGCATATTTTTCATATGTGCATCTATCGTATCTGTGAAACTTCCGTATATGTGCTTATCTTACATATATGTGTAACTTATTTATATGTGCATATACAGAAGATGGATTTTGTATATGGATAATACACATATACAAAATATGACTTCCACATATGTGTGACTATGTGTTCCCCTATGATGTCTGAGTGAGTGTGTGGCATTTTAGAATAGATGAAAATGCAAGAATAAGAATGAGTTTTTTTTTTTTTAATTACACATAAAAAAATGAACAAAAAATGGTTAATTTATATCCTGTGAATGCATTTCCACATATATGTGACTTCTATATATGCACACTTCCATAATGAAACATCCGTTTAGGCATAAGTTTTGTATATGTGCATATACAAAAGATGGCTTCTGCATATGCATAACTTCCATGTATAAAACTTCCATGTATATCGGATTCCATATTTGCAAAAATTCCATATATTTGCACATATATGGACGATGACTTCAATATATGTGCAACTTCTGTATATGTGTACATATATGGAAGATGATTTTTGTATATACCACTACTACTATCCTATGCGCATATATGAAATATTGTGTATATGTGCACATATATGAAAGCTTCCATATATGCACATATACAACTATACACGTATACTAAAGCTTTAATATATGTGCACATATATGGAAGCTTTCATATATGTATGCATATACAATTGTGTTTATATACAGAAGCTTACGTATATGTGTGTATATATGGAAAGCTTCCATAGATGTGTGCATATATAGAAGGTTCTTGAAGCATCCATAT
The DNA here is from genome assembly GCA_031772625.1 of Pinus tabuliformis. Lineage (NCBI taxonomy): Eukaryota > Viridiplantae > Streptophyta > Pinopsida > Pinales > Pinaceae > Pinus > Pinus tabuliformis. The sequence goes on along the minus strand of CM062819.1, from coordinate 1,229,027,147 downwards.
ATGTGTGTATATTCAACTATTTGCATATATAGAAGGTTCTTGAAGCATCCATATATGTGCACATATTCAACTATGCGCATATACAAAAGTTGCACATATACATAACCTTTCTTCTATGTCCTTAGTTGTAAATGTGTGCATCTATGCAGATATGCGAAAGCTTTTGCCTATGTGCGTAGTTGTATGTGCACATAGAATGTAAATGGAATCTTCCATCTATGCACATAGTTATATATGCATACATATATGAAATCCTCCATATATGTAGACATATATGGAAGATTTTGTATATGCAGGTCATCAAATATCCCTTCTTGAGAAATCTGATCTTAGATATGGAGGTGAGCCTTCTAGAAAAAGTGGTGCAAACCGTAATACATCTAAGGACAAGAATATGAAGCTTGAAAGTTGTACCCCCAACTCCAAAATAATCAAGGAAAGGAGTCAAAATAAATTTGAAAGAACCTATGCTCCAAGAAGAAATGTCGATGTTGCAAATAACGATAAATATCAACAAAAAACCTCAAGGCAGAACAATTTTAGAGATGCACAAAAGAAATCCTTATTTTCCAGGAATCAAAGTATATTTTGAATTATTGTTACTCTTATACAAAATTTGGGCACATGGAAAAGGATTGAAGGGATTAAAACAAAGAGGACTCCAATCAATTCCCCCAAAAGTAAATTTTCAAGGAGATACTTCGCACTCCTACAGAAATTATACTACATCATTCATGGAAAAATTTGAATGCTTCAAACTCCATAATGTTAGACATATAGCTCAAGATTTCAAATTGAAGTGGATTCCTAAACAATCTAAAAAGTTTTCAAACAAGTAGGAAAAAAGAGTCACAAAGATTTAGAGGAAGAAGCAAGTTGCACCATAAAAAATTTATGTTAAATATGCCTTGAATAGTCAAGAAACCAATCCTTATTACTAATCAAGTTAAGGCATCACAAGCATAAATTGTGTTCCACCAAGGTTTTTCCTCCTAAGAAGATCATGCATACTATTAGGGGGAGCATAGGTCAAACACTATGATAGGGGGAGCATAGGCCAAAATCTATTGGTGACATTAGAAATAAAATATTGATATGCCTCTTACACAAGCTGATAGAGGGCTAAAATACCTTTATAAGAAGGCCCTAATCGTCGTCTAATTCCTTGGCATTGTGAACATATTAATTTTTGAAGTGTAAAATACACCTTCTGTCCACCTAATCAAGTTGGTTCAATAAGTACGGGTTGGCTCTCCTAAAGGGACGTGCCCTTTCACACTCACACACAAGTATAAATACAAACTAGGGTTGTTCGTTGAAAAAAAATGAATCACAGAAGAAAAAGCACAGAACAGAGAAAGAGTTTACATCTCAAAAAGGAATTGATTTATTTGGATTTTCAGCACGACGAATATGTTGACAAGCATTTTTCTGTAAATTAGTTTTTGAATTTTAAACTTGTGAGATATTATACTTCAACCTATGGAGGCTAATTACTGAATCAAACTTGTGGCAACTACCTTTTCGTAATGTGGTGACCTATGCACTGAAATATTTCAGACCTGAGGCATAAAAATTTGGATGTGTGGAGATTTTTCGGAGACTTTTTGGACTTGTTCTTAACTAAGAGTAGACATTAGGAGCTTAGACTTGTAACATCAATTTCAAACCTGTAATATAGCTTAGATATATGGAAAAAAGGTGTCTTGGCATTCTTTGAGACATAGTATTGCATACTTTAGTTGGAGGCATAGTTTATTTCTAGAAGGTTTCCCTTGCATTCATTAGTCCAAAAGGCATCTTTACATACATAAATTGTTAGGTCTCTATAATACTAATGTTATGCAGCCAACTCACAAAATAGAAGAAGAGATAGATCAACGACTTCAAAATTTGCCTCTTCGAGGGGGAAACCTCCTTTACATTACAAAAATGAAGAATTCTTAAATGATTCAAATGACAAAACCTGCTTTCTATATATAGGAGTCTAAGGTGTCACAATATAATCAAAGCAGACATAACAAGAACAATGTAAGGGCACAATAATACCAATAGTGGGCTTCTATTGGGCACAATAATAACAATATGGGGACTACATGGGCACAATAATAACAATAAGGGGGTTACACTGACAATAACAATGAGGGAATACGCTAGTATTATAGGGAACTAACATGCCCCTCTCCTTCAAAAAAAATTTGTACTTAATGCTTGAGTAGTTCTGGATGCTTCTGTATAAAATTCTCATCCTCCCCTGTGAAATCTTCAGTAGGTAAGTTCTTCCACTTGATGAGATACTCTGAAATTGATCAATTTCTTAGTTGTCAAGTTCTTATTTCCATGATTGCTTCAGGTTCCAATATGATTTTTCCTTCCTCTTCAAGTTCTGGTAATATTTATTGAACTAGGAGCTTGTCATATATAACCTCCTTTAAGCATGAAGCATGGAAAACTAGGTACACTCGGGAAGATGCAGGAAGCTCCAATTTGTATTTTGCAACATCTTGTACAAACCATAATACTTTCGTGAAAATTTATTATCTGTCTTAGCTTGCTTGAGGGAAATTTGTTTGTATGGTTGTAGCTATAAAAATACTGAGTCACCTACACCAAAACTTCTTTCACTGCGATGTTGATATGACTCTTGTTTCATTCTATTATGCACCAAGGTGAGGTTATTCTTTAAGAGTTGGAGAACTTGTTTTTGATGCTCGATGTGATCTTCCACTACTTGAACCTTATAATCATTATCCAAGACTTTTTGGAGATTTGGAGAAAAAGATGATTTCAATGTTTGAACCTCTAGTGAACATAATTGTGCAATTACACCCCATTGTGCTTTGTTTAGAAACTCTGTCATGACATTAGAACTAATTATATTTCCATGTTTCCCTGTGATACCCCTTAATTCAACTTCCTTTCCTTCCCAAAAAAAATTCAAGAAAAGTTCTTGAAAATTAAAAGCTAGTGTACCCAAATATTGTAACCATTGGACTCCTAGTACAAGATCAACACCACCCATTGGAATGGGAAGCATTGGATTATTCAATACATATTTTCCCATTGATATCTTGATCTTATGGCACTTTCAAGAGAAATTTAAGGGTCCTCCATTTGCAACCATCACTTGACACTTTGGTGCTGGGTATAGGAAGAAATTCAATTCCTTGGCTATCTTACAATGAATAAAATTATGGGTACTACCCAAATCAATCAACACTATTACCTTTTTCTTCTTGATATGTTCTTCTATCTTGAGAGTTAGAGGAGTGGTAATTCCTACCAATGCATTACAGGATATGGTTGGATTCATTTATTCTTTCTCTGGGGTTGGTTCCTAGTGTATATCCTCTTCTTTTGATGTTTCTTGTTCATTTTCTTCCTCCTCTTCACAATATATGTAAATTAATTTCTTCTCAACACACTTATGACCTTCAGTGTATATCACAACTGTAACAAAACATATTTTCTCTTTTTTCTTCCAATTGTTGTGGTGTCATCCTTGTAGGTTGTGGAAGGCTAGTAGTAACAACACTTGCATCTTTATAGTTGTGAGTGTGTTGTAGTGGCTACAACCACCCTCCAAAATTTTGCCTTAGCTTCATTTTGGAGCCTCCCTACCAACCTTTCATAGCGGTATGTCTTGCTTCGTCAAGTACACAAGCTTCAGTGATTTTCTTACAGAATGACGGCCTGTCCATCAGAGCTTGTTGCATCCACCTCACAGGTTGTTCTTCTGGACTTGGTCCAGCTGTAGGCTAATCAACTCCCTCAAGAAATTGCATAATTCTGGAGGGCAACCAGCCTTCTCTCTAGAAATTGTGCAATTCAGTCTGGTAGTCTGCTGGGCTCTAGAATTGCACAATTCTGCAAGTTAAGTTTCATCTAGAAAATTGCACAATTCCTCCTAACAGGGCTGCTCAGCCCAGGAATTGTGCAATCATGGGCAGCACTCAGTTGATCTGCCTAGAAATTACATAAATCTCTTGGGCAGCCAGTACAGGTCCCTACCAAAAATGTGCATTTTCTCCCAGCAGTTGGGCAGCCTCTTGCATGTGCAGTAGAGTTGAATGGTTCCCTCCGCCACCGAGAAAAACTGATTTTCATGCATGGGCTGCTCCTCTAAAGGCAACATGTAAAGGAATCCATTGATTCAGGGATTTGTTTTTAGCAGTTGGAGGTTAAATGCAAGGATCATCTCAGAGACCTCCCGCCAAGTTTCGCTTTTCCTATATTTGTGGCATGTGCATCACAACCTCGATCTTATCAAAACTCATTAATTGGAAGCTGCATAGCTCATTCCTCACATAGACCTTGTAGCTATGGCATCCCACATTACATCTAGGATTCATTGGTATAGTTAACTCAATTATCTTGGGGTAAGCTCGTTGTTCATGACTTGCGTTGCGTTTCTATCGATGTTTGTGTTTCACTTTGTGTGAGTGATGTCTACTCGATTTCAGTGAGTGCTTGCTATTGCTTACATGCATATTATCTTGTACTAGCACCATTTCAGTTTTCGTTTGCATCTCACTATTGTTGCATGCACGAAACTGTTTTTGCACGGATGATCTTCGTTGTGGAAAATCGCTTCACACACTTGCATGCTTTCTCGTTTCCTGAATCCCGCACTTGTTGTTGCATGAATGATCATTCACTCTTTTTTGCACTCATCTCCTCATGCATTCACACTTCTCATATTTTTAGTCACTTGTCGGCCGGATTGGGCTGCCTTGGCCCGGACCGTGCCTTGCCCGGCTAGCACTGTGCATTTCCGAAAGCGAAGGCTCTGCCTTCCCTCCAAAAATTGTGCAAATCTAGCCAGGCACTGACCTCCAGGCTTGCATTGTGCAATTCTTGGAGGCAATGTCCTGTTGGCCCCAAAAACTGCGCAATGCAGTTTGCTGGTTGCATGTCACTGTTGACTAAAATTGCACATTGCACAGTTTCAGTACTCAGCAGGTTAGGCCAGACTATGCATTGGCTTAGACTCTGCCTTGTGTAGTTTTGGCAGTCAGTCTCCCGACCTCCCGGTGGAAATTGCGCAACCTTCATGATCAGTCACACAGGTATGTTGCAAGTAAGTTCTCAAGTTAATTTTGGTTTTCAACTGAAATATTTATTGCCATGAATGTTTCCATGTATCCAGGTATTGCAAATGTTCATTTGCCTCTCAGTAGCACAGGTACAATATTTTCCAGGAGAACAGAGTTGAAGACACCGTTCAGAGTATTCTTGGGGACAACGTCGATCAAGTATCTATGAAATTGCCTACCCACGAGCACATCAAGTAGTTTGTAGACAAGGAAATCAAGATATGAGGGAAACAACATCATAACAAGCAACACCATCAATAACAACTGAAGGAAGCATACCGGATGCAAAGAACACAAGAGGAAGGTTGTTGACAACACAGAGGCAGAACAAAGTTGCAAGCTCGAGAAGATCCACTTGTGATGAAAGCAACTTTGTAGATTGAGACTATGAGATGATGACGCGACATGAAGATCGTGCGAAGGCAGAGAATGGAACAAAGAAGGAGTTGCATGTGCTGAAGCAGCAACTCAAGGAAGAACATGAGCTGCATAGACAAGAGAATGAGTTGTAGCAGGATGAAATTACACTCATGGATGAAACTGCGTCTGTACAAGTTATAGATCCATCCCAGCAGTTGGCACGAAGCAGACAAGGTGAGCAGTGTTGTTGATCGCATGCAAGGGAATGCAACGTCATGCATGTCATTATGCACATGCATGCGATCCCACCCATTCAGCACACTCGCCGAGGCGAATACAAGAAGCAAGTCCGACTGGAGCTGAACATGTACCTCGACATGTTGATGCGCATTACCACTAGCACATGCTTGGATAGTAGTGTAGACACTATGCATCAACATTTTGCCAGTTCGATTGGACCAGGACGACCATGTGCATGTTATCAGACAAGTTGAACAGAGGATCCATATTAGTACACCTGGATGCAACGAAGGCAAGAGTTCGCTTCAGTAATATGTCACCATTAAGCGCACGAACACCATCATGGACAACCAAGTTTGGCATCATCTCATCACCTTCGGCCATCACAAGCATGTCAAAGAGTTGGTCTCACCACAATAGTGTGAATGTTAGTGTTGTCTTGCATGGCTTGCTCAAGCCATTTTGTCTCACATGGGCACATGTGCATTGTAATGTAAAGTCTTGTCAAGTGGAATTTCAAGTGTCGATAGTTGAATGTAACAGTCATAGAGTAGTTGAAGAGTCATAAGGGTAGATGAACGAGCTCAAAGGGGAATTTCAAGCGTCACCCCACCCTTTTCTATAAATAGCACCTCATAACTCATTGTACAGGCTTTTGGTCAGCCAAGCTTTCGATAAGACTATCTTAGAGAGAGCTTAGACAGTATTGTAACAAGCCTTGGCTTCTCCACTGTGCAAATCTAGTACATCTCTTTGGAGGAGAAGATAGTTGTGGCTGTAACGTTTCGTTGTCACAACTAGTGGTTGGACATGGATGTATTGTATGACTGGAACTTACACTTCTTAATATAACAGATCCAACACATTTCATGCATATGTCATATTGTATTCCAACTATCTTGTTTACTCTAAATGGTATATGTATCGATTTTCTTATGCATGCATGTATGGACTATTTTGTATAAGTATGTATGAATCTTATTGAAATGTGTTGATTGGTTTAACCATCACTTTTGACTTTTAGCTAACTTACTTTTCAGTTTGTGATGCATTTTCGCTCGTGTGTTCCCTTCCAAGCTGCGTGCTACCACATGTTTCTAAGGGGTGCACTCACCAAACTCTTCGTGTGTTAGAACTGTTCATGCACCTTCCTTGTCTTACTGCAGTTGCCACACCCTTTCTACCAACATAGTTATCATATTTGCCTCTATGTGAAATTGAGGTCAAGCCATTACCGTACAACCCACTGTTGGGATTACTACACCAAATGGTCTGAGGTCTAATTGGAACTTCTTACTAGGGAGATCCCTTGACATGTTGGCGGGTCTAACACTGTCAAAAGAGTGGTAGGCTTCCTTGTTGCCATAATTTTTCTTGCCAACCTAAATGCCTTCTCCAATGAATCAGGTTCCCAAAGGAAAACCTCATGTTAGATGTTATCCTTTAAATTTGGTATGAACACATCAATCCTATGCTCCTTTGGAATATCATTTACCCTTATATTCAATTTTTGGAAGTCCTCAATGTGCTCTTCCATTGAACCCTTTTATTTGAGATTTATCAATTGGGTAAAGAAGGTGTTGCTCTTTGTATCCTCATAATCTGCTATCATTTCCTCTGTAAAAATTGACCAAGTGAAAAGTGGTTTATGAGAACAAAGTTATTGATACCATACAGAATGATTGATTTCTAAATATAAAGTTTCAATGCGTACCTTTTGTTTGTGTTGCACATTATGGAGATTGAAATATTGTTCCATCTGTAGTATCCATGTTACCTGATCCTTTCCATCAAATTTCCTCATCAATCTTTGGAATAGGTTTGGTCTTAAATCCAAAGTTAAAGTCTATGGAATCATGATTAACATTCCTTTTATTCTCATCATGAGTTTCATCTAATACCTTTTTTCCATTAGGAAGCATTTGTTGTATCAACTTTGTCAAACCTTCCTTCAAATCTTCCATGTCTTCTTTTAAACCATTCTTCAAATCTTCCATGTTGTCTTTCATTTTTTAATCTATACCATCCATATTAGCTTCCATACCATTATTTAAACCATCTATCTTAGCTTCCATTTTATTTTTTGTTACTCTTTGCACGAGCGAAATTTGTTGCACTTGATCTCACAATTTTGATATATCATGTTGCATTTCTTCCTCTGCTTCATGTGTCATAGAAGAGATTTCTGATTGCTTACTAGGTTTGTCCATTTTTTTTTGTTTCGAGGAATTTTGAAATCAAATAATGATATATGTTCTTCCCTATTCCCTTTGAATCACTTCAAACCGATTTTTCAAACAAAATTTATGCAAAATTTAAAACACCTTTTTCTTGCTTTTTAGGAGCTAGATATTTCATTTGTTGTATCTCTATGATTGCCAATCTCCAATATCTGAAATTTATTTCTATGGTATCTCCTTGAGTCCTCTTTCCAACCCCATAAGTCTGGTTGAGATTAGATTCTTCAAGAAAGAGTTATTCCAAATCTCCCACGATGACCTTATTATGAACTGGTTCAATAGAGAGAAGTTGTACGGGATGTCACGTGTCACTATTTCAGCCTTCAGCCCTGAAATTGCTACATGAAAAACTATAGTCTGTGCATTTTCAGCCACATTTTACAGAATTCAAATCCGATTTCTGAAACAAATGTTATGTCCATTTTCCTTAGGTCACCTGTTTGAGATAGACTTATGGAGCCCGACAAAACCCTAACTTCCTTAGAACATATCTCTGAAAATATAGTGAACCAAGATCTAAAATTGTTACACGAAGTTCTATGAGATTTCTACTCCACGTGGAAAAAATTTCAGCTTTTGAAGCCTAGTAGAAAAAATGTTATAGTGAAAAAGCCAAGATGGTTTGTTTGAAGAAGTGAAACCCTAGAATCTAAAGCTCTGGCCCCAAATGTTATGAAACCAACTCACAAAATAGAAGAAGAGATATATCAACGACTTCAAAATTAGCCTCTTCGAGGGGGAAACCTCCTTTACATTACACAAATGAACAATTATTGGATTATTCAAATGACAAAACCTCCTTTCTATATATAGGATTCTAAGGGGTCACAATATTAACAATATGGGGACTACATGGGCACAACAATAACAATAAGGGGGCTACACTGACAATAAAAATGAGGGAATAAACTAGTATTATAGAGACCTAACATAAATTTCCACCATGGTGTAGTGAAAGTTGTTTTATCTCGATCCTATGGATGTATCAAAATCTGATTATACCCGGAAAAGCCATCAAGCAATGAAATCCTCCTGGAACCAACTACCCATTGCAATATGTGGTCCATTTTAGGTAAGGGGTAATTTTATTTAAGAGACACCTTATTAAGGTTCCGAAATTCAACACATATTATTAGCTCTCTAGTATTTTTCCTCACTAGAACTAAATTTGACAGCCACTTAGAAAACCTCAAAGAGACAATAAACTTTGCGTCAAAAAGTTTTCTTACCTCCTTCTCAATTAAGGACAGAAAAATAGGGTTGATTCTCCTTAGCTTTTGCTTAAATTGTTTATGTCCTTCCTTGATAGGAATGGTGTGCTGGATGATGCTTGTATCATAGGCCTTCAAGTCTTCATACCCCCATGCAAAAACATCATAATACTCCTTCATGAGATCAATATATTTCTGCTTCTCTTCAGGACCTAAAGATTTAGAAAGTTTCACTATTTTAGGTATTTTTTAGTCCCTATGTTACAGTCTTCCACCTCAGTCTTAGTAGGTAGTATTTTAGGTTTATGAGCCACATCATTGAAATCAAACAATTCCTCCAAAGGAACTAAGCCTCTCAGGATCACATTGTCTTTCAACTGCAAAACTTCAAGGTCTACCTCATGCTTGTCAAGACTCTCCCTAGTTTGATTTATGTCAATTCCCTCTTCACCATTATCAAAAATATTTCCATCATCAATGTGCAGATTTAAAAATTCTCCTTTCAAAAAATTGTCCAATTGTTTATCATTATCAAAGACTTGCCAATATATGATGTTTCCCAGTACAATTGACCTGTGCTTTACCTCAATTTCATACTTCTTGTTCGGATGAATATGAATCTTAAATGTACTTGCTGAAGTAGCCAAGGCATTAGAAATTGCATTATTCTCTCTAGTAATCACAGACAAATTGTATTATGGAGAACATTGCAGAAAATCGAAAACAACATTTCTATATGCCCTCATTCTAGGATGCTTGGTTGAATACTCACCTTTAATTTTCTTTATGATTAGTTATGAGTCCCCATGGACTAAAATTGTTTTGGCTCCCAACATTTTCAAAAGCTGCAATACCAAAATCAGTTCTTCGTATTTAGTAACATTGTTTGTGCATTTGAAGAAAGTTTGTAAGAATAGGTCTTTGACTTCCCTACTTCAGGGCTCATAATCCACACATAATCTCTAGCCCCCTCCTTACTAACTGCACCATCAAATTCCATGTTCCACATGCCTTCTTCATCATCATCGGACTCTGATTTTGCTTCCAACATTTTACCTTCATTCTTTTCTGATTTGTTGTCCCTATTTTGAGCATCTTCTTCCAAACATATATCATTGTATAGAATGAATGAATCCATATCTAAATGCATAGAATAAACAAGATAATTAATTGGTTTGTCTTGAATGCTTACAATGTATTTCATGAGATTTTCCCTATACAAATTCCTTGGTTGTCCGAACACCGGGATAGTGGCACACGACAAGTCTAATTGGAGAGAGCCCTTTAATTTTGTACCCCAAGATTTCAGTAACATGAGCCTAATATGATAGTGATAAACCTTACTGGAGCTCCCTTTACTTGTAAAATGCATTAGGAGCGTAATATGATAATGATAAACCTTAATTAACCTCCCTTCACATGTGAAGTACCTTTGAATCACCTCCAGAAGTTTATTATGGTGGTCTTGTAAATAGCTTGTTAGACCAGCAAACCCATACCCTTTCCTATGTTTTTGTTTGAGAAAATATTTGAAATCAACCAGATCAAACTCCATACCCTTAAACCATTCCTCAACATTCAAAGGGATCTTAGTGGCCTCAGCTATTGATTGGGTTGTGATTGGAAAAGTAAGTGTTCCCACCTTTTCTTGAAAACCAACAAAACCTTTGGCAAACTCCTTAGTCAAGTGTAAATGATACCCCTAAATATTTTAAGAAAACCTCATACACCTCACCTGCTCAAAAGCCACTCTAATGGTTTGGTTTGCATTGATAATTGTGACATCTTGTTGATCAAATCGAACAATGGCACCTCCCTTGTGCTTCTTGTCTTTTGGAGTTGACATGATTATTCTCTTATAGCAATTAATAGTTTAGGATTATGAGCAATTTGTTGTGTGTGTAACAGTGGAGGAGTTATGATAACTTAAGCCCAATGATGAATTAAGAGACAACAAGCATAACACATAATACAAGACACTATAAACCTTCTCAGGAAAACCCTAAAACTTGCAATTTCATAACCAGTTGACAGAGAAACTTAATGGGATAGTCGCAATGCAGAAAAGAAGAAACACAACGCTCAAGGTTCTTTGGATTTTTAAGATCTTTAAGCATAAACACTAAGGGAAAGAAAATACAATTTAGTTTTGAGAGCATGGCATACATTGCATGTGGAGGCTACATGGAGAAAAACATGGATTTGGCAACGGGAAATGTGAAATATAAACCACTGTGTGGAATCACAACAACTAGGATAAAAACATAGTGCAAAGGTAGAAATGTAGCGATTTCAAAAAGGCAGAGACGATGAATTTATCCCTCTCGCAGGATTTTAAGACTTTTTTCTAGCTCCTACATGCAATTTGAAGATTCATTCAGGACTGAGGAACAAAGTTAGACTTAGATTTGCACCTGTGAAGAAAGGTTGACCATTGGTATGCAAGAATTGCAGTAATGTGTGGATTCATAATGCCCCTACCTCCCTTTCACAACGAACCAAAATGAGCAAGCCATGGCTTCCAATAGATATGTAGAAGAGCTTAATGATGTGGAATGAAGAGGAAAGTTCAAATACACTTGCAAAACGGTCTATAGCGGAAATGATGGTAATAATCATGAGTGGGAATGACAATCAAGAATGCGCAACACCATCCTAAAATTGCAGCGCTTGGGGAAAAGGAAAGGATTGTCCTTCTAACCCTTATTTTCCCTCTGAGATCATAACCTGTCATTGAAATGACATTAAAAGTGACTCACCACAACCTCTAAATCTGTGCCCAATCTATCTCATGATTGCTCTGATTTAGACTAAATTATTAAACTTAGGTAACCCACTTATGATTACCAAGGATTGTGACCAAACTATAATAACCAAGGACTTTATGATATGATCTTTGTACGCTTTCCATGGAAACAAAAACTTACTTATGATTACCCTTTAATAAGGAGACCTCATGAATTTATACATTTAGACTTTTAGAAAAATAAACAACTTTACATGACACTTAATCTAAATCTAAAACTCTTTGAACCATAATAGCTAGGGCATCATGATTATGTAAGGTCCCACCTTACCAACCATTAATAGTATAGAGAATTAAAGGTCACATAGAATAATATTACTCAATTTTTATTTTTTATTTTTGTTTACTCATAATATGACTAACTTAGCTATCATGTAATCATGTTACTTCAACTATTTCAATGTAAGAATATAACATAAGAATTTGGGGATAACTTTCCCTTAACATCACAAAATATATTGACCCAACAACATTTCCAAATTCATCAATTAAAATTCCCAATCCCAATTATCAAGCTAATGCTTCAATCATGAGAATTTTATAATGAATGTTGCAGTAAGAGAAATTAATGTTACAAATTTAGAAGCATATTGTTCTTCAAAATGTGTCAAGTAAAACAATGGACCTGCATAAATTGGTCACAAGTAGTTGTTTTCTAGAGTCATTGAGGCACAAGAATGCACCCATGAATACATGCAGTTCATACGAAACTTATTATGCTCATTTTCACAAATTCCTACAGAATTAGTCATTGTAAAATTGTTTCCAACAACAACCATTTTTTAAAATGAAAGCTTTAGATAATAAAAGTAACACCTACCTTATTCTCTATTCACACTTCAACAACTTATTAAATTCATTTTCACATTCATACAAAAACTTGCAGACATAGGAAGCTACATCCATTAAATAATCTATTCATAAATTTTCTAGTGCATAAAAGCTACAATAAGTAGGACATTTACTCTAACAATTTGTATGCACAAAAACTACATCCATTGAAGTTTTGACAAACACTTTGCAAGCATGCAATCTACAAACTACAACCATTGATGCATTTTGACAAACACTTTGCAAGCATGCAATCTACATCCATTGAGGCCTTTTAACAAACACTTTGCAAACATGCAATCTACAACCATTGAGGCATTTTGTCAAACACTTGGAAGCCACAATCTCTTAAGGAAATTTGACATGAATATAAGATTCTCCCTCAACCTATTTAGCTCATAAAATTTATATATTAATTCTTCAAATGAAAAAATATTTAAACAATGAATAAATCATCTTATTCTTTTACCCAAAACTTGACAACGAGCACACAAAGTTGTTGGCATTATGATTCAAGTGTTGTCCTTGATGGCAACTCACTCAGAGGATGGTACAGGTGCTCAGAGGTTGGTACAAGTGATGGCATCTTAATCAGAAGACAGATCTCAGTACAGCATGCCAAGGAAGCTCATACACGCCGTTTCGTTAAGCCCAAGTCGTGTGTACACGCTAGTTCGATTCATAAAAAGCGCGTGTATGTGGAAAGGTTCCTTTGGTCCATGGTGGTTAGTCCTTGGAAGTTGTGCCTATGATTTCGGACCATTGTGTCTCGACGGGCGTGTCGATCCCTAGTTTTGAAGTTGATGGTATTGTGTTACTATGGTTTTGGCTCTTGGTATTGAGCTAGGCCTAAGACTATATAAGGAGAAGAAGATCATTAGGCAATATCATCTTTCGACAAGGGCTTGAATATCTAAGAGTGAAAGAGATCTGATTTGCAGGTGCTGGGTTGCTTGATCTAAGCCAAGGAGAGATCACATTGGTTGATGGAAGACTAGATCTAAGGATAGATCGGGATCTAATGGTTTGAAATGCACTATCATGATATGGTTGATTATGCTTATTTCTAGATCTGGATATTGTCGCAATGCTATGTTCTGGGTCTAACTAATGTCTGGTACAGCTGCAAATTGAGAAAGTTTATTTTTAGATCTGTACGCAGGTTGGCTTCGGTAAAAGAGCGTGTATACGCGGGTTTGGCTCCTTGAAGTAGCGTATATCTTTTGAAGCTTGTTTTTGGGTTTACAGTGGGGTCTGACAGTTATTGCAGAGTTCTGTAGTCTGCTCTGTGTTCTGATAACTGGTGATTGACAGGGTTCAGTGATTCAGAGTTTGGTTGTTTTATGCTTCAATGATCTGTTGTGGAAATTGAATGAATTGTGGTCTTCAGATTGTAATGTTGTGCTTCAGGAATATTCAAGTCTGAAAATGTATGAAAGGTGATACCTGAAGAAAAGAAGATTGTAGGTCAGCACCTATGTACTAGTATCTTGGCTAGTACAAGAACAAAGGGGGTTGGAGCTCCCTTCCAAGGAAGTTTGGAGAACGAGAGAAGGTTGTAGCCTTCTGCAGGTTGTAGCCTGCGTACTGGTATAAGGCTGCACCAGTACAAAAGATTGTAAACTGAAGTTTCTTAAAGAAAGATAGAGATAACTTGCAGCAGGTGGTTTTCACCCACATTGGGTTTCCACCTTATATCTTGGTGTTCATGTGTGTGGCTTTTGATCCGTTCTGTTATACTGCATCTGCTTACTGTTAATGTGCTGAATAATGTCCTGATGAACTTAACTGAAGAATAAGCTAACTAAGTTATGAGTTTTCTGCTTATACGCTGTTTTATTTAGTCACAGTAGCGTGTACACGCTGTTTTACTTAACTGAAGTAGCGTATATGTTTCTGAGCATTGAAAAGGTTTGATTGATCTGATAATACTGATTCACCCCCCCTCTCAGTATTATTTCCAACAATTGGTATCAGAGCAGGTCCTTCAGGGAAGCTTGATCGCTTGAAGGTAGATCATTCATCATGAGCAACTACGAGAAAGAAGCATCAATCAGGCCACCGGTTTTTGATGGAACAAATTTCAATTATTGGAAGGTAAGAGTTACTGCATATCTTCAATCTCTTGGTACAGAAGTTTGGAACATTGTAGAAACAGGCTATGCTTTTCCTTCAGTTACTCCTACAGATCCAGCTGAGAAAAAGACATATGAAACAAATGCAAAAGCAGTCAATACTCTATTAGGAAGTATATCCCAAACAGAATTCATGAAGGTCATGCACTTCAAATCAGCAAAAGAGATATGGGACAAAATGATCACTAGCTATGAAGGAGATGAACAGGTAAAGGAAGCTAAACTTCAAACTCTCAGGATTCAATATGAGACTCTCAAGATGTATAATGATGAAAGTGTGGCAAATTATTTTCTTCGGGTAGACGAGATTGTTAATTGTATGAAAAATTTGGGTGAAGAAATAAAAGAGACTATAGTAGTTTCAAAGATTCTAAGATCATTATCCCCCAAGTTTGAATCTAAAGTATCTGCAATAGAAGAAAAGGAAAATCTCAAAGTTCTCACTATGTCTCAGTTACATGGAATTCTAACTGCTTATGAAATGAGAAAGGGAGGTCCATCAGACAGAAGGGAAGCTGCTTTTAAGGCATCAGGAAAAGAAGATTACTATGAGGCAAGCCATGTTCCAGAAGAAGAGGAAGAAGAATCAAATTTTGTCAGAAATCTTCAAAGGGGTGCTGGAAGGTTCAGAGGTAAGCTACCTTTCAAATGCTTTGCTTGTGGAAGAGTAGGTCATTATGCTGCAAAATGTCCTAATAAAGATAAAGGAAAAGAACCTGCTAGATGGAATAAGAAACAAAGTGCAAATAAGAAAAGCTACTACACCCATGAAGATAGTGATGGCTTATCAAACAGTGATGAAGATGAACAAGGTAATAAATATAAGCTATTAATGGCATTTGAAGATGATGATTATGAGGATGCTGTAGATGTGGATAATCTCTATAATGAAATTACTAGACTCAAGAGATGCATAGAAGAAAAGAGTGTGATCATTGATACTTTGCAATTTCAAATTGATGAAAAGGAAAAACATCTTGAAAAACTAGAAGGTGAAATTGTTGGTCTCAGAAAAGAAATTGAGAAAACAAAAGCTATTAATCTTAAGTTTGTCAAAGGATCTGAAACTTTGGATGAGATTATCAATGTGCAGCGGTCTCCTCTAAACAAGACAGGTTTGGGCTATAATGGAGAAACCTCTAAAGCATCCACCTCAAAGAGTTATCTTGATGCAGCAAGAAGAAATGAGCAGAAGAACAATGAAGATAATCAGGTAAAGCAGGGACGAATTACAAACAGAAACTATCAGGGACAATCCTTCTTAAGGGTGAACAAAAGCTACAACCAACCACAGGTAAAATCTTCTCAGTTTGGCACAAGAATAGATGAAAATAGAAATTACAATCAGTTGGCTGGTAGATTCAATAACCGCAGAAGCTTCTTCAATGGACAATGCTTTTCTTGCCATAACTTTGGTCACAAAGCAGCTCAATGTGTTGCATATAAAACAATCATGACTAGGGAAGCTCAAAAACAAAGAAGTATGACAGGGATTACAAAGAGGACCTATAACAACTTTTCGGTTCTTGAAAATGAAGTTGAATGTTCTATTTGCAATAATTTTGGTCATAAAGAATCTGAATGCAGGAGCAGGTTTCAGGAGAAAAAGGAACAAGCCACGAGCACCAAAAAATGGAGAATAAAAGAACCTCAGACAGAAAGATGTGGGATAGCGTTTTATGCAGAAGGACAGGAAAATCTATGGTACATTGACAGTGGATGTTCGAAACATATGACAGGTGATAAAGAAAAACTTGAATCTTATTCTACTTTAGAAAAGGGAAAGAAAGTTTCTTTTGGAAATGATACTCCTGCAACTATAAAAGGAAAAGGTATTGCTCCTTTGAAAGAAAAGGTCAAGGCTGGAAATGTTTTGTATGTTGATGGATTAAAGCATAATCTTCTAAGTGTCAGTCAGATGTGTGATCAAAAAACCGAGGTTATTTTCAGATCGAATGGATGTCTTGTTCGTGATCTTGATACAGGTAAAACAATTCTCAAAGGCAAAAGAACTCCAAATAATCTGTACATATTTGAAGAAGGACAACAACAATGCTATCTTAGCAAGGATGAAGAGCACTGGCTATGGCATCGAAGGTTGGGACATCTAAGCTTCTCACAAATAAGAAAAGCATGCAAATATCAGGCAGTTCGCGATCTTCCAGATATCAAAATTCCAGACAACACTATATGCAAATCTTGTCAGTTTGGAAAGCAAACCAGAACTAACTTTCCAGAAAAGGAAGGATCAGCTAGCTTGCCTCTTGAGCTAGTCCATACAGATGTATGTGGTCCATTTAGGAAAAGGACACCTCGAGGAGAAGAATATCTGATATTATTCATTGATGATTTCTCAAGGTTTGTTTGGTTAGGGCTTATGAAGCACAAAGATGAAGCATTCGAAAAATTCAAATCCTTCAAAGCATTGGCTGAAAATGAATCAGGACACAAAATTAAGTGCCTCAGATCTGACAGAGGTGGGGAGTTCACATCAAATGAATTTTTCGATTTCTGCGATGAACATGGGATAAGAAGAGAATTCTCTACAGCTAGAACTCCTCAGCAAAATGGGGTTGTGGAAAGAATGAACAGAACTATCCAACAAATGGCTCGTGCTATGCTCGATGAATCAGGTACTCCTGCAACCTTCTGGGGTGAAGCTGCACATGCTGCTGTTATCATTCTTAACAAAACAAATGTCCGAGTAAACAGCACTCAAACACCTCATGAGCTTTGGAGTGGTAAAACTCCTTCCGTGAAGCATTTCAAAATCTTTGGGAGCAAATGTTATATTAAGAATACTGATGAGCAACTTGGCAAACTTGAACCTAGAGCAGATGAGGGCATTCTTCTTGGTTATTCTCCACATAGCAAAGCATACAAGTGCTACAATAAAAGACTTGGCAGAATTATTGACAGTATTGATATAGTGGTTGATGAGAAGGGATATATTCCTAGGCAAGTTCATCATGAAGACATTGAAGAAGATGAAGGTTACTCTCAAAGGCGAAATGATGAAGAAGAAGAACCGCAAGAAGAAGAAGAATCTCAAGAAGAACCAGAGGAGCAGACAAGAATAGAAGAGAAGACTCCATCCAGATATGTCCAAAAGAATCATCCAGAAACTCAGATTGTGGGGCAGAAAGAAGCAGGAGTACAAACAAGAAGGACACTTGCAGAAGCTTCAAGCTACTTGGCTCTACTCTCCTCCATTGAACCACAAAATGTGAAAGAAGCATGCAAAGATGAATGTTGGGTCAAAGCAATGGATGAAGAACTTGAGCAAATCGAAAGGAACAACACTTGGGAATTAGTTCCTAGACCAAAAGATAAGAATGTAATAGGAACAAAATGGGTCTTCAAGAATAAGTTAAATGAAAATGGAGAAGTAATTAGAAACAAGGCCAGACTTGTTTGTAAAGGGTATGCACAGCAAGAAGGAATAGATTTTGAAGAGACCTTTGCTCCTGTGGCAAGACTAGAGGCCATCCGAATGTTCCTTGCTCTCTCAAGTTTTCAAAACTTCAAGGTATTTCAAATGGACGTGAAATCAGCCTTCCTAAATGGAGACTTAGAAGAAGAAGTATATATTGAGCAGCCAGATGGGTTCATTCTTGGAAATGATCCAAACCTTGTATGCAGATTGAAAAAGGCACTCTATGGGCTCAAACAAGCTCCAAGGGCTTGGTACTATCGGTTGGACAAATATCTTCACCAACAAGGCTTTTCAAAAGGATCAGCAGATAGCAATCTCTATATAAAAGTTGAAAATAACAAATTGCTAATCCTTGTTGTTTATGTAGATGATATTATTTTTGGCAGCAATGAAGAGACCATGAGTCAAAACTTTGCCTTGGTTATGCAGAAAGAATTCGAAATGTCACTTCTTGGAGAATTGACATATTTTCTTGGATTGCAAATCCAACAAAATGAAGGAGGTATCTTCTTGTCTCAAACCAAATACCTCAAGCAGATCTTGAAGAAGTATGGCATGGAAGAGTCAAAGCCAGTATGTACACCCATGGTTACAGGATGCAGCCTCAGTGCAAATGATGAATCAGCAGCTTTTTACCAACCCACTTATAGATCCATGATTGGGAGTTTGCTTTATTTGACAGGTACTCGACCAGATATTACACATGCAGTAGGAATAGTTGGAAGATTTCAAGCCAACCCAAAGGAAACTCATCTTCAGGCAGTCAAAAGAATCTTCAAATATCTTCAAGGGACCCAAAACTATGGCTTATGGTATCCTAGAAATACTGATCTCACTCTTCATGCTTACACAGATGCAGATTGGGCTGGAAGTGTGGATGATAGGAAAAGCACAAGTGGAGGTGCTTTCTTCATGGGTTCCAGATTAGTATCTTGGTTCAGGAAGAAACAAAGTTCGATTGCCCTATCTACAGCTGAAGCAGAATATGTGGCTGCAGCATCTTGTTGCACACAACTTCTTTGGATGATGCAGACCTTGCAGGACTTTCAAATCACTTGCACTCCACCTGTCTCTATCTTATGTGATAATACAAGTGCAATCAGCATTTCAAAGAATCCTGTCATGCACTCAAAGACCAAGCACATACCAATCAAGTACCATTTTCTTCGGGAACAAGTGCTTGAGCAGAAGGTCAAGTTGGAGTATGTTCCTTCTAAGGAGCAAGTTGCTGATATTCTCACAAAACCACTGCCCAGGGAAACTTTTGAATATCTCAGACAAAAGCTGGGAGTAGTTGATGCTTCATCCTGTTGTTGAAGATTGTTTGTTCTACAGAAAAGTTGGTATACGCAGGTTACGGAAGGGATATGAGCGTATACACGCGGATTTATGTTGGGTAAGTCACGTGTATGCTGGATGCTTGTTGCAGAAAGAATATCCGCGTACATACGCTGTTTTATACAGGATAAAACGCGTATATGAAGTTCTGAACAGCAAGGGAAAACTCTGAAGTTCTGAACAGCAATAGGAATGTCAGAATTCTTCAGGCACAGTTTCAGGGAGTACAACAGGCACAGGTTCAGGGGAGCAGCTCAAAAGTCTCATAAAGCATTGTTGGCATTCAGATGTTTTGGTTGTTGGTTTCAGGAGAAGGAGCTCAGAAAGAAATTCTGGTTGCTGATCTAACAAGATGTTTATCAGATGCTGCTGGTGTCTTTCCTAAGTCTTGGTCTAGATCTGTTGTCTCTATGTCATGTATCTCTCTTGTCATATCTCTTTTATGGTGTCAAGGTCATGTAACGGCCTATGTTGGTTTCCCCACTATGCCTGGGATGAATGCTGTAATATAATTGGTTGTTTCTGATATGTCCCCTCTTGGTAGGGAGTATGGATGTATGTATTGAGTCTTTTGGTGATAGGAAGGTCCCTTATGGTGTATAAATCTTGGTTCTTGTTGAAGAACATCTTTTTCAGATCTGGCCCACTGTCAGGGGGAGCACGAGTCAGCACAGCCAAGCAGAGGTATCAGCATGTACTCAGGGGGAGCACAGCCCTTTGCTCTTGATGTCAAAGGGGGAGAGTGACTTGGTGTGGTGGTTGCCATCAAGTCCAAAGGGGGAGATTGTTGGCATTATGATTCAAGTGTTGTCCTTGATGGCAACTCACTCAGAGGATGGTACAGGTGCTCAGAGGTTGGTACAAGTGATGGCATCTTAATCAGAAGACAGATCTCAGTACAGCATGCCAAGGAAGCTCATACACGCCGTTTCGTTAAGCCCAAGTCGCGTGTACACGCTAGTTCGATTCATAAAAAGCGCGTGTATGTGGAAAGGTTCCTTTGGTCCATGGTGGTTAGTCCTTGGAAGTTGTGCCTATGATTTCGGACCATTGTGTCTCGACGGACGTGTCGATCCCTAGTTTTGAAGTTGATGGTATTGTGTTACTATGGTTTTGGCTCTTGGTATTGAGCTAGGCCTAAGACTATATAAGGAGAAGAAGATCATTAGGCAATATCATCTTTCGACAAGGGCTTGAATATCTAAGAGTGAAAGAGATCTGATTTGCAGGTGCTGGGTTGCTTGATCTAAGCCAAGGAGAGATCACATTGGTTGATGGAAGACTAGATCTAAGGATAGATCGGGATCTAATGGTTTGAAATGCACTATCATGATATGGTTGATTATGCTTATTTCTAGATCTGGATATTGTCGCAATGCTATGTTCTGGGTCTAACTAATGTCTGGTACAGCTGCAAATTGAGAAAGTTTATTTTTAGATCTGTACGCAGGTTGGCTTCGGTAAAAGAGCGTGTATACGCGGGTTTGGCTCCTTGAAGTAGCGTATATCTTTTGAAGCTTATTTTTGGGTTTACAGTGGGGTCTGACAGTTATTGCAGAGTTCTGTAGTCTGCTCTGTGTTCTGATAACTGGTGATTGACAGGGTTCAGTGGTTTAGTGATTCAGAGTTTGGTTGTTTTATGCTTCAATGATCTGTTGTGGAAATTGAATGAATTGTGGTCTTCAGATTGTAATGTTGTGCTTCAGGAATATTCAAGTCTGAAAATGTATGAAAGGTGATACCTGAAGAAAAGAAGATTGTAGGTCAGCACCTATGTACTAGTATCTTGGCTAGTACAAGAACAAAGGGGGTTGGAGCTCCCTTCCAAGGAAGTTTGGAGAACGAGAGAAGGTTGTAGCCTTCTGCAGGTTGTAGCCTGCGTACTGGTATAAGGCTGCACCAGTACAAAAGATTGTAAACTGAAGTTTCTTAAAGAAAGATAGAGATAACTTGCAGCAGGTGGTTTTCACCCACATTGGGTTTCCACCTTATATCTTGGTGTTCATGTGTGTGGCTTTTGATCCGTTCTGTTATACTGCATCTGCTTACTGTTAATGTGCTGAATAATGTCCTGATGAACTTAACTGAAGAATAAGCTAACTAAGTTATGAGTTTTCTGCTTATACGCTGTTTTATTTAGTCACAGTAGCGTGTACACGTTGTTTTACTTAACTGAAGTAGCGTATATGTTTCTGAGCATTGAAAAGGTTTGATTGATCTGATAATACTGATTCACCCCCCCTCTCAGTATTATTTCCAACAAAAGTTGGTAGCAACAATCTGCAAAATTGCCCAGATTTACAATTTGGGTTTTGAAAAGTATATTTTTGGAATAAAATTGAGGGTTACAGGTCCATATGGCATGGAAAACCCCTGATGTTTTCCTAAATCGGTACGAAACCACACATAGATTCATTTTTAAAAACTAGCAAATATGTTGACTCCAGGAATTTCATTTACTATTTTTTTCGAACAGATGACACACAAGCTTGAATCTACAGTTTTGAAAAACAAATAACAACCTATAATTAAATTATAATTACTTATGTATTGTCTAAATGCCTTTAAAAATCATTGCATCGACTGTAAGTGAATTGAAGGGCTTTGAGATTCATCACAAATTAGTTTCATTCAATCATTCCTACAAACCCATGGCAAGCATCCTGAACTATTGCAATACATAATGATTGAAAATTACCTCAATGATTCTCTTTAAAACTCTTGTCTTCCATCTTGTTTTTTTTTAACATTTTTATTTCAACGACTAATCTAGTGAATCCTCCTGGTATATTTTAGGTATGCATCCATTTCCTGCTCTGGTAGGCTGCAAGTTAACACTTATTCATGCATAATGATAAAAATAATAATATCATTTCTATATCACGTATTTTGTCAAACACTTTGCAAAATATCCTGAAACCCTTTCTAAAACATGTCTCTAATTACATGAAACAAAACCATAACTCATGAACTCTTACCCAAGTCCTTTGGAATTTCTTTATTGCCATTACCTTCAACAATATTTGTCTTTCCTTTCTCAAATGCTACAATACCAATGTTAGTACAATAGACTACACCAATAATAATTCCATAACATCTTGAGATCTAAACATCCATTCATATAGACCACTCTTAGTCTTCATTTTCAACTATCCAATAAGATTCGAAATAACATAAGATTAAACAAAAATTATACTCTTACAATAATTTAAATTTCTACTCTTTATTTTATGCTAAAGATATACTATAATTTTAGGACAATAAAAATTATACTTGAAGAGATATTCAACTCCAACCGCTAAGAATATGATCCATATTTGATCCCTTAACCAGCTCATTTGAACCATCCAGTTTTCCACCCAACCATATCCAGGGAGAACTTCTCCCCCTGGAACCCCCAAGCTATAAGAGCTCATAAACAATACCAAAATATAGCAGTAGAGAGATATCCAAGGCAAGCCGAGGAAGATAAGTTTCACTTCCTCCCAACAGGACTCATGGTCAGCTCCACCAGGTAGGGCAACATAGGAATTTAGTTTAGGAATTTCAAAATCATTTCAAAAGAAATTGGCTACTCTCCAAGTCTCTCACTTTCATAACATTTTTCAAATCTCTCCATCTATTGGTATCAAAATGCACCTCCCTCTCCCCCTAAGTGAGAATACATGAGACAAATATATAGGAGGAGCAACAAATTCTTGTCATAAAGGAGAAGTAATATGCATGCCTTGTATTCCATTTAGATGAGTGTAACTCATTCCATTAAGGAGAGGTATGCATTCCTTAGTTAAGGAGACTATAACTTATGCATTAAAGAGAGTGTAAGAGGAATATTTATGACATGTCTTTAATGAGTGTAAGAGGAATATGCCATTCTTTGATGAGTGCATAAAATAGAGTGTAATGTATTATTAAAAGAGAGAGATTTACATAGAGCCATGAGAGTCATCAAGGAGAGAGGTGTGAAGTGATTGAGGAGATGAAGGTGACTTGTAATTCCCTTTTAATAATAATATCATAGTTTCACAAAAGATAATAATAATATTAATAATGGATTTAAGACTTCTGTGGTTTATATCTTCTAACTTAGTAACCGGATTAAAATAAATGAAAAGGTTAAAACAACCGACATCCTCTTAAATCTTCTCTCCTCAAAAACTATTTAAACCCTAATTCAAGCTCTTCTTCTATCAACATTCAAGAAGTCCCGATGATGGATCCTTGTTGGGATTTGAAACGTTGACGACAAATGGTTTTTACTGTGGGTTCTCCGGTTACTAAGTTAGAATATTAATAATATTAATAATATTGAGCATTAAGCCGAGATTGAACTATTAGGATTGATTAATGATAAGTTAAGTGATTTTCCTTCAACGATACTTGATTCCCAATTTATGCAAGGTGATTTACTATTTTGGAAAGTTATGCTTGAGATGCTAGACATGACTTTTTATTTTTAGAAAGTTACTCTAGGATTGTTAGACAAGAGGTTGTATTAAGTAAATTCACCCCTGAGCTTCCCATGAGTGGTATTTTTCTTCCAGAGAATAGGGATTCTGCACCGTTATTGCATGCATCTCCGTGCCTTAGTAGATTGAGGACTCCGCGCCCTGATCTACTCTAAAGATCCAAGATTCCACACCTTGTTCTTTTTAAATATTCAGGACTTTGTGCCCCAAACATTTTATTATAGACACAAGACTCCACATATTTATTTGTCATGGATTTAGGACTCCATGCCCTAATTTTCATGGCTTTTCATCTACTCTGCTTTGAAACTGCACGCTTCACTTTAAGGTACTGATTGTGAGCTCATACTCGTCTGATGGTTTGTTAGTAAGGCCTTGTTCCAAGACCTGTACACATCACAATCTCTTAGATCAAAGGAATCAATGAATTTCATAATTAACTTACTCACATTTTACCAAAGATTGTGCATGAATTCCACAACCATTTTGATTCTAGAGAAATTACTTCTGCAGCCATTTAGAATTTGAACATCCTTGTTTGAAAATAACCACGTTCCTTATCACATCCTGGTCAATACAAGATTAAGCATATAAAATCATAAAAATCATGTATCATGACTTCCAAAGTCATTTATAATTTGAGAATCCTTGTTTGCAAATAACTATGTCCCCTACAACATCTTGCTCATTACAAGATTAAACATATATAATCATATAAATCATGTATCATCCATAAATCATAATTAACCATATGTTCCACATAACCATGATCATTCATGGATCTACGTGTCTCAATCTTGAATCAAAATCCATGTCATACACCTATTGCCAAACTAGGACACCAAAAGAGAAAACATCGATAATATTCTCTTAACCAAAATCAATTCTTATACTCACAACCATAGATATTATCCTAAGCACACAACAACTAGGTGACCCAAACCAAGTCTATAGAATATAATCATGTACATAAGTTTCTCACGCATAATATTATATCATTATATCAAAATCACCCTCTCTAAGTGTCATCAAAGCTATCTCACCAAGAAGGGACACTACATACTCCCCCTCTTGGGCTAAACTTGGCCCGAAGTTTTTCCTATAGTCATAAGATACTTATTTATGTTTGATTCTCCTATCACTAAGGTGTTAACCTTATTTATATGTATTTGATATATTTTTCTTCATGTCAAACCATAGTTTATTGTTTTCTAAATTGGAAGCAACTCCATGAAAACCGAAACATACCATTCTTAATCAAGTATAAAATATATACATGCCATATTAGGCATGTTTCTATATAAAATTCCAAATATTTCTATATCAAAACCAGCCATACAATTTATAGTACCATATCAAAATACTATTTTATGTAATTGATATGACATCTAATTAAGATATCTATAATAATTTGATATTCTACATGTTCTTCTTTTTCATAGTCTACATGAATCCTACATGTGTCATATTCTTGGTTCTATAGTACGTTGAGCTTGCCAAGCTATAAATAGCTCACACATTGGTTGTAAAAAAACAATAATGGTCCATCCCATCTCACAATCAAATTTGCATACAAGAAGCATAAAATCATCCACATACAATTGCCAGTGAAACTATGCAACAAAACATGATGTCATATATAAAACCCACTCTTACATCTCACTTAATTTATGTCTTCTCAATCCAAGTTTCCCCTTTTCATTCCATAAGACATTCTTGCAATAAAAATCTTTAGGATCTACCTATAGTTTTTACGAAATGCTTACTCTTTAGGAAAAATCACAATTTTAGGTTTAAGACACCAATTTTTTTAACTAACAAGCTAAGGTTCCATACAGTCCTCATTGACCCACTTTTTTATTATAGACCATTCCTTTGATTCCCATAATCTTCATTATTATTCACTTATCTTACTTTACAATCAATTATGAATGATTCAGTTAGAAGATATTCATTCCAAAAATAATTAAATATATCTTTTCGAAAGTGGCTTGTAATCAAGTACAACTTCTGTAATTATACAAATACAATATCCATATTATTGAATCTATCTTGATAACTATAAGTCAACTTGTTTTCCCACTATAAAATCACTTGTGATTTCTATTCAATAATTAATCAATCCATTTGGTTTCACGTCTTATTCCTTACTATTAATACATACACACACAAAAAAACAAGTTATTAAAACCATACATTTCTCAAATTATGAAGAATCTTGTGGATTTTAAATAAGATTTAGACTACCATAAAGATATTCCTAGCTTAAGGATTAGGTTTTTTTTTTATACTACCTCTCAAAAGATTATAACCTTTTGCAAGATTAATAACTACTCATACAACTACACATCCAAGAAAAAAAGTCCTAAATCCTTCAATCTCTTCCATTCCACATATAATACAATCATCTTAGGCTTCTAAATCATGCAAGAATTCCAATTCATCAAAATGTGATCTCACTCTCCTTCAATTTCTCCCTCAAAAAAAATCACTTCTTGTAAAACAAGAACTCAACTAAGATTTTCATTAATCACATACCTTTTTCTTTAAGTTCAAATAAAACAAAGTTCTCACCACATAAAATGTTTATCTTCTAAACATGTTATTCTCTTAACTATTTACGTGTTAATCAAATTCCAAGAAAGTAGTTCATCAAGTTCATAAAAAATATGAATTTTGACTCGATCACCTAACTAGAAATAGTTTAGAGCAGTTCATGAGTTCAATCCTCATAATTTCTCTAATTAATTTGGTTAAATATAATTCAACCAATATTCAACTGACAAAATAATTAAAGAGACTATTATGGATTTCATATACCTAATTTTTCTTGAGCCAATAGAAAAGATATTTCATCAACTTATCACAATAATATTTTTCTATGTTTCAATCATTTGAAAACGATTTTATTTCTACCTAAATCCAACACATACAAAATAATTAAAATACTAGAGGATAGATACCTAGTTCACACTTGACTCCATATATTAAAATCAATTATTCCAAACATTCTAAACCACCTAATGGTGTTCAGTATACCAATATTAGTATCTTCATTTGTAATAAAAATAAAATAATGAATTTAACTATCAAGATAATACTTGTTACAAATCTCTATCCATTTAACTTTAATTACACATAATCAATCCTCCTTAATCATGTCTATGAAATTTCATCAAAATATTTTTGTTCATTCTAATGAGAAGAATTACTTAGCTCATAGATATATGTTAATATGGATTCCACACCCACACCTTACCTCATTACTTAGCTCATAGATATATGTTAGTATGGATTCCACACCCATACATTTGTTCATAAATATATGCCAATATGGATTCCACACCCATAGAAAATTTATGGAAAACATAACCTTCAAGTGTTCCTTCAAATGGCTTCCACAACCCTTCATGCACCAATCATTTAAGCCTCTTATTTATTAGGAAGGTCATACCTTAGCCTAGTATTTGAGTAATTTGAAGTTATTTACTGCAAAAATTCAACCCAAACTACACAAAGTCATGTCAAAGAAATCATAGGAATTCCATTCTTACTCATTAAGAATGTATTCCCAAATCATATTTAAACACATCAAATTAATGCACATACATTACTCTTGAATCTACATTCACAGTTAA
The DNA here is from genome assembly GCA_031772625.1 of Pinus tabuliformis. Lineage (NCBI taxonomy): Eukaryota > Viridiplantae > Streptophyta > Pinopsida > Pinales > Pinaceae > Pinus > Pinus tabuliformis. The sequence goes on along the minus strand of CM062819.1, from coordinate 1,228,999,347 downwards.
AAGTGACATCCTTCAAGGTAGTAGCTATTAAGTTTCAATTAGTGTAGGTAAGAAAAGAGTCAAAATACAAGGAAATGGAGCCGGGGAGCACGATGAACCCACCTTCAAGCACAATGCCAAACGAGGAAGAGGGCAATCAGGTGAAACCTATGGAAGAAGAACCTGAGAGCATCGACCCGAATGGATTGAACATTCTAGAGCTGGAGTTAGCATGCAAAACAAAAACCTATGACAACATCACTGAATCCCAACTCAATAAGCTGGAGGTAGTCATTTCCAGAGCTTATCAGCAGCAACAGCTAGGGATTCAACCCGGAAGCCAATGGAATGGAAGCCAACCCCCAAAAGAATCAAAGAAAAGAGGAAGGAAAACAGATCTGCAGAGAACCAGTGACATCCTTCAAGGTAGTAGCTATTAAGTTTCAATTAGTGTAGGTAAGAAAAGAGTCAAAATACAAGGAAATGGAGCCGGGGAGCACGATGAACCCACCTTCAAGCACAATGCCAAACGAGGAAGAGGGCAATCAGGTGAAACCTATGGAAGAAGAACCTGAGAGCATCGACCTGAATGGATTGAACATTCTAGAGCTGGAGTTAGCATGCAAAACAAAAACCTATGACAACATCACTGAATCCCAACTCAATAAGCTGGAGGTAGTCATTTCCAGAGCTTATCAGCAGCAACAACTAGGGATTCAACCCGGAAGCCAATGGGATGGAAGCCAACCCCCAAAAGAATCAAAGAAAAGAGGAAGGAAAACAGATCTGCAGAGAACCATTGAGATCGGGAGGCTCCTGCTAGACTCTGGAAGGTATGCGAAATTGACAAAGTATTACAAACCCACTGCAAATAGTGAACCATGAAGCTAGTCTCCTGGAATTTAAGAGGGCTCAACAGCCCAGGGAAACTAAGAATGCTAAAAAACATGATTAAAATGGAGAAGCCACAAATATGCTTCCTCCAGGAAACAAAATGTAACAGTAATACCTTAGGTAGCATCCTCACGAAGGCATGGCCAGGTTGCCGCTCAGTGGCAGTAGACGCATCTGGAGCATCAGGGGGGTTAGCCATTGCATGGAATGAACAAGCAATAGATCTCTCAGATTTCCACGCCTCCCACCATCTAATACAGGCGGCTTTTCACATTCTGGGCACGAATGTTCATGGCAACCTCTCAAATGTGTACTTCCCACAGGACACAGGGAGCAAAATAGCACTTCTAAATACCATAGAGGCACTGAACAACAACAGAAGGTACCCTCTATGGATTGTCGGGGGAGATTTCAACATGATCACAAAGCTAGAGGAAAAGAAAGGAGGGAGGAACAGACTGGAACAAGAAACCAACCACTTCAAGAACTTCATACAAAATGCCTCCCTCATAGACATGCCATTCTGCAATGGCACGTTCAGCTGGAGCAACCGCAGAGCTGGAAAACACCAAATCGCCTCCAAACTCGATCGCATCCTCATCTCAGATAATGCGATTCATTTGGGAGGAGATTTTTCAGCAGCTATACTTCAGCACACGGGCTCGGACCACTGGCCGATAGCTCTTCAATGGCAACGACCTGGGGATCAAACGCGCAGACCCTTCCGCTTTGAAGGTTTTTGGATCACGCACCCTGAGTTCAAAGACTTTGTAAAATCCATATGGACCTCCTTCACTCCTCCAGAGGGATCCAAGATGTATCAATTTCAGCAGAAGCTCCGGTACCTCAAAGGCCACCTAAAGAGATGGAACAGAGAAACCTTTGGAGACATCTTCAAAGCTCAGCAATCTCTCAACTTGGAACTAACAGACCTCCATCAGAAGATAATCACAGAAGGGCACACTGAAGGGACTCTAGAACAGGAAAGGCGCATCCATAGTCAGCTTCAGGACAGGCAGAAGCAGGAGGAGGTATACTAGAAGCAAAAATCCCGAATAAGATGGTTGAAGGAAGGAGAGCGCAACACCAAATTCTTCCATAGAACCACAATACAGAGAAGAATGCATAATAATATCCCATTCATCCAGAAGCAAGGAGGAGAAAAGCTAGAAAAGCATGAGGAAATAGAAGCAGAATTACGTAATCACTTCAATCAGATACTACAGGAGCCCGAAGGAGACAGGAGAATAGCAATCGAAAAAATCACTAGCAACGTGCCCAGAATCGTCAAGGAAGAACACAATGAGCTTCTCCTTCGCCCAATATCGCCTCAGGAGGTAGATGAAGCGATGTTCCAGCTCAAAGAAGGAAAAGCACCAGGGCCCGACGGATTCACATCCACGTTCTTTCACACCTTTTGGGAGCTGATCAAACAAGAGGTTTGGCAAATGGTGGAAGAATCGAGAGCCCTCCACTGGATGCTACCAGCTCTCAACACAACGTTCATAGCCCTGATCCCTAAGGAGAAGGAAGCCATCACGCCTGACAAATACAGGCCGATTGCTCTTTGTAATGTTATATACAAAGTCGTTTCTAAAGTAGTAGCCAATCGGCTGAAGCCTCTGCTACCGTTGCTCATATCTCAGGAACAATCAGGCTATGTGGAGGGCAGACAAATTTTGGATGGCATTCTTCTCACGCATGAAATCATCCACTCCCTCAAGCAGTCCAAACAGGCAGGTATGCTCCTTAAACTAGATCTTTCAAAAGCTTTCGATAAACTCAGCTGGACCTTTATACAGCAAATGTTAAAAGCTTTTGGTTTTAGCGCTATGTGGATTCGATGGGTTATGAGTCTGATAAACTCGTCTCAGTTCTCCATCCTAGTAAATGGCATCCCTTCAAAGCCTTTCAAACCTTCAAGGGGAATCAGGCAAGGGGACCCCCTATCCCCCTTCCTTTTTGTCCTCATGGCAGAAGGACTAGGACGTCACATCAAACAAGCTCTCCAATCTCATCATCTCAAGGGCCTTTCCATTCACAACTCCCCAGCCACCTCACATCAGCAATTTGTTGATGATACCATGCTTTTTGGCTACCCTTCAGCCCAGGAAGCTGCCCGCCTCAAATCCTTGCTCACTGACTTTGCTGAAGCTTCAGGCACGAAGGTAAATTGTACCAAATCGCAGATTTTCTTTTTTCATACGCCTCCACTTGTAAAATCTGCTATCATTCGCATCCTGGATTCCCCAGCGCCTCTCTCCCCTCAAAATACCTTGGAGCCCCTCTTACAGCCTCAGCTCTAAAGCACTCCGCTTGGCGCACTCTCATAGAGAAAATGGAATCCCGGCTCAGCTCTTGGACTCATAGATCTCTCAACCTAGCTAGTAGAGTGGTGCTCATTAAATCTGTCCTCCAAGCCATGCCGCTGTACCTATTTTCAATTCTTGCAGCCCCCAATTGGGCCCTGAAGAGAATTAGGCAGCTTCAACGCAGCTTTCTCTGGGGAGGAACAGCAACCAATAGGAAATGGGCCCTGGTCAAGTGGCCAACAGTATGCCAGCCAAAAGAAAAAGGAGGTATAGGGCTGAGGGATCCGGAGCACAGTAATGCCATCATGAGCGTAAAAATTTGGTGGCACTGGATTACTAATCCGGAAAAGCCTTGGGCCAGAATCTGGACAGCTAAATATGCTAACAACAGACCCCAGGAGGAGCTCATCCGGTTCATCCCCTGGGAGAAAGGCTCGCTTGTATGGAACGCGGCCAAACAGCACTACCACTTAATACAGCAACACAGCTTTTGGGAAGTGAGAAATGGTCAAACAGCAAGGTTTTGGACAGATGCTTGGAATCAGATGCCAAAGCTCATTCACACCCTCCATTTACCTTTGGAACAAGTCAGGCAAGAGCAGCAGCAAGAAAAGATCCACAACTACTGGGGGCCAGAAACGGAACATGGATTCAGGAAGTGGAATCATGGAAATCAATGGGCCACTACCACATATGTGCAGAATACAGGGGTTCTAGAGAAGGAGCTGGATAAAAGAAGAATCCGATATAATGAAGCAGCCGACATCCTGAGATGGGGATATCTCCCAAAAGGTGACTTCACTACTTCAGAAGCTTATAAGATACTCTGTAACAACAATATCCACCCTGACCCCATTTGGAGCAAAATATGGAGCTTCGGTTCATGGCCCAAGATCTCCTATTTCTTGTGGCTAGTCAGTCACAAAAGAATCCTCACTTGGGATAAATTAAGAAGAAGGAATTTTCATGGACCCTCGCGATGCCCCAACTGTGGCCAAAATGAGGAAACGCTTCAACACCTCTTGGATACCTGCCCCCTAGCTAATCAACTATGGGAAAAGGCGGGCTTCAGATGTCAAAAAAGATGTAGAACACAAGACGACATCACTGAAACACTAAGACACTGGCCGCAGAACCTTTATAAGAGTGAACTCCTCAATTGCTTATGGAATTTGCTACCGGGCCTCATATCCTGGAGTATATGGAAAGAAAGGAATAAGCGGATCTTCAAAAATCAAAGCACAAGGATTGAGGAGGTCTGGATCAAACTATGTGGGAACCTGAATGAAACGCTGAACCTCCAATCCTGGACAAGGGAAGATTTTCCCTCTCTGGATAATGAGAAAGGTATATTAAGCAACTGGCAATTGAACATCCCTCAATCCCAACATGGGAATAGTATCTCCACTAGCAGTGATTCAAGCAAAGATACCTGGAGTGCCCCACCTAAATACTCTTACAAGCTCAATTTCGATGGAGCCTCCAAAGGCAATCCCGGAAAAGCAGGCTTTAGAGGCATCCTCAGAAATCATGAAGGCACACCCTTGAAAATATTTTTGGGATCTCTGGGCTGGGATACAAACAATTCAGCGGAAATAGAAGGACTTTGGCAAGGGCTCCTCCTAGCTGAAAACCTCCAATTGCAGCCCTTGATTGTGGAAGGAGATTCCCAGATTCTTATAAACATGGCCAAAAAAATGCAGAATGGCTCTCAAGTGAAAAAAATCACAAACAGTTGGCGACTGGCAGCATGTTTAGAAGCAATTGAACAAGCCCTACGCAGCAACAGGGCAATCTCTTTTTCTCACACAAAAAGAGAAGGCAACAAAGTCGCCGACCTTCTTGCCAACATAGGGGCAGACCATAAACATACACTCCTCACAGGGGGCCCAACAGTGATCTCAGACAATGCTCAAGCCCAGGAACTGGACAAGCTTCTCCAAAATGACAACGCCTACCCGGATGCGGGTGCCACGCAGGGGGAGGATAGTACGCCACATGGTCTACATGGGCGGGCTCAAGCTCAAACTTGGAATTAAATGCTCCACGCCGCCCTGGTGGGCAAGCGTGAGAGCTAGAGATCGAGGGGACGGCCATTTATGGAAGCAGCTGCGCTCCATACACTGTGGCAGAGGCGAGTTATGGCTCACCAGAACCAATGCATACCATTGCAGCATAAGACTGGAGAGAATTGGGAATGTTTGTCTGTTCGATTTGTGGAGGAGGGTCTCTGTGCGTCAAGGCTCAGAGCGCAGGCACGAAGACTCCCTCTGGTTCACGGAAGCGGTGAACGGGCAGCAAAAGGGATTGCAGGTAGTTTGGAAACCATGGCGCCGAGACAGAGGCCCTTCAGTCGTCGCGGTACAGGACGAGGCGGAACCTCACGCCCCCCGGTTAACCCGTCTTCAAATTGTTGCCGCTGTCTGTGCCACAGGGTGGAGGAAGCCAACCCCATCCAGTCGCAGCAATTTCTGGATGCCAGACCGCAGGACCCAAGAGCTGCCCCGCTACCTGCGTTTGGCACAACGATTTTCTCTTTCAGCAACGCCCAAGGTAATTCCAGCATTCAAGCTCATGTTTCAGTATTATTCATGGAAGAGGCGAAAGAAGAAGGGGGGGAGCAACCCAGTGCCCCAACTCATCCTGCAGAGAGCTCCAAGGCTGCTGAGGAAAAAGCTGGGGCACAATCTGAGCCAGGAGCTGCTCCACCAGCCTCTCAACCAGCACCAGCGAAAGGCAAAGCCAAGTATGACTGGGGACCCCCACCAGAAGGCGAATACTGGATTTACCCGGAAGATTCGGAAGAAGATTCGGATGAATAGATGCTGGCTCAAGCAAGTTTCAGTCCTCAGCCCGAGCTCAGGTTTTTTTGTTAACTGCTTCCCCTATCAACAATGCTTAATGTCAGGCGTGAATAGTTTTGTTTGGTTAGTCAATTATGTTGTTCAATGCATGTCCATTCCCCTGCGAGGGACTCTGATGAATTTCTTCAACTTCTCTCTTTTGCCCCTGCGTGGGATAGACATTTTCGTTTTGTTTGGTTTTCAAAGTTCCACAGCTCTGCGTGGGCTTCCAGCTTCAGTTGTGGGTTCAATGATATCACCCCTGCGTGGGCGCTTAGTTACAAAGGAGAATGCCCCTGCGCGGGTAGATGTCTTAGTGAATCTCTATGATCCAGAGTGCCACCCCAGGCCTCTGTCGACTTGTAAACCTGGATGTAATTGCTTGCTGTTGTTACTGTAAATAATAGAAGTAGCGTAGTTTCAACGATAAAAAAAAGAAAAAAGAAAAGAGTCAAAATTAACATGAAAAACTCAATCATCATGTTAATTGAATATTGGCCTTACACTTGTTACACCTGCTCAAAGAATACACACCAAGGCCATCATACAATAGTTTAGATTAGGCTAACATTTTTATTGGTAGATACAATTTCAACTAGTAGAGATGGCTAGTAGGCACATATCACATTGATAATGATGCATTAAACATATATGCAACCATGCATCCACTCCACATATCTCACTCACCCATTGAAAATCAAACCATTCACATGCTTGGGTTTAACCCCAACTTTGCAAGCACATCTTTTCCCAACATGTCTTTAAGTCCTTTATCATATTTCTTATCATTTCTCTTAACAAAAATATAAAGGAATATAAGAAGCCATTCTTTTTCTTTCACGAGTTTCTAAATGGCATAATAATAATAATATCCTTTATGCAACCAATATGCTTCCAAGTCAACATAGACAATAATTCAACATGCATGAAAAATAACCATTTATGCATCAACCTACAAGCAAGAATATTAGCCCATTAGGCCCTAGTGTTTTAACCTAGCTCCGATACCATATATAAGGTCCCGCCTTACCAACCATCAATAGTATAGAGAAGTAAAGGTCACATTGAATAATATTACTCATTTTTTTTTTTTGGTTTACTCATAATATGACTAACTTAGCTATCATGTAATCATGTTCCTTCAACTATTTCAATGCAAGAATATAACATAAGAAGTCAGAGATAACTTTCCCTTAATATCACCAAATATATTGACCCAACAACATTTAAAAATTCGTCAATTAAAATTCTGAATCCCAATTATTAAGCTAATGCCTCAATCGTGATAATTTTATAATGAATGTTGCAGCAAGAGAAATTAATGTTACCAATTCAGAAGCATATTATTTTTCAAAATGTGTCAAGTAAATCAATGGACTTGCATAAATTGGGCACAAATAGTTGGTTTCTACAGTCATTGAAGCACAAGAATGCACCCATGAATACATGCCATTCATACAAAACTTATTATGCTCATTTTCACAAATTCCTACAGAATTAGTCATTGTAAAATTGTTTCCAACAACAACCATTTTTTAAATGAAGGCTTTAGATAATAAAAGTAACACCTACCTTATTCCCTATTCACACTTCAACAACTTATTGAATTCATTTTCACATTCATACAAAAACTTGTAGACATAGGAAGCTACATCCATTAAATAATATATTCATAAATTTTCTAGTGCATAAAAGCTACAATAAGTAGGACATTTACTCTAACAATTTGTATGCACAAAAACTACATCCATTGAAGTTTTTACAAACACTTTGCAAGCATGCAATCTATATCAATTGAGGCATTTTAACAAACACTTTGCAAACATGCAATCTACAGCGATGGAGGCATTTTGTCAAACACTTGGAAGCCACAATCTCTTAAGGAAATTTGACAAGAATATAAGATTCTCCCTCAACCTATTTAGCTCATAAAATTTATATATTAATTCTTCAAATGAAAAAATATTAAAACAATGAATAAATCATCTTATTCTTTCACCAAAACTTGACAACAGGCACACAAAGTTGGCAGCAACAATCTGTAAAATTGCCTAGATTTACAATTTGGGTTTTGAAAAGTGTATTTTTGGAATTAAATCCAGGGTTATAGGTCTTATGGCACATATATCCCCTGATGTTGTCCTGAATCGGTATGAAACCACGCATAAATGCATTTTTAAAAATTAGCAAATATGTTGACTCTAGGAATTTCATTTACAATTTTTGTCAAACAGATGGCATGCGAGCTTAAATATACAACTATGAAAAACAAATAATAACCTATAATTAAATTATAATTACTTATGTATTGTCTAAATGCCTTTTAAAATCATTTCATCCACTACAAGTGAACTGAAGGGCTTTGATATTCATCAGACATTATTTTCATTCAATCATTTCTACAAATCCATGGCAAGCATCTTGAACTATCGCAATACATAATGATTGAAAATTACCTCAATGATTTTCTTTAAAACTCTTGTCTTCCATCTTGTTTTTTTTTTAACATTTTTATTTCAACGACTGATCTAGTGAATCCTCCCGGTATATTTTAGGTATGCATCCATTTTCTGCTCTGGTAGGTTGCAACTTAACACTTATTCATGCATAATGATAAAAATAATAATAACATTTCTCATTCACAGATTTTGTCAAACACTTTGCAAAATATCCTGAAACCCTTTCTAAAACATGTCTCTAATTACATGAAACAAAACCATAACTCATGAACTCTTACCCAAGTCCTTTGTAATTTCATTATTTCCATTACCTTCAACAATATTTGTCTTTCCTTTCTCAAATGGTACAATACCAATGTTAGTACAATAGAATAAAAATTAATAATTCCATAACATCTTGAGATCTAAACATCCATTCATATAGACCACTCTTAGTCTTCATTTTCAACTATCCAATAAGATTCCAAATAACATAAGCTTAAACAAAAATTAGATTCTTACAATAATTTAAATTTCTACTTTTTATTTTATGCTAAAGCTATACTATAATTTTAGGACAATAAAAATTATACCTGAAGAGATATTCAACTCCAATCGCTGAGAATATGATCCATCTTTGATCCCTTAACCAACTCATTTGAACCATCTAGTTTTCCACCCAACCATATCCAGGGAGAACTTCTCCCCCTGGAACCCCCGAGCTGTAAGAGCTCACAAAAAGTACCAAAATATAGCAGTAGAGAGATATCCAAGGCAAGTTGAGGAAGATAAGTTTCACTTCCTCCCAACACCACTCATGGTCAGCTCCACTAGGTAGAGCTACATAGTAATTTAGTTTAGGAATTTCAAAATCATTTCGAAAGAAATTGGCTACTCTCCAAGTCTCTCACTCTCATAATATTTTTCAAATCTCTCCAACTCTTGGTATCACAATGCACCTCCCTCTCCCCCTAAGTGAGAATACATGAGACACATATATAGGAGGAGCAACAAATTCTTGTCATAAAGGAGGAGTAATATGCATGCCTTGTATTCCATTTATAGGAGTGTAACTCATTCCATTAAGGAGAGGTATGCATGCCTTAGTTAAGGAGACTGTAACTTATGCATTAAAGAGAGTGTAAGAGGAATATTTTATGACATGTCTTTAATGTGTACGAGGAATATTTTATTACATGTCTTTAATTTGTAAGAGGAATATGTCATTCTTTGATGAGTGCATAAAATAGAGTGTAATGTATTATTTAAAGAGAGATATTTACATAAAGCCATGAGAGTCATCATGGAGAGAGGTGTGAAGTGATTAAGGAGATGAAGGTGACTTGTAATTCCCTTTTAATAATAATATCATAGTCTCATAAAAAATAATAATAATATTAATAATATTGAGTATTAAGTCGAGATTGAACTATTAGGATTGATTAATGATAATTTAAGTGATTTTCCTTCAACTATACTTGATTGCCAATTTTTGCAAGGTGATTTAGGATTTTTGGAAAGTCATGCTTGAGATGCTATGCATGAATTTCTATTTTTAGAAAGTCACTCTAGGATTGTTAGAAAATAGCTTGTATTAAGGAAATCCGTCCCTGAGCTTCCCATGAGTGGTATTTTTATTCTGGGGAATAGGGACTCTGCACCGGTATTGCATGCATCCCCATGCTTTAGTATATTGAGGATTCCGCGCCCTGATCTACTCTAGAGATCCAATATTCCACACCTTGATTTTTTTAAATATTTATAACTTCGCGCCCTAAACATTTTATTATAGACACAAGACTCCAAATTTTTATATTTCATGGATTTAGGACTTCGTTCCCTAATTTCCATTAGGGGAATCTTGAGGTCTAAAATGGGCCTCCTAAGGAAATTATAAAATAATAGTGGAAATAATAAAATAATATTAGTTTACATCATCAAATTTTAGAGGGAAAAAAGAAAAAACTATTTTTTCAACTCGTATTTTCAACTTATCTCCATATGGGTTTACTCAAATTTTGGGTGGAAACACTCATTGGATTCAGAATTTGGTTCCTCATCCAAGGAGTACCCATGTTGCATACTTTCTATGGACCTTTCTACATGAAAAAAGAGAAATACATTAAAAACATGATTGCAATCACGTTTTTCATGTATTTCTCATTTTTCGTGTAGCAGGGTCCATCGAAAGTATGTAACATGGGTACTCCTTGGATGAGGAACTAAATTTTTCATCCAGCACGTACTCCCACTTGAAATTTGAGTAAAACCTTAGGGAGATAAGTTGAAAATATGAGTTAAAAGAAGTAGTTTTATTATTTTTTAATATTGTTAAGTTTTTTACTCCAAAAATGGTGAATCATCCCACATGGTTGACATCATCATCTTGAATCCTGTTGGTCCTTATAAATTTTATTTTGGCTGTACATTTTTCTTAGGAGGCCCATTTTAGACCTCAAAATTCCCCTGATGCATGTCTTCTCATATACCATGCTTTGAAACTTCGTGCTTCACCTTAAGGTACTAATTATGAGCTCATACCCATTTGATGATTCATTGGTAAGGCCTTGTTCCAAGACCTGCACACATCACAATCTCATAGATCAAAGGAATTAGTGAATTTCATAATTAACTTATTCACATTTTACCAAAGATTGTGCATGACTTCCACAGCCATTTTGGTTCTAGAGAAATGACTTCTGTAGCCATTTAAAATTTGAGCATCCTTGTTTGCAAATAACTATGTCCCCTGCCACATCTTGCTCATTACAAGATTAAACATATATAATCATATAAATCATGTATCATCCATAAATCATAATTAACCATATGTTCCACATAACCATGATCATCCATGGATCTATGTGTATCAATGTTGAATCAACATCCATGTCATACACCTACTACCAAACTAAGATACCAAAAGAGAAAACATCGATAATATGCTCTTAACCAAAATCAATTCTTATACTCATAACCATAGATATTATCCTAAGCACACAACAACTAGGTGACCCAAATGAGGTCTATAGAATATAAGCATGTACATAAGTTTCTCACACATAATATTATATCATTATACCAAAACCACCCTCTCTAAGTGTCATCAAAGCTATCTCACCAAGAAGGGACACCGCAAATTACAAATTAACCTTATATAAATATAAAGACTAACATGACCAAGATTTGTAGTCATAGGACCCTAACACCTACTTTATATAACTTCATTCCTCATGTTTTCCAAGTAGTGTCGCTCGTATCTCCAATATGGGTTCTCCTAATTTCATCTCTTACTCATTTGATTTTATAGAAATAATCACAAGATGCCTTTTGGGTATGTGATTCTCTCCTAACATCACACATCTAGGGACACCTATTTTTATGCCATTTGTGTCCTTTGCGATAGTGAAGTGTTTTTTATTTTTTAACACATCACAAATCGTTCAAAAGACGACCTATGCAGGTCAAAACATGTAAGGAAATGTTTTAATTATAATAAAAAAATTCATTGGTCAAGTTTCAATTTGACAACTAGAACACTACACTACTATTCATTTATCCAACATGTAATTGCACTCTTATATTTGGAAAAAAATTCAATCATTGTTGGAACATGAATTTGGAAATTTCCCCAACCCATTTATGAGATAGTCATGTCTAGACGATTCTTAGTTGATTGGAACCAATGCTAAGTGGAACAAACTCATTCAAATTAAGGGTGTTTATCCATACTTGGATTTCTTACATTGACATGGATGGGGTTCAACATTCAAGGTTGACTTTGGACCCAATAAAATTTATAAATAAAGGCTATCACCAATTATTTCAACAAGTTAACCAGATATTAGCATTAGGTTGACCAAGCACCTCAAGGATTGAGGTGCCCAATTGCTCTTCTTCATGTTATGGTGCCTAGTTTCCCCCTTCATCTAACCATTTAATAAGGGCAACAATTATTATTGAAATTGCTTCATAATTAAAGAGAGTTCTTTGCTAACCATTGAGAAATATTTTTTTAATATTTTTACATCAATAATAATACAAAAAAGTCTTTTCCTTTCTCTTCAAATTAGTTGTTTTTTTGGTTTTTGATCCCACACTTTTCAAAAATAAAAATTAGTAACAAATGGTAACATTGTTTAGCTTGTCGTGCTAGTATTGTTTACATTGTTGTTTTTTGTGCATTATTATTGAGAAATAGAGTTTCCACTTAGATCCCCATCCTCCTATTATACTTTCAAGTCACTATTTCTATAAGGAGAGCTAGAACTTCAAGGTGTTGCTCTACCTCTCTAAATTAAATTAATTTATTTACTTGATTAAATATATTTATAGTGAGATGGTTGAAGTATTTATTTTATTGTTATGTATCTTATCTTTATTATAGCCACTTGAAGTGGGATAGTTTGGTTACTTAATAATAAATATCTTCATTATTGAATTACAATATTAATGTTTTTAATATTTTATTCTTATATATTTATATATTTTTAGATTTGATTAAATAAATATGTACAATTATATATATAAAATTACTAATAATTTAATTTATGTTATATTGAAAACAAATATTTAAAGACAATATTTTACTTAAATATAAATGATTTCTAATATTATATTATAAAATTAAAATTAAACAAATAAACAATACATTCACATGGTACAAAATCATTATCATGTGAATGGAGGCTAATTGACATGTTGTACAAAATCATGAACATGTGAATGGAGGCTAATTGATATGATGTGATCCTTCATATGAAGGTTGGTATGCAACTTTTTATCTTATATCTTATGTAATAGAAATTTAATTTAAACAAAGTATTATTGATAGAGGTTAATTGATATGCTCCAATCCTTATTATGTAGGTTGGAGTCTGTAATTTTTGTCTTCTATTATTTAAGATATTCAGCCAATATAAAATTTTGTTTTTAAAAAATATTAATTTGTTAATTAATTTTAAAATCTTTTTCCACTACTTTTAAAAATATACATCAACTTTATATCATTTACAAATTTTGTTGACTACTTCTAAAATATTTTGTTGACTACTTCTAAAATATTTTGTTGACTACTTCTAAAATATTTGTGAACTACTTTTATAATCTTTGTAATACTTAAATAAAATATTATTTTAAAAATAATATATAATAAGATATAAAATAATTTTATTTTGTTTAATTATATAATTTTTATAATAATGTATTTTGAAATTCATTTTCTTCCAAAGTTATTTATTTATCATATATTTTAAAAATATATATCCAAAATAAAATATTGTTTATAAATTAATCATTTAAAATAATAACAATTTATAAAAAATTATTTACTAATTTTAAAATATTTGTTATGTTTTTTTTCATTATTTACCTATTTCTATTTGAGTTTGATTTTTTACCTTTTAGTTTTAATTTTCAAATTAATCTATATTTTATTTTATATAATTTTATAATTAAAACTTATCTTGTCTTTATGATAATCTATGGCATTTATATAATATTTTAATTATTTCTTTTAAATTTATTTATAAATACTTTCTTTTATTTTAATCCTGTTGTTATATCACTAGCACAACGATATTTACCAAGGTAAATATGGTTGATATACACCGATAGATGTATAATAAGCATATATCAACCACATTAATAATTATTATGGGTATTTAGGATTATTAATAACTATATAAATATTAACAACCAGATTACTTATATATATTACTGTATAAATGTTATATTAATATTATAATAATTATATAGACTCCTAATATATATTAATTAATAATAAGAATAGCTCATAATAATATTAGATTTTTTTTATATTATTTAAATAACCTAATAATATAAAATTAATAATAATAATAATAATAATAATAATATTTGATTATAATATTATAATAATATTATATTATTATAATAATATACCAATATAATTATTATTATAATAATATTATAATCAATATTATTATAATAAGAACCATAAAAGACCAATTATTTATTATTTGTGATTCTTATATTCTTATATATTTATGATTATTATGTTTATATTATTATAATAATATAAACTCATAATAATATTAGTATTTTTAATTATTATTATTATTCTTAGGTTTTAGTATTTTTAATATTTATCTTAGGGTTTGTATACATAAGGTTAATTATTATCAGTATTTAGGATTATTAATAACTATAATTATATAAACTCCTCATATATATTAATTAATAATAAGAATAGCTCATAATAATATTATATTATCATTATATTATATAAATAGTTTAATAATATAAAATAAAAAAAATAATAACAATAACAATAATAATAATAATAATAATAATAATAATAATAATAATAATTGATTATAATATTATAATAATATTATATTGTTATTAAATTTTATAATAATATACAAATATAATAATTATTATAATAATAATATAATCAATATTATTATAATATTATTAGGAGTTTATATTATTCTTATTTTTCTTTACATCTGCAAAGTCCAAGGGAAATGAAGTATTTTGTTTATTATACATTGAAATGGCAAAAGAAAGAGGTGTAAAAGAATCGACCCCGATATAGGCAAGAATTAAATCAACTCATAATATAAGAAGTTATATGGAGTGGTCCCCTTATATATATATATATATATATATATATATATATATATAATGAAAATAAATCGCAATTGCAAAAGTGCAGTAGGTAGGTTATTACCATAGGAATCACCGATTCCTGATTGCGATGAGCAGTGCGGACCTGAAACGCATTTATATTTTCTTGTAAAGTCCTGATGGGTCCGCAGTTATATGTATGTACATATTAAAGATTGCTGATTGCAATTAATGGTGGCGGACCTGAAACATATTTATGTTATGTTTAAAAGCTCGACGGGTCCACAAGGTGTTGAATACATATGTTGGTGCATTCAATGATTGGCGATTGCGATATGGGTAAGCCAGACCTGAAACATATTTACATTATGTTTTAATAGCCCGATGGCTCCGTAAAACGTTGAATACGTATGTTGGTGCATTCAATGATCAGCGATTGCGATTTGCAATCGCGGGCTGGACCCGAAAGGTATATTCATTATGGTTGTAAGTCCTGTTAGGTCTGGCATGTTGAAAAGTCTTTTTATGATTGCACATTTTATATATTTCAATTATAAAGAGATTATAATAGAAATGATTACCGATTGCGATATGGGTAAGCTGGACTTGAAAGCCTATGTATTACGTTTCATGACTGTGGCGAGTCCGTCATATCAACGATATAATGTATATATATATATATATATATATATATATATATATATATATATATATATATATATATATATATATATGGGGAAACGCCGATTGCCGATTGCGATGAGGGGTATCCCTCAACAGTCGTGCTAACAATATTAAAAGTGGGAAAAGCACATTTTATGTTATATTTTCAAAAGCGTAGATACAAAGGATTTATATATAAATCCAATATTATTAAGGGTGCATAAAGGGTTGATTGCGATTGCGATTGATTGCGATTGCGATTGCGATGGTCTGAGATGTTCTGGTCATACATGTACTAAGCATTAAAGACCAAGTTTCCAGGTCCTTCATTTAAAGACACAACATATATTTAAGTGACAAATAAGTGATAGTAAATAATATTTATTAATGTCTTAAGCACAATTTCCCTACAGCCAGAAAGAGATTTATTTAAACATTTTTTTTTAAAGAAATATTAAACCCAAGGGACTAATATTATAAACCCAACGTATATAAACCTTAAGACAACTATTATAAACATTGAAATAAACATGATGGACCATCATTGATTTTCATATTGAGACAATCCTTATGACAATTCCATGTTGGACCATGGTTGACATCATAATAAACCATGTTTGACTTAGGAATAATAAACCCAAGCGATTCATATTATAAACCCAAGGGATTAATACTTAAAACTCGAAGGGATTATGAACCAAAGCGAATACTATTAAACAAAAGGGACTAATAATATAAACCTAAGGGAATAATAAACCCAAGGGATTGATATAATAAACCCAAAGGAATAATAAACCCAAGGGATTAATATGAAAAACCCAAAGGCATAATAAAACGAAGGGATTAATACTAAGACCCCAAGGGATTATGAACCCAAGGGAATAATATTAAATCCAAGGGACTAATATTATAAACATTAAAATACAAATGATCGACCATCATTGATTTACATATTGAGACAATTCCTATCACAATTCCATGTTGGGCCATGGTCAACATTATAATAAACCATGTTTGACTCGGAAATAATAAACCCAAGCGATTGATATTATACAACCCAAGGGATTAATACTAAAACCCCAAGGGATTATGAACCTAAGGCAATATTATTAAACAAAAGGGACTAATAATATAAACCCAAGGGAATAATGAACCCAAGGGATTGATATAATAAACCCAAAGGAATAATAAACCCAAGGGATTAACATAAAAAAACCTCAAGGGATTATGAACCCAAGGAATTATTCATATTAAGACAATCCTTATGACAATTCCATGTTGGACCATGGTCGACATCATAATAAACCATGATTGAATCACCAATAATAAACCCAAGCGATTTATATTATAAACCCAAGGGATTAATACTAAAACCCCGAGGGATTATGAACCAAAGGAAATACTATTAAACAAAAGGGACTAATCATATAAACCCAAATGAATAATAAACCCAAGGCATTGATGTAATAAACCCAAAGGAACAATAAACCCAAGGGATTATTATTTACTTTCATGGTGACACAATCCTTGTCACAATGTGACATTCAAGCATGGCTGGCTATGATTGACAATGGTTTACCATGATTGATATTATAAACCTAAGGGAATAAGAAACCCAAGGGATTGATATTATAAACCTAAAGGAATAATAAACAAAAGGAAAATACTAAAACCCCAAGGGTTTATGAACCCATGGAAATAATATTAAACCACCCATGGGACTAATATTATAAACCCAACATTGTTAAACCCAATTATAAACACTACAAACACTAAAATAAACCTGGTTTATTTTCATGGTGAGTCAATCTTTGTCAAAATGTGACATTCAACCAAAGAACTAATATTATAAAACCAACATTGTTAAACCCAAATATAAATACTACAAACACTAAAATAAATGTGGTTTATTTTGATGGTGAGACAATTCTTGTCACAATGCGACATTCAACCATGATTGACCATGTTTGTCTATGATTGACAATGGTTTACAATGATTGATATTATAAACCAAACACAATAATGAACCCAAGGGATTGATATTATAAACCCAAATGAACAATAAACCCAAGGGATTAATACTAAAACCCCAATGAACAATAAACCCAAGGGATTAATACTAAAAGACCAAGGGATTATGAACCCAATGAAATAATATTAAACTGAAGGGCCTAATACTATAGACCCAACAACATTGAAGCATGGGACTAATATTATAAACCCAACATTGGTAAACCCAAATATAAATACTACAAACACTAAAATAAACATGGTTTATTTTGATGGTGAGACAAATCTTGTCACAATGCGACATTCAACCATGATTGACCATGTTTGGCTATGATTGGAAATGGTTTACAATGATTGATATTATAAACCAAACGCAATAATGAACCCAAGGGATTGATATTATAAACCCAAATGAACAATAAACCCAAGGGATTAATACTAAAACCCCAATGAACAATAAACCCAAGG
Source organism: Pinus tabuliformis (assembly GCA_031772625.1). NCBI lineage: Eukaryota > Viridiplantae > Streptophyta > Pinopsida > Pinales > Pinaceae > Pinus > Pinus tabuliformis. The sequence goes on along the minus strand of CM062819.1, from coordinate 1,228,981,128 downwards.
GATTAATACTAAAAGCCCAAGGGATTATGAACCCAATGGAATAATATTAAACTGAAGGGCCTAATACAATAAACCTAACAATGGTAAATCCAAATGTAAATACTACAAACATCAAAATAAAGATGATTTACTTTGATGGTGAGACAATCATTGTCAGAATGCGAGAATCGATCATGGTTTACCATGATCGATATTATAAACCTAAGGGAATAACAAACCCTTGGGATTAATATGAGAAACCCAAAGGAATAGTAAAACGAACCGATTAATACTAAGACCCAAAGGGATTATGAACCCAAGGGAATAATATTAAATCCAAGGGACTAATATTATAAACATTAAAATAAACATGATCGACCATCATTGATTTACATATTGAGACAATTCCTATCACAATTTCATGTTGGGCCATGATCGACATTATAATAAACCATGTTTGACTCGGGAATAATAAACCCAAGTGATTGATATTATAAACCCAAGGGATTAATACTAAAACCCCAAGTGACTATCAGCCTAAGACAATATTATTAAACAAAAGGGACTAATAATATAAACCCAAGGGAATAATGAACCCAAGGGATTGATATAATACCCTCAAACGGATAATAAACCCAAGGGATTAACAATAAAACCTCAAGGGATTATAAACCCAAGGAATTATTAATATTAAAAAGTTGAAGAAGGAAGAAAACCAATAATTTGATATTATAAACCATTGGGAATTAATAAACCCAAGGGAAAAATATTAGAAATCTGTTGTGCTATACAACAACCCTCCCCATTTCAAAATTTTTATATAAAAATTTTAACAAGAAATGGGTCCCTTTTTTAATAAACATAGCTAAAATCAATAGTTCTAAATAATAAGTCTTTTTGCTATTAGGATAACTTCAATAACAATTGCATTTTCCAAAAAATCCATATGATACATGAAAATCCTCATGATGAGGTCCGATCCAATGTAAATGCGAAACAAAACCTTGTCATAAGATAAACTATAAATGAAACATATCGCATCGTGCACATCCTTTGGCTAAAAGATGGACTTAATGTTTCCTTTGGCATTCCCCGATGTGATAACACAATCGGAAAGCGCATATCGCAAATTTCTTAAGGAAACATTCCATGGGGTCATACAACTTTGCCGATGTGACAAGCCGATCGCAATCACGCATCGGTAAGGTCCCGAAACACATAACGAATGCCCATTTGAGATCCGCCGATGCGATTTCATCATCATAAATAAAGGCACGCTTTTCAATAAAGTGGAAATAGTACGGTTAAACGAATGCTTGCGGGTTTTAAGAGCATAAATCATTAGTAAATGAGAAATAAATGATTTATTGATTTCTTAAAGATTATCCCGCCTCCCTATGACAACTCACTCTTTATCGCAATCGGAGCTATACGAAGGAAATGACTAAAGCATAAAGTTGGGCCTATCGATCTGCGATATGCGATTATTGCTAATCATTGATTGGGAAAGTCACGATATTTACTTTAAAGAACTATTATTAATATGTGCGATGTGACATATCATTATGGCATTTAATGATCATGATTGGTAGTTGCCGAAATCATTAATAAAGCAGTTATGGTTGAATCCTTCAGGGATTTCATCCGTGGTAACATAATATATCAAATTCATATCCCTTATTGTGCTTAATTGCTGTTAATCTTGTGTATTGTGCATTATCTTGGAACATATTTTCTCCTCTATTACGACCATCTGTTTCTTTTGCAGAGAAAGTTTGAATTCATCAGTTCAGCAGAGATGTTGAAGAAATCAAAGAAAGTAAAGATTCCAGTCTTAACCAAAGAGGAACCAGTAGAGAAGGTCTTGATATGTGATACTACCTGTGTCGGCCTGGGCAAAGATTCATGGGAAAGCATATACGATTTATTGGAAGTTGAATATCCAGAAGAAATTAAAGAAGAAAAGGGAACAACTGATTCCACTGACAATTCAGAGAATACTCCCAAGGATTTGGCTAGCTCTTTTCTCCACAGAATAGCTGCCTGCGCCAGACCATTACCCTACAATGACTTAGTTAGATGGGTAATCGAGAGTATCAACATAATAGACAGAGCATTTTTTACGGCTGATTGAAGGATGTACAGGTCTCTCAGAGCAGAAGATATCAAAAAGATGTACCATTTGGCGGAACCGCAGAAGCATTACAACAAGGCATTTGTCGAAGCCTTTGCCAAAGAAAATGACATGGAATCAGATCCTATCAGGCAGTGGAGGCATTACCCAAACAAACACAAGCATGAATCATTAGGTATGTATTACGTTGACTCCTTAGCATCGCCTTACTTCTATGCTGGTGCTATGATATGCAGACTCTTTGGAGTCTCTGATTTCGCTAGGGTTTCAATTGAAATGGTTCCTTTAATGCAGGCAACGGTTAACTTGTATATCATGGATTAGGTAACCATTTTGTCTGATAAAATGGCCAACCATATCCTCAATTATAGAAGAAACAGGTTCATGACTACCGAGGTAATACCCCCGTTTTATATGAGTGCCTACATTATGGACACTATCTATTTCAATTCTAATTACCCCATTCTAGGTTGGAAATGGACTCCACAAGACCCAACCCCCATTCACATCTATCATAAGGAATTGTGGAAAACCCATTATAAAAACCATCTTTATAGAATCTGTCATGGTTTTGTCTTGCCTGTTCATTATGCTATATTCAATAAACCCGCTCCTTGGTTATCCAATGAAGCCACTGTCAACTTAACATCAATTGGTAATTGGTTTGGTGAAGAAAATTTCACCTACATTAGACTTTTTGGAAGCACTGCTGCTCCACATGTTCTCCCCTTATACATTCCCGATAAACTATTTGCTAGGGAAATAGCTTATCAAATCACAGAAGCAGGGATGTCCAGAAACCTAAAGGAATCCAAAAATAAAATGTGACCTTCATTCCCCCTCCCATGTGGTACTTTCACACTGCATGACTTCAAACATGCAGAGAAAGAAGAACAAAAAATAAAAGCACTAAAGTTAGCAATCATTCCAAAGAGGCAATATGATCCAAAAGCAATAGCCTATAACATCACCTCTCATGTCAAAATTGCCAAGTTTGAACATGAGAAAGATGATTATGATGATTTGTTCACCTTAGATGAGTTATTTTCTCAAGTAAAACAACTTGCGAAAATCAAATTGGGAGCAGAGGGAGTAGAAGCATTTCTAACGTTTAGAACAAGGAGGTTGCAAACTTTACCGATGGATTTATTAAATACCACCCAGAGGGAGTAGAAGCATTTCTAAAGTTCAGAACAAGGATGTTGCAAACTCTACCGATGAACTTATTAAATACCACCCTTATGCTGCAACATGAAGGCCAAAGTGAAGGAGAAACTACCCAGAAGATTCCTAAAAAGCATAAGAGCCCTGAAAGGCAGAGGAGAAAGCAAGGAACTAGTGAGATCCTTGATACTGATATAAATATTGATCCAACTTTAATCAAGGAGTGGGAGAAATTTGATATACTCATAAAAAACCCAAAGGACTCCCGAAACCTTACTACACGAAAACCGCCCACAGCACAACAGTCTGAGGTTATTAGTGTTTCGTTTGAAGGGACAAGCGGCCTACCCAGGATGCAGCAAGATATATAAATCATTCCCGAAAATCCCACAGAAGGGATTGTATTAAAAATAGAATAAATACCACCCCTTGATGTATTTTACAGTCCAAAGCACACGACTGTAGTTAAAAGACAGAGGAAAAAGAGGAAAACCAATCAAGGACATCTTTTAACTCCTAAGGACAAAATGATGAATGTGATATGGAAGTCAAAAGTCAATCCTTTTGAGGATTTAACTAAATTATCTCAGTATGTAGGGGCTTATACAACATCAAAAATGGACAAAGCCTCAGAGGTCAATAAACTAATCAGGGGTAAATATCAAAAGATCACTCAGCTTGAGATGCAATCGGTAGAAGAACAACAAAATATTAATCAACTAGAACAACAGCTAGCAGAACAAACGCAACAAAATCAGAAACTTAAAGAACAGTTTAGAGAAACAGAAAATTGATAAGCAGTCTCTCCAGAAAAACAGAAGTTGTCTGAAGAACTAAGTAGCCTTCAGATAGCGATTGAGTAAGAAAAGAAAGCCAAGGATGATCAAACTGCACAAGTACAATTACAGTTAGAAAAATACAAGGGTTATCCACAGGTTACTGAATTCAAAAAAGAAGCCTTGGAGATAACAAAAGCCTTGTCCCGACAATTGAACATCCTTTCCCATAATATATCATTGGTGACCCGTTGTGTGACATCTTTGCATCATTGATTGAGAATGCAGCTGACAAAAGATTGGAATTGGAGAAAGCAGATGAAAAAATAACAAAATTTCTTTCCTGGCAAAATTCAGAGGAAGGAATGGTTGCAAATCTGCAAAAAATACAAGAATCACACAAGGAAATCCTATTTTCGGAATGGGAATCTCAGTTAATGAAAGACGAAAGAGAAACCTCTAGAGCCAGAGCTACAATGAATGGTGTAATCGAATTAGTAAATAACAGTTTACATATGTATACTTTGTTTTCCAATTGCTCTCTAGGTAAACTCTCAAAAGCAAAGGCACTGGAACACTATTGGAGACAGGAGCTGGAAAGTAGAGAAAAACAGATCGGAGAACTTCAAAACTTGACATGGGATGCATTCTGGTTTCTTCTAGTCAAGCCTCATAGCCAGCAGATAGCCATGAGATGCCTGTCTGACGCAGTCAATTGCATGGTTCCCGAACTCTCCGATGCCACCTATACAACCCAACTACATTCTAGGATGAGTCAGCCTTCGAAATCCAACCAACGCTAGCAATTTGTGCGCTGCAAGCACAAGAGAAGAAGTCAATTCAATGAATTAGTTCAACCGCCATCACACTGCTATTTTATACCAAATCCTAGATTTTCATGTCATAGTTTGAATAGCTTATAGCAATTTTTGTTGATAGTAGTTTTTATTTTTATTATTTAAGACCCTTTCATGTATTTAGAAAGGGTCCTCAATTTGTATAAAATTTTGACTTGGGAAGTTGCACTACTATACTTCTAAATATCTTTTTTACCAAAAACTGCATCAAGGTTTCACATTTTTATCAAGAAGCTTTTTCAAGACTTGTACTTTTGCATCTTCTGGAGGTTTTCTCAAATAGCAAAGTGGAATCAAATGTTGTTCACATCGGAAGGATTCAAATGCATGTGGTACTTCTATCACTATTTTTATCTTATTTCCTTATGTGAATGAACACTTCTTTAAAAATTGCTATTGTTGATATATGTATTTTTTCTTAAATAATTATTTATCATATCATTTCTGAAGATTGAGAATTGTTATATTTCAAAGGATATATGTCAGCGACATATATATATTTTGATGAATGCGATAATGTTTTTATAATTACTTTGTTTAATTTCTTTAAAAAAGTAACCATTATATGAATGCATCTTTCTATTTGATAAGTAAGCCATCTATATGATTATTTGTATTTTAGGAATAATCAAAGATCGCATTGTTTATAAATTACCCAGCTTGGATAAGAATATTTATATATTTTTGAATTGTAGGATAAAGACATTGTCATAGATCCATTCCACATGCTTCAAATTTTCGAAGCGAATCTCATGTTCTTGAAAATGAAATAAATGTTAGTCTGTTGTTTAAGATGCTTGTGGCAATATTAATATTTCCTATAGAAGAGTCAGAATAGATTAGTTCGATTGTGATCTAAACCAAAACCAATATAATAACCACATTGCAAACCAAGAAGCCTTTTCAAGACTTGCACTTTTGCATCTTCTAGAGGTTTTCGCAAATAGGAAAGTGGAATCGAAGTGTTTTTCACATCGAAAGGATTCAAATGCATGCAATACTTCTATCACTGTTTTTGTCTTATTTCCTTATGTGAATGAACACTTCTTTAAAAATTTCTATTGTTGATATATGTATTTTTTCTCAAATAATTCTTTATCATATCATTTCTGAAGATTCAGAATTGTTATATTTCAAAGGATATATGTCAGCCATATATATATTTTGATGAATGCGATAATGTTTTTATAATTACTTTGTTTAATTTCCTAAACAAAGTAATCATTATATGAATGCATCTTTGTATTTGATAAGTAAGCCATCTATATGATTATTTTTCTTTTAGGAATAATCAAAGATCACAGTGTTTATAAATTAGTCGACTTAGATAAGAATATTTATATATTTTTGAGTTGTAGGATAAAGACATTCTCATAGATCCATTCCACATGCTTCAAATTTGCGAAGCGAATCTCATGTTCTTGAAGATGAAGTAAATGTTACTTTGCTGTTTAAGATGCTTGTGGCAATATTAATATTTCCTATAGAAGAGTCAGAATAGATTAGTTCGATTGTGATCTAAACCAAAACCAATATAAGAACCACATTGCAAACCATAAAACACTAAAACATGATAAATCATGACTACATTAATAATAACACATTTATATCACTACATTGTAAACAGTAAATAGAATTTAGGCCATAAATACATTGATATCAATACATGAATGTATTAATAGTATAAATCTCAAGAATATTGATATAAGCACCTAGAACATGAAATCCCATCAATAATATTATAAATGTAAACAACATTTTCATTTATGGATCATGCTAAACAAAGCGAAGGGATCCACACAGAAGACCACAACAATCAGAAATGCAAGAGAAAGATATAAAATAGTAACACTCCCATTGAAGCAAAACAACATAAATGAAAAAGACACATCTAAATTGCACACATTGGATTTAGAGAAGAACAACATAATAGAACACTTTAAGACCATAGATATATAATTTTGTACATAAAAACAACATTAGTGTTTAAAATAATCACAATTTAACCAACATTGCAACCACAGAATGAACATTGAGTCTCAACATATATTTTTTGTTTTGTCTACATCAAATAATCAACTACAAAATTGAAGTTCAAAACTATAAAGAAGATCACAATGTTATTAGTTGTATTTCATAGTGATATGGACTTCAATCGCTCCTCTTCCTTCTTCCTAATTGTAACATATGCGCTATCTTTCATCTTGGCATAACGTTGGAAAGAAAAAGGCGGTGCAATGCGTAAAACATCTATTGATTTTACTCTTGATATGGCTGTGAAGGTAAGGCCTTGCTGCTCTTTATTCCCAATATCAACTGACATTCGTTTCAAAGTCAATCCATGCGACTTGTAGATTGTAAGAGCCCATGCCATCTTTAAAGGAATCTGTTTGCGATTTCCTCTTATAACTGGGGTGATAGGGACAATGTTTGGATTGTTTGCATCAAATGGAACACCAACATACTTATAAAAAACAACAGTTGTGAAAATTGGAAGTCGAGGTGGCTTAGAGGTAGGCGGATAGAATATATCCTTAACGAAACCCAGTGCACCATTCACCAAGCCAACTTCAACCCATAAATTACATGTCAACGTAACACGCTGACCACGACACAAAAAAACTTCATGGTCCAATTGATCATCATCAACACCACTGATTTCTGAATGCCTTGAATATTCAACAACACAGCATGCAATTGGAGAATTTAATGATTTTAACATATGCCTATTATGCAAGGACACCAAATTATTTTTTAGAAACATGTGAATTGTTGCATTAAATAAATCTCTTTATGTAGGATGCAACCTCATATCAGCATAAGACATAAGAAAGTCCCAATCTTCAAGAACATGCTCTACATTTCTTATGTTATTGAGGACTCTATGAAAATAAGATTGTTTCTCATTATTCCCTTATTGGCGAAAGATTGTGTCAAGAGTGACAATAATGTTGAATTTGTTCCACAAGACTTTCCCTGCTGTATTACCTGCATACAAAGGCTTACCTCTGATAGAAGGTAGTTGGCCAAGGTCACCCACAAGGATGATGGATCTCCCACCAAAAGGACAATTCGTTTTCTCTGGAAATGCTTCTCGTAACCGAGCATCTATTTGCATAAACAACCTTGATCCCAGAAATCTCATCTCATCAATCAATATATATCTAACATGTTGCATTTCTTCTTGGAATACTGCAAGTGACTACCCCTGTAGTGGTTTCATATCTTTAATTGCGATGTTTAGAGCCGAGTGTATTGTTTTTGCATGTATATTAAAAGCAGCTATTCTTGTTGGCGCAAGAAGAAGCAAAGGGCTTCTTCCATCACTTGACGAATTAGAAAGAGCTTCAAAAATACAATGGATAAGGAAAGACTTCCCAGTGCCCACAGTGCCCTAAATAATCATAAGAAGAACTTCATGAATTTCATATTCAACAAAGTGCCTTAACATAATCTCAAAAGCAAGGCGTTGTTTTTCCGACAAAGAATCTGGAGATGCAAATGTTCTGTTTGAAAGGTCAACAATATCACCCTCTGATTTTTCATTCCTTATAAAATTAGTAGCTTCCTCCGCAACATCATCATAAATAGTTGTACTTTCCCAGTCAAAGGATATATCAAAGTCCCTTCGACCAAGGGTGTGAAGATCAGAAACATTCACATCGTTTGGTGGAACCAAACGAGAGAAAATCTGCCATTCTTGAAAATCATCTTCAACATTCATTTCGTGGTTAGAAAAATCACCATGTTCTTCATCTTCAATATTGTCTATAATTGATGGGTGTCGATCAACATGCCATGCTCGATATCGAAAATTCCTCCAACTTTCAATAATAACTTCAACTGAAAGGCCAATTTCTGCAGAAATGTCACGAAATGGCTTGTACAATAGCAATTATGACCAGCAAAAGGTTTCAAATTCCTCTGAAGCCTCACCAGGAATAGAATAAAACCATGGCCAAACCTGAACAATAGCATGAACATCTCTAGGCTTCCATGGATCTTGTTTACGCTTGCTATGAAATGTCCAAGATCTTGCTGTTTCTATCAAAGATAGATTTTCAAGGAAAAAAGGTCTCTTTTGATAATGTTGAACAAAAGTATTCTCAGATGAACATTGCAAACCATACCTTGATATTTTCCTAAAACCCTTTCCTCCAACATTTAAGGAAACAAATTTCCGACTACAAACAACAAGAGGCAGCTTAAGCAACATATGGCATGTTTCTTGTGCTCCAATATCATTGTCAACAATTGTTTCTGCAAGAAACTTTCTATATGAACATAAAGCAGGATCCTTAGAGCCAACAGAATTTGAAATTCTAGTTAACATATGATGATAAATTTCAGACCTTTTTTCTGCTTTCGATGCATACTTAGCAATGTATTTCAACACAGAATAGTGAGAAAGCATTGGATGGCAATCAACATTTGCACGCCACATTGTTAGAAGGTCAATGTTATGTACATTAAGCCTGTCATCATTTCTTGCTGGCTCATATTTTTTTCTTCCTTGATCATCTATGAACAATCTTGATTCACCACAAAGATCCCATGGAGCATTATACCGACATGTTAGAGTAATGCCCTTTTTGCGCAAACAAGAATCCACAATACACTTTGTGTGCCTTTGGACATGGTTTAACAATTATTCGTAATAATTACGAGGATTACAAGAGAAAATCTGACCAATATTCAACAAGCAAGGGTCATCATTGAGGCTTCATTCAACCATTATGTTGTGACGATTTATGTCACGTGGATTCCATGCTATTACATATTTGTTGAAGAACATCTTTGCAAGGTATACATCAGAACTATTTGACCAATCAAGTATTTCCATGTCAGGAGCACCTTCCAACCATAGGAAACCATGGATATGCGTTGAACCTCTGTGTTGCCACTCATATCTGAAATAAATGAACATATAGTTACTACAAGCAATATAAATAGAATCACAATAAAAGTTGAAAAAGTATAGAAAAAAATTCAACACAAACCTGTACCAAAAGTCTTTAGCTTTAAGATATTTTTGGATAACTTCCTCTAAAAAAATATTGAATCTGTGGTGCATAAATGCCACAACAATATGGGGGTACTGGATAAAATTCTCAATTTTCATATGATGCTCATTTGAAGAATTAGAATGTGAATGTATGGGCATGAGGTTATGCAACTCTAGCCACTTTGTGTCAGTTGCACTCTAAGTAAAAAATAAAGATGGACATCCTAACTGAGTAATCATGTTCATCAATTCAGATCGACACTTAGTCCAGTATGCCCTTGTAACTCTCAGAGAAGAACCAACCCGCATAAGATGCTTAATCAACTTATTATCTCGTAAATCAGATAGTTGGTGATGCAACTCCTCAACTGTTGTAGCGAGTTATCATGTAAATGTTTCTTTGCAAAAATTGCAGCAGTTGCCTGGCTCCGATGCTACATTATCATGTTTAATAGGTAATATCAAAACCAAGGATGCCTTCCAAATCTCTGATCATAGTACCTAAGAAGATTCAATGCATAGTCATGAACTTCAACACTACAAATACGTGGTTGCAACCAATCAACATCACCAATGTGGAGCAATGTTGGGAATGCCATATCGAACAACCCCTTTGTATATTCATTCACTGGAGAGGTTCCAATAGTGGGCCAATCCATGTCTTGAACATGTGAAGAATGAACATTATCAAGAAATGCTCTAATTTCTTCCACTTCTCCGCGTTCATTTGGTAGGCGAGCAACAAAGGAAGAAGGATGAGAGGGCAAATGCTCAGCATGAAACTCTTCATTATTAGTTTCATTGATCTCAGATTCTTCAATATGGCAATCAACAAATTTAAGCCTAGAGGAGGCATTTGTTGATCTTTCGGGCAGATCATTCATTGAATCATAATCAATTACAACATCTCGATAGTATTGGTCACGCTGGATTTTGAAAAGAAATGCATCCATCACTCGAGATCTTTTGACATAACATTCATAATATTTAGACTCAACGCCATGTCTCCTCACAATTAGAAAGTCAATATCTTCAACACATCAGGGAAGGCTTCATACAATTGTAGAAATATCTTGAGGAAAGCTAATTGTATGACCACTATACTTATATTCCCACCTCGAGCATGTGTCACTTGCAAAATGGGATTCACACGTGCTATTAGAATTTCTTCAACTTGAGTAAGAAATCTTAAAATATGAGGTTGTTCACCAGGATCCATGATATTATACCGACAAAAATGATGGGCTCCTCTTTCAGTCTTACATCGTCTAAAAACATGTCCTTCATAATGTCTCATAATAAGGATTCTAGGATATGATTCTTGGCAAATGTGGCACATCTGGACAACTAACAAGCTATCTATCTTTGCTCGAAACCTTTTATGCACTGCAATCATTTTTTCATCAAAATGAATATGATCTCTACTCGCTAAACCATGTTGAAAATCATTTTGATGGGTAAAATCTCTTCTAACATTTACTTCATCTTCAAGAACATGAGATTCCCTTCGCAAATTTGAAGCATGTGGAATGCATCTATGAGAATGTGTTTCCAAATTTATGGTGTGCATTTCACGAATCTGAGAGGATGTAAAGGTCTCTTTGTCATAAAAGACTTTAAAATTTAATTTGCAACTAATTATAAATGAAGAAAATGAAAAAGAATCAAATGCATTCAAAATTTACATTTCTGTCTTCACGTGGATGAGGGTTATGAGATGGTTGCTCTTGGATTCTAAGAACAGTGGATGAAACATTTTTGCATGTAGTTTCTTTGCCTCTATTCAAATGAGTTGTTTCCTATTTCAAAAAAATAAAATACGTTATAAAACTAAATGTCCAAAAAAGAAAGATTCAAAAATTGAAAATAAATCAAATACATCTACAATAGTTTTACAATTTGATCTTTTGGATTCCAATTGGCCAACCTAATGAGATGACATCATGGTTTCTCCATGAAATGTTACAAAACACAATTTCAAGGCAACTGTAAATGAGAAAATGAGAAAAATATCAAATCCACTCAACATTTACATTTGTTTGGCGATGTGGATGAATGCTATGAGATAGTTCCTCTTCACTTCTAACATCAGTAGATGTAACATCTACGAAGTTAATTTCTATGCCTCTATTGGAATGACTTCTGTCTTGTTCAAAGAAAATAAAAGACGCCATAAAATTCATTGTCTAAGCAATTAGAAATTTAAAAAATGAAAAGAAAATAAAAAACACTGAAAATTTACATTAGTCTGGAATGTAGCTGAACAACCACTATTGCAGCGAAAACCAAAATATAATTGTGTTACCTCCATTGTGCCACGTGAAATGCTATCAGGGATGACTAATTCTCTTGGTGGGACCATATTACTTTGAGAAGCGAGATTTGAAGGTCTTTTGTTTCAAGCAGCTGAATCCAAATTATCAAACAAATGGCCAAGTAAACTTCATTCAAATCATCACACAAAAAGTCATCGTTACCTCGACCATGTCTTATTTGCAACCTTTGGCCATCAGAACATGCAATTGAACACATGGAAGGGTTAGGGTGGACATTTGCATGCACAATATTGATATGGCGTTCTTCCCAATTGCAAGATGTTTCCCCAATGTTATGAACATTTTTAGAAGAGCATCGAACAAAAGCACTATGCTGAGGAGGAGTATATCCTGATAATGAACTATCAACAGGAAATGTTCTTTCCATTATATCGTCCATACTATGATACTAACAAGGAACTATAGAACCATTTTGAAGAGTGCCTTCACTCGATTTTCTCTTATATGTAGCTCTCCTATGCTCATTTATCGCATCCTTATTTTTTTGATACCACAAATGACGACTTTCATTAGACCTCTCACGTGATTGTGATGACGAATTTCTTTTTCTTGCACGCATGCTTGTGCCTTCAGATGACATGTCTACAATGAATAATAATTATTCATTATGCAATCATAAAAATGGAACATAAAAAGTGTATATCTTATTTTTTTCCAACCATATAAACTTATGAAAATGTATAAGGCTTTTTCCAAATGCCTAAAAACAAAAACAAAAAATTTCAAAATGGCAAAAAAAACAAATGAATTCTTCCAAATGGCTCAAATAAAAAAAGAAGTCTAAATTTCCATGTATCATCTTATATTCAAAATGGAACCCATACTATTGCGACACAAGAATCTAAAAATTTGGAACTATATATACTATGAAAATATAAATATAAATATTGAAATGAACATAAACATATAAAATTGCTTGAGAATCAATGAAAAAAACCATTACAAATATAATGTATAACATAAATCATAGAAATTATAATTATACAAACAAAGAAAAAAGAATAACATCGAGAAACATCTAAATGTAAATAAGAAAACTTTAGCGGAAACAATATTAAATATTTTACATCACAAAGATCGATACAAACATAATTTTAAAGTATTACCATAAAGACACAGTATGTATAGAGGCAAAAATGGAAATATTTCCACAACCATAGAGAGTATATAAAATGGAAATATTTATAAGAACTCCTAAGAATACTAATATCCTAAGAATCCATCACCATATCCAATGGTGGAATCTCATCAACAGAATCCATACGGGCAGCAATTGCAAAAAAATCTCCATACTCAATCAGATCATTGCAGTCCTCTTGTGTTGGGTACCAAAATCGAGACATATGCTCATTAGTTGAATTATCAATATCTATTGGAAAACAGATGCGAGTTACCATGTCATATAATAGGAAAGGAACTTCACTGCAGTTGCACATAAGAACCAGACCATGGATTGTTCGCAACAGAAGATAGCCAGGACATTTGCTATTTATATCTGCAGAAATTTCTTCCAACAACTTCCATCTGAAACCCCAATCATCTTCAAAGTAGTCAATTCTTCATTCAAAACATGATTGACCAAATTGGAAATGATCTAATTTTTCAATTGACCATACAGAAGTGGACCCATCATTGACAAGGCATATCAACTTATTCATGTATATTGCTAACGATATACAACGTATGTCACTGATTGGAACAAATGAAAAACCCCACTCATTTTTTGTTGCGTCAAACCAGTAGATTGTATACTTGTACCAAGGATAATCTTCATACTCCTTGTTGAGATACAACCAAAACAATTTACTTTTATAAAACACTACATTCTTGGGGGGTGAAGTTCCACCAAATGGAATAGTAGCCCTTTGCCATACCCTATCAAGACTACTACAAACATAAAATTCAGACTGCATTCTGTCATAGATATGTTTTAGAACAACCCAGTCATATTTTCTGCTGCTTACATTTTCCAATAATGAAAAGAACCCTGAGTCTCCAATTCGTACCAGCCTTATGTTTTTAAATACCTTTGTGAATGGATTCATTACAAAATAGTTGTGTGTTTGGGAGAATTCTGTTGGTAAGGATAAAACCACTATTGGTACAACAACACACTCTACTCTGTATCTTGAATCTATGAATCCAAAATGATATTGATATATGTGGCCATTCTGATTAAGGTATTGGGCAGCAAAACAATTGTCTTCACTATTGAGGAAACAAACAAGAAATCCAAATTGGTTCGTGGAGACATTCTTGCAACGTAAAAAGAAAGAAGGGTTATGCAAAGCATTCTTCCATTTTTTACATACAGTGCCAAACTTATTACAACCAATAAAGGGAGCCACAACAAGACAATTTCAAGAACTTCGAATGGAAGAGAACTCAAAATAGATGGATCCATGATGAAACAGTGAAATCACCTAACAGTATAAAAAAAGGCATTTGATATCAACAAAACAATTTAATGTTGAATAAAATTAAAAGTAACATAAATACATAATTTACCACACACAATTTTCCATTTTGTTGAGACCATGTTAACTGAAATAACTGAAAACATAGTAAAGGATCATGAATCCACCATGATGATAGACACAGTGCAAATAGCCATGGAAGCTGTTGAGACAGACACTAAGAAGGAAGGACATCTGCTGAAAGATGTTAAGCAAGAAGGAACCTATGCAGATGATTTAACCTTGGGAGAAGGAACACTAACAGAGGAGTGTTTTACAGAGGATGACCAATCTTTTGAAGTTGTTAGAAGTATGGAGAAGTATCTTTCAGAAGATAAAAAACTCTCAAGTAAAGGAGGATGGAGAATGTTTGTTAAATGAGAGAAGCAATGATTTATTGCAACATAAAGAATTTGATAATACATTGATATTTGAAACTGTGACAACACAGGAACAAGTTGTTGTGCAAGAAGGAGATGAAGTTTAGTTTGAAGAGTTGATATGTGAAGCAATAGTTGAGACTGTTGAACCTTATGATTTCCAAACTAATAATTTGTGTATAAATGCAAGAAACATAAGTAATGATGAAATACTTATAAAGTGTCACAGAGAAATTGCATTGCTTACACTTACTTTGTAATTATGTATTGATTTATATATATGTCCAGAGATTTAATCCAAAATTGAATAAGTGTAAGCATCGAATGGTGCATGATGAACGAACTATATAATTGTGTGTGTGTGTGTGTATATATATATATATATATATATATATATATATATATATATATATATATATATATATATGTATATGTATATGTATATGTGTGCAGGTGAAGTGCAACAATCACACTGAGAATACATAAAGAGGAGGATAGAGATGGGGTGTTGAATACATTAGAAGGACCAATCAAAGCTCAGGAGGAAGAGTGCGTGGAAAAACAACAGTGGGACGAAACCTTTAAAGAAGAGAAAAAATGAAGACTTAACATAAATTCTAAGTAAAAGGAACGAGTGGAGGAGTGAAGATTGATGCTCAACAAACGTTAGATCTGGGAAGATCAACGGCTGAGATCAAATCGAGAAGGCGAAATATCACATCAACGGGGTCATTATACAATTTAACTCCCCCAAGCGGAAAACCCAATTACACTAAGAAACAGTGAAAAACATAGTCGGAACCAAGTGCCGGACTTGAAATATTATAAGGAATGGTTTATATCCCTATGGGGTCCGTAAAGATATCGGATCAAAGTATGGAAGCGGAAGGAGTTTGGCATTGAGGTTGAGCAATATGCGATCGCGCGAGTTAATCTGCACCATTGGATCGCAGATCAAATCGAGAAGGAGAAATATTGCATCGATGGGCTCATTATACAGTTTAACTCCCGCAAGTGGAAAACCAAATTACACAAACAAACGGTGAAAAACATAGTAGGAATCAACTGTCGCACTTGAAATATTATAAGGAATGGTTTATATCCCTATCGGGTCCGTAAATATATTGGATCAGCGTATGGAAGCCAAAGGAGTATGGCATTGAGCTTGAGCAATATGCGATTGTGCGGCTTAATCTCAAGTGTCGGATCGCAGATCGGATCAACAGTCAAGATCTGATCGCAAATCATAATCGAAGGATGCGTAGATTAGAGTGCGCAATGGAAAGGTTTGGAGACTAGGAACCGATGGGCGTATAGTGGTGAATCTATAAAATTTGAGATCCGCTATATATATGATTCACAGAGGGTTTCTTGTGTAATCCATATATTTCTGTTAAAGTGGTTTAATGTTAAAACATACGTTAATGCTCCAATATCACATATCGGAGTAGAAGGGGCGATGAAGATACATACATACATACATACATACATACATACATACATACATACATACATACATACATATATATATATATATATATATGATTGGCCGATTGCGATGAGGTTAAACCTCGGGTAACATGACAAGGCTGTATGGAAGGGCGGAAAGGTATGTTTATGCGGGCACTTTCCTTTGTAAATGGTTTATAAGGAAATATGCGTCGATAGGAGATTTATGTGTTAAAAACATATGTAACCAAAGGTTTTGTAAGGGGAAGCTTATATATGTGTGATTTAAGGTTTTGTAAAGGTTGTGAAGTGATTTTAAGTCCCGATATTTTGGGAGAAGATCAATGCCACAGAAGCAATAACTTTTAGGAGAGCGTTTAAAAGAAAGACCAGAACCTTATTTTTTCTATGGGCTAGTGATATCATGAAGATTTTATACACAATCGATTCCCTTCTTTTTTTTCTACGGGCTAGTCATCTCATTTGAATTAAAGTGGAAAAATATCGCGGAAAGAAAAACTGTACATACCTGTAAGATCGATTTTTGAATGCCTTTGAAACCTGAAAAAATAGTAAGGAATAATTGAATCACACACGAACTACACCAAATTATCAGAGACAACTGCGAGAGCATGGAAACAATTAAAAACGCAATCATTGAGAAAGCGTTTCTCCAATGCTGAAACTTGAAAAATAGTAGGGAATAATTCAATCAGACAAGAACTACACCAAATTATCAGAGACAACCGCGAGAGCTTGGAAACAATTAAAAATGCAATGAGATTTGCCACCTTTTTTACCAGATAGAAGCCGAGAGAAGCCAACATTCCAGTTATCCTTCAACAATTCCAACAACCTTAAGTGCTAACAAAGAAATGCATGCATCCACGGAGCGTTTGACAATCACTGAGAAAGTGTTTCTCCAATGCTGAAACCTAAAAAAATAGTAGGGAATAATTCAATCAGACATGAACTACACCAAATTATCAGAGACAGCTGCGAGAGCTTGGAAACAATTAAAAACACAATGAGATTTGCCACCTTTTTTACCAGATAGAAGCTGAGAGAAGCCAACATTCCAGTTATCCTTCAACAATTCCAACAACCTTAAATGCTAACAAAGAAACGCATGCATCCACAGAGCGTTTGATTATAATATATCGAATGGGACATACTATGAGGTTCGAACTTTTGTAATGTAACTAAAAACTCAAAACCCCTGGCAGAGGAGAATACGAATAGGCAGAATGTTTCATATTTCGACTGTACGTAATTGAATTAAAGAAATGTTTCATCGATCGATGCCTACATACCTCATTGTCGTGGTTATTGATGATTGTCAGGCACAAATGCTTCAACCATCATTATAATGCATGAAACATGTCCTTATTACTCGAATTTATGCCTAGATACCTCATTGTCATGGTCATGGATGATTGTCGGGCATAAATCCTTCAACCGTCATTGTAATGGATCAAAACGTGTCCTTATGCTTCAACCATGCATACGTTTCAGAATCCAAAGAGACCACTTTCAAAGCCACCGTGAAAGACGGGTGTTCAACTCTAATTTTTTTATTTCATTTTTTCTTAATCCTACATACATGGTTATCAACAAGAGGCACAGTAAATTTTTAATCATGCTTTGTAAAAATATAATTTAAGTATGGTCTAAACATGTGTTCTAGACATGCAAGAAAGTTACTGTAGCGAATTTCATTCATTGATTTAGTGACGACTATGAGAATATACTGGAATCTTTCAATTCAGGCCATTTGATCAAAAAGATTAATTAAGAAAATGATTAACTTGCCGATTCTGATAGGGGGGACGCCTATTGGCGTAATAAAAAATAATTTTTTTTTATTCGTATATTTAAAATAAAAATATACACTTAATAATATCAGTGAATTCACTTAATAAAAATATACACTTTCACTTTATTCTAGAATAAAAGTATACACTTTCATGTTGTTAATGAATTCAGCATTCTCATTATCGGAATCAAACTCCAACTTGAACGATTGTGGCTGGAATATGTGCCGTGAGAAGGATTCTAAAATCTGCTGCAGATTCGAGTTGTTGGACGAA
Organism: Pinus tabuliformis; assembly: GCA_031772625.1. Taxonomy (NCBI): domain Eukaryota; kingdom Viridiplantae; phylum Streptophyta; class Pinopsida; order Pinales; family Pinaceae; genus Pinus; species Pinus tabuliformis. The sequence goes on along the minus strand of CM062819.1, from coordinate 1,228,962,502 downwards.
GTTGTGGATGTAACTCAGTTGTTTCGCAGTATTTTCCACTAGAATATATCTGGTCTCTGAGCTTTTGATCTCATGCTCTTCCCCACCTCTTCCATTGTTACCATTTTCACTACTTTTCACATGCTTTCTTTATTAAAAGAGCCATTGTCTTCCCTTTCGATCTCTATTCTTACCTTCAATTCTATTGTTAATTGGCGGGCATTCAAACCTTCTAAGGCTTATGGGCCAATCCATAGCGTAGTGACTCCATAGCGGAGCTCCACCCTCAGTGGCTCAAATACACACCCACCGAGGGGTGCGAGACTATTTGCACCTACGTCACCCAACCCCGGATCACTAATCACAGTCCTGGGTTTAAGTCTCGAATCACTCGAGAAGGAGCTCCATGGATCGTCCAGGTACCTTGGAATGTGCATTCACTAGAGGAACATGACCCCGCTCTTCTCCAAGCGATGCACTATCTCGCGAGTCGCAAGATTGCTCTGCCAATAGGAATGTCTCACTGCCGAAAGACACAAGCACCATAGAGGCTTCCCTCTGCCTGTCCAGCCATTCCAGCAGATCGGTGACAAGTTGCATGGGCGACCAAGAAAATGGGGGCTCTGATGGCGTTGTGGAAATAGTGAATATACTTATCTTCATTTTTTGAAGCAAGATTTCATAGCTATTGCTGAACATCCTTCAAGGGATTTAGAAACCGATAGCTCGGAAGAACGTGCTCGGGTATTCCTCTATACATAAGTAATAAAATGGAATGAAACACTGTGAAGTGAATCATTTCTTTATTGTTGATGTTGTTCAAGATAATCCTGATGCTCCCGCCAAAATGGTGACTAGTGAAATTCTCGCACCCCTCGCAGTATCATTTTGAAACTTTTCCTGGTTGAACCAAGTTTGAAATAAGGGGATGGAATTCAATGGGTTTGGTAAATTTCCAATCCATTATGTATTCACGAGTCACTACATCCAAGCGCATTAATTACACTAAATTGTGGAGCCTCGGGGAGTTGGAATGATAAAACCACCAGAAAATGCATGTACATGTATAATTAGGTCGAAGGGGTTCTCTTTATGAGTTTCTTTTTGAAGAAAGAAAGAAATTATTTAACTTTTACGAGGTTAAAGATAGCTCATAGGATAGATTGTTTCATCATGTTTGATGTATTCGGCCATTTTTCTGTGAAGCTTCAAAATAAATGTTCTGAGCTTCTCAAAAAACCCCTTGCTAAATAGATTATCCCAAGAGATAGCTACTAGCGTATCTGCATAATTTTCCCTGTTGTCTTTGACGGCCTCACATTCTAAAATGAAATGTTTTTCTGTTTCCACTTTTCCGGAAGAACAAAAAATGCATACTCTTTACTCCCACACTTCTTTTGGCCTTTTCCAACGCTTTGTTTCACAACAAGGTTGATAAGAATTAGTCCTTAACTGAGCAGTGAGAATTTTGTCTCTCCAAGAGATATTGGCCTCTACGTATACTTTTATTTGATGACTATGAGTGAAATTAAACACTTCAATATAGTATTTTTTCTTTATTCCTAGCTCCTTATCCCAAGTAGGCTTGTGGAACTTTTCCATAACAAAAGTTTTCATCTATTTGTTGTTTATGGGACACACGTTCAAGTAAATACCCCATTTACTAAACCATTTGTTATTTTGTTACATCCAAGTTTTTTTGCTCTTGCACAATCTATCACTAAAGACAACCTTAGGCCATCTACCCTCTTCCATTTGCTCCTTTTTTTTTAAATACCTTATGACTCACACCATAGCAATTGCTTCAATAGGAGCAATCCCTATTTCACTTAACAAAATAGCATGATGAACTGCACTTTTAATCTTGAATTTGTTTGTAATCAAACGCTTCTGAATTTTCTTAATTTGTCTCCATTGCATGTTGGATGTACTGCTAGCCCGTAGTTCACAACCATAGAGAATCACCAGAATCACTAGAAGCCCAAAAAAGAGTTTGGGTGGTTTTCCAATCCCATAACTTTGCCTCTCTACACCTATTTTGAAAAGCATAAAATTCTTTCCAACCCCCCAAAGTTCTTTTCCTTTTACAACCATTCCAGCTTAGATTTTTGTTGAAGTAAATTCCGAGGTATTTGTAATTCGAAACTTATTCCAAACACTGTTCAGAGCGGCTAATAAAAATCACTCATTTTCGTCCTCCTTCATCGAGTAAGAATCTTACACGTTAGTTAACATGGCTGCTCATCACACAAGCTAGATACTTATGCTATGGAGCACATCTCTCTGAATTACATGCTCCAGTGTTGTTCCTCTATACTCTAACCCTACTCAAATAACATTTAGCTATTTTTCCAAGGCTCCACTGCTCCTTGATTCATCGGCCATATGCTTCATGGCTCGATTTTACAATAGGTTTTCCACACCACAGTGACACCATAACCACAAATCACAAACCCACAACTGCTAGATTGACTTTGATATTCAAGATCACTCCCTATTCCTGCAAAATGCTCTAATGATGTTCCTCTATTTTCTAACCCTACTCAAATAACATTTCACTATTTGTTCAAGGCTCCACTGGTCCTTGCTTCATAGGCCATATGCTCCATGGCTCAATTTGAAAATAGGTTTTCCACACCACAGTGACACCATAACCACAAATCACAAACCCACAACTGCTAGATTGGCTTTGATATTCAAGATCACTCCCTATTCTTGCAAAATTCAACTATCATTGCCAAAATCCTTCACTTTGCTGACTATTGCCTGCTCGTTAGAACGTTGGAGATCTTGGAAACCAACTAGAACACGGTTGGCCCACTCTCATGGTGGAACGGCATTCTCTTCGCAACTATGGTAGGGGGCTGCTGGGAGTACCCTGTCGTTGGTGGTGGGTATACACACAACCATCGGCAAAGTGGTTCAGATATGTGGTTCAGAAAATCTTAGGAAATAAAAAATGGGAAGAGAAACCAATGTTTTGGGAATTTTTTGTAACATTTATTGAAACTTGATTCTAAATTTTCTCCACAAAAATAATAGCTACAATTTTGTCAGACATTAAAAGTTATAAAAAATTTACTATGTTTGTAAAAAAATATGTTTTTATCATTATTCATATTATTGAAATGTTTGAAGCTAATTTCATGAATAACTATTATGGATTTATTTCAACTCCATATGTATATTGAGCGAAATAAAATTCAAACAAAAATCTATACAAACTGGTTAATTTAGATCTAAGTTATATTTATTAATATGATGAGTTTTTATTCGGGATGTCAATTAATATGATGAGATTTTTTGGGATGTCTTTTGAATTTATTTGTCACACAGCTGCAACATCTACTCGAATATATTTGTTCAAAAAAATCAACGGATAGAGAATACTAAGGTTGTATGTTTCAAAGTTAATGGATAAAAAAATCCAACCATATTAAAATAGATATGACTAGACATACAAAAAATTGATATGACTAAACATGGTGCTGCAATCGTTGACAATAACCTAACTTTTTTATTTCTTGTAAAATATTTGGATAGAATAAACAAACCCTAAATCTTAAGATTCTGCTTTTTCTCGGACTTTCAATAAGATGACTCTTTCCTACATTATTCTGCTCTACTAGGCCATCACGTGTAAACATATGGAAGTGTTAGGGCTCCCAACTTTCTTGGATGATCATTGCATCTTTTTCTGCATGACCAATAGTGGTGGACTCTACGTAGCATCCTAGAACTAGCCCACCACTTTCCACATTCTGCATTCACTTCCTACATGAGCACTCTTCTTTGTCATGTCCTCTACATATCTGGCCATTCAATGTCTAAATGCCACCATTCTTGGCAAATACATATCACTCTTCAACACACCGCCTTTTGTAGACTCCATTGATGCCCTCGCCCATAGAAAATTTTAGGGGCGAATGTTCGCCCTTTGGCGAAATTAAGGGGTTTTAAATTTTTAGTGGGCGAATATTTTGTATCATAGTACATTTTTACAAATCACCTCAAATAGCCCACCTTATTTTAAGGGAGAGGGTAAAAAAGGTAAATTTAGCCCTTGAAATTAGGAGTTACAACCTTCCATTCGCCCATTTTCAAGAACAGTTTTTATTTAAGTGAATCCATTCGCCCATTTTCAAGAATAGGTTTTATTTAAGTGAATCCTATGGGCCAAATGCCCAAATACCATATTTATAAAAGAGGTATGGTAAATTAATAAAAATATAAGTAAATGAGAGGTATGGTAAATAAATAAAACATTTTTTATATTTACTCCATAAGTCACCTTATATACATGCAAGGGTGTAAACAAATAAAAATATAAGTAAAGTGGAGGTATGGTAAATAAATAAAACGTCTATTTATACTCACTCAAAAGGTATGGTAAATAAATAAAAATATAAATAAACTAGACGCATGGTAAATAAATAAAACCTCTTTTTATATTTAGTCCATAACCCTCATTCTATTTATGAAGGCTCAAGAAAGAGGTTTTATTTAAGTGAATCCTATGGGCCAAATACCATATTTGTAAAAGAGGTATGGTAAATTAATAAAAATATAAATAAACGTGAGGTATGGTAAACAAATAAAACATTTTTTTATATTTACTCCATAAGTCACCTTATATTTACGAACACTCAAAAAATGCGTTATATTTAGGTGAAACCTATGGGAAAAATACTATGGGACAAATACCATGGACTAAATTGTTATTAATACCATGCAAAAAAACATTATTAACCCTAATATCATTATTAATAAAAATAAAAATGGCACATGGTATTGACCCATGGTATTCACCAAAATGGCACATGGTATTGACCCATGGTATTCACCTGGAATGTAGCCTATTTAAATGGGGGAATTAAACTAGCATAGATCCATCTTTACTCTGGATCTACTAACCCCCGAGAGGTATCAAATATCGTGATATGCAAACTAGAATAGAGTGAAAAAATATTTGATCCGATCAAGAGTAAAAATGGATGTTGTAATTTAATGTATGTTAAACATTTTAGCTTGGTTAAAATAAAAAATAAAATAAAAATCAACTATTAATTTTATTAATTTTTATAAATTACTAATAGTAATTTTTAAGCTCCAAGTTTATGATAACCCATGGTATTGACCCATTGTAATACCATGGTATTCATGTGAGTATAGACTATTTAAAGGGGAAATTCTATCATCTTAGATCCATATTAATTCTGGGTCTACCAAGTGCTCAGAGGGATAAATAGATTTCATCCCCCTAAGAGTGGTAGATGTGGAGTTAAGATGGATATAGGTTGGTTTTTATGATAATGAAGATATTAAATAGACTTAGGAAATTATATTGTAAAAACATCTTAAGGTGAATGCTTAAAGCATAGACATTGGACAAGTATATTTGTATACTTCTGTTTTAAACTGAAACAAATCTAGGGCTAAAAGGAATGGATTGATTGCACTAGTCATCCTTCTATAACTTTCCAGCATATGCTGGAGTAAACAGATTGTAATTTGGGTAATTTTTCTAATTGCAAACAGGAACATACTTGTGTATTGGCAGGGTGGTTACGAGGTCCCTAGAAGTGATGAATTTGAATTTTTCTTGGTTTTATATATAGTATGAGGTCTTTTCTCATGCTTTCTGTGAATGGCATGGGTGAACTTTATCCTACACCCACTAGGTTATCGATATGTAATTTCGGTAATTTTGATTTCAAAAGATAATTTAAAGAAATGCAATGATTTCATTTGTGTATTCAATAAACAAAAGATTTTATAATTGAGTAAAATATTCGCCATGCCTGGTGAGAGATTCGCCAAAAGATTATATATACATATCATATTATTGATAAAATCGCCTTCCGTTTTTCCTATATACCATGGAGATTCGCCCATTTATTATATATGTAAATTTAGGGGGGGTTCTTAAAATTTTACCTGCCCTCGCCTCTACCTATGCATTACTATGCATCTAGCATTCATGTTTTGTCATAATCTGTGGGTGGTGTCCTTGGTTCCTTTGCATAAACCTCATGTTCCAGATCGACATCAAGTACTAGATCCACCTCTTCTCAACTTGATTGGTTCGTCACTTTTTCAAGGTCTTTCTTCAACTACCCTTGATTTTATTTTTTTTCCTTTTTGTCCTCGAGCACTTTGTGCAAACCCAAAGCAGCACATGGAGTTCACGAGGCAATTGGCAGATGAGATTCTTGTTAATACTTTTGTGGAGTTTGAGCCAAAATAAGTCTGAAACATGGAGAGGTTTGGCACTAGAGGGAAGCCCTTCTGGGAATTCGAGCTGACGATTGATATCTCTGGGAATAACTAAATACAGAGGCCTCGAAACACCGAGATTGTGGAATGGTTGGACCGGAAAATGCCACGATCCGTCATCTAATTCTTGTTTATATGAGAGTCATATTTCTCAGACGTAGGTGATAGATGGCACTGGCCCTGGAGGCAAGCGGGCAACCCTTCCTCTGGGTGTTGTGTCTGACTCAAAACTTGCAATGGAATCCTCTTCAATGGTGGAGCATTAGAGAGAGGAAGTGTTGTTGGATGGTTATGAAAGGTTGTTTGGGGATTAATTGATTATTACCTTCTACATTCCCTGTTTTTTCTCTTTCTTTTGCACCTTTTTGTGCAATTGGTAGTTATACATATTATGATATGGTATGGTGCCATGCACTAAGTCACCAATGATTAGCTTAGTGACGGGTTGTCAAAAATTGCCAACAGAACACGCCAATATAACGGTAGAAATTCGTCCTATGCCAACTGTGAGGAAAACATAGCGTTTGGGAGACGTAGATGGAGAGAGATGGACCACGCCGAGTTGACAGGGATTGGCCGGAGTCGTCTCACTAGCAATGGGACAGTGTAAAATCCAAAAGGCTTTCCATCTACTCATTAGACTACTCCTACTCCCGAGAGAAAATATCACTAACTGAAGTACATGTGTTGTTATTGTCACACCCTGCATTGGCAAAGGCTATTGTTTTTTCAGTTCCAGATAAAAACTATGGAGATGAGGTGATTTTTGGCAACAACTAACCAACCTACTATCAAGCCTTTAACGCATCGATAGCAGGTCCACCATGCCCATGGCCATAACATATGCCATGTCCATAATCTTGATTCTCGACGAATTCACGGTGACTCCACCTTTCCTATTTAGCTCTAATTTATTTAATGCAGTTTAAGAGTACTAGTGACAGTAGCATGCGGGTCACTTGGAGATGATGGCATGTACCATATGGTACGCCATGCGTTCGGAGGTGATGGCATGTACCATAGGGTACGCCATATGCTCGGAGGTGATGGCATGCACCATACATCATAGTATGTTCATGTCACTCCATGTTTTGAAATTGTGCACGGGAGAATGAAATTCAAACTCGAAATCTCTATATAAAACCAGCCGCATCTTCCTTTTCTTCAAAACCCCAAACATCTCTGCCAATCGCTCCAGTTGCCATCGGTAGAAGAACTCAAGGGACAGATGGAGCGCCTTGAGAGCCAGGCATCCCCACACTTGAGATGGAAGGCATGGCTGCATTCAGGGATCACATGACACCATTGCCTGCTTTGGAAAGGCCCTAGGCATACCACGCACTTGGCTTTTCCGCACTTAGATTGGCACTCTTCTCTTTCTTCTTCTTCATGGCACCGTTGCCTCAGTATCCTCCTCTAATGAATTCCCTTTGTAAATTCTACAACAAAATACATTTAATGTGATAATGAATAAGAGTTCTTTTCTCCCTCTAATCCCTGCCCTTTCAACGATATCTTCAGATCATTTTTATAATATTTGGTAGAGTAATAATCTAGACATTGTCAACGATAAACCCAATTCCAAACCAGGGACCTGATCATGAGAGCTCAGACGATGACTTAGGGTTTCATCACTCACAACGATGGTGCATTGTTTTGCTTTTAGAGCCCCTGTTCCTTCAACATTGCATAGCCCAACAGCATAGACCGCAAGCGCACAGTTATGTTACAATGGCTTCCCTGATGGGGGAGGACACGGAGCCTCCCCCATGACGATTTAGTCACCAAGGACTCTGAACAATCGTGACATCGTCTCTGCACATTAGGCGCAAACAGATCAGCCTCACACTGATCCGTCAAATGAATCTCAGAGCATAGCAAAGATACCAATGGATAAGCAGCAAAAGATTGGGGAAAATGAGGACAAACCCAAAACGACTTCCAAAACCTGCAAACCAGTCACTGCAGAATGGCCTAAGATTGAACTGCCCAGTCAGAGAATCAATAACCAAATCCAATACATGAAAGACCATGCTCTCATTGGGAAATTTATAGGGTTCTAGCCCACGGAGAAAGCCCTTCAGGGTTGGATAGCAGCCAAATGGAAACCAAAAGGACACATCAATCTGAAGCTTGGACCGAAAGGTTTCTTCACGGCCATCTTCAACTGCATAGAAGATCAGAACAGGGTCTTAGATAATGGTCCTTATTTCTTCAATGCAGCAAGACTCTATCTAAGGGATTGGGTTGAGAGATTCAACCTTGACAAAGAAGATCTCAGCTCAGCACCTGTTTGGATCCAGTTATATTCTCTGCCGCTGGAATACTGGGATGAGGAAACTTTAAAAGACATTGGAAATGGGCTGGGAGAATTCATCAAAGTAGCAGAAGAAACAAAACACAGAAGATATACCTCATATGCCTGCATCTGCATCTACATGCACCTGAACAAAGCACTACCGGACTCGGTAATTATTTATCATGATGATTTCGAATGGATTCAAACTCTAGATTATGAGCATGTTCCCTTTAGATGTCGTAAGTGCCATGCACATGGACATCTATTCCGTGATTGCCCGCTCAATGTCAAGCCCTCACCCAATACTGCCTCTGAGCATACAGATCAAGAAGGTTTTACTAAAGTAAACTCTAGGAAGAGATCTCACAAGAAACCTTCCTCTCAGCCTAATCATGCCCCTGCCAGCATCTCTATCCCCTCGTCGAGCAACAGCTTCGACATCTTAGCCCATTCCGACCCCTCTGCACTGGAACCTCCCTTCCCATCCTCAGCCCCAGATATCCCTATTCCACCCTTTGAGAACCCCCAGCAGGGCATTTCGCCGTCTCAGGATTGAGAGATACCCCAACCTTCCCTCCCATCTGGCCCCGACAAAGCTTCAATTTGCAAACCTAATAGCATGGAGATTGATAACTAGATGCTCATCCCCAATTCAGCTGTGAACATTCCTCCCGATAGTGTGAACTCAAGCAAATGGAGGAAGAACCGGAAAGCATTGATCTAGGAGATTTGGACATTTTCAGCCTTGAACAGGCATGCAAGCAAAAATAATATGATAAGATTCTAGCAAGGCAGCTAGAAAGTCTAGAAGTCATACTATCTAGAGCACATCAACAAAGATCCCTCAGAATCCAACCTGGAAGTCATTGGGATGAAAATAACCTATTCAAGGATACAAAGGAAAGAGGGAGAAATATAGATCTACAGAGAACTATCCTCATTGGGGAAATGTTGGTTGAATCTGGCAGATATTCAAAACTCACCAAGTACTACAAGCCACTCCCCAACTCTGAACCATGAAGCTCATCTCATGGAATGTAAGAGGGCTGAATGGCCCAGGGAAATACAGAATGATAAAAAATCTGATTCAGAAGGAAAAACCTCACATCTTCTTTATGCAAGAAACCAAGTGCAATAGTACTCTACTCAACTCCACACTCTCGAAAGCTTGGAACAGCTGCCACACTTCGGTGGTGGATGCCATAGGTGCCTCGGGCAACATAACAATCTCTTGGAATTCTCAAGCCATTGAACTTACAAACATTCATGCTAATCACCACTTCATTCAAGCCAAATTCCATGTCATAGGGACCAATGTGCATGGTCATCTCACCAACGCATACTTCCCACAAATTGCTGACAACAAAATCGCCATCTTGGACACGCTATCCCTACTTAACGCCAACAGATCCCTTCCACTCTGGATCATGGGAGGAAATTTCAATATGATCACCAAGTTAGAAGAAAAAATAGGAGGAAGAATCAGACTGGAAATTGAAAGTGAGCACTTCAAAAAGTTCATACAAAGCAAATGGTTAATCGATTTCCCCAACAAAAATGGGATTTTCACCTGGAACAACAAAAGGTCAGGTACTCATCAAATCGCCTCTCGACTTGACAGATTCTTGATATCTGATAATGCCATACACCATGGAGGAGATCTCTCTACCTCCATCCTACCATATGCAGGATCAGACCATTGGCCAATCTCGTTTCAATGGTAAAGGCTCGGGGTTTCCTCCAAACAACCTTTCCACTTCAAATCTTTCTGGTTGATCCATCCTCAATTCAAAGATCTAGTTCAAAAAACTTGGAAAAGTTTGACCCCCCTGCAGGCTCCAAAATGTTCCAATTTCAACAAAAGCTGCTACTCCTAAAAATGCAAATCAAATAATGGAACAAGGCAACCTTCGGAAACATTTTTCAAGCTCAAAAAGCTTTAACCCAGGAGATGGAGAAGCTCCAGCAAACTATCATCAATGAAGGCAGGACTGATGCTTGCAATGAACAAGAAAAGAAGATATAGACACATATCAAAGAAAGGGAGAGACAGGAGGAAATATTATGGAAATAGAAACCGTGAATAAAATGGCTAAAGGAAGGGGAAAGGAACATGAAATTCTTCCATCACTCTACAATCCAAAGAAGAATGCAAAACAACATCACCCACATTCTCAATCAATAGTGAGAAAGACTGGAAAACCATGGGGACATAGAAACGGAACTAATCAGGCACTTCAAATCGGTACATCTAGAACCCTCCATCAACAGAAAGCCTGCGATTGACAAGATTCTCTCGCACATCCCTAAGCTGATCACAGAAGAACACAATCATTTGCTTCTCCGCCCAGTTACTCTCCTAGAGGTGGACTCTGCTATGAAACAGATGCAGGAAGGAAAAGCCCTGGGCCCAGATGACTTCACCTCCACTTTTGTCCTCCAATTATGGGAATATATCCAAGAGGAATTATGGCAAGTAGTTGAAGAATCAAGAACGCTTCACTGGATGCTTCCCTCCCTGAATGCCACCTTTATCACCCTCATCCCCAAGGAGGAGTGCTCAAACACACCCGATAAATTCAGGCCGATCGCCCTGTGCAATGTCATCTACAAAATTATCTCCAAAGTTATAGCCTATTGCCGCTGCTTCCCATGCTCATCTCGCTAGAACAATTGGGCTACGTGGAAGGAAGGCAAATCATGGATGGGATCATACTCACCCATGAGATCATTCACTCTCTAAAGCATCATAAAAAATCAGGTATGCTCCTTAAAATCGATCTCTCAAAAGCCTTTGATAAGCTAAGTTGGACTTACATGCAGTCTATATTAATAGCTTTTGGATTTTCACCCATATGGGTTAGATGGATCATGAGCTTAATTTCCTCAGCTTTCTTCTCTATCCTGGTTAACGGTATTCCCTCCTCCCCTTTTCAACCTTCCAGAGGCATACGCCAAGGGGATCCCCTCTCCCCTTTTCTCTTTGTTCTCATGGCTGAAGGATTAGGTAGATCCATTAAGCATGCGCTTCATGAAAACCAGCTTAAAGGCATATCCCTGCACAACTCCCCGGCTATAACCCATCAACAATTTGTGGACGATAATATGCTAGGAAGCCAGAAAATACAAAGCCCTCCTTGATGATTTCTCCACTGCTTCTGGAGCAAGTATTAATACTGCCAAATCTCAGATTTTCTTTTTTCACACCCCTTCAGCAACTCAATCATCCATAATCCGCATTTTGGGCTTTTCGCCTGCCGCTCTCCCCTCCAAGTACCTTGGAGCCCCCCTTACTGATTCTGCTCTCAAACATTCTTCTTGGAAAATCCTTCTCGACAAGCTGGAATCCCATCTCACCTCCTGGACTTTCAGAGCCCTAAACATGGTTAGCAGGCTAATCCTGATCAAATCCATTCTGCAATCAATGCCTCTTTATTTGTTTTCTATCTTAGCAGCACCCAAATGGGTTCTCAAAAAAATCAAAAACCTCCAAAGAAATTTCTTATGGGGGTCTACGGGGCAGAATCGCAAATGGGCTTTAGTCAAGTGGGATACTGCCTGCCTCCCAAAAAGCATGGGGGGAATTGGTCTCTGGGACCCTCAATATAGCAACGCAGTCATGGGCGCTCGAATCTGGTGGAAGTGGCTTTCTTTCCCAAATACACCTTGGGCAATCCTTTGGAGAGAAAAGTACGCCGATAACAGATCGAAGGATGACCTAATAAGGCTAATAAGCACAGAGAAGGGTTCCCTAATCTGGGATGCGGCTAGATTGCACAGAAACCTAATTCACAAGCACAGTTTCTGGGAGATAAGAAATGGCAATCATGCGTGCTTCTGGATAGATTTCTGGCAGCAAAGACCCAATCTCCACAGCTTAATCTTCCTGCCCCCATTAGAGGACGAGGAAACACATAGATGGGAGACGGTCAGCCAGTATTGGCTTCCCACCCTAAACTAGGGGTATAGACAATGGCGCAAAGCAGAAGATATTATAAGGAATGGAACAGAGATAATGTACAGGGAGCTGAACACAGAATTAACCAACAGGCGAATCAGATATTCTGAAGAAAAGGACATCCTTCGCTGGGGATACAAACCTCGTGGCACTTTTACCACCCAAGAGGCATACAATCTAATAATCAACGCTCTAGCAAATAAGGACCCTCTCTGGGATAAAGTGTGGCATTCCAAAATTTGGCCTAAAATATCAACCTTCCTCTGGCTACTTTGCCACAAAAGAATTCTCACATGGGACAACCTTAGAAAAAGAAACATCCATGGCCCATCAAGATGTCCCAATTGTGAGCAGCAGGAGGAAACAATACTGCACCTCTTGCATTCTTGCTCTCTAGCCAGCAAATTGTGGGAGAAAACAATTTTCAGATGTCAAAAAGATGGGAGAGATAGAGAAGACATCACCAATACCATTCGACTCTGGGCCAAAAATCCATATAAAAGTCCCCTACTCAATGCTCTTTGGAAAATACTGCTGAGACACATCATGTGGACTATTTGGAAGGAAAGTAATAGGTGTATATTCAGGCATCAAACCACTCCCACATAAATAATCTGGAACATTCTGTGCATTAACCTGCAGGAAACCCTGGCACTACAGTCTTGGAGCAAGGAGGACTTCCCCACCGAACCACAAGAAAGAAATATATGGATGAATTAGAATCTCAAGCCCATCCAATTTAAGGATCTACCCACCAAGTCTATCTCCACCCAACAACCTCCCAGCAAATGGTACCCGCCACCCTTTGGAATCACTCAACTCAACTTTGATGGCACTTCCAAAGGCAATCCAGGTCAGGCCGGGTTTGGAGGAATCTTCAGGGATCATTCAGGCAATCCTCTCTTATTATATCTAGGTAATATAGGATGGGATACCAACAACTCAGCGGAATTAGAGGGATTATGGCAAGGACTAATCCTCACACATCAACACAGTTTTTTCCCCCTAATCATTGAGGGAGATTCCCAAATTCTCATCAACATGGCTCAACAAATCATTCAAGGGACCTCTGCAGAAAAACTTTCCTATAGCTGGCATCTTGCTGCTCGTCTGGAAAACATTGAACAACTTCTAGCAAGAAACAAAGCCATCACTTTCAAACACATTAAGAGAATTGGCAACGAAATGGTTGACCACTTAGCCAACCTTGGTGTTTTAGATGATATACCCATCCACAAAGGGCTGATAGAAATCATAAAAGATGCCTCACACCAACAGGAATTCACCAAGCTGGTGCAAATGGATGCAACATCCCCGGATGCGGGTGGTAGATAGGAATTTATGGCGCACAAGCAAGTGGGCAAATAGGCGGCCCATCTGTATAGCCATCTGTGCCACCGCTTGTGTGATTACAAAGCAAATAATGGTTCTCAGGCTGGCAACATTAACCACCTAGGAATTTCAAGACATCCCTGGCAACTCCCAAAATATGGATCAGGAGACTCCACCTAGCTCCATTCAACCCCTCAACTGTTCCTGTCCTCCCTCCATATCTGAACCGAGCCTCCGCACTACTACTAGAAGGAGATGTAGATTATTATGTTGTGCAGATCTAGGCAATGGTATTCACCACTCCAATCCCCTCTCTGCCATTAGCGGTTTGAGTTCCCATCTCCTTCCTTTGCTACACCTGTGAATTCAGCGGAACCCCATCTTCTCCCTCCTGCGGAGCTTCTCTCCATCAGACCCATGAGATAGCGCCACAGATTGAGCAACAGGCATGGAGGCAATCATGGTGATGCTCCGTGAGCTGGCCATCATCCCGCCTCCGCCTCTTCTTCCCCTTTAGTTTCCCTGTCGCCTACCCTCTCCAATCCTAGCCCCCATGGCAGGTATCCGAACATGAGAAGTGAGCGAGGAAGAACTAGCTTCAGTGGGGCACGTCTCTCTAGAAGCACCCCCTGCACGTAGTGACCAACGCCTCCTCCGAGCGAGCTCACTTCCAATTCCAAAGCACCCTTAACAAGCCGAGAATTATGGTCACCATCACTGTGGGCTCCAAGGAATTCTCTGAGTCCAATTCAGAACCTTCGTCTAGTAGGGATTTTAGCCAAGTTCCTTCTTTTAATTTCGAACCAGGGGAGCCAAGCTCCAAACTTTCGACAACAGATAAGGACCTCCCCTCAAGCAGCAATCCGCGAACTATGGAAAACGAAACCCACCGAAAGGATAAGGGCATTCAACTTGAGGACAACGCAGGTGGCAGACATGCAGAATACACAGGCTTTGAAGTCTACGGGTGGTGTCCGATTGAGGAGGAGGAACTTACCAAGGAAATCAAGCAGCTGGCTGCCATATTACGTGGCGAGCAGTAGCTGGCTTCTGTTCAGCTTTGTCACCTGTCATTTGTTGTTTTGCATCCTGTCTAGTATTTTTACAGTCTTTTTTCCTTCTTGGTTGTAACATCTTGGAATTTTGTCCCCACTGATCGACTAAACATGGTCAAGTCTGAATCCAGTATGGATCTACTCAGTCTTAACTCCAATTTTTTGTATATGAGAACTATAGTCCCTGCGTGGGCAGCTGAAACTTTTCAATTTTGGGTTGGGACTAGTTTCCCCTTCTGGGTCAGTCTCATTTTCAAGTTTGGAAGAATAGAATGGTCATCCCATTGACCCAGCACCGCTAAGGCCAGAGCCTCCTTGTACATATTGCCTATATCAATAGATTAATTTTACTTAGAAAAAAAAATAATCTAGATATCGTAGCCCTTGTGGATCTCTTCGTTTCTGTGTTCATCAAGCTACAATTGGTTAGTTTTTCTCAATTTGATTTTGAGCGTTTTGGTCAAATCATATGTTACGACATGAGATTTTAGTTGAAGAAAGATGCCTAATTCCTCTTTGATCTCGCAATAAGGATCTTTTCGGTCATTTCTCCTTTTATTATTCTGTTATTCTACAATTGGCTGATTGATTTCAACTCTTTGCAGTGGAACCATTGTTTTCCAACTCAAAACTACAATGGATGAAATGATTATGATCCTCCCTTCATCGTGAAAGCTTACGAATGAGATTTTGTGCTTAATTGTTGCAGTCAAATCTATCATGGCCATAGTGGAGTCCTCATCTTTCTCTATCAAGATTTACTCATATTCAACCAGAGCTTATATAGTGGAACCATCATTCGCTAGCAGCGAGTAATGATCCTCGTTTTCACTCTATCATGCTAGCAAATGAAGGGATTTTGAGCGATTTTTTCTTGCCTGTAGCATGCCTGCAACCAAAAACAAACAAACCAATGGTAAATCAGAGCCAAAAGACAACCAAATTTCAAAATTCAGATTTTTTTTTTTGGGTTCCTGTGGTAGAATTTTTGGTTGCCACATTGAGGATAGTTGTTTCCCCCTTCTTTGATCTCAGTTCTATCTCACAACCATCATTGTTCATCTTCGTGCTTTCCTCCATGGTCCAATAGCGTCCTGCCCCAGCTCCATCTCTGTTCAATCCTGCTTAGATGTTGCTAAAGCCTCACCATCATTTTTGGCCTTTCATGGATCCAATCAAATATCCTTATGATCCAATCATCTTTTCTTCAAATCGGATCTTTGAATTATTAAAAACCAAATCTCACTCAATCCAAATTGTAATTTGTTCATGCTGCCACAAAACCCTGTAATTAGAAATAATACTAACAATTAGTTTGATAGCGATAAGTACATGCTTAGAATTTGTTATATCTTTATGCATAAGGCACGAATCTAGAGCATGCGTTGATCTATAGATGGCTTGGTGTTTTTGGGTCACAACTTCAAGGCAATCAAGCCAACAAATCTATTGCAAGCTCCATTGAGATTGAATTTATAGTTCAAATAGTGAGATGGAGCAAGTTTCAGATCGTTTGAACCTAGTGATGTTTTGACATGTGGAAACATAATCGGTTTCATATATAGTTTGCATTGCGTGTTGTATCAAAGTTGGGAATAATCCCACACTGTTGGCATGGTTTGTCATACATTTCTTTATGATTTGGCATGTTTCAAGGTTGAATCAAATATCGAGGAAAGGTCCCCCATGAATGTCATAAAATGGGTTTTTATTGTTTACATATGTTGTTGGTGGCATTTAAAACCAAGAAAACAGGTCAGCCAAATCGCTAAAATTTAGCTTCACAATGTAGGTATGCATATATCGTATTAATTCTTATATATATATATATATATATATATATATATATATATACATCACATATTTCGTATTATTGTTTTACAACCATCATCTACCATGATCGACAATATTAAATAATGATCTTCTATGGTCAAGCATGCTCCACCATCATCAACCATGGTCATAATGGTTAATAAATGTCTCTATAGTGATGTGACACCCCTCAATTGTTGGCATAATTCATAGGATTGCTTTGTTTTATTGCAGCAAAAGACTCATTGGAAATTACAAATGTCTTGTATAAAATAAATAAATGTATTTCTGGAAAATGTTTTAAGAATGGGTTGCCTAAAAGATTACGAATGGATGGATGTGAGACAAGATTTCATGCTCAAAAAATAGTTAAAACAATTAAGGGCTGGTAGTTAGCTGCCCAGTTCCTCTCTCTAGGGGAAAGTAATCTTGAGAGGCCAAGAGGGTATTGGGAACATGAGGGAGAGGGAGGATGTTTTATTTTTGGTTTTGTAGAGTCCGGGAGGACGAGAAAGAAATAAAACTAGATATGAGTTCTCAAGTTGGGCATCCAGTGGAACTCAGTGTCAATGACTGAAGCTAGTTGGGATGAGGTGGTCAAGAGACAAGTTAGCATCGTTGTTTTTTTAAGCATGAAATTGGCTCGGGGACGAGGGGGTAGGTTGCCAAGTGTGATTCTGGTTCTCGTGGGTTGGGAGGCGCATTCTCCTTTCCATAATCTTGTGGTAGACAACTTCGAGAGAAAATAAGTATTTATAATTTGGTACTTTTGTTAGTAAATTCAAGAACATTGGAACTTATATAAGAACATTGAAATTATATACATTAAGTAACTGCCACATCTCTTCTTAGAGATAAGCTACCTTTCCCCAAGCTATCTTATTTCCATTATATTTGTAAACATAGTTCATTATTTTTCTATTAATGAAATGAAGTGTTTTCTCCTGCATCTCTTTGTTTATGATTATATTTGTAAGTTGTAGCATTCCTGTTTAAGTTCAAATCAGTGGTATCAGAGCGATCTACTCTTTCTTTGTTTTTCTTTGCATGTCCGCAACGAGGTCATGGTATAAGGAGTTAGGGCTTGATCTGATTGAACCATCGCAAGATCAGCGTCGCAAAACCTGATGACCTCCCATGGTAGAAGAAAAGAAAGACAAGGGGGCAGGAGATCCTTTCAAAATGTTGCTCAAGGAAGCCCTTGAGCGACAAAGGGACACGATGATGGATAACTTTGTCCAGATCCTTCGATGACTACTCACATGCGATGCATCTTCATCCAACAGCCACTCTGTAGGCACCACTCCTTTTAAGGTACAAGTTAACTTCGATATTCCCATGTTCGAAGGCATGATAGATGCAATTGTCGTAGATAAATGGTTAAATCTGTTGGAAGGATATTTTTTAGTTCATAACTTTTCCAATTAGGAAAAGATTACTTTTGCACTTCTAAAAGCTGTCCTACACGTCAACGAATGGTGGGAAACCTATTGTGAACAAAAGGATGAGAGTGAACCCTCGTTGTTTTAAGCCACACCCACTTGGAATTCTTTCTAAGATGCCATCAAGGAACAATATTACCTTGTCGAGAGCTATCAAGACAAATACATAAAGTGGACGATGCTACAGAAGGGAAGGGACCAAGATGTGTCAGAGTTCACAAATAGTTTCCATACCCTGTTTATTTTATTGTTTATAATATTTACCTTAAGGTTTAATATTATTCAACTATGGTCAACATGTTTTACAAAAGCAATTGAGGTGAACCATGGTTAATAATTTTCAACCATGGTCCAATGTCACATTGTGACACATATTATCTCAATATGAAAATCAATCATTGTCTTAACCATATCCCAACGCCACATTATAACAAAGATTGTCTCAATATGAAAATCATGGTCAACCATGATCATCCTTGGTAAATCATGGTCAGCGTTAGTCAACCATCTTTTATAAAGTCTAATATGGTAATCTATGATCATTCATGGTCAACCAACGCATTGTGACAAAGATTGTCTTGATATAAAAATCAACCATGGTTGAGCATGGTCAACATGGTCCAACATCCCATTGTGACAAGGATTGTCTCTATATGAAGATCAACCATTGTCAACTGTGTTCTTTTTAGTGTTTACAATATTTATCTTTGGGTTTATATACCTTGGGTTTATAATATTAGTCCCTTGGGTTTAAAATTATTCCACCAAAATAAACTTTATAATAATAATAATAGTAATAATATCCATTTTTAAGGTCACAGCCAAGCTAGACACCAAATTGGTGTATGAGAACCCCTTGTTTGTAGGACAAAGGACCCACCTCCGCGCAACGATTTGACTACTAAGTCTAGCAAGGCATACATACTCTACCCCCCTCTGGGTTTGAACTTGTGACCTCTTAGGAGGAAACACATGCTCTTAACCATTAAGCCCACTCTAAGAACAAATAGGATTCAAGATGATGATGTCAACCATGGGGGATGATTAAGCATTTTTAAGGTAAAAAAGTAAAAAGATTAAAAATAATAAAACTACCTTTTTTAACTTGTATTTTCAGCTTATCTCTCAAAGATTTTATTCAAATTTCAAGCGGGAGTACTCGTTAGATGCAAAATTTAATTCCTCATCCAAGGAATATCTATGTTATATTTTTGATGAACCCTGTTACACGAAAAATGAGAAATACATTAAACCCAAGGGACTAATATTATAAACCCAAAGATGTTGGACTAAGATTGTCTCAATATGAAATTTAACAACTATAACTTGGATTTATAAAAATCCTTGTAGGATTTTCTCATCCTAATTTCCATAACTTTCAAAGCAAAAAAACAATTTCGTACATTTCAAAACTTGGATTAACATAAACATACTATAATGTATGGTGCAACCATCACCTCCAAACCCATGTCGTATGGTACATGCCATCACCTCCAAGCTACTGGGATGCTACTGTCACCAATACTCTTAAACTGCTTTAAATAAACTAGAGCTGAATAGGGAAGGTGGAGTCGCCGGGAATCGGGATTATGGACACGGTGAATGTTATGGCCATTGGTTAGTTGTTGTCGTGATTTTCTCGAGTCTGATTTTTTTTTTTTAAATTTAGTAAACAGCTTTAAAATATCAAGATTTAAAAGATTCCTTTAGTTGTGATTATGACGTGACAGATCAACGCGGCGGTGATTCCAAAAGAGTGACTATTGTCACTGAAAGCGAAATCCGGGATTTATGCAACAAAAATTTGGCGAGTTTCAAGATACCGAAAAGGGTATTCATCACGGATTCTATCCAAAAAACTGCAATGGGAAAAGTGCAGAGGCTATTGGTTGCCGAACATTTCATAGCGACTGTATCGGCTGCCAAGGTTACTAAATTTGGAGCGTAACGCAAATATTTTCGCTCCATTTCTATTCTCTTTGTTACGATCTTATGCCTAAACTCATATCATATTCTCTAGCTTTATCTTCATAAGTTGATGTTAACAGTGTCAAAGTGAGGGGTAATTCTTCCACTGGGACACCTACTATTACGTATACACTGTGCGCGTATTAAAAGAATTGGAATAATATAGCATGGTTAACCATTCTTGTTCTATACCAGGAAATTTCATCAAGGTTTTGCAATGAACCAAATATGGAGTGAAATGAGATGAAGGTCTCTATTGACTGGTTCATACGGCCTTAGCAATTTCTTGGTTTATATACACACAAATTAGAAATTTATAAAGTTTTGCTCGATTTTACTCTTTGAACTGAAATATCCACATGGACGTCATCTTGAATTTGTGTTCATTGTTTTGTATTATAACATGTAATCTCAAATTTAAATTCGAAGTCCCTTGAAATCAACCATCTTATAATAAAATTTACGTATTGTTTAATTTGTTAAAAATTTAACACAATCTTCACAATCTTTGAAATTTTATTGATTACAAAATATTGTTTCTATTATTATTTTAATATCATTCATATGTAGAATAATAAGTATCAAATGTCAAAATATTGTTTCTATTATTATTTTAATATCATTCATATGTAGAATAATAAGTATCAAATGTGGCTAGTGATTAAATAAATAATTATATAATTTATTTTCTACCCATTATATTTAAATAAAAAAATTTCAAATGATTTTATATTTTAATAATGCAATAATGTTTTTTTTTTAATTTTTTTTTTTATGCGAGTTGTTGTACTTCTTATAATGATGGGTTTGTTTTCTCTTCATGTTTTCATAATCATGAGGAGTTATTTCCTTATTCTTTAGCATGTATAACCATTATAGGAATATGTTTTTTTTACTCTTTAGGATATTGAAGTTGTTACATGTATTTATTTGTTCAATTTGTAGTTATATTTTTGTTTTGTTTTGCAGCTATAGAATCCAAATTCAGCTTTTTATTCATATACCACTTATAAAATAAGATTAAACTATTTTCTAGACTTGGAAAAGATTTATGGTCTCTAAAAGTTGAGGATTTTGAGGAAGAATATGATTGATATGAAGAAGATTTTAAAGGCGTCAAAAAATTAGGCTTACACAAGGTAGATAGAAGTCCAACTATCTTTCCATATTATGATTGGGTATGATATATCCTTGCTCATATTGATATTATAACGTGTACTATTGTGAATCCTTCCAAAAGGGTAATAGCCTCTTTCAAATTCAATAAAATTAATAAAATTGCAAAGTTGTATAAATTAGATAGCCCATTAAGCTTCTCTAGATAGGAAATTTCTATAGCAATTTGAAGAAAACAAGTTGAAGGCTAAGAAGAACGAAATGGCTCACTAATCAAGGACTGGTGTTATGATTCAAGTATTTTCAAAAGTAAACTCAACAATTGTACCCAATTATATTTTTAAAAGATTATATATCATGCTTATTCTATTTCTTTCTTGAAGACAATTTATTGGATGGAAACCACTCCAAGAAACCAACTCAACCACTTTAGGTCAAAGTTGGTCCTTGAACCAGAGGGGTCTCCCTCAAATGTTAGAAGGCTTTAATGTTGTGAAATGTCACTGAACAACAACCTATGAAGCACAATGGGTAGACCTAGGGGTTTTTGAATGGGTGGTTGCTAATGAGTTACAAAACCCTATTTAATAGATAAAACCATACCTACAGAGACCTAATCAAAGTGTTGATTTTCAACAATAGCAACATACAATTTTTTTAGATGTATTCATAGAAGAATGAAGAAGATATAATAAGATCAAATATCCTCCCTAAATATCTATTCATCTAAAATGAGCAGAAGCGTATAGAAAAATATCTATAGCAAACAATAATACATATAAGAATTGATATAGAAGCAATAATATATTGGTGTAGAGGGATTAGAAGTGACACACTATCACCTTGATCTACTCAGTAAAGAACATAACTTTGCAATGGGATGTCACGGAGGTTGACATTCAACCCAACATTTTCCATATTTCTATATAATCTCAGATGTATGTAGAAACAAATTATGAATACTAGAAAAAAAAAACATGAAAACAATGTTGCTATAAAATGAAGCGAGAAGCCTTTAATTAAATTATGGAAGTATTAGGCTACTAAAAAAATATGAAGGTTTCAACCCAAAATCCAACCCTTCCACATTACAAATAAAACAATATATAGAAAATTCTAATCATGAATTTATTTCAAGCTTTCAGGGATCAACTCCTAATAAATAGATTAAAAATAAAATAAATCTCAATAGAATTGAAATAAATGTGGAGATGCTTCATTAATTGCTAATTGAATGCCTTCATTCTTGGAACTGCTTGTTGAAATCTTGCGTCAAAATATGAAAGTAAGATTTATCCAACTGATCATATGCCTTGGAATCTGAATTTGTATCTCTTTATTGTTCATCTCCCTCCTTGAAATATGAATTTGTTATGTAGTTGTCCTCAAAATCTATCAATTGTATTTTAAAATAAGGAAACTCTACCACCTCTGTTAGACAATTATCACACACATTTTTTTTCTTTGACTTTAATCTCAATGGAAATTACCATCATTAGATTCACATCTGAGTTGGTTGTAACGTGCTTTCTTACCTCATAACTTTCAAATCTATTTCCCTGTGACTTACTATACCATTTCAAACAGGTACACAATTTACATCATTGGATTCACATCTGCTCGTTGTAAGTGCTTTCTTACCTCAGAATTTTCACTTACTATACCATTTCACACAGGTACAAAATTTCTATAGACTCGCTCTTCCTCATCTAAGAATCTATCCTTTGGTTGATTACAAGTTTCACGCAGATTCTGAGTTAAGATGGATCTATTCTAATTTTGAACAACTCACTAATGTTTTTTTAACTATAAATCATTTTTTATTTTCACTTGTTTTATATAATATATACATAGATACATAGTTTCCATTGAAATATTTTATTTATGAATCACATTCTCTACATTAAAATATTAATATATGCCCCCTCATAGAAAACATATATTTATAGGATATAATGTGTCTCTCTATATTATTATTATTTATAATATTTTTCGAAATGTTACATATCTATCTATTTGTCTCTCTATATATGTATGTATACATTGAATTATTTTTGTTATTAATATTATTTTTAAATGTTGCATGTCAACTCCATATTAAACATTGAAGGAATACAAATCTCCCTCATATTTTAATTAGAAAGCACCTATCAATGAAATAAGATCTCTATATATTTATATTAAAAATCTTGTATTCATCTTATATATATATATATATATATATATATATATATATATATATATATATATATATATATATATATATATCCTAATAAATGGTGAAAATATAAGAAAAATTTAATTTAAAATACTTTATTTTTCTTGTTGATATAAATTATATTATTTAATATGGATATTTAAATATTTTATTTATGGTTGATGCTCAAATATCTTTTTGTGATTAATATATATATTTTTTTAAATTACCAAATAAATTACACATCATGTAATATCAATAATATTATTTTTACATGCTCTCTTTCAACTCCATATTAAGTAGTGAAGTAATTGTATATCTCCTTTATACTAAAAAGTGAGTTAAAATTATTTTAATTTCATTTATATTTCCTTTCTATATAAAGTTGATGTAAAATTAAGATGGAAATGGAAGGCTGATTTTATTTCGTTCTTACTATTTTTAAATTTTTAAATCTAAGCATTATTTTATTATTTTAAAATGTAACCTCTCTCATATTGGGCTGTAGACATCTCCCTCATAGTGGGTTTTAGAAATCTCCCTCATATTGAGCTGTAGAGTGTCTCTCAGCACAACAACTAAAACAATACAACAATTCAAAATCAAACATAACTTTCATAAGGAAAATGCCTTATGGTGTAATTAAAGTCACATAAAATAACATGTTGGTTTACACCGAGTACTTGGAACAATAGTTTATTATCCCCTTTACCCTCATGTGAGGGACATTTTGGCCCATTGTGATAAGGCTCAAAGAGTATGCAACCCTTTCATAAGGAAAATGCTTTATGGTGTAATTAAAGTTACATAAAATAACATGTTGGTTTACACCGAGTACTTGGGATAATGGTTTATTATCCCATTTACCCTCATGTGAGGGACATCTTAGCCCATTGTGATAAGGCTCAAAGAATACGCAACCCCTAAAATAGAGTTTCTTGTGGAGTTGGGATGTCTCGACTCTTACTAAGTCATGAGTTATTACTATAATTGGCTTGTAAATGGTTGGATATAATTTTACCATTATAATGACAATAAGTAAATTTGACCTTGGGCTCACCCAAATTATTCCAATGAATTATTGATTCTCTATAATTAAAAAAAATACTTAAAAATGACAAGTACAAAATATATTCATTTACTTGCCTAAACTAAAAAAAACCTTTATAATTATTCAAACATTATGTTTAAACACTAAAAATTATAAACATAAAAACTAGAATTGTGTTAAAATTCTCTATATATATATTTTTTATTTTAAAATTATAACCAAACAAAACACCAAATTAATCTATAAAACGTCTTTATCTATAAAATAAAAAACCAACCTATACACCACAATTTAACTGTAATTTAATTACTAAAATATACACGAATGTGCCTCCTCACCTAATTTCTTAGAGAAAACACATTTTCCCTTCTTCCAACCACTGTCTCTTTTCCTTTATGCTTCCTCCGAATTTTGATAAGTCTAAATGTCAGTTATCGATATCCACAGGCCAACATGGCATTAGCGCGCACCATGCATGGCATTTTGAAACGTAAAACAAGATGGGAGAAAGTGTTTGTTTAAAAAAATAATAATGTCATTTAGATATTTGTTGTAGCGTCGAATCTGTATGGCATTAGTTTTGGCGCGTCATGCTGTGTTTCTTGGCTGGGATTCTAAAGGAGATGGAGTGGATTATGGTCAGTTTCCATATTCACAATCATGATTTTTGTTGAAGAAAACAAAGGAGCGGTCCTGGTGACCAGAGACAGGGTGCGGGTCCATGTGGTAGTAGATGCCTTTAGCTGGAAACACTTGTGCTCCACTAAATACTCCAAAAAGGAGGTGCAACCGACTTGCAGTGGCAACTATACGACCCTTTCTAAGAAGACACGGCAAGATTTATTCAAGGCCGCAGTTAATGGGCAGGGCTGTATATTTCAGCAGATAGATTATTTAGCGGTAGGCATATTAACTGCGCTGCAGCAAGATCCAACTGAACACAAACGCACCTAATTTGACAATGACAGTGACAGTGACAGATAGTTGTTCTTCATTGGTCGGATTAATGAGCTCATCAACGGAGGAGGTAAATGCAAATTTGCTAGTATTGTAAGATAGTTACATGCCCAAAACCTTTTAGATTTATTTGTTGATTAATATTTCTAATGTGTTTTATAGGAGAGAAAATATCGCCAATCGAAGTAGACGCGGCATCACTGTCACACACCTGCAATGACAGAGCTGTTGCTTTTGCAGTTCGCGAAGAAAAATACGGAGAGGAGGTGATTTCCTCGCACTCGGGCATATTTTTTGAGATCTAGCTAATAGCTTTTAATATCAAGATTTAAAAGGCTAAATAGATTCCTCTGGTTATTGTGACGTGACAGATCAATGTAGCGGCGGTTCCAAAAGAGGGGCATATTGCAATTGAAATCGAAATCCGGAAATTATGGAAGAAAAATTTGGCAAGTTTCAAGATACTGAAAAGGGCAGCTCATCACGGACGTTATCCCGAAAACTGTAACCAGAAAAGTCCAGAGGCGATTGGTTGCGGAGCATTTCATGGCGACTGTATCATATTCTTTAGCTTTATCATCACAAGTTGATGTTAACAGTGTCAAAGTAAGGAAAATTTTCCACTGCAACACGGACATAATGTGCGCATATTAAAAGAATTAGGTTAATGTAGCATCGTTAACCATTCTTGTTCTATACCAGGAAATTGGCATTTCCCATATTCTATTTAGGTGATGCAATGAACCAAATATGGAGCCAAATGATACGGAAGTCTTTATTGACTTGTTTATACAACCTTAGCGATTTCTTCATTTTCTAAGAAGAAAAAAACAAAACACTCATATATTAATAAGAATGTTTTACATATTCATTCGATCTTTAATTAGGGAAATATCTCTGGGTGCAAGTGACCTTTTCATCCAGTATCAAGATTTTAAATGTCAACAAAAAAATTTCTAAACATTGCCAAAAAAAACAAAGACAATATAACAATGATAGTAGAAGAATGGAAAGGCTACAACACATGTAAAATAAGAAGAAAAAATAGACAGCAAGGAGATAGAGTTTAGAATCCAAACTTCGCTTTCCCCGTAGATCGCACCACTGTAGAGAACCTCAAAGAACATATACCAAGGAAGCATGGACACCTCGTGATTTGAAAGTAGGTCAGATTCAGAGTTCTGCTTGCAGTAGACATGTTGGAAAGAGACCTCCAAAAAGATAGACTTCAGCCCCATGATCAACTGAACCTAGTTATAAAGTGAGGGAACCTCGAAAGCATGCCAACCCTGAGCCCACCGGATCACCGAGAAGGGGTCCTCGATGATCCGGATTTGGTCTAAATGTAGCCATTTGGAGCATTGGAGGGCTCCCCATAATGCAAGCAACTCAACTCATCAATTGTCTCCAAAACCAGCATACCAATAGAATCTATAATGAACAGAGGGGTCCAATTTGAGAAACACTCCACAACCACAAACCCCGCCCAAGGAAGCACCATCAAAGTAGCAGATCGGGAATCTTCCCTCCAAATCAACAAACGAAGTGGTTCTGGATGTGGCTTTTGGAGACCAGGGACCAACTTCCATAAATAATGTCACAATCCAGAGGGAGGCAGTCATTGAGTTGGGAGGAATGCCTTCAAAGATCAGTTTTTTCAAGTTATCCAAATACCGCATAAGACATGTAGGGGGACCATTCTATAAGCTTTGGCTTGGAGAGACCAGGGTACAATATAGGTGTGGATGTAGGAGAGGTCAATATGGACATTGATACCAAGGAGGAGAGGGACCTCAATCCAAATGGAAGCGGCGAAGGGATAATGCAGAAATAGATGGGAGTAGTCGTCAGAGTCAGTCCGACATAAGGAACACCTACCGGGCCCGACAAACCCCTTTTTCAACAAACATTCTCAGGTTAAGATGCAGTTGTATAGAACTAACAAGGTGAAGCATTTGATCTTTAAAGTGACTTCCCAAACCTAGAAATTTATGGTGTAGCCTGCGAGGGGAAGAGTGTGGATGCTAGAAGAAATGTAATCATACACTTCCTTGGCTGGAATCCACTCATTCAATCTCCGCCCACCACAGACTAGTTGATCTAGACATTGGGAGAACGATATGTCCGACTGTGTGAGAAGACAATGGAAAGATTCACATTCTTCAACCAAGTCATCTCGTATACCGATCTGTCTAGCATAAGGCCAAACTAAGGTAGAAAAGGGAGTGTGATTGTCCATTCTAAGGCTAGTCAAATTATGAATTCCCTACTGGTTAAGTATGTGAATCAAGGGCACCGATAATACATGGCAACCCAACATACCCTTAATGGCATCCCTGCCAACTAGAATTTGTTGTCCATCACCCACCAACTTCTGTAGGTTGCTGTAGAGTCACGAAACATGTTAGGTCGCTATAATACTAGTGATTCCCCCCATTACTATTGTCATTGTATCCCTTATTGTTATTATTGTGCCCCTATTGTCCCCATATTATTATTAGTGTGCCCCATAGAAACCCACTATTGTTATTGTTGTGTCCTTATGTTATTACTGTTAGGTCGGCTTGATTATATTGTGACCCCTTAGACTCCTATACATAGAAGGGAGGTTTAGTCATTTGTATCATCTAAGAATTGTTCATTTGTGTAGTGTAAAGGATGTTGCCCCCCGAAGAGGCTTACTTTTAAGGCATTGATCAATCTTTTCTATCTTTTTGTGAGCTGGTTTCATAACATTTGGTATTAGAGCTTTGGATTCTAGGGTTTCGTTGCTCCAAATAGGTCATCGTGGAATTTTTGCTAGAAATTTTTTTATGCGGAGTTTTAGAAGCTAAAACAAAAACCCATTTGCGCTGAACCCGTTCTGAATTTTGGGACCAAATTTCAGAGTTTGCCTTGCTATATTTTTAGAGATATGATCTGAGGAAGTTAGGGTTTTTGCAGACTCTTGAATTACATTCCAAACAAGTGACTTGGGTAAAATTATCATAACTTTTGTTCTGAGCATCAGATTGAAATTTCGTATGAAGTTTCAGAAAGAAGACGACCTGTAGTTTTATTTAGATCAGTTTTAGGTACTAAGGTCGAAACAATGACACGTGGCATTTTGTACAAGTTCGCTCTACTGAACTAGTCTATAATCAGGTCATCGTGGGAGATTTGGCATAACTCTTCCTTGGAGAATCCAATATTGATCAGACTTGTGGGGTTAGAAAGAGGGATTAAAGGGCTACTGTGGGACACAATTTCAAATATTCGAGATCCGCAGTTACAGAGATACAACAGATTCACTATCGAGCTCTTACAAAGTGAAAAAAAAGTGTATAGTTTTTTTTTTAAATTTTGCATACGATTGGTTTGAAAAATTAGTTTGAAGGAATTCAAAGGTAATAGTGAAGAATTATTAGCATTAATTGATGACCTGAAGAAAGAAAATGGAAACAACTAGTAAGAAACCTAAAAGCTCTAGCATGACTCGTGAAGAAGAGGAAGAAATGAAACATGATATATCAAAATTATAGGACCAAGTACAACAAATTTCACTCTCACAAAATGTAACTAAAGCTAAGATGAATGGCGTGGAAGCTAATATGAATGTCATGCAAGTTAAGATGGATGGCAGGATGCTAAGATGGAAGAACTGAAGATAAATTTGAATAAGTTGTTACAAGAAATGATTACTAATGGTGAAAGGGTAGTAAAGGAAACTCATGATGAGAACAAAAGAAATGTTAATCATGATTTCATAGACGCTAATGTTGGATTGAAGACCTGCCATGTTCCAAAAATCGATATGAGCAAGTTTGATGGCAAGGATCCTGGAACATGGATACTAGAAATGGAGCAATTTTTCGATCTCCATGATGTGAAAAATACACAAAAGGTACCTATTGCAACTTTATATTTGGAACTAAATTAGTTTGTATGGTATCGATGGCTTTGCTCTCGTAAACAAATTGTCACTTGGGCAATTTTAACGGAAGAAATGATAACACATTATGAGGACACAAAAAGCAACACCTTTTCTAGCCAATTGATAAATCTCAAACAAAAGGGTTCAATGATGGAGCACATTTAGGACTTCCAAAAATTGAACATAAGGGTAAAATATATTCTAGAGGAGAATAGGATTGATGTGTTCATAGGGACTTTAAAGGATAATATCCAACATGAGGTTCACCTTTGGGAACCTGACTCATTGGAGAAGGCATTCAGGTTAACAAGAAAAATGGAAAGCAAAATTATGGAAACCAAGAAGCCTACCACTCACCACTATAAAGATGGAAGTGTGTTGCCCCTAGCCTTCCACAAACTACAAGGTTGACACCACAACAATTGGAAGAAAAAAGAGCAAAAGGACTTTGTTATAGTTGTGATAGGAAACACACTGAAGGTCATAAGTGTGTTGAGAAGAAATTATTCTACATAGATTGTGAAGAGGAGGAAGAAAATGAACAAGAAATGTCAAAAGAAGAGGATATATTCCAGGAAAAAGCCCTAGATAAAGAAGAAATGAATATGACCATATCTTGTAATGCATTGGCTGGAATTACCACTCCTCAAACTATCAAGATAGAAGGACATATCAAGAATAAAAAGGTAATAGTGTTGATTGATTCAGGAAGTGCCCATAATTTTATTCATTGTAAGATAGCCAAGGAATTGAATTGCTTCCTATATCTAGCACCAGAGTGTCAAGTGATGGTTGCAAGTGGAGGAACCATAAGTTGCTCTGGAAAGTGCCATAATATCAAGCTATCCATGGGAGAATATGTATTGAATAGCCCAATGCTTTCCATTCCAATGGGTGGTGCTGATGTTGTACTAGGAGCCCAATGGCTACAATCCTTGGGTATAATAGCTTTTAATTTTCAAAAACTTTTCATGAAATTTTGTGTGGAAGGAAAGGAAGTTGAATTTAGGGGTATTGTAGGGAAACTAGGAAAGATAATCAGCTCTAACAGTATGACAAAGCTTCTAAAGAAGGAACAACAAGGTGTAATTGCATAATTATGTTCGCTAGAGGTTCCCACATCGAAATCATCTATTTCTCCAGATCTCCAAAAAGTCTTGGACAATCATTCCAAGGTATTTGAAACTCCCAAAGGCCTCCCACCTATTCATGATCATGAACATACTATTCATTTAATTCCAGGAAGTGTTCCTCCAAACATCAGGCCGTACAGATATCCCTATGCCCAAAAGAGTGAAATTGAACGTATGGTTGCAAAAATGCTAGAGGCTCGTATAATTCAACCTAGTCAAAGTTATTTCTCTGCTCCAGTAGTATTGGTGCACAAGAAGGATGGATCATGGTGCATGTGTCCAGATTATAGGGAGCTCAACAAGCTCACTGTTAAAGATAAATTTCCCATTCCTATCATTGATGAATTATTGGATAAATTGCATGGATCAATTTAATTCACCAAATTGGATCTTCATTTAGGATATCATAAAATCAGATTGAAGACTGAAGACATTCTGAAAACAACATTCACAACTCAGGGGGGTCATTATGAATTTTTGGTCATGCCTTTTGGCATTACCAATGCACCTTCTACATTTCAAGGTTTGATGAATTCCATTTTCAAACCCTTCCTTAGAAAATTTGTGTTAGTATTTTTTGATGATATACTAATCTACAACCATTCTTGGAATGATCATGTTGAACATGTTGACAGGGTGCTCAAACTATTGAAGGAGAAACAATTATATGCAAAAAGCTCCAAATGTGTCTTTGGAGTACAAGAGGTGGAATATTTGGGTCATATTGTATCTCATGAAGGTGTTAAGGTAGACCTTAGCAAAATTAAAGCCATTAAGGAATGGAAAATCCCAACATCCATAAAGCATCCATGAGGATTTCTCGGGTTGACAGGGTATTATCGCAAGTTTGTTAAGAATTATGGGAGAATAGTAGCACCTCTAACAACATTATTGAAGAAAGATGCATTTTCATGGACTCCAGAGGTAACAAAGGCCTTCCAACATCTTAAAGAGGCAATGTGCCAAGCACCAGTCTTAGCTATGACGGACTTCACAAAAACCTTTATTGTGGAATGTGATGCTTCAGGAAATAGAATTCGTGTTGTTCTAATGCAAGATGAAAGACCCATTGCTTTCGAAATTCGTCCAATCAAAGGAAGGTCTTTACACAAAGCTATTTATGAGAAGGAAATGTTGGCAATACTACATGCACTTAAGAAATGGCGACCCTACCTAATGGGAAGACACTTCAAGGTAAAAACGGATCATGATAGTCTTAAATACTATTTAGAACAAAGATTATCCTCTGAAGAGGAACAAAAATGGGTCACAAAGATGTTGGGTTATGACTTTGAAATCATCTACAAAAAAGGGAAGCAAAATGTTGTGGCAGATGCACTCTCAAGAAAGAATGAGGATGTGGAAGCATTGTTGTCCGCCATTTCTATTATCCAACCAGATTGGATAAACAAAGCAAGGGATGAATGGAAGAATGATGAAGAAGTGCGAGCACTCATTCAAAAGATAGAACAAGTTCCCAGTACATCTGATACATTTAGCTGGAAAAATGATTTGTTATGGTACAAAGATCACTTATACCTATGTAAGAATTCCCAACTCAAACAAAATATTCTTATGGAATTGCACACTTCTCCCTTAGGAGGGCACTCAATATTTTTAAAAACTTACCACAGGGTTAAGAGGGATTTTTTTTGGGATGGCCTTAAATCAGATATTCAAAAGTTTGTCCATTCCAAGCCAACGTTGGGAGCAGGTTTCAATGGATTTTATCACAGGTTTACCCAAGTCCGAAGGAAAGAGTGTCATCATGGTGTTAGTTGACAGACTTACCAAGTATGCACACCTTTGTGCATTATCACATCCATTTAAAGCCAGTACAGTTTCTACTGCATTTATGGAAACAATTCAAAAGCTACATGGAAACCCAAAGATTATTGTAAGCGACAGAGATCCCATTTTCACTGGAAATTTTTGGACATAATTATTTTCTTGTCTCAGTACTCAGTTAGCTCATAGCTCATCTTATCATCCTCATTCTGATGGGAAAACTGAGATAGTAAACAAATGTTTGGAATGATATCTTCTTTGCTTTGTATATGATAAACAGACATAATGGGTCAAATGGTTGCCTCTAGCTGAATGGTGGTATAAAACTTCCTTCCACACTGTAACACAAATGATCCCATTTATGGCACTTTATGGATATCATCCACCACCCATCACATCATATTTAAGAGAAAATTCTAAGGTTCAAGCAGTGGGACATCACATCGAACATTAACAACAAGTTCTCTGTTAGGTCCCTACACTAGCAGTATCATGTTAGGTCCCTATACTACTAGTGTAACCCCTTATTGTTATTAGTACAACCCCCTTATTATATTTTTGTGCCCATGTAGTCCCCATATTGTTATTATTGTGCCCCATAGAAGCCCACTATTGTTATTATTGTGCCCTTACATTATTATTGTTATGTCGGCTCTGATTATATTATGACCCCTTAGACTCCTATACATAGAAAGGAGGTCTCGTCATTTGTATCATCCAAGAATTGTTCATTTGTGTAATGTAAAGGAGGTTGCCCCCTCGAAGAGGCTAAATTCTAAGGTGTTGATATATCTTTTCTATCTTTTTGTGAGCTTGTTTCATAACATTTGGTATCAGAGCTTTGGATTCTAGGGTTTCGCTGCTCCAAACAGGTCATCGTGGCATTTGCGCTATAACTTTTTTTTTGCGATGTTTCAGACACTAAAAAAACACTCATTTGGGATGAAATCGTTCTAAACCTCGGGTCCGAATTTCAGAGGTTTTCGCGCTATATTGACGGAGATATGATCTGAGGAAGTTGGCCTTTTTGCAGACTCCCCAATTACATTCCAAATAGGTGACCTGGGGAAAATCGTCATAACTTTTGTTTTGAGCATTAGATTGAAATTTTGTAAGAAGTTACAGAAAGAGGATGGACTGTAGTTTCCTGTGTATATTTTTTAGATCCTAAGGTGAAAAAAGTGACACGTGACACTTCATACAAGTTTGCTCTTTTGGAAAGGTATATAATCAGGCCATCTTGGGAGATAGTGCATAACTCTTTCTTGGAGAATCCAAATTTGATCAGACAGGTGGCATTGGAAAGAGGACACAGAAGGCTACTGCAGATTGCAATTCCAAAAGTGGAAGAGCTGAAATTACATAGTTATAGTTATTTCAATATCAAGCTCCTAAAATCAAGAAAAGGAAATATGAGGAAGTTTGATGGCAAGGATCTGGTAAATTGGATATGACAGATGGAGAAATATTTTGATCTACATGGTGTACCACTGTTACAAAAGGTATGTATTGCATCTTCATATTTAGAACTGGATCAATTTTTATGGTATAAAGGGCTTTGTTCTTGTAAACAACTTGTTACGTGGTCAATTTTCACTGAGGAAATGATAGCACATTATGAGGATACAAAGAGAAACACCTTCTTTAGCCAATTGATAAATATCAAACAAAAGTGTTAAATGGTAGAGCACATTGAGGACTTTCAAAAATTGAATATAAGGGTAAATGATATTTTAGAGAAGCAAGGGATTGATGTCTTCATAGGTACTTTAAATGATAACATTCAACATGAGGTTCATCTTTGGGAACCTGATTCAATGGAGAAGGCATTTAGGTGGGCAAAAAAAATTGAAAGTGAAATTATGGAAACAAGGAATCCCACCACCCATGACTGTAATTATGGAAGTGTTTCTTCTCCTAGCCTTCCACAACCTACAAGGGTTACACCACAACAATTGGAAGAAAAAAGAGAAAAAGGGCTTTGTTACAATTGTGATAGCAAAAGCACTAAAGGTCATAAGTGTGCTGAGAAGAAACTATTTTACATAGAGTATGAAGAGGAGAAAGAAAAGGATCAAGAAACATCAAAAGAAGAGGATATACGCCAGAACCCAACCCCAGAGAAAGAAGAAATGAATTTGACCATATCTTGTAAAGCATTGGCAAGAATTACCACTCCTAAAACTCTCAAGATAGAAGGACATATCAAGAAGAAAAAGGTTCAAGAAGTGAAAGATCGCATCGAGAAAGAAGAAATGAATCCAAACATATCATGTAATGCATTGGCTAGAATTACCACTCCTCAAACTATCAAGATAGAAGGACATATTAAGAAGAAAAATGTTCAAGAAGTGAAAGATCACATCGAGCAACAAGAAAGGAATCTGACCATATCTTGTAAAACATTGGAAGAAATTACCACTCCTCAAACTCTCAAGATAGAAGGACATATCAAGAAGAAAAAGGTTCAAGCAGTGAAATATCACATCAACCATCAACAACAAGTTCTCCAACTTTTAAAGGATAACGCCACTTTGGTGCAGAATCGAATGAAACAACAGGTAGGTCAACATCACAGTGAAAAAAGTTTTGATTTAGGTGATTGGGTAGTTTTACAACTACATCTCAAGCAAGCTATTTATGAGAAGGAAATATTGGCAATACCACATGCACTTAAGAAATGGCGACCTTACCTAATGGGAAGACACTTCAAGGTAAAAATGGATCATGATAGTCTTAAATACTTTTTATAAAAAATATTATCTTTCGAAGAACAGAAAAATGGGTCACAAATATGTTGGGTTATGACTTTGACATCATCTACAGAAAAGGGAAGAAATCTTTTGTTGCAGATGCACTCTCAAGAAAGGATGAGGATGTAGAAGCATTGTTTTGTGCCATTTCTATTATCCAAACAGATCGGATAAATGAGGCAAGGGATGAATGGAAGAAGGACAAAGAAGTGTGGCCACTCATTCAAATGTTGCAGAATATCCCAATTCAAACAGTATTGCGAGAACTTGACAAGGAAGGAAAAATTATATTGGAACCTGAAGCAGTCACAGAACTGATAAATTGAAAGCTATGAAATTGATCAATTTCAGAGTATCTCATCAAGTGGAAGAACTTACCAGCTGAAGATTCCACATGGGAGGACAAAAATTTATACAGAAGCATCAAGAACTACTCAAGCATTGAGGACAACACTTTTTGAAGGAGAGGGGCTTGTTAGGTCCCTATACTACTAGTGTAACCGCTTATTGTTATTAGTACAACCTCCTTATTGTATCGTTGTGCCCATGTAGTCCCCATATTGTTATTATTGTGCCCCATAGAAGCCCACTATTGTTATTATTGTGCCCTTACATTATTATTGTTATGTCGGCTCTAATTATATTATGATCCCTTAGACTTCTATATATAGAAAGGAGGTCTTGTCATTTGTATCATCCAAGAATTGTTCATTTGTGTAATGTAAAGGAGGTTGCCCCCTTGAAGATGCTGAATTCTAAGGCGTTGATATATCTTTGCTATCTTTTTGTGAGCTGGTTTCATAACATTCTCCAACTCTTAAAGGATAACCTCATGTTGGTGCATAATAGAATGAAACAATAGGTAGATCAACATCACAACGAAAGAACTTTTGATGTAGGTGACTGGGTATTCCTATGACTACAACCATATAAAAAAATGTCCCTCAAGCAAGCTAAGAAGAATAATAAATTATCACCAAAGTATTATGGTACGTACAAGGTGTTTAAAATATTGGTACTATGGCATACAAATTGGAGCTTCCTGCAGCTTCCCAAGTGCACCCAGTTTTCCATGTTTCATGTTTAAAGAAAGTTATAGGTGACAAGCTCCCAGTTCAAACAATATTGCTAGAACTTGACATGGAAGGAAAAATCATATTGGAACCGGATGCAGTCATAGAAACAAGAACTCGACAGCTACGAAATCGATCAATTTTGGAGTATCTCATCAAGTGGAAGAACTTATCCGCTGAAGATTCCACATGGGAGGATGATAATTTTATACAAAAGTATCTAGAACAACTCAAGCATTGAGGACAATGATTTTTGGAAGGAGAGGGGCATGTTAGGTCCCTATAATACTAGTGATTCCCCCATTACTATTGTCATTGTATCCCTTATTGTTATTATTGTGCCCCTATTGTCCCCATATTATTATTAGTGTGCCCCATAGAAACCCACTATTGTTATTGTTGTGCCCTTATGTTATTATTGTTCGGTCGGCTTGATTGTATTGTGACCCCTTAGACTCCTATATATAGAAGGGAGGTTTAGTCATTTGTATGATCTAAGAATTGTTCATTTGTGTAATGTAAAGGAGTTTCCCCCCTCCTAAGGCATTGATCTATCTTTTCTATCTTTTTGTGAGCTGGTTTCATAACAAAACAACATGTCTGAGACTATGCCAGATATATGATGCGTTGGAATTTGAGGGCGCCTCTGCCTTAACCCATTCCTCCAGGGCATGAAAGTGGATATATTTAGTGAATATAATGGCCTATCATAGGTCCCTTTCCCTGAATTCCCTCCACAGGTTCATAATCGTTAGGGAAATGTTGAATATTCTAAGATCCAAGATGCCCGAACTGCCCAACTTGATTGGGTGGGAAATCGTACTTAGTGCCACAAGTTTTTTTTTTTTTTTTTTTTGTGGGCACGCACCTAACCAAATGAAATTAGCAACAATGGAGTCCAATTTGTGAATTATGGATTGAGGAATGTAAAAGAGATGCATCTAGAAAACAGGTAGGCCTTGCAACATTGCCTTGGTCATGATGACCCTGCCCCCCCAACAACAACCATTTCTGGTCCCATCAAGAAAGCATCTTCTTGAATTTGTTGACAATCCAATCCCAATCTAGTAATTTGTAATTTATGGGTTTTAAGAAGCATCCCAGGTATTTAAATACCTATGAGAAAGGGCAGATGTTAATCCCAAATAAATTCGAAATTTCATTAATCTTTGCCATATTTCCAGCATTCGAGATAAACTTTGTTTTGGAGCTATCGATACACAGTCCAAAGGCATTATCAAATTTCACAAAATCTCTATGGAAGAAGGCCCATTCCAAAATGTTTGTATCAGTAACACATATAATGTCGTCCATAAATAATAGATGGGATAGATTGTAGGTTCTGGAAATTCCACAGCCAGATATATTACCAACTTCCCTCATGGCTCTAATTTCCTTGCTAAAGGCATCCATGACAAGAATGAAATGTAAAGGAGACAAAGCGCAACCTTGTCTAAGGCACGGGGGATTCACTCATTGAACCTTTGACATAACACGTGCATTCATGGCATACTAAACAATACCCTTAATTTGACTACATATTGGAAAATACCTATAAAAATCACATTATTTAACCCCCTACCAATATAAATCCAATACACCTTCCCAATTTAAAAAAACCCCTATTTTCACTAAATATTGTATGTATCCATTTTTTTATTCACATTTTTTATACCCTTTTATTTTTATATCCCTAGTATAGTGACATGATGCCTCTCTTATGACCCCACATGCATTCTACAATGCACCTTTCTTATTTTGATGCACATTGTAAATGCATATTAGTTGCACCTTTCTTCTTTTGATATACATTGTAAATGCATATTAGTTCTCCCACAATGCAATTACTTAACCCACATTCAAGCAGATCTCACTATGATTTGTGGCATTTAATGGTCCAAGGCACACAAAGATCAACCATGTTTTAGGAAGATTGATTATGTGCATGTATATAAAATAACATACAAATTGATCTATGATGAAAAACCAATTGATGAATGTTTATGAATACGTTGGTAGCAAATAAGGTGTTCAAGCACAAGTCTAGACCCTCTAGATGCAAGACAACTATCTACAACCAAGGTCAGGGCCCCAAATCTCAAATCAAGGGTGCAATCTCAACCTAGACATGCTTAGAAGAAGAGGATGGACATGTCCCAAAACATGTGCTCTTAAGGGAATAACATGAAAGCATGAAATCACCTTTTGATTCACTGTCATCTCACCAATGAGATATGGGTTATCACTCATATACTATGTAAAATGCAACAATGGATTGGAGATAACACATAGGCATTAAATGAATGGACTACAACTAGAACATACGACAAAATTTTGGTTGTAGAGGTGATCTGCTCCATTTGGCTAGCTCAAAACAATGACGTATTCCAAAATAAACCTCCAAATGCTTACAAGATTTTCTACATGTTGAAGGAAAGCATTACCTTATCATGCACCTCACTAAAGACAAGGCTTCCTTGCACTCTCATACCTTTGAAATACAATTCTAAAATTTCTAGAGGATATTTTGATTATCCAATTTTAAGGTCACAACCAAGCTAGACATCACATTGGTGTATGAGACCCCCTTACTTGTGCGACAAGGGACCCACCTCTGCACAATGATTTAACCGCTAATTCAATGAAGGCATACATACTCTACCCCCTTTAGTTTTGAACTTGTGACCTCTTAGGAGGAAACACATGCTCTTAACCATTAGGCCCACTCAAGCTAGATATAGTGGATTTCTCCTTAAGGTGTCTTTTAAATAATGAGAAATTACATTGGAACTAACATCATATAGGAAATAGAAATGACCCTAGAAGTAATATTAAGAACTAATATCACTTCCTTGAAATAAGAATGACCCACAAATTTCTATAATCAGAGAATCACTTGAAAATTTAAGCTAAACAATATTAAAGTAGTGTCTTAAACACCAAGAACCAAGATCCTTATCGCCCTATAATGAAGAAACCTATGCAAGATCAAATTTGCAAAAAATACCTGCCAGAGAACATCCATGTACACAATTCTACTAGAGAAAATATCTATAATTCCCAAATCAGTTGAGAAGCATGATATGGGACTTTCAAATTCAAAAACCAATTGAGAAGCATGGGATCATTCTTTCAATATTTTATATAATGATTACATGAATAGAGGTTCTCACAAGACGGGCGTAAATGTCCAAGGAGGAAATGATAGGAGAAAAGCTTTGCCAAAAATTGAAAATAATCTTTTCACTCTTCTTTCCCAAGGGATTAAGCCAGTTGTTTATATAAACGCTTCAGTTAATATTGTTGTATAGAACTTCAATTAATATTGTCTTCTCAGTGTCAAGATTAGAATAGAGAACAACCATTTTCACTATATACAACCATGATTACAAATATCCCAAAGCTTCTATGGAAAACCTGCAGACCAGAGGTTATAAAAGGCCAACAAGGTTTGAGGACTTCTAAAAGCACAAGTGTAGGAATCTGCTTATTACCTTGGGAGCTCAAGTTGGGTAGGACCAGTAGGACTCACATCACCTTCAATGACATATATTATAGAATCTTCAAAGCTAAACTAGTTGTCCTTGATTTTTCTACATGAAATTGTTAAACTACTGACATGTCCAAAGATAATTTCGCAATAGCTAGCAATTCTAAAAAAACAAATTATTTATTAGAATAATGATCATTTTACCAATATGTCACAAGAAGTTGCAATAAATAGCTATGGCAGAATCAGTTGAAGAGAAGGCACACAATTTTCTTTCAGTACCTCTGAACTTACTCTGAGACAATAGAAATATTCAACATTTGATCAAACTTTGTTGTATCTAATAAAAATAGACGTTGGAAACAAAATTCCACGCTAAAAAGGTTTTGATCAACTCTAGTCTAACTTAGTTTCCTATCAAACACAGGATTTAGTCCAACTTAGTTGCCTCTAATTCAAGCAGAAGTTGAAAACATAATTCTGAGCTAATAGATTCTGACAACTCTAATTTAAGTTCATTGTAACTATAAAATATACCCCTAGAGCATGGGAAAATAAGCATAGACCTCTTGATGTAGTCTTAAGTCGTAGGTCACTAGCCATATAAATAATCTCCATTCTTTGAGAAATAAAGAGAGTGGAAAGCATAAAGAGACAAGGCCGTCTATATCAATATTCCATCTTACTAGCCTTGGTCCAAAACTAGCTTTAAGAAAGTATCCATTGGAGTGAAGATTGTCTTAAGAAATTGTAGAGTTCAAGCCCTATGAACTGACTTCGTTAAGAGATCTGAGCTTAGTCTATAGAAAGACTTCCATTTTCATCAATACCTTCTTGGGAATGCCTTCTTTATCTTATTACAGAGTTATTTAAGATTTTATGATAGTTTTGTTGTTGGCATGGATTTATAACTACTTATTGAGTATTGAGTATTGAGTTATAGAGTATTGAGTATTGAGAGAGAGAGAGAGAGAGAGAGAGAGAGAGAGAGAGAGAGAGAGAGAGAGAGAGAGAGAGAGAGAGGAAGACAAAGCTGCTGGGGCTCACTATTGTTAGACTGAAAACCTACAGGTATGTTGTACTGAAAAACTCCAAAATATGTTGATGACTGAAATATGAGTTTTGTGTTTACTAAGATCATGTTCTTAGTCTCCTCTCAAAGACCTTCTATTTACTCTGAAGATGTGTGTCTTTCATTTTGTTCACAACAAAGCTTCACAAACTTCAATTTCTCCCTAAATTATGCTCCAAATCTATGTTACCCTTCTCCACACAACTCGATCTCTTTTGTTGTCCCTTCTAGGCCTTCCCACTCAGTGGTTCAGTCTTTGGAAACCTACACAAGGCACCCTACAGCCCACGGTTTTGCTACAACAAGAGCTCTAAACTTTGTTCAAGGGTTAACACCCTTTTCTCCGCCTCCGCTTGTCTCTGTGCACCTGCAACTTGAAGAGAAGGCCCTACAATAGGCCTCTCAACCCTCAAATAGTCCTCCATGCAATGTTGCACCTGTGGCCCTGAAACCTTACCTCAGACCTGTTATCACATATAGATTTTTGTTAAAAAATATTTATATGGGAAAAAAAATCGGTGTTTAAGGTTGCAGTTTCTCTTAGTATTTTATATAGGATTATTATTATGATGGTTTGCAAATCTCCAATTATCTCCCAAGTCTACTAGTTCTCGGACATTATCC
The DNA here is from genome assembly GCA_031772625.1 of Pinus tabuliformis. Taxonomy (NCBI): domain Eukaryota; kingdom Viridiplantae; phylum Streptophyta; class Pinopsida; order Pinales; family Pinaceae; genus Pinus; species Pinus tabuliformis. The sequence continues at coordinate 1,228,921,214 of CM062819.1, read as the reverse complement.
AAATCACAACATAGATCATTAAAGAGACCACTAATTTTTTCTACCTCTCATGGTTTAGTTTATCCTCTTAACTGCAACCCAATCAAACTCTTACATTGGGTGGGCTTTGTTGTTTCCACAATTCTGAGCTTCTGAACTAGATTCGAGTTGTTGTGAAGAAATTATATGGTGAAAGGAAGATTTCATCTAGATTCAGAGGAAATAGGAGGCTAAATCCATGCATTACACATTATTGAGAAACATTCAACTTCTTCAAATTGGGCTAATTTTGTTTCAGGGAACTATTCATGCACTTTAGATCCTATATTACTGCCATCACATGAGCATTGTACTCTTGGTTTACAAGGAATGATTAAACATGACGTTGGATGGTGGGCTAGTTTGGCAAAGCGTGCAAATGATCCATATGGTAGAACCATCCATATTGATTCTCAACATGAGATATTTATTTCCAAGTGTTACAATGCAAGGCAGCTTGCTGCAGGAGCTCCAGGTGTTCCTTTGTTTGAAATTTTTGTAACAAAAATAGTGATTAGAAATATAAGGAGCAAGTGGTCAACTTGTTGCGGAATGGACAATTTGCAGATGCTTCCTTTTTAGTATCACCTAAAGCTACTGAAGACTCAGATATTGACATGGAGAAAAATGATGATGCAGATGTAGGAGATGAGGGATTGATACGAGTTCTTAAATTTCTTAAAGCTGGGATGCTTGGCCTAAAATTCAAGGTGTTGAAAGTTGTGACTAGAACATGAAAACAAAAATATAATCTCAGGGGTTTTTGAGCAATTAATCCAGGATGTCAATAAAGAGAAGGATGATGAAACGACTGGTGAAGATAAAACTGGAGGTGATCTACATAATGATAAAGCAATCGTAAGAGGTAATAGTGATTTTATGCAACTTATTAAAATTGTTGTTGTGAAAGTTTCCAATTGTACTCTTTTATAGAGTATTGCAAAAGATGCACCTCCAAGCCTTCCTGTATGCGTACTAGCCAAAATAGAGAGAAGGGGTCGTGATTCCTTTTGTTTTCACATTAAGGATGATGGCTCTAGACAATCTGTAAGAGGAAAGCAACTGATACCTACTTGGAAAGTTGCAACAATTGTAAAATAGACATAGATAGATGATCATGTTGGCACTCAACTTAGTGATGATGATGTTTTTCTCTCTCATTTCTCTCAGCTGCAAGCTTTTCAACTTTTGGCTTTAAGGAAATTCCTAAGCTCTGAGATCTAGCATTGGCCAATGTGGGCTCCATTGAAAAACGTAATGAACTTTGTAAGAGGATTTCTGTTTTATCTGTAGAGTAACTTAATGATGTTGTCTGTAATAAGCTTAAAATGCTTAAAAACGTTGATCCATGTGTTGAAAGAATGGATTTCCTTACTGAGGCAATGGTTTCTAATTTTGAGAAATGATAGTCTTAAAAGGAAGCGATAAATGCTCTCCCTCCTTATCCAAATGAACAAGTCACGTGGGATGAAAGCATTGTACCTAGCATTAATTACACTGGTGAAGGATGCTTGGCTATTCAAAAACATAATCTACAATTTCTAACTCTCCATGACTACCTCCTAAAAAATTTCAATATTTTTTGCTTGGAATCGACATATGAAATTCAAGAAGATATCCAAGATGTGTTGCCTCTACTAGCACCATGTATTAATAATGAGGGAGAAACTTGCTTTCGAGGATGGTCTAGGATGGATGTTCCAATCAAGGATTTAAAAATCACCGAAGTAAAGCAACCAAACATTGGAGAGGTGAAACCATCTGCTATTACTGCAGAGGTTACATACAGTGTTTCAAGATACACATCATAGATAAGGTTTGAATGGAATGGGCTTAAGGAACATGATCTTCTATTTTTGTTTTCAGTATGTCCTTTTTTAGAGCCACTTAGTGGTGAGGACGCATCAAAATTAAGTGTCCCAGAAAGGTTTGGGCTCCAGTATGTACGTGGATGTGAAGTCATTGAGATTTGAGATGAGGATGGCAACCTTATGAATGACTTTATAAGAAGGATAGAAAAATCCAAATGCATGAATTGAAGAACTATGACAAAACGTGACAAAGCATTTGGAGGCAAGGGGAAATAGAGTTTTCATCAAATTCTACAGATTTTTCAATGGGAGAAAGAGTGAGTCTATCGCAAATTTGTACCAGTTTGAAATAGTATAATAAGTCACAAGGAAATAGATTCCAAAATTCTAAGGGAGTAGAGTTTCAAGGCATAAAATATGTAGCTCCAGATTTCAAATCAACAAATCATGCACCACTAAATCAAAAGAATTCAAGGTTGAACACAAAAAATAGCTTTAGGACTGACTATGCGGGAATTGTTTATTTTTATTTTTTAAGATGATTTAATGGTTCCCAATAAAATGCCTATAAATTAGTTATCTCATTAAAACAAAGAACATGATCCAACAACTTAAAACTGATACTAAAACAAATATAATGAAGCCTGTCTTTGTAGAATAAGAAACACAAATGAACCATAATCAAGAAGGTATTAGTAGCACATAATTCCTAGAAAGACTCACCCCAAACAGATCATGTATCAGTGTTACATTTGAGATTTTCTCCTGAATCCTGCTCTGTTTAGGTCTCAAGCTTCATGATATGCAACAAGATATAGACCTCGTCTAGGTTAAAAAGATAAAATCAACAAAATCTTGAACAAGAAAATTAGAATATTGGGGGTACACCCAAACACCTCTAGGCTTTCAAATCTACAAATATAATGGACTCTGAGAAATAACATTTTTCTTCTCCTTGCTTCAGAGAATGCATAACAGGCAATAAGAACTATAAAGCATCTAAACCTAACCATTTTCCATACTATTGATAAATTGAACATATTGAGAACTAAATATAGCTACATAACAATTCATGGACAATTTGTTACATCATAAAGAAAAGACTATTAAGATCATATGCAAGAAGCTAAAAACTATAGTGAACATTTATAAAAGGAAATAGATAAGTTAAATTTACAAAAAGTAAACTGATAAGAAATGCAAGTCAAAGAACCAAAACCATGGAAACTAATCAGTGACTATGCAAATGTAGCAAGAGTTGCTGCAAAAGCTAGGTTCCATTTTCGCTATGATATGTAGGATAACAGTAATCTATCATTGCAATATTAAAGATACACTCCTAGAGTTTTCCTTCTCTCTTCAAACTCTAAGCCTGGGGCAGAACTCCCAATGAATAATGTGTAAATTAACCTTCAACAATGCACAAATTTAAACCATAGAAGTTCATCTGGATGCATTAAGGGGGGCTCAGGGGTATGTTTTGCAGTAGTGTGGTTGGAAAGTGAACCAATCTCGTCTGCCATTTTCCTGCTTGAACTTCAAGTATTTTTTCCCTCGGGTCATGCACTTCCTTCATTGGCTCTACATGTTTGACCTGGGCACAGTTCTCCAGTGTACCTGTACCATCAAAACCATTCTCCTTTGTTACATCAATTGAATCTTGCTTGGGTTCCTGAGGCTCTCCCTTACTCTCCAAATCCTTGTGCTTTTCTTCATTCTCCAACACTGGATCTTTCTTTATGGCACCTTTTGCCCCTTGTGGTGCCATCTCTTCTGCCTTCTCATCCATTTTATTTATTTCTTTAGTTTTGGACCCATGTATTTTTTCTTTGTTTTCTATTTCCCTTTTGTCATCACTCTCTTCTTCTGCTTCCTTCTTCTTATCAAGATCATCTTCTCCCTTCCCTTCTTCTTCCTTTTTGTGATCGACATATTCCCCTGTTTCAACCATATCTTCCCCATGATGGGTATCATTCATTTCCTCTTCCTTTCTTGCTTCTACTTGTGATTCTTGTTTCTTTGCATCTTTTGAATCTCCTTTTGATTTTATGGATCTCTTTTGTTTTTTATTCGATTCACTTTCTAGTGTTTTGACTGGTGATTCCTTTACTTTTTCACTTATCCTTGAAGATCTCCTTGTTGGTGTTACCTCACCTATGGTACAAAGAAAATGCAAAATTATATTTTCTAAAAGATACATGCCAATAGCCTCACATGCCAATACCCTCTTCTGAATTCTTATGGAATCCTGCAATCACATTAGCACATATCTTGCACAAATAAAAGCAAACGTTCAAACCCTCTTTCATATACGAGAGAATCAAATCATATAAGAAACAAATGGAAAGAAATTCAAAAACTTTCTTCCTAAAAATAAAGCATGTAATTCTAGCATGTTTGCATGCACCATAAACTATTACAAACCCTGTAATTTAATAAAATCAAGTAGTAAATACTAGGATGTAAAAGACAATGGGTATTCAAGATTTACTTGAGTTCTGATTCTCTATAGTGTGCATGTTTCTGAAGCAGTCTTGTCCAAGCTGGCATCCTTTTTAGGATGTTTTGTGCCATGTATACAGCTAAGGCTTCTAGCATAGATGGTTATCATTTCAATGCTTCATACTCAACTAGGCATAGTTCGAGAAGATAGAATGACAACTTCTCAAGTTGATCCATGGAAACAAACCCAAAAGAGAATTAAATTTATAAAAATCCTGTTTATGGAAGCTTACAATTAGAAAAAAATAGTGCATGATGCCTCTCATGCAACACATCAAAAATGCAATGCATTTCATAACATAAGTGAGGCTCAATGCCATTTGAATATTCATCAAAATTTCAAGCAAAGTAGAATACCTATTTATCATCCCGAGCAACCTTTAGAAACCTTTTCATGAAAACAAAGGGAGTTGGTACAACCAAATTGAATCTAAATTTGTTGAGCATCAATTTCTCCTAAACAAAATGAAACATACAATAAACATGAGCAAAGATAACAATTCCAAATATGAATTATTTAAAAAATTAGAAATATAAAGCTCAAAATATGGGAGACAAGTATGACATAATAATGTGAGAAAACAAAATCTCACCATGGAGAGAAATTCACCACGTGTGTAAACATTGTTTGAGATTGTAACCAGTTCCTTAACCTATAAAGCTCTTAAGGAAAATGAGTTAGAATGTGAAGCCTTATTCTAGATGCCAAATCAAGGGCACAGGAAACAAGTTTTTAGTCAAAACAAATCAATACAAAATTTCAGCTTAACAATGAAATTTCCCTCGTGTCATTGTTTACCACCTTGGGAGCCCAAATTTCTTCATATTTGGAAGCAAATAGAATGGAAGTCAACACTAGTTGAATATCCTTTTCGTAATTGTGTACACTATAGAAATAAATCTATCAATCAGGTTAATCATGAGAAAAAGTGTCTCATCCATTAAGTCAAATTTTAGATGCACCTGTAAGTGAAAATTGTTTATGTTAGAAAATTATCAACGGAAAGGTACAAAAAAAAAAATTATTATTATAGAAACAGATAGATATCGATATGTATTAATCAAGTACATCAATCAGCCAGTCAATAAGTATTTCCCGCATCTTTTGGTTGATATCAACTTGGCTTGACATGTAGTTTGATGAGAGATTGTTGCATGCCTGCAATACAACAAACACAACAGATCAAAATAGAAACAAATTAGACATATAGCTATTTATTCAGAGATGAATTTAAACTATAGACATGGATCAAGGCTCGCATCAATGCTTGACCTAATGTCCTCATTCATAAATTATAACCTTCCATGATGCTTAAGTGGGCACTTTAATTCTCCAGTGGAGATATTCATGTATGGCACAAACACACACTGCTCACATGTAATCACTGCATACTATATGTAGTGAAAAGCTAGTGTCTAATTAAATTGTTTAAATGAAGTGTATTCTTCCAAGACAAGACGTTGTTATTTTGAATAGAACAAAAATAGTTTACAAGGCTCCCATGACAAAAGGGACATACCTCTGTATACCAATAGAAATGGAACATTCCTTGAGCATATTCAACTACAACAAGTTGATTTTCATTATCTACTTTGTCAATGTTGGGAAAGTCCCCTTCCTCTTCCATGACATCCCGCTCAATGTCTCCAGATGCAAGCTGTTTAATAGAAACCATTGGATGGCAATTGGAGCTATGGATTAGATAAACCCTTCACTTGATTTTTCAAAAGAATAGAGTAAAACTCTGTGAATAAAAAGCACCATCTACACATGCTAAAATAAGGGTAGTGGACCAAATTCTCCTAACCTCACTTCTTACAGTCATTGTTGATGTAAAAGCTCGTGGAAGCCTTGTCTTCCTTTTTGATGCATCAGTCATTGGCATTCTTCTTGAGACACCTTTAGCTACAAGTGGGCAGAACCTAGACTTGGATGCATTTGAAGCAGCTTTGCCTGAGATGTCAACATTTGAAGGCCTTGGTGGTCTCCCTGAAGCTGAAGTACATTTGCTAGAGAAGCCAGTAGTAGAAGGCCTTCCTAACGCTGAAGCGTGTTTACTTGAGAGGCTAGTAGTAGAAGACCTCCCTAAAGCTGAAAAGTTTTTACCAGAGATACCAGTAGTAGAAGGCCTACGTTGTATCCTTGAACTCAATGGATCATTACTTGAGACATCAACATTCGAAACCTTGGGCAGTTTTCCTAAAACTGATTCACGTGTATGTAAGGGTCCGACATTGGAAATCCTAGGTGCTTTTCCTAAACCTACTACATGCTTGGATTTTGAAACCAAAGTTGATCTAATGCTTCCCTTTTCATGTTTGTTCCTCTGTGGCCTCATTGGCTGAATCGCAGCAAAACAAACCAACATAAGTAAAATAAATACATGTAAACCATCCCAACTAAACAAGAAAGCAAAGAGCCTTGTTATTGAGCTCAATATATCCACACGAAGTTACCGATTTGAAATAGAGGCCAACGTATAAATCCCAGTAGTAGTGAACTGAAATCATTCACCTCATGTTGCATACTAACATTTGTGGATTGATATATGATAAATAAATCAGATAGCTATTTAATCACACACAATTTATACAACCATGGATGATGTACATACCATGGACGATGACTTTGTTGTAGCACTCGTATTATTGACATCGACACTAAACCTCCTACATGCCCAATTCTAATTGTTAACTCTAATTGGTAAAAACCCAAAAATATATACAAAAGACCAGAGCATCATATTGGGAAGCTGAATCTGCCTTGGCATTTTCTTATTAGCAAGCTGATTATGCTTCCTAGATTTCCTGTGGACATAGAATCACACACCCAAAGGATCACATACAACATTTTTCTTCATCAGCCCCCACCAGAAGAGGGTTTAAAATGCCTGAATAAGCATATGGATAGAGAAAAATGCTTGACCAGAGAGGTTAAGCTCACAGTCAAAACTTCTTTATAAAACTGAAGTTTCCACTATGTGCTGATAAAACATGAGTACTACATAAGGGTTTTGAAAATTAAAAAAAAAATACATATGTTCTAGGAATGAAAAAGCCTGCTTACTTTAGCTTGATCTCATCACCCCTATTTGGTTTTGAAGCATGGCACCCTAGGTTCCCAATGTGTGATAAAACCCTTCTAGGCCTCGTTTCAGCCCGCGTCACCACTACATCATAGAGCATGCATATAACCTTTATCAAATCGATCTCTATTTTGCACTAGTCATATAGAGCCATTGATATTCATATAAATACTAATAAATATGTACTACATATTTGATGATATTAGGTTTTTGTATGGGGTTTGGACAACAGAAACTGTAAATACCTTTGCTAGCCATGGGTCTGTTGGGCTTCACCGCCCTATTTTCGATTCTAATTTTGGTTTGCTGAAAAGACAAACACAAAGCATTCAGTAACTATTGAACAATCAAACCCCTCCAAAATTGATAAGGAAGCCATAACTAAGTGCGATACTGACCTTAAACACACAATCAAATTGAAATTTAAGAAAATACACCAATACCAGTAGTGAAGAGAGATCTGCTCTTGAGATGGCCAATAATAGACTTCTTGTAATAGTTTCAGAAGCAAGGCATGATTTGATTATAGCCATCATTTTCTTACATGCTTCTATCATTTCTTTGAATAAGCCCTTGATCAGTCCTAGATGCAACTCTAGAGAGGTCTAGATATAGCTCAGCAAACCCTTCAAATTTGGCAGAAATGATAAATCTTACAAAAGGTGAGGATAAGGCTACAAACAATCTACCTTGGAGGTATTTTGAATATATATAGATTTCTTTTAGAAGAGTCCAGAACAGAGGCTTAAATGAGCATCATATTATTCTAGAAACCATAGAGAGATAACACAATAATGTCCTCCAACTTCACTCAGAATAATCCCAAATTTTGTCCACAGAGATGCCATTGAAAATACTTAGGTCAAATACTACTAAGGTCTACCAAGAAGAGGTCCCAAATAGGTCCCAGAACAGGCCTGAAATTAATACAAAAATGCCTTAGACGGGGGGGTCTCAGAAAGCTTGAGAAGGGCCTCAGGAAAGGGCTAGTCTGTGCCTTAAATGAGCCAAAAGGAAATGCAAGATAGATACGAATTAGCCTCATAAAATAAATCATTTCATAATGACCCAAGATACTTTCAAATTTATTCAGAAGTGCCCTTTCAAAGTGCTTATGTAGTTAATATCATTTATTATAATAATCAAATAATTCTAAAATCCTATCAGCCATCTTGGAGATTCTAGGATAATGGAGAGACCAATAAGCAACAGAAAACTGGGAACTAGCTCTACATCACCTCCCATTGACAACCTGCCTCGCTCAACAACACATATTTTTTTCTTCTAGCTTTGTTCCTGGGAGAGATCATAGGTATATTCTGTATGAAAGTTTGTGAAAAGTGGCCACCAGGTGGCCTTTTTTTCCTTTTTGGAGGTGATATGTCATGATATAAGAACTTTGCTATGTATTTTCCTTTTCCAAACCATGAAATAGAAATGTATGCATTCTTTCTTTGCAAAAATAAAATCAATTAAAATTTTCATACCATTCACCCTATCAAATTCTTGTCAATTCAAAAGTTGCAAAAAATCAGATGCCATTCACCTTAAAATAGCCCTTGGATCATACACACATATTTCAAGGCCCATAAAACACATATATATCAATGTAGACAAAAATAAGAAAGCAAAGTGCCATCACCCAAACAATCTACGAGAAGCACATATCTCAATAAAGTTGCAAACAATTTAAAAACAAACTACCATCACATGTCCAAAAGCCTTTACAGATAGTAATTAATGTTAATGTCATTTAGTGAAAGAACTAAAAGGAAATGCCCAAAATATGATTGAAGACTCAATTGACAATAACAACCAAGTGCAATTTAACCGTTGTAGACCCCGTGCATATGGCCAAAACATAAATACTTCCAAAAAGACTCTGATGGCACATTTGAACTACAAAATTTGATTTATATGTCCAATTTAAAAAATAGGAAAGCCAACTACCACATAAACATTCAAAATAAAATGCACTTCATTTGCTAGACGTTGCTCTGGTGTAAATTTGTTGACTTGAGTGAGCAGAAACCGTCCTGACTGATGCTCATGCCATCAGATCCTTGATATCCTTTCTAGCAAGTGAACCATTAATCTAAAAATTCAAGGAAAATGTTAACATTAGTGAAAAGAACCACATACTTATCCACAAAACATATTCATGAAAAAGGAATAATCTCTTCTTGTTTTTCATGATTAAATGGACCAACTTCAGAGGGACCAAATTAACATTTGAATGAAACACAACTACAAAAGGATGAATGGCTAGTGGAAGAAAATTACACCAAAAAGCAGGTAGCAAAAAAAGGTTGAGTTATCCTCAACATTCACCATTTGAACTATTCACTAGACCTAAAACCAAAAAGTAGAAAATTAACATCAGATTCATACAAACAAATCAACAAAAATACAACCAATAATTATTTATAGCTGACCAAACATATGGAAATACATAAGGAAAGAGAAAGTAGAATGTTTTGAAAATCTACCTTGTTCAAATTTTTCACAAAATCTGAAAAAACTTTGTAATCAAATTCTTCTAATTTGTAGATATCATTGCTAGCATTATATGATAAGTTTGCGATTGCTATAACAGATTCAAGTTATACAAAAGCATGATATGTCAAATCATACTTATATATGTCTTGCCCCTTTATTCTACTACTCCAACATAATTGAAGCTCGATGCCTTCTAATCTATCCAAAAGGTCAATGTCATTATGGTAATCAAACATTCTATTACCATCCTTCTTTCTTATTCTTTGAACCCTTCCAATATACCACGTTCCACAAGAAACACCTTTTTTTGTACTTTGAGGAACACCTTGCAGTACGTTCAGTGGGTGGAATTGAGCTACATTCAAACAACACCCCACAATCTGATTCAATTCCAAAGCCAGTTGAAACACCCTTTTGTGGAGCCTTCCCATCTCGCCTAAACTAGACCCCATTTCTCACTTTTGTCAACCTATCTTTGGATAATGTTAGATTTCCATTCAACTGACTAACCAAACATGCTTTAAACACGTCCTTACCATCAAGATCCACCACTGGCTTTATCATTTTGCTTCCATTTTCATCAATGGAATCTAAATCTAACTTGTGTCTCCACTCACTTTCCATTATTTTCAATTCACTTTCATTATGTACCAATGATGATGAAGATTGGAATATAGAGTTGGAACAACTCAGTGGAGAAGCATCAACTACTTCATCCACAATTTGGAATGTTGGATAATTTTGATCCTATATCCATGGTTTAACCCACCAAAAAGATTGAGTGTAATTTTTTGGTTGCATTCCAAGAGTTGATAAAATGTCTTGTGCATCCTTCAATCCAATCTTAAGGGTTTCTACAATTTTAGCGTATGTGGATATTGAATCATATTGCAACATTATGTCAATATTTTGTATTGTTTCTTGGTGCAATCTATTCCAAATGCTTTCTTTCTTCTTATGAGATTTATTAAAATGAAGCCGTTGGGGATTTGATTCTTCTTCAGCAACTGTATTAAGGGTTCCAACAACATGAAGCAAGTCAGTGAAATCATAGGCCCTCTCCACTCCAACCATCCCACCAACTTTACTAAAGAATTTCTCACATACATCTGACCCAGTCAAGTGCAAAACACATGGAAAGCTAGAGTAATGATCTCGAAACAATCTCATCAACAAAATTGCAAAATGGAAGGAAATTTTCAGATCTTTATATGCTTCTTTGATGATGAAATTTATGTTGATATTAGTATGAGATTGTTTTTGTACCCAACATAACCATAATGTGAAGAAATGATGAAATCGTGAAGCATTTCGCACCCTTTCCCAAAGGCTCAAACTATGAGACATAAAGATGTCAATGTTGTTAACAAGAATCATTAGATAAGTCTTTGTAGCTAGTGTCCTCTCTAACTTCGCACTTGGTATACTTCTCAGCTCTTTCAAACACCTCTAAACATTCCTTGAAGCAATGTGTTGTGCGGATCCCCAATTTTTTCGATCCATCCTCTCTATATCTTCACCCTTAAGCTTGTGATCATCCACTTTAAAAGTGTGATAAACCATTCTGACATGACCAAAACTTATGTAATCATTCCCTAAAACCAATTCTCGTCAAGTGCTAAACAAAGGATTCACTAGATTTTTTCCTTTGTGGATGTAATCTTGGTCATGCAATCTTGTTACATTGCAACCATTGTACAACCCGATTAGCCTCCACCCTTCCCAAGGAATTTGATATCGAACACCTAATGTTGAAGAATAATCCTTCAACATAGTTTGTCTTCTTATGCTATCCCCATCCGAGGAATGACCAACAATAGGTCCCAAATTATTTTCCACATGTTTCTTCCACATAGATTCTACCTTTTCCCATTGTTTATAAACAAATTCTGCATTGAGCCTATTGCATGTTGGATGAGCAACGACAACCAAACGAGGAAGTTTTTCATGTAAAGGGTTTGCAACAATAACACATGCATAATGGCCAATAACATTGTTCTTAAAATAATCTGTTATAATCTCATAGCCTACAACTCCGTCACCAAATCTCACAAATAAATGTGATCAGCATTGATGTTCTTTTTTCATACCACAAAACCACACCATTGTATCAATTTTTGCTACCCACCTAACATATTTTTTCACAACCATTTCATCTTTAGCGAGCAATACATAAATTCGGCCATCTATACCATGCTTGGCTTTATAAGAAGCATAAAATTTTCTGGTTGCCTCAAAAATATGCTCGTGCTCCCCTAGGATATATGCTAATGACTTTCTAATTTTCCTTAAAGTCATAGATATTGAAGGACCATCCAGATTCAAGATAATAAAGCTATGTAACCTAGGACCTCCCCATAACTTTATCATCTCATATAGGGATTTTGTGGATGTACTATACCTTCTCCCTGCTTTTACATGCATCAAGTTATGAAAAATATCCTTGACAAATTTCCAAAATGCATCTTTACCTTGTAATTTTCCTTGCTTATGTGCCTCACACACGTCCTTGAAAAACCGAAAGACATCCTTCCTTTCTATCAATTCAAACAACTTTTCCTTTAGGGATCTCATTCTAATAGAGAGTGTAGCAACCTTTATCCTCTCCCACCAAAGAGATCACATTGTTGATCTATGGTTATCATTTGTAACCCTTACAACATTCTTCAATTCATTTTGAGTCAAATAGTTGAGTCTTCTATCTTTTCCTATATCTCGTTCACTTCTATTATTGGTGCACATTGATTCACGATATAATCACATCCTGAAGTCATCACATTCTGGAACCAACTGACAAAATTTGCATGTTAATGAATCAAATGGGATCCTTGTTTCAGAAGCCCTCTCACAATGAATATGCCTATATGTACCATCAATACTGTTGAAATGTGGCAACAAGAATATTCCAATTTAATTTGTCTTTGAATTAAATTGTGAAGTAAAATCCAATTTTGTCTTAACAGCTACTTGGAAATAATTAATTAAGTTATTTTGACTTAATTAGTAGGAGAAATTCAAGTTAGAAGTCTTTCTGAAGTCATGCAAGAGTTATCCCTTAAATTAAGGAGATAAGCCTTAAATTAAGGAGATAACATTGAGTTATATTTGAGTTGTAATTAGTTAACTGAGTTTACTGAGTTAAGTCCAGATAAATTAGTTCCAAAATGTTTGAGGAACTAATAGAGAGATAACAGTCAGTTGATGTATGCATGCACTCAACTCGTGTACTCCAGTTAGCTGAAGATTCCCTCATCAATAACTCATGCATGTCTATTCTAAGAAAGATCCAGTTGAGCTAAATGTCAAGGACAGTGTACTATTAGTTTCATGTGTTTTCCTATAAAGAAAAATCATGCATACATAAGGAATCAATTCCTTGAGGATTGCGCAGTTCTGACAGGGTGTGAGATCAGGTGATCATCCACTTGGTGAGGTGAGAATCATCCACTAGGAATAGTGCAAGGAAATAGGAGCCTGGAGGGTAGAGGAGAAGGCTTGTGAGAAGCCAATATTTCCTGTGAGCATTCAGGAGGATTGTACTGAGAGCTGGCTAGCTGTGAGAGCTAAGGCTTTGTATAATTTCCACATTAAGGCTTTGGATTTCCACATTGTATGATAATACAGATAGTGGTGTTTTTAGCTGAGGCTTTCCCCAAAGTATTTTCATGTATATTGTGCATTGATTCTTCTTCTTATGGTTATATGTATTCAGCTTGATATTTAAGCTTCCGCAAAGCAAACTTTGATAGTAGAAGTAGGTTATAGTATTTTGCTTTGATGTATATTGCATTATCGAGTTAATCTACAGTCACATTTTCTACATAGGTCTCAGAAAGAGATTTGTAGAGAATTTACAGAATTTCTACATGGTATTAGAGCTGGATTTGTAGAGAATATTCTACATGGTATCAGATCCAAGTTTATTAGAACTTTGAACAATATACTGAGAAGAGAATTCAAAGTTTGAATTTCGGGGTTGTAGGTGCAAATTGAATTCATATCATACTTCAATTGAGATGGGACATCATGCGACTAATTGCCCATCGAAGAATTCCAAGAAGGGATCCTCGGAAGGATCGGAAGATGAGGCATTAGCCTCTCAGTTTGAAATGGACTTTACCCTCATCGCATGCATGGTGTCATCGATGATGGGTTGTGTCTGGTATATTGACAGTGGAGCCTCATTCCACATGACCGATGATAAGAGTTTATTTAGTGCCTTGGGGGAGAATACCTCAATATGCGCAGAAAGATGGGTGACGACGGAAGGTATAGTGTTTCAGGAGTGGGCACGATTGCTTTTCAGAGGGAGCATGGAGCTCCTCTCACCTTGACAGATGTGAAGAATGTGCTTGGACTGAAGAAGAACTTGGTATCGGTTGTGATGTTGGAGGACAAAGGCTGCGATGTTGTCTTCAGTAAAGGAAAGGTGTTCCTAAGACACATAGCCATGGGTCAGACCAAGAGGATAGGGATTCGGGTGAAGAGTCTCTATAAACTAGAGGTAGATGATTGTGCAACATTGAGTACGAAAGAAGAATTGGTGCAAAGGCAATACATTGGTGAGTTGTGGCACAGGTGGTTGGGCCATTTGCATCATGGGGCTTTGAAGATAATGCAACAGATATCTACAGGACTTCCCAAAGGTAAACTTCAACAAGTTGACATATGCAAAGGTTGTACCTTGGGAAAGTACACCAAGTCTTCCTTTCATGAGTGAGACAATCGAGCAAAGGTTATCTTAGAGCGAGTTCATATTGATGTGTGTGGACCATTCTCGATGGCATCCACATCGAAGCAAAGGTATTTTTTGATTTTCATTGATGACTATTATCGTAAATGCTAGATTTATTTCATGCACAAGAAGGACAAAACTTTCACAAAGTTTTCGGAGTTCAAAGCTTTGGTCGAGAAAGAGTTAGGGAAGAAGATCAAGGCCTTGAGAAGCAACAATGGTGGAGAATATCTATCTCAAGAGTTTAAGGACTTCTATGCAGTGGAAGGAATTAAATGAGAGTTGACAGCACCTCATAACGCACAGCAGAATGGGGTGGCCGAGAGGAAGAACAGAACTATTGTAGGGGCAGCACGGGCAATGTTGCATGACCAAGGTCTACCACTTCACTTGTCGGCTTAGGCATGCAACACAATGGTCTATTTGCAAAATAGAAGCTTGCATCGCATACTTGGGATGAAGACACTAGAGGAAGTTTTCTCCGGTAAGAGACAAGATGTGGGTCACTTCAGGATCTTTGGCTCATCGGTATATTGCCACGTGGCAAAGGATGCATAGAAGAAGCTTGAGCCAACATCAGAGTTGGGGATACTTGTGGGGTACACTTATACACCTCACAACTATCGGGTGTACTTGCCTACCAGTTGGAGGACAGTGGTTCGCAGACATCTCAAGTTTGATGAGCAGAAGACCATACAAGTTTCCCTTGAGAGGGAGCTCCAACTATAGGCTGTGGAGGAATTGTTGGTTCCTAAGGAGGAGGAGCCTCAGATTGATGCAGAGTAGCCACATGGAGAGGTTCCAGGAGTGGAGACACCCACTCAAGTAGAGTCTTCAAGAGATGGACAGAAGTGTACAAGAGAAGCTGATAGATTGTTGAAGGATGTGAGAGAGAATGTGGGAGCACCATTTTCTCAATGCAGACATAGGAGGTCACCTGAGAGGTACACTGGATACATGGCCCTTGTTTGGGAATGTTTTGAGACTGAGCCATCTTCCTTTGAGGAAGTAGTGTAACAGCCGATTTGGGTTGATGCTATTTCCGAGGAGTATGACTCCATAATTCATAACAGTGTTTGGGACATGGTTTCAAGACCAAAGAACAAGTCAGTTGTGAGTTCCTGTTGGCTTTACAAGGTAAAGCAAGCCGCTGATGATGGGAGGATTATGTTGCTGTAGTATATTTCGACAGAGGAGAAAGATGCTGACATTTTGACAAAGGCATTGTCAAAGTGTAAATTCGAGTTCCATAGAGACAGGATCGAGTGGCAGATAATCCCTTTCTTGTTGAGAGGGAGTGTTGAAATGTGGCAACAAGAATATTCCAATTGAATTTTTCCTTGAATTAAAATCGAATTTATTCTTAATAGCTACTTGGAAATAATTAATTAAGTTATTTTGACTTAATTAGTTGGAGAAATTCAAGTTAGAAGTCTTTCTGAAGTCATGCAAGAGTTATCCCTTAAATTAAGGAGATAAGCCTTAAATTAAGGAGATAAGATTGAGTTATATTTGAGTTGTAATTAGTTAGTCGAGTTTATTGAGTTAAGTCCAGTTAAATTAGTTCCGAACTGTTTGAGGAACTAATAGATAGATAAGAGTCAGTTGATGCATGCATGCACTCAACTAGTGTACTCCAGTTAACTGAAGATTCCCTCATTAGTAACTCATGCATGTCTATTATGAGAAAGACCCAGTTGAGCTAAATGTCAAGGACATTGTACTATCAGTTGCATGCATTTTCCTATAAAGAAAACTCATGCATGTAGAAGGAATCAATTCCTTGAGGTTTGCGCAATACTGACAGGATGTGAGATTAGGTGATCATCCACTTGGTGAGGTGAGAATCATCCAGTAGGAACAACTCAAGGAAATAGGAGCTTGGAGGGCAAAGGAGAAGGCTTGTGAGAAGCCAAGATTTCCTGTGAGCATTCAGGAGGATTGTACTGAGAGCTGGCTAGCTGTGAGAGCTAAGGATTTGTATAATTCCTATGTATTTCCACCTTGTATGATAATACAGATAGTGGGGTTTTTAGCTGAGGCTTTCCCAAAGTATTTTCATTTGTATTGTGCATTGATTTTTCTTCTTTTGGTTATATGTGTTCAGCTTGATCTTTAAGCTTCCGCAAAGCAAACTTTGATAGTAGAAGTAAGTTATAGTATTTTTCTTTGATGTATATTGCATTATCGGGTTAATCTACAGTCGGATTTTCTACATAGGTCTCAGAGTTATATTTGTAGAGAATTTGTAGAATTTCTACATGGTATCAGAGCCAGATTTGTAGAGAATTTTCTACAAATACGACATTCAATACCCTCATAACATAACATGATCTTGGTATGCTTCTCTATGGCCCATAATTTTCCACCCCTTTGATCATCCATTAGGACCTTTGTTTCCAATCTCTCCCCATTTCTATAAACATAAGGATACCAATACCCCCAACATTGTAGTAACAAGGGAGATAATTGAGCTATAATAATATGACAACAAACAAATAAATTTGAACTAAGATAAATAAAATAATATACAAATTCATATTCAATTTTAGTCTAAGCTGTTAATTAACACACTTGAAGTAGAAGGATCTGCACTTGTAGAACCCCTATGTAATACTGATGGTGATAATGGGACCAAGAACCTAGTCAAACTTTGTTGGGACTTATCATTGTTAGGCTTCTTGGGTCTCCCAACCGTGCCACACCTCAGCCCAATCTCCTCATGTGAACCCTCATTTGTAGTAGTAGAAATGTGCTTCTTTGATTTCATGTGTTCATTTAGAGAACTGAAAATATTACCACTTGTCATCACTAAACAAAACCATTTATTGCATAGTGTACATTCCACTCTCACTTTTTTGATGTCCTTATAGTCTGCAAGTGTTGCTTCCACCACCTTGAACAAATTAGGCTCTTGTGTCTTGTTGAAATCATCTAGAAGTTTGATTGGTTGATCAATATGAAATTGATCTCCAACCATCACTGTTTGTGGTACTTCGTTATTTCATGAATGAATTTCACTACCACTTGGCATTGATAGGCATTGTTGATGGGCCCCTGTTTTCATATGATGGTTTTTGAAGTTGCGTGTTGTTCACACTGCCAAGGATACATCACCTGTTCCATAATCAATGCCACAAATTTCAAAATGGATATTTATTTTAGATTCTCCCTTTTCTGAATATACTTTGAGAGGAATTTTCTCATTGAAAAACTCTTCCATTAAAATTTTAAGATTTTTTTTCTCGAGATGCCAATCCACTGGGATCAACAACTATGGCTTGTTCCACTGACAAAGACATATTTTCAACTCTTGGTTGTTTATGCGTAGGTCCCTCCACATTCACTTCAATGTTTTCAAATATTGGTATTGTTTCCACTACATTTGAACACTCTTCTTCCACATCAAATGTGCGTAGTTTCCTCTTGATGCTTACAAGTGTTGTACAAACTTTCCATTTTTTCTCTTGCTTTGGATTTAAACCTGTTCCATCTTGGATAAAATCTAAAGGGTATCCAATGATTTCATCATCCACAATTTCATCACAAATTTTAGCAAATGTACAACCTTCTTGACACTTGACCACGCCAATGATAGAATTCTCTTCACCGGTAGCAATTTTATAAAACGACTCCATCTGTTTTTGCACATAAATAAATGAAAAGGTAAGTAAATTTCGACAAGAATATTGGTTATTATAAAATAAAGAGCAAGGAAGCAAGGTATGAAATTTCAATTCAAAGCTCCAAAAACATGAAGAAATATTACTATTTGGATAAAACACCTTGATTCAAAATGTACTATCGGTGGATTCCTCAAATGAAATTGAAATCAGAAATAAAACATATTACTAAAACAAATTTGAGAGTTGATTTATTGCTGCACCATAACTCTTTTCAGCCTCTTGGGTGGGTGTTAGAATACATATTCTCAGCCATTTAAAGCATATATATTGAGTAAGGCCAATGTGGGTTGTAATTCTTTAACTCTGATAATTTCTTCTTTTGAAGTGCATTATGTAGTTTGGGGCAAAGAGACTTCAAAGGACATGACATTTGAGTTCTATAATATCAAGTACATTGCATGTCAGGATCCAGTGAGATCACATAAATTCGATAGAACTAGGTTGATAAACAGGTCACTGTTTAGACAAGGAGGAGGCCTTGAAATGCCCAGGTTATTGAGCATTTCAGTATAAAAAGCACCATCAGAATTTGATGGAGTTTTGATGGTGTTTTTGTAAAAAAATGTTTTCATTTTTGTTAGGACCATGGAGAGTGGAGACTATGTGCTTTGGTTTATTTTTGTTAGAGACTCTGCCTCTAGTTTATGGTCCCTAGACCATTTTATCCTCTAAAAATTATAATTCATTTTCTAGGAGTCCTAATGAAGGAAGATTCACCCATCATTCTTTTCTACTCTCTCAGTACATCACATATCATAGGGTCCCTGTGGATGTAGATGGAGGTAAATAAAAGGTTGCATGAAACCACTAGAGGTAAGGGCTATAATTCGTTTCTTGGCTTCCATTCATTGTACATAACTCAACTATGCTATAGATATTTCTGAACTTAAAATGTCACATTGATTGTGTGCTTCACTTTTGCGTAGGCCCAAAGGCACTTGCAACTACGTAAGGAAGCACAAAGACATTACTTGCAGTAAATTCAAGAGAAAGAAAGGGAAACTCTTGCAAGATACAACCTGGGGTTAGTTGGATTGGAAGTTACTTGTTCAAAACTTTCTAATTTGGTGTCAAAAGTGAAAAGTGAATGTTTTAAGTCTACATTTTATGATTTTACATTCTCTATTGCCTAAAATATCTTGTCTATTTCGAGAATCTGAAATTTCCCTTCAATAATCCTAGCCTACAAAATGTTCTGGATATAGTTTCCTCACTTCAAATGGTAGAAGCTCCATATAGAGAATTTGAAGGTTGGTGTTAGAAAACAATCATGGTATCCATATGATATAATAGTGCAGTTTTAGCAGGAAGAAATAGAAAAACATATGAGGTTGCAAGAACTTCCAATAGAAGAAAAAATTTCTTCTCCTTTCTTTAGGGCCAAGGACTCTTCAATATTTTTTTGCATGAGAAGGCTACTAGTGACATAACACAAGCAGAAGAAAATGGAAATCGTTTAATTGGTGAAAAGCGAAGTGTGTGAATGAATGGAGTACTTGTTGTTCGACCCATGGCAACAACAATAGGATTTTCTAGTGTTGTATCTTTACACAAAAATAACCAACATTTTTTTCTTTTCACTTTAAGTTTTAGCCTTGATTGAATCCTTTAACATGATAGGCACCGTTCCATAGATGTACGATGATACAAATAATGCAATTATACAACTATACACTCTAAAAATTCGATCGTCAATTGTTCTTTGTACCACAGAGTTGGGTCAAGACTTCTTTTAACTTTCAAAAGTTCATATAAATTGTAATGCATGCCTAAGTGGATTTGGTTTGCTCCATTTTCAAAAAATCATTCTTGTTTTCATGGAAGGCTTTATGTATCTACTAACTAATATTGTATTTGTAAAGAATCTCGTGTATTTTCATTGAACCTTGTGTTGGTGAAACTCAATATTTAAATTGTCATTAAACAAATATTCTAGTTTACTATGGGCATACACATTGGTCCCTCTCCTTGTATTTTACCTAAATAGAAATAGGCTGAGGTGACTTAATGAAAATTATGATTCAATAATGTAAGGCATTATGCGTTTTAACATGGGTGGGTTGTTGACTTGGCATTCGTATTTAATCATAACTTATTATTAATATATGACTGTAGAGTCACTATCAAATAGTCTAGTAGCAGATTTGAGGAAGTTATCAATCTTGAGTTTGTGAAGCTCATGATTAAAAAATTCTCTTCATACTTATTATGCACTCACTCAATTGTTATTAGGCACCAACATTCTCCTTTAAGTCTACACCATCAACTTATGAAACTTATATGCACACTGTTGTCGATGTCAATGATCATGGTACAAGAGGAGCTTGTAGGGTTAACAAAAATATTCACAATGGATGGATATTTAAAAGATTTTTTTTTTTTTTTTTTGTTATTCAGTTTTTTAATTAAAAAAAGGTACATGGCAATATGATATATTCTAAGATTATTCTCCTTTTACATGACACTTTCAGAGAGAATACAGTTCCAGAGATGACTAGAATTGGCGGAGGAAATGCATATTTTAACTAATATGGATTTCAAACTTACTAATTTTTGATTTTAAAATAGTGAAGAGAAAACACTGATTTTCTAGAGAATTTACTATGACACATATTCTTGTGCTCCACAACTAACTTTGAGAAAGATCTAAAAGAAGTATAAGTCTCTAATCTGAATAAATTAACAGTTTTTCTTGAGAAGATTTAAAATCTATAGGCTGAGGAAAAAATTGCCTTACAAGGACTCGAGCTAAATATTAAAGGTTCTTGTAGTTGAAGGTTAAACTGAAAGATCTTCTAGCTGATGGGCACCCAGTGCGTCCTTTGAATTGTGTCTCCAATCCTGTCTTCAAAGAAGATGAAACCCGACTCGATATTGACTACAAGCGATAGTGGAATTTTTCTAAAATGTTTCTGCCAAATGGCTTAATAGATTCTTCTTTAAAACTATTTTGTTTCTTTGGAAAATGTAGCCTTCCTTCTAGCAATAATGTTTGTATTGTGTAATGTTGAATCCACGAAGGTACTTTCGTCAATTATATTTTGAGATACGTATTTCTATATTCGATAGAAGTAGGTTGATAAATGGATAACACCACTTCCTAGACAAGGAGGAGGCCTTCAAACACAAAGGGTATAGATCATATCAGTTTAAAAAACATCATCAGAATTTGACAAAGTTTCGATGGCGAATTTGTAAAAAAAGGTTTTAATTTACGTTGCGACTAAGGAGATTCGAGATTGTTTGCCTTGGTTTATTTCTGTTAGAGATCATGCCTCTACTTTGTGGTCCCTAGACCATCGTATCCTCTCCAAATATTGGTTTATTTTCAGGAATAATGATGCGATAAGAGAAGGAAGATCTACCTAACATTACTTTCTTTTATCTCAACACATTGCAGATCATAGGGACCTTGTGGATGCATATGGAGGTACAAAGAAGGTTGTGCGAACCATGATGGGTAAGGGTTATCCTTTCCTAGCTTCCTTTCATTTTGCATGCCTCTGTTATGCTATAGAGAATCTTGAACCTAAAATGTCACATTGATTGTGTGCCTCTCTTTTAAGCTGTCACATAGCTTTCTATATTGCTTTGCACCATCATCCTTCTCTCACACACATTTCCTCACCGCTTCTACACTAATTTGGCCTCAATACTGGATACCGAAAGTGAATTTACTTAAAAACAACTCCCTAAAGACCAACATGAAACCTAGGTTCTCCAGAAACGGAGGGAAATCTTCCAACGAAGAATATTTTGGGCATCTGGTAGTTACACTACACCATGGGAGAATTGATCAATGCACAACCAAGCTCTTGGGTTGAAGTCTAGCCATAAAATTCATTTTAGATCTCTCATTGGCCATGATGGAAAAGGATTGAACCACGTGGCACAAGGAAATCCTTAGAAAATACCTTTTTTAGGCTACACAAATCTAGTTTTCAAATGCGAGTGGTTAATTCGAGAGTGAAATATCAAGAAAAGGGATGTCAATTTCTATCAAAGCCACACCCTGCTGCACTACACCTCATCCAACAATCCATTTTGACTGAAAGAATACCATGAACCATGTAGTCCTCAACAACTTGTGGAGTCACTAAGGACACACAAACTACTATAAAGTAGTGTTGATGCTTCTCTACTAGTCTGTCATCTAGGCATTAATCTATGTTCATGTTTGTGACTAGTCATTATTTTCATATTTTTAAAGTCTCCTTTTTTAAAGGATTTTGGATGGGGTCCTGTTACACTAAAAAATGTCACCTTGACTACTTACAGTTAGTATGGCTCAAATCAACAGTCATGCTACCCTCTTAGGCAAGTCTTATGCCTCTGTTATCCATCTCAAACTCAAAGAAGAGAGAAAGTCTTGTAAAAACTATGTTTATCTCTGGGGTCGCAGGTTCTCTCTAGCCTTACCTGCGGGGACGCTGACCATGTTCACAAAATCTGCGTCCATGGACGCTCTGTATGTTAAGGGACAGGTGCGTCCCTCTGTAAAAGGCAAAATGCGCGAGTTTTATCTTGAAAAAGTTACTTGTGGTTACTTCTAGAACATTCTAGAGGTCGGTTTGATGAAATGGATGCGCCTCCAGTTGGTTCATGTATCTCTATTAAGGGGGAACTTATCCCATCAATAAGGGAGCTATCCCACCCAAAGAGGGGGATGATCCCATTGATAGTGGACCTGAATAACCTCTTTACAGCACTATAAATAAAGGCATTGAGCCAGAAGGAGAAGAGGTTGGAGCTATACATTTTCTTTGGGTAAATGCTGCAGGATTTAGGTCTTCCATTAGAGCCTTTGTGAGGAGAGATTGTCTTCACTTGATTCTACTTGGGAGAGGGTGAGCTTTGTCAAAGTAGAGGAAAACCCTTGATGGACCCTGGGAGGAACTTGCACAACACCAAGGCCAGGTTGTAAGAGTTTCTTTGTTTCGTTATTAATACAAACTGGTTTATTTTTCTCAATAGCTTGTGTTAATGAGTTATTTCATGTGTTCCTTGGTCTGCATGTTGAATATATGTTTTATTATATGAAATGCAAGTGCTTGGTAATTGTTTGATTGTTTGTGGTTGCAGGAATTGACTTGAAGGAGGAGCTCATCCGGATCGTCAAGAACGGACTTCAACAACAGCGTTTTGGAATAAGGTAAGCCTAAACACTTGTAGTTTTCATGTTGTAAAAGGTGTATTTAGAGAAAGATCACTCCATTTTGTCTTGTTTGTCATTAGAATGTCTTAGACTTCTAGGAAGGTCAGTCGTGTCCGCACCCTTGACAGATTCCGTGTGACAAATTGGCGACTCCGCTGGGGAATCCATTAATGAGAGAGTCTTTTCCTTTATATGAACTTTGCTTTGAGAAAATCATTTTTATTTTCTGGTTTTTGACTGTGAGAATTAGTATTTGGGTGGCTTAGCTTTAGATTTAGTTAGATTTGGTTTTTCTTCATTTTTCCAGAAGGACGCACCCTCTGAGTACTGCACAGTGCGTCTTTGGACGCGCTGTTGCCGTCTGCACAGAGCGGGGCCGCACCTGTGACAACGGGTTGCCTGCGTCTTCCTGTAAAACTTAAGAAAATTCCATTTTTGCTTTAAATTGCTTTTAGATTTTGTTTTTCCTTAGTGTTTTCTGCCCAGATCCTTTAGTACCCTGTCAAGAATTTTCACCTGAACTAGTTTTGTGAGCTTTGAGTGTTTTAGTGGTTTTCAACGAAGTTTAGACCTAGGGTTTGATTTTTGGAAAGGCTTTGTAGTGACTTTGATAGTAGAAAGTTGTCCAGCCTTAGATCTCTCTGGTTAGTCAACCTTCTTAGAAGTCGGGCCTGTCGTAAAGTCTCCTTGTGTGAGCAACTTGCCATTTGAGTTGTTTTGGGTCAAATTTCGAATTGCTTGTTTATAAAGTATTGATTTCCATTTTACAAAAAGAACAAAAAGATTAGAGTTTTGTTTTGGCTAGTTTTTGGTTCTGCAATAAGCTAGTCCTTGATTTGATTGTGATCAAGTAAAACACCTTAGAAATAATCATTGTTAGTTTTGGCCTCGTTAAGATTGCTTAGAGTAAATTTGCCTTTAGTTTGCTTATGAGTGCATTTTCATAGATTTTAAGAGTTGTTAAGATTGATTTTTGGTTATATTAGATTTATTTGCTTTATTAAAAGAAAAATACAAAAACATCTTCTTAAAAAGTCTTGTTTCAAGTAGCTTTTTGTTTTCGAAAGAAGAAAAGAGTTTTTTCGTGCATGTAAAGAGAGGTTATGTTTTTATGCTTGGAAAAGACAAACGAATTGTTTCTTTGATTGTCTTCAATTAAGAAGTTGCTTTTATAAAGATTGCATTCTCTCAACTTTTTAGTTAAGCAATTCATCGAAAAAGTAAAGTAGTGGATAAATCATTCTAGGTGCATTTTGTAGTGGTTTCGAGTCGAGTCAACACACCACTGGTTTCACTTCCATCACCTTTTGACTTAAGAAACAACCTTAAAAGTAACGCTTAAATTAAAATCAATCTAGTAATCTTTATTTTTCTAGGGCTCTGAAGCACCAACATAGCTTAGGCTAGGGTCTTGGAGTAGGTGAGTACTTAACTCTCCAAGACTACAAAACCAAACAGATAGTCTATCTTGAGTAGAACAAATCCAATTGTTTCAGTTACATTCTGGGAAAGCTCCTCTTAAAGGAGAAGCACGAGCTCGTGTCCGAACCAGTGAGGGGATCATTCCTCCCTCGTTGGGAACGACGCCAGGCAGTACGTATTACAAACGGTAAACCTCGGATTAACCATTGTCGAGGAGCCAGGGGTCACTTATCGGTAAACCTTGGATTGTTGTCAAGGAGCCGGTAAGGGGATTGGAGCTTGCTACTCTGCCCTTGCGTGCTGTCGGAGTTTAGACTGTTCCCCCAGGTGTAATTGTTGTGATTGGTAACCTTAGTGGCCATAATATCTAGGATTCTACCCAAGGTGACGGTGGAGGGAAGGTCCCACTGTACCTGGAGCAGACGTCGGTTATACTCACTTGGATTTTCTGGGGGGTTCGCTTCACTTCGAGACGGTTAAAGTGGAGGAACTTGGTCCAGTCTATTCATTAAGCAGGTTGCCGGGGTAACTGTTCCACCCACCATTTCTGTACTGAATCCTGCGAGGTTGGGCCTAATCACCAACTAGCGCTTTTGGTCCGGAAGACTACTGTTTGTGTGTGGTTTGACGCTCTAGATTATTTAGGCGTGTGCTTCAAATTTGTTTGCTTCTTTAGAAGACTTTAGGTGGTTTGATTTGAAATTTTTACTTTGTTTTCGTGTGTTGTAGTTAAAATCTTTAATTGTGGCGGAATTACCGAGACAGTCCCGTAGACTTCGGGGCAAGTCTCCTGAGATTGTTACCGGAATAGATTTGTTAAGAAAACTCCGTAAATCGCGGGGTGAATCTCCTGAAGACATTCCGGGTCATTTAGAAGGGTTAAAGGTCCTTGTAACTCCTCCTAGTGGCAGTAGAGTAGGATCACCTGAAGAAGGAGAGTTTTCCTTGGTAGTCCATCCAGATTACCAAAGTTTAGAAACAGGTTACAATCCCGAAGCAGTTACAGTTTCCGAGCTTGCTGGTAGTTTTTCATCTGCCAGTGAAACAGGCGAAGAACCTGAAATTTCCGAACCTGTTACTCCAACTCCTAGTGTTCCTGATTCACCAAGAATAGAAAGAATTATCACCGAAAATCTTCCTGTTGGATTAATTGCTATAGAAGAACTTGTTCCAGAGGAAGAAATAGGCGTTTCTGATTCTGAAGATCTAATTACCCTTGATCTAAGGGAGCGTGAATCCATCTTTTACAGTCCTCCTAGAAGTGAATCTTGGTACCTTGCATTAACCAATTTTTTAGACAACTCAGTAGGTTTTTCTACACCTCGTACTCCGGTTCCACCTAGAGGAATTCATTCTCCTGTAAATATGTCTGGTCAGTCATCTGTGTTTTCACAAAGTCCTGAATCATTTTTACATGGCGGTCCTTCTGTTCCTACTGGGTATCAATCACTTTCTGGTACCTTTGCGGGAGCATCTCCTCAACCCGTTGATCATGGGTTATTAGTTGGAAACAGTGGTAATGTACCATTGAGTATAGGTGACGTTTATATGATGTCAGGTTCAACTCCCATTAACCAACCTCAAGGTGGCCAATTACCGCCTGGGGGGCAACCTTCGTTAATGCCTGGGGGGCAACCTCAAGGTACTTCATTCGTGACTGGGGGGCAACCTCAAGGGTATCAACCCCAAGGGTATCAACCCCAGCCTCAATATGTACCCCAAAGTCAACCTCAGTATCAATATCAACCTCAAGGATGGCAACCTCAAGGATGGCAACCCCAAGGGTATCAACCCCAAGGGTATCAACCTCAAGGATACCAACCTCAAGGTCAAGGTCAACCCCAGTATTCGTATTTACCTCAAGGTTATCAACCTACGGGTCAATACCCTGGTCAAGGTTATCAACCACCTCAAGGGCAATCATATGGGACTGCACCTTACAGTTATCAACCCTATCCTCAATACGGCTATGGATCTCAGTATCCTCAACCTGTTACGAGTCAATACCCTGGAATGTTAACATGGGATCCGTCACAGGGTCAACAGATGTCGCAACCAAGTATACAGTCGGTACCTCAAGCAGGACAACCTGCAGTTCCTGGTCCACCCCAGCAACCGCAACCTGTCCAGTCAAGTGTTCAGACCCCTGTAACTTCCGTAGTTACTCAGCCGCCAATTGCACCTGGTACTCCACCTCACACGGCTGCAGCAACTACCGCTTCATCTACCATGCTTACTTCTGGAGTATCGGCAGCTCCGGTTTCTACTGTCCCTGTAACCACTCCTCAGACATCTGTACCGTTGTCTGGACCCACGGTTCAAACCACAGTCCAGATGCCTGCAGGCCAACCTGGTACAAGTACGGTTGTTACTACTCAACCTCAATTTGTTCAACCTCCGTACCAGGGACAGTATCAACCTGGGCAAGCTGCCCAACAACCGGTTTACCAGTATCAACCGTATCCTGGGTACACTTATCAACAACCTCAGCAACCCCAGTACGGTCCGGTTAATCCTGGTTTTCCAGGAGGATATAATATCCCAAATGCGACTCCTGTTCCTAGTTATCCTGGATATCCTCCTCCTGGGGCTGGTATTGTGACTCAGAGTTTTAGAGATCCTAACCGGCAGTTACCGTTTATTGCGACTTTAGATTTACCCGACTTGACGCGCCTAACGAACGATCCAATTCAATATCTTCAGTTCTGGCCGCCAATGCCAAATAAGTTGCCCAGCGATATACCCAAGTTCGAAGGTAAGTCTGGAGAGGATCCGTCTAATCACGTGATGACTTACCACCTCTGGTGTGCATCAAATTCCATCTCAGATGATTCCATCCGCTTACGTCTTTTCCAGCGTACACTCATTGGTCTCGCAGCCAAGTGGTACATTGAGTTACCACGGGCCTCTTTTTACAACTTTAGCCAGTTAGCTACCTCGTTCTTAACTCATTTTCAGTTACCAGTCAGATACGATAATGGTACAGAATTATTAACTTCGCTAAAACAATCGACATCCACGTACATTTCTGATCACATTCATGAGTGGAGACGTCGAAGAAGATTAGTGAAAGTTTTTATCCCGGACCAAATCTTAGCTGAATGGTTTGTCAAATCATTATTACCAAGAATTACTGAAGATGTAGCTAAGGCCGGAGTAGTTACTGAGGAGCAAGTCATTGCTCAGGCACAATACCTTGACTTAGTTTACACTCAGTCGGGTACGTTACACGAGAAAATTCCGGATCTTCCAAAGTCAAACCAAATCGCTGCTGCTCCTTCGGGATCTCATGCCGCTGATGGTATGATTGGTATCGTGACTACGAAGAGTAAGAAGAAGTCTTCCAAGGCCTCCAATACTCCAATTATCACTTTGCCTGATTCTCCGACAGGAGAGTCTTCTCCTCCTGAACTTACCGCCGACATTCACGCTGTAGAGTCATCTACGGCCAAATCAAAAAACGGTGGAAAGAAGAAAGGAAAGAAGAAGGCTAAAGCAGACAAGGCTCCAAAGGAGAAAACGGAAAAGTCGGAAACCAATGACGAAAAACGCAAACCTCGATATCCTTGTCTTATTTGTGAAGAAGATCATTTTACGAGAGACTGCCCTCATCGGGCCGAGGTAGTAAAAATAGTCAAAGGTTCTCCCACTCCTGCTGTGTTAAAAAATCCATTTCCAGAGCAGGAGAATAAGATGATAGGTTCTTCTTCGAATGCCAGTGAAGAACCCATTTTGATGATGTCTCATGTCAGGATTGCGACTCGATCGCAAGATTATGGTAGTAAGGCTCCTGTTGATGGTAAGGAAGCAGAATCTTCTCACTCTAACCCATCAACCTCAGCTCCTGGTTCCGATCCACTACAGATCGAAAAACCTAACCCAGACTTAGTGATTAAGCCGCCCGCCAAGGGTGTACTTCGAAGGTCTGCTTTCAATCCACATGCGAGAGCAGCCCAGAATTACAACATTGTTGAAGACTTAGCTGTTTCACCTTCAGCAATGTCGGCACTCGAAGTGCTGCAATCATGTCCAGCGCAACGAAAATTGCTTTTGTCGGCTATTGGAGCTGTCGATGTTCAGGACCCGAACCTAATGATCTTTGATCTAGAAAGTAGTACACCGCGTCTCCCCCATCAAATGGCTTTCCAAATTCCAGTGATAGTCAAAAACAGGCCTATTCATCGGACTGTGATTGATGAGGGAGCTTCTACGTGTATTATGTCGATTCAATGTTGGAGATCGCTTGGTTCTCCTTCGTTGAACCAATCCCCCACCATCCTTAAGGCCTTTGATGGCCGTGGGTTCCGTCCGTTTGGTATTCTACAAGAATTGCCTATAGGGGTCGAAGGTAAAACCGTTAGTCTGGATGTGGAAGTGGTTGATGCCCCTCTAGACTACAACCTTCTTTTGGGTCGAAGTTGGTCATATGCTATGACAGCGGTCGTTTCATCGGTCTTCAGAGTCATTAAGTTTCCACATAACGGTAAGATCGTGACTATTGATCAGCTGACATACTTTTCATCCGACCCAACCTCTTCAGAAACTATCCAGCATGTTGGTAAAACGACAATCCCTTATAGGGACATTGGTGTAGGTTTAGTTAAGGATTCCGGTTTACTGGGAACTTTTCCTCTCCCTCCACTCAATGCAGACCCTTCGTTTGCAACGATTCATATGATCACGTCAGAAAACATTATTTATGATGATCCTTGGTATGTTCCCTCTGACTCTGAGCTAGACTCACTCGGTGATGTTATGCCGTTGAGTCCGTATGAGATTGCTTATGAAGCTCTTATGTCTTTTACCGACTTTCATTCAACCGAAACCGACCAAATGAATGTGGTCAGTGAAGAGTCACTTTTCACCTCACCCTTAGAACGGATAACGTTTCCCGAAGAAGTGTCATCTGACGAACAACTTCGCGAAATCCTAAGTGTAGATGATCTACCATGGGAAGATCTCCATCACAGATCTTCGTTTTTACCTAAGGATGATGCATTTGAAAATGATTTTTCATCTATCTTTACCGCTGAATATGTCAAAGACGCTCAGGATCCAACGAAACATTCTGATTCAGAGCTGAATTTAGGGAATATTTCTCGTACTATTCCCATTGATATTTCAGTGAAGCCCGGAATCGAGGAGAACATTCATATAGGTGCCGCATGTACTGAAGAAGAAATCCAAACTTACAAGGCCCTATTCCAAGAATTCCGCGACGTGTTTGCCTGGTCTTACGAGGAAATGCCGGGAATTGATCCTGCCATTGTTGTTCATGAAATCAAAACCTACCCGGATGCTAAACCCATTCGGCAACGGTTGCGTCAGATTCACCCTCGAAAAGCGGCTGCGATTAAAGCAGAAGTCGAAAAGCTGTTGAAAGCAGGTTTCATTTATCCGATCCCGTTAACGGATTGGGTATCGAATATTGTTCCCGTCAATAAAAAACAAGGAACAATAAGAATCTGTATCGACTATAGGGATATCAATCGAGCTTGTCCAAAAGACAACTATCCTACGCCTTATATCGATCAAATTATTGATGATTGTGCCGGAAGTGAGATGTTTTCCTTCATGGATGGTTTCTCAGGCTATAATCAAATCAATATTCTACCTGCCGACCAACCAAAAACGGCATTCATTTGTCCATGGGGGACATTTGCTTATTGCAAGTTACCTTTTGGACTTAAGAATGCCGGGGCCACTTTTCAACGGGCAATGTCTTATGCATTTCATGACATCAAGCACATTGTGCAACCCTATCTCGATGATTTGCCTGCTCATTCTTTACAACGAGCTGATCACCTTGTCCACCTACGAGCAATCTTTATGAGGTGTAGGCATTATCGAATTCGGTTGAATCCCCACAAGTGTGTTTTCTGTATAGAAACAGGTCGATTGCTGGGATTTGTTGTTTCAAAAGCCGGCATTCGCGTCGATCCCTCGAAAGTCGAGGCTATCATCAAATTGCCTCCTCCTTCGAGTTTGCGCCAACTCCAAAGTTTGCAAGGGAAAGCGAACTTTTTACGCCGATTCATCCCAAACTACGCCGAGGTCACTAAAGGTTTTACACGGTTGTTGAAACAGAACGCACAATTCTTTTGGGACGAGATTGCCCAACAATCTTTTGATGCACTGAAACACGCGTTGACCCATGCACCGTTATTGCATCCTCCCAACTACAACCAGGACTACTTCTTATACCTCGCAGCTTCGCATTCCACCATTGGAATGGTGTTAGTTCAAGAAGATGAATTCAAAGCAGAGCATGTGATATATTATCTTAGTAGAACCTTAAATCCCACTGAGTTAAAATATTCGCATGTGGAGAAATTGGCCCTGGCAGCCGTTCAAGCTGTCCAGCGTTTTCGTCACTACATTCTTCTCCGCAAGACTACAGTTATTTCGGATTGCAACCCTATGATTTATATTTTGACAAAACAACTGCTAGGGGGCAAGTACTCTAAATGGATTGTTATCCTGCAAGAGTTCGACTTGGAGTTCGAGAAGTCCAAGTCTAAGAAATCTTTAGTTTTTGCGGAATTGATGTGTGATTTCCCGAGTGCTGACACAGAGACTGTGGCAGAGGAGTCCATTGCGGACGAATCTTTGTTTCTTATTAGCACTTTAGATCCGTGGTATGGGGATATAATCATCTATCTCCAAACCCAAACCTTTCGGCCTGAAGCTTCCAAGGAAGACCGTCGAAAAATTCGGTTTCGATCCCAGCAATACAGAATTATTGGAGATACACTTTATCGCCGGGGGGCAGACTTAGTTTTTCGACGTTGTTTAACTCACGAAGAGGCTGAGAGAGTTTTGAATGATTGTCACTCTGGAGCATGTGGCGGTCATATGTCTGGGTATGCCACAGCTCAGAAGGTGTTGCGCGCTGGCTATTTCTGGCCGTCTATGTTTAAAGATTGTATCCTTGCTGTCAGAACATGCCACAACTGTCAAGTGTTTGATCGAAAGATGCGCGCTCCACCTGCTCCTCTCCACCCTATAATTGCCGCTGGTCCATTCGCCAAATGGGGCATTGACTTTATTACTTGTAACCCTCACTCGGCCGGGGGGCATGCGTATATCATCCTCGCGGTTGATTATTTTACAAAATGGGCCGAGGCGATGCCTACATTCGACGCAAGCGGCAAGACAGCTGCAGTTTTCGTATTCAATCATATCATAACTAGGTTTGGTGTCCCACAAGCAATCATTACTGACCATGGGAGCCATTTTCGAAACGTCATGATGACTGAGCTTACAAGCCAGCTTGGTTTGCGCCACGATAGCTCTACTCCTTATTATCCGCAAGCCAACGGTTTGGTTGAGTCAATCAACAAAGTTCTAGTCATCATGATTCGACGGATCATTGGTATCCATCGAACGAATTGGCATAACATGTTATTTTCGGCGCTATGGGCATATCGAACTTCAGTGAAAAATTCAACAGGTTTCACCCCTTTCCAGCTAGTTTATGGCTTAGAAGCTGTGTTACCTATTGAATGCGAAATCCCATCACTTCAAATGGCTGTCGAATTACTTCCAGCTACTTCCGAAGAGGAGAAACGGTTATTATACTTGGCTAAATTAGATGAGACTCGACGTGACGCTACTTTAGCTATCGAGACTCACGCGAAACGAATGAAAGCTCAGTACGATAAAAATGTAACCCCTCGAAGTTTTTCGGAAGGAGACCTAGTACTATTATATGATCAAGCTAACGATAAGCTAGGTGCCGGAAAATTCGTTCCCATGTGGCATGGGCCCTACATTGTAAAGCGAAAGCTAGCAAAAGGGGCTTATGAGTTAGTTGATTTTGATGGGGACTCTTTGGGTAAACCCAGAAATGGACTTTACCTAAAGAGGTATTATGCTTAAAATGATGGGTATGGAGAAATTTTTAGATAGGTTAGATTTCCTTTCTAGCTAGCAAGTGTGTTAGTTTAGTCAGTGTGCTTAGCTTAGCGAGTGTGGTTTTTCGTCATTATTCTGGCTTATCTTGGTTTTACTCTTGATATTGTAGATGTCGACGCCTCTCCAAACATACATTGGATTTGCTGATGGTGCTTGTCGTAATACACGGAATATCTCTTCCGCAGCTTGGGTTATCTATTCGCCCTCTGACGAGTTAGTTTCTATGCATGGGGTAAGCCTCGGTCAAACAACGAATAACATTGCAGAATACAGTGCAGTGGTTGAATTATTATCCGAATCTATTTCATTTGGAATTCGACGTTTGATAGTGAGGTTAGATTCTGAACTTGTTGTATTACAGCTTAATAGAGTTTATGCCATTAGAAATCCTGTGTTATTAAGGTTGTTTTTGAGAGTGCGTCTCTTGGAACGTGAATTTGATTACATTGAATATCAACATATTCCAAGGTCTTTGAATACATTAGCAGATGCAATTGCTTCTCGAATGTTGGACAGACATTTACGATAATCATGCAAGTAAATTTAAAAACATTTCATCACATATGTTAAACAAGATAAGCCGGTAATAGTGATATATATAGATAGAAGTGTGTCAAAAAATATATACATCGTCTTCGATCATAGGTTTAAAACACCTTATGATCGGCAAAATGATAGTACAAAAAGTCAAAAATGTCACATGTGACTACAAAAGTGACTAGTCAATCACTGGTGGTGCTCTCTGTACGACACCACTGCGCGGGCTACCTTACGCAAAAATCTCCTAAACGGTCCAGGGACCGCGACTACGAAGCGCTGAAGCCTGATAGGAATGTCGTCCATAGTAGTCTCAGGTATATCTGCCGTGAGACGCTCTAGATCATGCTCCAACTCAGCTAGTACTTCTGCTGTCGCATCCTGTGGGGCCGGTACCGGTGCAGCTGGATGTAGTCTATCATAAGGCCGGAGGTTGGCTGGACGCTGTGGACCAACATCTGCATTTTGAAAAAAGTTTACTATTAATTTTGAGACGATATATATAAAAAATACAAAAAATACATAACTAGAAAACTTGTGAAAATAAAAAGTACCTCTGTCGTCCCATTGTTCTCCCTGTGGAAGAACCATGTCCGGATCACCTCTGAAATCCATTCCGGCATACGGAAAGTCCTGTATCACAAAAAGCTGGCCCTCTAACCAGTCAAAATAACTATCTGAGAATCGAACTACTGTCGCGCCCTCGTCAGGATGCCGGGCCATCACCGCAACCCATCGTATCAGCTTTGGCTGCCGAGGACCCAAGATATCAACAGTGAGTTGCTGAGGGATCAGCATTGGAATTCTCTCCAAGGCAAAGCTCACGACTATAGGCCCATATCCAAAAGTCTTTAGTCGTCCGTTCTTTGCCTTGGTCAGTTGGCTCTTCATATGAGCCGACACAGCTTCACACCAGTTGAAAATGGTGCCTTGGTAACAGTCAATTGCCATCCGCATTTGGGATCCGGAAGCAATGTGTAAAGCGGCCGCGCCGCAAATTCTGGTAACCGTGAACGCTATGACTTTGAGTTCCGGTAGAGTGATGTGTTTTATCTCTATGCCTTTTGAATGGTGAGCCCCACGTGTGCACCAATCCTCGCGGAGACTATCAAGGGATTGGCCACCCGGCCTAGTCCCCGCAAGACTGAGTTGCTCACCTCTGTTTGGCAAGCCAGTGAGAAAGTATACATCCGAGGGCTCTATCTCGAGCTGGTGCCCTCCTATGTAAAAGCATTGTTCTTGTACGTTCCATCGCTCAACCAGCCATTCCAAGAATCTTACCTGGCCCCTCATGCCCGGTATGGTCCAATATTTGTATAATCCGCATGCTCTTAGGGCATCCAGGGAAGGTTGATGATTTATTGCAGCTTCATCTTCCTCTACATGCTCTCTTTCTCTCCAGTCTAACATGATTAATGCCCTGCATATCAAAAATAGCAATTAGAAATTGATTTGGGAATTTTTGGTGGTTTTTTGAGAGAGTTGGGGTTTTGAAATGCGCGTTTCTCGGAGGACGCACCCCGGCTTTGTAGCACAGGGCGCCCGGACGCAGCTGGCCTGAAGGCGGGCTGCGTCTTCCGACCGTTTTCCCGTATGAGAAAAAGTCGGCGTACGCAGGTCACCCGAAGGGCACCTGCGTCCGCCGAGAGGCGCATTCCAAAACCAAAACCCTCCCAAAAAATGAAACTAAGACCTAAAAATTAATTCTAAACGGATAGAAATGCAGAGTAGGATGTGTAAAATACCTGGATGAGACGGCGTTCGATTCCGACGGTCAGATTTTCCGCAACGACCACGGGAAGTTTCTTGTCAAAAGCTCCTTTTTCAACCTCAACAGTGAAACGGTAAAAATGATATGGTAAAAGGTCTTTTTATAGGTTTTTTGGATGAATTAGTTCATTTTTTACCATGAAAAGATGTTTTTGAATGTATTTTTGCCTATTTTAAACAGGTATGAGTAATGTGTTGCTTTTGTGCAGGACAAAGGGATTTCGAGGGAAATTGTAATTTTTCACGAACAAAAATATCAGAGTCATCTTTTAAGCCCTTTTCTGACTCCTAAAAAATGAAAAGATCGCCGAGTGTTTCTTTTTCACTCGTTAAAACGGAATTAAAAGACGGTCCCCTTTTAGCTCTTTTCTGACCGCAAAATCAGGAAAAGATTGCCGGGTTTTTGTCGTTTCGAACTCGATAAGGAAATAAAACGACGTGTCCTTGATCGCTTTTTACTTTTCAGGTCAACGACACTATTATGAAAGTACTCCTTGGTCGCAAGATCAAGCGGTTCCCCCAGGTATTATTTTATACTTTTTCGGGCTTGAGGGACACAAATATACGAAAAAGTTCAACGTGGAGTCTCCTTTAGTTTTTTCAGACTCTCTAAAATTGAAAAACGCCGAGTTTCTCCTATACTGGGCTCGTTAAACTTTTACAGTAGAGGACCTGTTCAATTACAAACAGGAACGAACCACTCCTTCCTAGGGTTCGAATTTAAACTAGGTTGGACTCGTCCGAAGGATGAGCTTATAATCAAGCATATGTTATCCTCCTCAAGCTTGTTAAAAATAAAGAGGTACTTGCCAGAAATGGTGGGGGAAAAGAGAGAAGAATGAACCTGTTTGTCACCTTTTGTCTCAGAAGAAACTTTATTACCACTCTTGAACACGACACTTTTCATTCACCTGGGTTGGGAAATCTTTTACCTCACAGTTGACCAAATCACTTTGAAAGTCTTTAACCGGGTTTCGGGGATTAACTTTGAGTTATTCGTCACCAAGCCATCTGTTGTGTCGTTATGTGTTCAAGAGGTCTGCAAGCAAAACTTTCATCTGCAAAATACTTGTCATCCATTTGACCATCCCTGAGTCAGTCCTTACAGCAACATTTCTTCAACTTGAACAATGATTTCGTGTTGCGGGCTTGCCTGCAACGGGTCACTTTCTATCGACATCGACACATTATCTAGAAAGATGACTTAGGAATCGACAGTACCTTGAAGTCTGCATGCATCAATGGCAGGTTTCTCGCCTTTGACGTCAGTTTACATCATTGACTTTCGATCAGAGGATTCCGTGAAGTGTTCGACATCAAAACATCTATTCACATTTCACGGGTTGTGCTTGGTACTTTGAGAACCATTGACATTACTGGTGGTTTCTCTCACGCTTGTTAACAGTTTACATCATTGACTGGTAATCAAGTGGTTTCTACCATGTTCGACATCGAATCATTTAATCACATGGCTAGAATCGTACCAATTCGGGAAGTAGAAGTGAAGACCCTGGATCTAGTTTCTACCATCCAGGCTGCGAGGAGTTTTGTATTCATTATCTATGTAGACTAATCATAAACAGATGGCTGCGTCCATACTGTGTCTACAAAAGTCTATTAAAATGATGTACTGCAAGATCATTCCTGTATCAGAATAGTTAGTCCATTAGTTAAAGTTTTGAATCTGAGTATGGGAATGCCTACCTCAGTGATGATATAATCTTATCCATGTATTTTGTGTTGAAAATTGCAGGTTCCAACCAGGCCATCCACAAGGCAATCCTTGAAATGATAAAGCGCTTCACCCTTCCTAGAATTACAAAACCCTATTCTATTCCAGGCTTCGCACTTTAGGGGGCAATCTGTTACACTAAAAAATGTCACCTTGACTACTTACAGTTAGTATGGCTCAAATCAACAGTCATGCTACCCTCTTAGGCAAGTCTTATGCCTCTGTTATCCATCTCAAACTCAAAGAAGAGAGAAAGTCTTGTAAAAACTATGTTTATCTCTGGGGTCGCAGGTTCTCTCTAGCCTTACCTGCGGGGACGCTGACCATGTTCACAAAATCTGCGTCCATGGACGCTCTGTATGTTAAGGGACAGGTGCGTCCCTCTGTAAAAGGCAAAATGCGCGAGTTTTATCTTGAAAAAGTTACTTGTGGTTACTTCTAGAACATTCTAGAGGTCGGTTTGATGAAATGGATGCGCCTCCAGTTGGTTCATGTATCTCTATTAAGGGGGAACTTATCCCATCAATAAGGGAGCTATCCCACCCAAAGAGGGGGATGATCCCATTGATAGTGGACCTGAATAACCTCTTTACAGCACTATAAATAAAGGCATTGAGCCAGAAGGAGAAGAGGTTGGAGCTATACATTTTCTTTGGGTAAATGCTGCAGGATTTAGGTCTTCCATTAGAGCCTTTGTGAGGAGAGATTGTCTTCACTTGATTCTACTTGGGAGAGGGTGAGCTTTGTCAAAGTAGAGGAAAACCCTTGATGGACCCTGGGAGGAACTTGCACAACACCAAGGCCAGGTTGTAAGAGTTTCTTTGTTTCGTTATTAATACAAACTGGTTTATTTTTCTCAATAGCTTGTGTTAATGAGTTATTTCATGTGTTCCTTGGTCTGCATGTTGAATATATGTTTTATTATATGAAATGCAAGTGCTTGGTAATTGTTTGATTGTTTGTGGTTGCAGGAATTGACTTGAAGGAGGAGCTCATCCGGATCGTCAAGAACGGACTTCAACAACAGCGTTTTGGAATAAGGTAAGCCTAAACACTTGTAGTTTTCATGTTGTAAAAGGTGTATTTAGAGAAAGATCACTCCATTTTGTCTTGTTTGTCATTAGAATGTCTTAGACTTCTAGGAAGGTCAGTCGTGTCCGCACCCTTGACAGATTCTCGTGTGACAGGTCCCCAACATTTCCATGACATTTTCTAAACTTTGGGGTTGGGGCAAGTCTCAACACATACCCTAGACGTGGTTCCCTGTTCCTGCATCCCAACTATCTGGAAACTTGGTGGAACATTGTGTGTTGTTAGTGAACAAAATGGTCAAAATTAATCATCCACAAGTCTTGGTGTTTTTTAATGAGTATTAATAACCCCCTGCACCTTTCCACTTTAACAAATGCACCAACAACAACCACACACAAAAATTATTCTCACAAAATATGTGAAATGAATCCTGTAAACATTGGTTTTAATTTTGAAGTGTACTTAATTTCAATGCTAAAAGCCATCTTGATTGTTTCTAGGGTCATGAATCTATACATATTATTGCAAAAGACTGAAAACCAAGATATGCTATTGTTGCCACTCAACTTCAGGTTGGCAATCGTATATCTGTAAAGTTTTGGCAGTTTAAAAATTCTGTAGAAGTATCCTCTAAGCTTTAAAGCAATAAAACACAACCAAAGTGAAGGAAAAAAATGACACTATGTATGCTCTTCTGATTTGCAAGAGCAGTAACAAAGAAAAATGACAAAAACCAAAGAGAGGCCTTTGTACTGGAAACAGAGATAGAGTATTCTAATATCTGATAGCTCGATAAAAAAAGAAGAAAACAACTAGAGCAGTAGTATTTCTATGATATAGCTCTACAAAGAATTTTTCACTGTTGCTTGACCTTCCACGATTGTTGTCCTTGTATAGCTACTCTAGTTATTAGCGATCATGTTTGTCACAAAACCTTTGTTCTACATCCTCTGTCGATCTGTTTTGGTAACCTCAAAATGTGGAAAAGTTTTTAGTATTTGTTTCTTTTGTTAATCAAACTAAGGTCAGAAGGTAAACCTATCTCGTATTCTTTAATGTCACAACCAAATAAGTACAAGTTGGCAGGTGATCAACTCTATTCTGTAGATGCAGCTAATAGATTTTATGCCATTGTAGTTGTAATTGCAAACTTTGAAATCTCTCCCGAAATCTAACTCAGAGTAGAGTATCCTTGCCCAAATACATACCCAGAAGTTGAGACCTATAAAATAGATTGTTTTGCAAGTGTATAAACATGTCCATTAAATTTTATCATCCAATGAATTTCAGGCATCACTATAGTGCCTACATAAATACCTGAACTTGAGACAATGGACCCTC
Organism: Pinus tabuliformis; assembly: GCA_031772625.1. Lineage (NCBI taxonomy): Eukaryota > Viridiplantae > Streptophyta > Pinopsida > Pinales > Pinaceae > Pinus > Pinus tabuliformis. The sequence goes on along the minus strand of CM062819.1, from coordinate 1,228,881,971 downwards.
CTGTCCTTTCATCGAGTCCGATCCCTTCCAGATCCAGAGCACACCGATAGTCGCAGCTAGGAAAGAGGTCCTCTTTCAATAATAAAGAAACACAATGAAGATCAGAGGCGCGAAGGCTTTGGTCAGGTGAGGTCTTGCATCAGGTGACCCAGTCAAGTCCTGAGAAACTCAATAGCTAAAGTCCTGCTAGGGTTCAAACGAGCAGAAAGGCTGTTAGGGTTCAAACGAGCAGAAGCAGGTGGGTTGCATCTCCAAAATGCAAATCTTTCCCTCCGACAGTGAAGTGTAGCCCGATTCTTTCCCTCCGTCGGTGACGTGTAGCCTGATTTTTTCCCTCCACTTGGCAAAAAAATGTATAAACAATACCTTAGGTTATATATATTATTGTATGGTATATTAAAACCCTTTAGACCCTCATTATAACACCAATATATTATTTTTGGATTTTTCCATTTGTAATTCCCCAATATTAATGCACGTGATATAATATTGGTTTTTCAGTGACGTCCCTATGAGAATACCATCACTTTACCAGATTAATAGAAGATCAATTGAATTATATGCAAGAATTGGGTTTTTAGAAGAACCTTATTGCTCTCAGGTTCATATGCAAAGAAGTTACTTTTACCAAATTATTGGGTTTGAGGCCCAATCTCCAAGTGCCTATTCCATGCCACATATACCATAGAATTCCATCACTCACATATACCATAGAAGACCATCACTTTACCAAATTAATAGAATACCAACTAAATTATGTGCAAGAATTGGGTTTTTATAAGCACCCTATTGCTCTCGGGTTCATATGTAAAGAAGTTATTTTTACCAAATTATTGGGATTGAGGCCCAATCTCCAAGTGCTTATTCCATGCATATTTACATATGCATTCCAATGTGTGGTGCCTGCCATGATGTCTGAATGCAACTGTTGTTTATAATTTTCATGTCTAAATATGTCGAAGATGGAGGATTCAGAGTCAAGGATTCAGAAGTTCTGGAAGGCTACTTATCTCAACATATAGGAGGCGAAGAGGGAACTGTAGAATACAACATTATGTCATTCTTATTTCCAAAGTTGACGGAAGTAGAAATCAACCTTGCGTTAACTTTCTGGTACACAGTGGATGGTTTTTCTGCTTCGACAATAGGAAATTATGCGGTAGACACTAAAGGAAGTAGGCTTGCTACCAATGCCTTTTTAACCAAATATGAGGTAAGGCCAACAATGAATTAAAATGATTTAGGTCCACTCTCCAAGTGCTTATTCCATGCCACATATACCATACAAGAACATCATGTACTAATGCATTTCTAACCAAGTGCGTATTCCATGCCACATGTACCATAGAATGCATTTATAGCCAAGTGCCTATTCCATGCCACATATACTATAAAATACCATCACATAACAATGCATTTCTAACCAAATAAAATACCATCACGTACCAATGCATTTCTAACAAAATATAAGACCATTAGGTACTAATGCATTTCTAACCAAGTGCGTATTCCGTGCCACATATACCATAAAAGACCATCATGAACCAATGCATTTCTAACCAAATAAAAGACCATCACATAGCAATGCATTTCTAACCAAATAGAAGACCATCATGTACCAATGCATTTCTAACCAAGTGCGTATTCCATGTCACATATACCATAGAATGCATTTATAACCAAGTGCTTATTCCATGCCACATAGAATGCATTTCTAACCAAGTGCCTATTCCATGCCACATATACCATAAAAGACCATCACGTACCAATGAATTTCTATGCATTTCTAACCAAATCTGAGGCAAGGCCAATAATGAATTACAATGCATTTCTAACAAAATATGACCATCATGTACCAATGTTTTCCTAACCAAATCTAACCAATTCTGAGGTAAGGCCAATAATGAATTACAATGCTTTTCTATGCATTTCTAACCAAATTTGAGGTAAGGCCAATAATGAATTACAATGCATTTATAACCCATGCCACATAGGCCATAAAAGACCATCATGTACCAATGCATTTCTATGGATTTCTAACCAAATCTGACCATCACGTACCAATGCATTTCTAACCAAATCTAAAGTAAGGCCAATAATGAATTACAATGCATTTCTACCCAAATATGAGGTAATGCCAATAATGAATTACAAATTTGAGGTAAGGCCAATAATGAATTACAATTGTTGAGGTACAATCTCCAAGTGCCTATTCCATATCTGAGGTAAGGCCAATAATGAATTACAAATATAAGGTAATGCCAATAATGAATTACAATGATTGAGGCCCAATCTCCAAGTGCCTATTGCATGCCACATATACCATAGAAGACCATATTCCATATCTGACGTAAGGCCAATAATGAATTACAATTATTGAGTCCCAATCTCGAAGTGCCTATTCCATGCCACACATACCATAGAAGACCATCACGTACTGCCAATAATGAATTACAAATCTAATGTAAGGCCAATAATGAATTACAATGATTGAGGCCCAATCTCCAAGTGCCTATTCCACGCCACATATACCATAGAAGACCATCACGTACCGCCAATAATGAATTACAAATATGAGGTAAGGCCAATAATGAATTACAATGATTGAGGCCCAATCTCCAAGTCCCTATTCCATTCCACATATACAATAGAAGACCATCATGTACCACCAATAATGAATTACAAATCTGAAGTGCCTATTCCATGCCACATATACCATAGAAGACCATCACATACTGCTAATAATGAATTACAAATATGAGGTAAGGCCAATAATGAATTACAATGATTGAGGCCCAATCTCCAAGTTCCTGTTCCATGCCACATATACCATAGAAGTCCATCACATACCACCAATAATGAATTACAAATCTGAGGTAAGGCCAATAATGAATTACAATGCCAACGGAAATAATGAATTACAATCTGAGGTAAGGTCAATAATGAATTAAAATGATTGAGGCCCAATCTCCAAGTGCCTATTGCATGCCCACATATACCATAGAAGACCATCACTTAGCAATGCTTATCCCATGCTCACATATACCATAGAAGACCATCACTAAACAAGCACGTACCAATCTCCAAATGCTTATTCCATGCCCACATATACCATAGAAGACCATCACGTACCAATCTCCAAGTACCTATTCCATGCCCACATATACTATAACATATAAGACCATCACGTACCAATCTCCAAGTGCCTATTCCATGCCCACATATACCATAGAATACCATCACTTACCAGGCATGTACCAATCTCCAAATGCCTATTCCATGCCCACATATACCATAGAAGACCATCACGTACCAATCTCCAAGTACCTATTCCATGCCCACATATACTATACCATAGAAGACCATCTAGTAGGCCATCACATACCAATCGTACCAATGCCCACATATACCATAGAAGACCATCACTTACCATGCATGTTCCAATCTCCAAATGCCTATTCCATGCCCACATATACCATAGAATACCATCACGTACCAATCTCCAAGTACCTATTCCATGCCCACATATACTATACCATAGAAGACCATCTAGTAGACCATCACGTACCAATCGTACCAATGCCCACATATACAATAGAAGACCATCTAGTAGACCATCACGTACCAATTGTACCAATGCCCACATATACCATAAAATACCATCACTTACTAGGCACGTACCAATCTCCAAATTCCTATTCCATGCCCACGTATACCATAGAAGACCATCACATACCAATCTCCAAGTACCTATTCCATGCCCACATATACTATACCATAGAAGACCATCACGTACCAATCTCCAAGTGCCTATTCCATGCCCACATATACCATAGAATACCATCACTTACCAGGCATGTACCAATCTCCAAATGCCTATTCCATGCCCACATATACCATAGAAGACCATCATGTACCAATATCCAAGTACCTATCCATGCCCACATATACTATACCATAGAAGACCATCACGTACGAATCTCCAAGTGCCTATTCATGCCCACGCATACCATATAAGACCATCACGTACCAGGCATGTACAATGAATTTACCAATCTCTGAGTGCCTATTCATGCCCATATATACCATAGAAGACCATCACATACTAGGCACTGGTACGTCTCCAAGTGCCTATTCATGCTCACATATACCATAGATATACCATAGAAGATCATCACGTACCAGGCACTAGTACATACAATGAATTATGATGAAGACCATCACATACCGATCACGTACCAGGCCAACAATGAATTATGATGAAGGACGTACAATGAATTATGATGAAGACCATCACGTACCATGCATGTACTAGGCCAACAATGAATTATGATGAAGCACGTATAATGAATTATGATGAAGACCATCATGTACCAGAGGAATTATGATGAAGACCATCACGTACCAGACATGTACAATGAATTATAATGAATACCATCACATACCAGGCATGTACCACGCCAACAATGAATTATGATGAAGCTTGACACATAAGGTACCACACCAAGGAAGGAACCCACGAAGGGGCCCATACAAATGATCAACATGTCGTTATATCATGAGAGTGTTGGCAAATATAGATTCCAAGAAATCCGCTCACCCGACCAATGTGGGATATTGGTTCTTCAAGGAAAATATATATATCTTATATAATATGTTTACATGAAATCTTCGATGGGTGTACTAATGTTAAGACTAGTAAATGGAAAATATACGAAAATACAAATATCTGAAATTATAAATTAAGATGCTTTTCTAGTGTTCACTCTCTAATACAATTGTTGGCTTATAGGGGCTTGACCCAGGTTCAGAGATGATTTAACCAAACAAATCCCGGTACTACTGGCCCTTTCGGAAACAGTCTGCAGAGTGTGGACTGATGTCTCAACTGAAGTAGTATGGGAGGGTCCTAGAACCAGGTTTCTGCACCCTGGAGATGTCTGATGGTTTTTCGGTGGTTTGCGGTTTGACCCTACGTGCACATTGCTACGTGCACCTATCAGTATCTCGGAGCTTGCAATGCTACCTTCGCGCAACCTTGCTCGAGGCGTGATCCATGTTATTACCCAAGATCCTTACTATTAACCTGATATTATCCAATTACTTAACTTATTTGTATGAGCCCAATTATACTTAACAATGTTCAGTATTCATGTAAGTGTGCGCGATAAAAAAAAAATATAAATGCATATAAAGGAATACAAAAGTAGATACATAGTATTTGGAATCAAACTTCTCTTTATTATTCTTCCTCTTGGGTTACAAACTCGACTCCACCCTGCGTAATCAGCTGCAGGGGTCCGCGCACTCAGCTGCAGACTCTACTAGGCCTCTGCGCACTTAGCTACAGATCCTCTTCCTCCTACGACGACCTAAGACACTTAGACTTCTTCTCTATGATCGCTATCTTCTAGACTTCATCCATGTTCATCTATCTCTCCACTATCTTTACAACTTAGAGCCTTGCTCTATTTATACAATCCCATGGTCCGTGAACCATGGGTAGGCCAACATGACATTTCATTACATTACAAAACTTAGGGCGGACAACCCTATGACTCAACATACATTTCATGCTCTGCGCTCGCAATTCATGGAGTCTTACAACATTATTTGACCAAAACTTGGGCTTTGAGCCCCAAAACATGCTATGGGGGGATTCCATGCCCAACAGGCCCCCAACACAAACATTGTGATTTACCCTCGAGTCTCTTTGTTGGTGCAACGATCTTGGCACGGAGTCCCTCCAATTGGTCCTAAACGACCTGAATGTATGCAGCGCAATGCACTTCTGGATGCTGAACCTGCTGCAGTCTTGACTCTGAACCCTTTGTCTTTGAACTGTGTCCTTTCCTAAGTACCGACATCTGCTATGTATGTTTAAAGTCTCGTGCCCTTGTCCGGCTCCTCGGGTTGTGAAGACTGTGTTTTGGCTGGTTAGTCAGATAGTCAGCCCACCCGTGTAGGGCTTCAAGTGACTGCCATTTACTTTGCCTAGGAAGGGTTCTCCCTTTAGTTTGACTAGCTGGACCGTGCCTCCGTTTGTGACCTCATTAACCACATATGGTCCAAGCCAGTGCATTCTGAATTTTCCCAGAATTTTTTCAAACTTACTGTCATATAGCAGCACTAAGTCGTTTACCTTGAAGGTGCACAACTTGATATGGCGGTCGTGCCATGCATTTTCACAATGCTTTTGTACCCGCTGATGCAATCCAGCCAGAAACCATTCTTCCTCGAGTTCTTCTAATTGTGCGAGCCTTTCTCCTAGAGCTTCGTAGTCCATCATGCCTGTGAGAACTGCTATTCATAGGCTAGGTACGATGTATTCCATCGGCATGACAGCTTTCATGCTATATACTAACTAGAAATGTGTCTGTCCCGTCAGTTTCTTGCACATTGTCCTGTAAGCCCATAGTACAGTAGGTATGCGCAAGTCCTAGTTGTTTCGTTGTGCGTTGCACACTTTGGTCAGCGTAGTCTCTAGTATTTTGTTGAATGCCTCTACTATCCCATTAGCTTGTGGGTGGTACGGTGTACTTTTCTGATGATACACATGGAACTCTTCTGTGAGCACGCTGATGGTTTCATTCAGGAAATGTGTTCCATGATCACTCATTAAGATTTTTGGATAGCCAAATCGTGTCAACATGTTTTCAAACAAAGACTTCGCAGTCGTAGCGTCCGTGTAGTCTCTGACTGGTTGTGCTTCTGCCCATCGTGTCAGGTACTCCATCGCAGTGATGATGTAGTGCGCGCCTGTCTTTGCCTTTGGTTTGATCAGTCCCACAAAGTTGATTACCCATTTTTTAAACGGTTGCAGCGTCATTTGTGGATTTAATGGCATCTCGTCCCTCCGTGATGATTTTCCAGTCCTTTGACATATATTGCAGGCCTTACAGTGTGCTTTCAAATCCTAGCACAGGGTGGCCACCATAACCTTGCGTGAAGAATCTTTTGTGCAGTTGCACGTCCTGCATAGTGTCCTCCTGTAGTGCCCCCATGTGCTTACGCGAGGATCTGACCTCATTCAAATTCAGGTACGTATATTTGCAATATCTCATCATTGCCCATTTTATATAGGTGCCCCGTGATGACAGAAAAGTCTACCACGCGCACCACCAATTCCTTTTTCTGTTGGACTGAGTATTCCTTTGGCGCAGTCCCTGTTGTTAGAAAATGGATTATATCTTCAAATTTCCATCCGCGATGCGCATTGCAGAGAGCTGTGCATTAAGTAGTCCCTCCTCCAAATTTGTTGGTTCCTTTCCCATCTCAATTTGTGACAAGTGATCTGGTCCTGTGTTCAGGTGTCCCGGCTTAACTATGACCTCAAAATCATATTCTTGTAACAATAAGAGCCATCTGCTTATGCGCCCTCCCAACACAGGCTTATTCACTAGGTATTTCAATGCGGAATGGTCAGTATACATCTTGAAATGTCCTCCGAGTAAATAGTGCCGGTATTTTTGGAGCGCGTACACCATCGCTAACCCCTCACGCTCAGTGTTGGAATAGTTACTTTGGACAATCTCCGACTTGCAAACGTGATCGGGTGATCCACGCCCTCTGCGCCCTCCTGTGTGAGTACGGCTCCCAGCGCAATACACGACGCATCAACATGTACATGAAATTCCACATCCAATTTTGGGAAGACTAGGATTAGAGTAGAGGCAAGTTTCCCCTTCAGGACATCCAAACTCTTCATGCAGTCGTCTTTTCAGCAATATGTAACATCCTTTTTCAATAGATTTTCCATCGGCGCTGTTATTTGGGCATAACTTTTGATGAAATTTCTATTGTATCCGATGTGTCCCAAAGTAGCGCCCAATTGTTTAACACTTCGCGGTGCTTCCAAATTTAGAATAATGACAATCTTCGCAGGGTCTACCATCAGTCCTTGTTTGCAGACCACATGTCCCAGTAGGTTTCCAAAGGGAATGAGGAATGTGCACTTCTTAAGGTTTAGCGCAATCTGGTGTTGGCGACAAGTATCCAGCATCAAGCATAAGCTTGCTACATGGTGCTTAACTAATCCAAATATGGTCTAATCATCTTGATAGACCTCCAAGAACTTGTGGATTTATTCTTTGAATGCAGCCACAATGATGCGTGAAAAGATGGCTGGTGAGTTATTCAGTCCAAACGGCATAACGGTGTATTAAAAACGGCCCCATTTTGTTGCGAAGGTCATTTTTCTCCTATCTTCCGGCATGATCTTGATCTGATGGTACCTTGAGAACCCATCTGTGAATGAGTATGCTTCCTGACCACCAACATTCTCCAGTACTTCATCTGTGAATGGTGTCGGGAATGGATCATGTACACAGGCGTCGTTCAACTTCTTAAGGTCCATGCATATTCTTATTTTTCCCTTGTACTTTATCTCCTGCACTACCATAGGACTCACCCAATCAGATTCTTCCACTGGCTCAATAATTCCAGCCGTGAGCATTTTGTTTAATTCATCATGGACCTTTTCTTTATATTTCGGATTCAAGCGATAAGGCTGTTGCTTAACTGGCTTCGCGTTGGGTTTCAGGGTGATCTTCATCATCCCTAAGTCACCAACGATCCATTTTAAGTCCGTAATTTTGGTTAGGAACAAGTCTTGGTATTTGCGGAGTAACTCAGTGACCTTGTCCACCATGGCATCGTCCCAATAGTCCCCAAGGATTGCGTACTTCGGCTCCGCCTCCGTTCGAATGTTTATCTGCTTTGTCTTTAACGGCGCGGTGATGTCGGGATCCTCAATTGATGGTCCTCGAATCTCGCGAAAGCCTTCCATTTCTGGAATGTTAATATTTCGTGGGTCCTCATCATCTTCCTCAATTTTTACGTTGTAACACTCTAGTGCGCAGCTCAGCTTTGTCACCCATTCTAGCTGAAGTACTTCCATTGGCTCCTAAGGTACTTTGAAGATAGCTGCTTTTACTGCCTATAGCGCATCGACAATAGTATCCCACCAACCATGTTCAAACGTGAAAGTTAACAGAAATCCCTCACGTAAGACATCCCATTCGCTCGTACCATGGCGGAGCTTCGTCTTAGTATACCAATTCATGGGTATGACATCCAGGGTAGGATAGAATAAATGTACCCATTTAGGCTATGGCTCTTCCCCATAGACCTTGGTCCATTTCGGAAGGTGTGTATGTGGATCATCCCATTTGTCATATTTGTCTACTAGTCATATCTGTGGTTTTTCAAATCGTAGGCGCATCATTCTTCTGCATCCGTGCAGGAGCATCAAACCGCTGCTGTTCTAGTACTTTGCTTTCAAATTTGTTCAGGAATTCATCCACCACTGTTAACCCATCATACATAGGCAGGTCCCTTTCCTCGGTGGTCACGTAATGCAGTGATCTAACCATCATGTTACAATTGAGAATTGTTACTTCGTGCAACCGATTCTGCCAGTGCTCTACTTCTTCATCTGAATCTAAAGTGTAGGAGCTTTCGCGATCCCACGAAATCCTACCATCTGTAGTCGGGTTTACCCAATCCCGTTCACGCACGGTTATCTTGTAGATGCAATTAAGATCATCATCACTATCATCATCGTGCACCAACTCAGTGTATCGTGCTCCTTCGGCTGGATCTAGTGGTACTATTATGCGTAGTGACTTTTTCTCAAAGATCATTTTGCGCTTCTTCAGATTTATGACTCCGTTCATTTCGGCGGCCTAGTCTATTCCTAGTAGCGTGGGGTAGGGATTTCTTTCATCGACAATCTATATCACTTCAAAATCCACCTACGCGCTCGCACCTTCAATATCCACCGTTACCCCTTGCAATATTCCCATGGGAAAGATCTTTTGTTGGTTCACCATTCGCAACTGAATAGGAGACCATTGTAGCATGGGTTTGCCCATGCATTCCCATGTTTGTTTCAGCAGTACATTCATGTCTGATTGGAGGTTCAAGATTACCTGATCCATTTCATACTCGCTGATTTGAACAGTCAACCTCATTTCCCTTCCTCTGTGTTATGCATGTTTTCCAAGTTTCCAGACCACGCATGGTTCTCTTAACCCCGCACACCTAGTGATAAGTTCCTGTAGTCCTTTTACTACCTTGCTATTACACAGTAGTTTCATGCATGTCTCCAAAAAGGTAGTGAGCATTGAAGGATCCATCCCTGGTTCTAGTTGATCCTTACTACCTGAAGTGTAGGCCTTCGTGAAGCTCTTCTTAGCTTCCATGAATGTCTCCTTTGCGCGTTCTAAATCAAATTCAGGTTCCTTTGTAGGAGCCTTACGAATCCATGCACTTTCTTCTGACTGCTTACCTTTATCATCGCCAGTGGTCATACTACTTGTGAGCACTATGTTTACATTCGAGTATTCTTCATGTGGCTCAGACCTCATCATCTGCAAATTCTGAGCCGAAGGAGGCTAGAGTACCACTTTTTCGCGCAGCCTAGCTATCAATGTAGGGAAATCTTCTACCTCATGATCAAACTGAGTACAATACAAACATGATGTCCTTGTCGTGTTTGTACAATTGCGGGCACAGTGCCTTGGCCCTCTGTAATTGTAACAAATTAGTTGTTCGCGACCCCTTCTTGGTCCCATTCCACCTCAACCTCGTCCGCAACCCTAAAATCCAACATGCGCCATTCCTGTATTTGGTTCCAGGGCTCGCATTTAGGTCTGCACCCTGTAGGTAGGAGTCCGATCCATCATTAGTTCGTAGCTTCTGTAGGTGTGTTCATCATGGCCTACTGACCTACAGAAATTACAAAACAATTGCTGGGATGTCTGCATATACTTTTTCAATAGATGAAAATTATTCGTAGTGTGTTTTCTTCCTATCTAAAAGATCGCGCACCATAGTGCAGGCATTTTTCTGGTCCTACTTATGCCTCAAGTCTTAATGGCATCGGCCCTCCTCCTACCAAGTAATTCACGAACACTAGACAGTGGTCCTTTTCATGCCCCTGGCCTTTGAATTTTATGCACCATACCTCCTTGCACACCTCTAGCCGAGGTGTCCTATCCTGTTTCAAACTCTGCATCTCCAGACACAGATTTTGCAGTTGTGCATGGATTTGTTGGACTCCCAGATCGGGGTCTTGTATAGGGGTCTCATGCAATCTCATTGCCATCTCCAAAGCTTCAGCCTGGGTGGAAATATTTTGTTGTGACAACGCCGTCCTTAAATGCGGTGTTAGTGACGCTAGAAACCATGCGTGATGTTGTCCATCTGTCAAAGTCATGTTGGCTTTGTGATCCAGATCCTAGGGGGTCTCGCTCAGGAGCATCACGATCTCCTTAAACCCAATAATTGATTGTGTCTCTGACTTTGGCCTGCTAAATTCCCTGTTCAGCGCGGTCTAGATTTCCGCGATTCCTGCGTTCAGATGGTCATTAGAATGCTTAATGTACCATGTTAATGCGCGATACTGAAACGCGCTTACCAGCGTAGCCTTTTTGATATTGTCATCCATGACTCCTTATGCTTCCCACACTGCCCTTACCACGAACCAGAATTGGTCCGGATCTTCATTCCCTGCCCCTCTATATACTGGCAGTTTGATTGCACTCACCATAGTCAACTGTGGTGGTGGCGGAGGTGGGGTGGGTGGAGATGGAGGTGCAGAGGGTGATACGGGTGGTGGTGTAGGTGGAGGTTGTAGGCGCGGAATTCACTGCCTTATCAGATTGACTGCGCTTCTTGGAGAAACTTTCACGAGCTCTTCCTCGCTTTCCCACGAGGGTGAAATTAAGGGACTGGTTTCTAATTCTTCACTACCTCTGTTTCTATAGATCTTCCCACTTTGTGTAGTCCCAAACATTAATTTATTTGCATAACCCACTTTTCACACAATAACATCTTAATCCAAGTGTTCAAATATTTAATATACTTACCTCGCGGCCCTTTGAGGAAGTGTTGTTCTGCCTCACTATAGCTAACAGTCGTATCTACTGCAAACTCAGTGATAAATTGCCCTAAAATTCGTTCAAGCCAATGGTCCACAACTCGTGCGATCTTATCTTCTGACGCTTCTAGTCTGCGCACTAATTCCAGAGTCCACACGATTGGTTTGTCGAGCCTACACCTTCCTTGACTGTCTGCTAGCTTCACGATCCACTCATATAGCTCAGAAGGAAAGGATGCAAAGAAAATTTCATGGATTTCCGTATATAAGTAGCGCTCCAACCACTATTCCTTAGATACTCACAGATCCCTATTTTCCTACGCCACGAACTCATGAATATTCTTGTCCAACCACCCTTCAATTTATTTCTTTGTTGGATTCCAGTGACATGACATTAGACATCCCTTATGCAAATCCCAGTCCTGGCAACAGAACCATTTGTTGGCTTATAGGGGCTTGACCCGGGTTCAGAGATGATTTGGCCAAACAAATCCCAGTGCTACTGGCCCTTTTGGCAACATTCTGCGGAGCGCGGACTAAGGTCTCACCCGAAGTAGTATGGGAGGGTGCTAGAACTAGGTTTCTGCAACCTAGAGATGTCTGATTGTTTTTCGGTGGTCCGCGGTTTGACCCTGCGCGCACGTTGATACGTGCACCTATCATTGTCTCGCAGTTTGCAATGTTGCCTTCGCACAACCTTGCTCGAGGTGCGATCCATGTTATTACCCAAGATCCTTACTATTAACCCAATATTATTTGATTACTTAACTTATCTGTATGAGCCCAATTATACTTAACAGTGTTCAATATTCATATAAGTGTGCGCAATAACGAAACAGTATAAATGCATAGAAAGTAATACAAAAGTAGATACACATTATTTGGAATCAAAATTCTCTTTATTATTCTTCCTCTTGGGTTATAGACTCAACTCTGCCCTGTGCGCTCAGCTATAGGGGTCCGCGCATTCAGCTGTAGACTCTACTAGGTCTCTGCGCACTCAGCTGCAGAGCCTCTTCCTACTACTATGACCCAAGACACTTAGACTTCTTCTCTATGCTCGCTATCTTCTAGACTTCAGCCATGTTCATTTATCTCTCCACTATCTTTACAACTTAGAGCCTCGCTCTATTTATACAATCCCATGGTCCAAGGACCATGGGTAGGCCGACATGACATTTCATTACATTACAAAACTTAGGACGGACAACCCTATGACTCAACATACATTTCACGCTCCGCGCCCGCAATTTGCGGAGTCTTACAACATTATTTGACCAAAAGTTGGGCGTTGAGCCCCAAAACATGTTGTGGGGGGATTCCATGACCAACAACCATTACACTATCATTTTTGAAGGAAATTGCTAGGTGGAAAGCCACTAGTTCCAGATATGTACTATTTGGTCATTAGAATGGCACACTCGATGCTAATCGGTTGCACTAATATATGTTTCCAACAACATTAAGAATTGGAAGAAGAGAGTGATCATTTACAAGAGATTTGGTGAACTCCTAATCCCACATTTTGACAACATCAAGAAATGATGGAGGGAGTGAATTTCATGTATAAACGGTGATGGAAATTTTTAATTTTAAGTGTGGCTTAATAACTTTGTAGGGATGAGTTATAATGTCATTTATTAATGTAAAATGTTATAATATGTATATATCACACTTATAAGAAGACTTAAAATCCTGTATGTTATGGAAGTACGGGATTATCCATCAAATAAATGGTCCAGGGAAGTTTGGTCTATCGACAAAGAACATAGCTCAAGGGAATTGGAATTTGTAACTTGAAATTGGGAGGAGGAGGAGGAGGAGAAATATGGAAAGATAAAATGGCTTTAGGTACCTTACATTATTGGCTAAAGATCTAAATGGTAGTTTCAAAATCCTCTCACCCTTAAATATAATTTCATGGTCCAAGGATTACATAATATATGGCATAGATAAGGAATTCATGGATTTATTAAAGGGAATGCTATAAATTTTGATAGGATAGTACACAATTTTGCTGTGAAATTTTATTGCTATGAGTAGCTATCTAGTGCAATAATTTAGCTTTAGAGAAGACATAAGTGAAACAAAAATTTCAAACATCAACCTGTCCAACGCCTTGCACCAGGAGCTTGCACTAGAATAATTTCCATGTTTGTCACACTTTCCCAATGTATATGGTTCAAGGGAGGTTGACTGTCTAGACAAAGAACTCTCCTAACCATTATTGTGGTATGTTCCATGATATGGAAATTGTCTTGCATGAAGAAGGTCCAAAGGTTTTATACAAATGTTGGTTACCATGAATGATTAGAGTGATTCCTTATGTTGTGTTGAATTTGGACTCAGTGATGAGAAAAAAACCACTGGGATTCACTGAGGAATTAGAGTTGAATGTGGTGACTAAAATGGCTTGTGTAGATGTTGCAGAAATCATTGGAAAAATTGTGGCCTATCCTCTCGATGTAGCTGGATGGAAGGATGTTTATTTTTTTGTAAATGGAGATGGAAGAAAAAAGGCACTTGTGGTATCATATCTATGATAAGACAAATCTGTCAACAAAAATGAAATGAAAAGTCTTGGGATTGTATTAAATCACGAAGTTATAAACATATATAAACATCCACATTAAAATATACGTTGTTTAATTACTCACTCAAAAATTTGAATATGAAGTGATGTTGTTTCAACATGATCCTGACAGAGCACGAGAGGTGTTGCTGAAATTTAATGTTGAGGAGGGAAATTAATTGAGTAAAAAACTAGAAATTACATTTTGTGAGTGCCATAGTAATCGATGGGCAATAGTGTTCATGATCCAGATAAATGCAATTCTGGTTGTTCAAAAAAATCAAAATTTAAATGGAAGGACACCCCTAGAAAGTGCAATTATCAAACCATCGATCAACACATCGATGACCAACATTAATTCTAGGAGGTCTCCAGCACCTTCTAGAAGCCAGCATTAGGCACCCTCGGAAGTGGTATCTAGTTATATAAAACCACAAATTCCTTAGTGATGTATGGATGATGAGCACTGGGCCCACACAACCTCCACATTTTATTAGTTACAAAGTCAAAATATGGTCGCATTACCTCTATTTCATTTTTAATATGGTCCTTGTAAGTATTGTTTTTATGCAGTTGTAAGCCAACCATATACATTAGAAATTATAATAAATGGAGCGAGGGTTTTATTTTATAAAAGTTATATATATATATATATATATATATATATATATATATATATATATATGTTAAATATTTTATTTGTAAATATTTTTGAGACAACTTGTATAACTGTTTAAAATCAGTTTTATAATTGATTCATGAAAAATTACTAGTAGAAAAAGAACAAAAGTCATAAATTAAAATTTTGAAATGGTTCATAGTCTCAGTTGAAAATATAAATGTAATGAAGAAATATCTCTCTATGACCAAAGAATAAAAGCTAGTTTTGATTCTAGTTATGGGATAAATTGCAACATTGTTTTCTTTGTCGTGTATTCATTGTTTTGTTAATATTTTCTTCTATTGTATGAGTGTGTTAGTGTTATAGGACATTTTTTCACATCCCATCAATGGGACTCCTAATGGGATCAATTAACATCATATTCCCCCTTGTTATCATCTTTCACAAAGCCCTAAGCATGTCTATTTCATTCCCTAGAGTTTTTTCCCTAAACTGCATCATTTGAGCTAGTTTTAAGACCAACACAACCTGGCCTCTTGCTGGACAACATTCACCTATAGGTTGCTCCACTGTGGATGTGTTGATCATCTACAGGTTTCTCCCCTTTTGCACTTATGTTGGTTCTAGAAATTCAGGAAAAAGAGAGAAATTCCAGAAGCTTCCAAAATTTGTTACAACCATTTATCTAAGATAAAACATCCAAATCCTATCCTATCCTACCTTAGAGTTTCCATCCCTTATCCTTTGATCCCATCCTCCCATCAAAGGTGGATCTAAAACCTTATATTGGTAATCAGAGAAGAACTCCAAACTTACCCCACTCCTCTATATATTTACAACCTTCGATATGCAAGAGGTTGGATTTTGAAGAGTGATTCTACCCTTATGCTGTTGTGCTGAGAGGTTTCATTTCATGCATTTAGGGTGATTGGAGGTGCACATTGTGACAAGGAAAGGACAAGTAAGCTTGGAGGATCCCTTCTACAAGATCAACACCTATTTATCGTTTGAACATCCTTCCATTTATATGAATGAAAAGAATTCTCTGTTTTCCTATGTGTGATGTTGTTATTTCATGTATTTCAATACCCTGCTGATCTATTGAATATTGTATTTAGATGATATTGCATAGATCTCATAGTTTCGTGGCTTGTGTTATCTGATTGCGCAGGTTCTAATTTTTGCAATTAGAGCTAGAATTGGAGCATCCAAGCTAAATAAGGAGAGCAATCCATGACGAATTCTAGGTAGGCTTCATTCCATCATCTATTTAATTTAAGGAAAGCATAGGGTTCCTTGTCTCTCCGTTATTCTAAGTTAGCCACCAAACCTAGGGGAGATTCTTTTGTCTGCAATCATAAATCGCGTATACAAAATTAGCTATTGTAACATTATCTATTTCTGATAAGTTAGTATATTAGTCAAAATATTTTTAAAATGTTAAGTTAGGATATGGTTGCAAAAAGAAAGGAAAGTTAAATTGTTAGGAAAAATTTGATATTTTATAGGCATCCATATCAATAAAATGTTAGGTGGTAGTTGCCCTAAATAAAGAAGGAAAAGGAAAATAAAATTCTAGGGAAGAAAAAAGAAAAGAAAGGCTTCATTTTATGTTTTTGTAAATGCACAGGCTGCTAGTCTAAATGTGCCACAAGTCAATTATCAAATGATATTTTCATGTGCAGAAGAAAAAGATAGAAGAGTAAAGGTTTACTCTAAGGTTTATATATTAATTTTGGGTATTAATACTATCCCTAAGTTTTAAATCCCATATTACCCCTCTGCTCATTCTTCCCTTCACTTTCATATCCCTAAGTCATTACACCCCGTCATACATTATAATAACGCATATTATGTGTTATTAATATTCCTGACCCCATCGAATAATCGCGTCACATCATGATTAATTCCCTGCCATGTTACACTTCATCTCCGCCCCATCTTCCTACACCAGATGGCCCGCATGTGATTTCGGCCCCCCCTCACCATTCGAGCTTTACCATCTGGGGGGGGGGGCATCCAACATGGGTGGTATACCAAATCACACCCACCCCTATGTGTCAGCTCCTTATCGTTTCGGACCCCCCTTGAGTGAAACCACTAACCACTCTCCCCCCCTGAAAAGTTGATTCCATCGCTCCCGATACTACTTTCCTATTCGTTTCGTTCCCACCATTCACCTTCTCCCACCTCATCTTTCCATTAAACTCCATCAAATCACATTTATTCCCTCCAAAATTAACCAACTAAGCATTCAATTATCTTAGTCATTAATTCAATGGACCCGTGCCACCAATGGAAAACCAAAATTGCTATATAAACCTCCTTCCCATTTGAGAACCGGTTATTGAATTCAAGCTCTGTCACTGTCAATTGATTTCTTACATGTATTGTTGCCCTTAACTCTGATAGTTTCAATCGCCAACGACTTCTCTGCTCAATCATTATCAGCCTATTACTTCTAATTTTTCCTCCAAAGGCTGACTTTTCTCTGTGAATTGTCTCCTCCCAATTCATTTTTCACTCCTGCTCTTAGCCATAGCCAAAATGCCTCCAAAGGACAAAGGGCCATAGGAAATTGTCAATCCTCTGATCCATCCTCCTATAGACCTTCATCACATTCCTATGGCTGACCAAGATTACAAAATTCATGAGACACTCTGTGAACTCGACCTCTTCGAGATGTATTGCTGGCTTGAAGACAAGTATATAGATAAATCAGATGATATACAGTTGTGGGAATCAAATTTACCTCACTACATCTTTCCTCATACCCACAGAACCCCAGATTTTATTAGAAAATGTCGTGCATCCTATTTGCCAATCCAAAGGGCCATAGTCACTCCCATTGGAGAAATTTTGTTTACCATAACCCCTCAGACCATTGATCAGATGATTCAAGTTCCCTCATTAGAGAATTCTACCCCATTTTCCTCTGAAGCACTGATTGGACTATAGTAGAAACTAGACTTTGCCAAGAGAGCCCAAACTCTTGAGTTTTTTTTTACACAATATGGTTCATTACCAAAGAAAAATCCTCCTTATCCTTCCTCCATATTGCCTGAGAGAGCCAAGAATATTATCACTGTTGTTTCCTACCTCCTTGGCTACTACTTTGATCAGTGGGTAGATGAGGCCATTATATAATTTTTGTCCATCTTCTCTGTTGATTTTAAGCCCTCAATTGTGTTTAATTTCAACCATTTTCTTGCAGAGTCCATTCATAAACAACTTGCTAAATTTCCAATTGAGGAGGTATTAAAATATGCCTCTATTTTAGTTTACATGTTCCTTTACTTTCGAGGGGACAACATTAACCTATCTTTGCAAAAGCTAGATGAGAAGGGAAACTAACATTTAATCATATTTTGGACTAATCTGGTCATGAAAGAGCAGAAAGAGTACACTTATCAATAGTTTACAAAGATGTTTGTTCAGCTAGCAATAGGTCTGATGAACAACAGAATAGAACCGAAGATTAGTGAAGAAATCAAAAGTGTGTTGCAACTATCATATCAAGTTCAGACAGGGGATTGGTACCTTTATGAAAATTATACAGAAATAAGAATATTTGGATGCGAGCTCCCACCTTATAAGCTACCAAAATTCCTTCCAATTAGGATTTTTTCCTTGGAGTACATAAGGCAAATGATCAACATGGATGAAATCCACTTTGTTGCTGCTAAGAAGAAAACCTAGTTTAAAACAAAAACACAGGTTGGCCCTTTCATTTGCAACAACAGGGCAGCAGGGGAAGAGGCCGATAAGATCTTGAGGGAAATGTAGTTCAGCCTCAGCTTTACCTGGTCCTATGATCCATTAGGGACCATTTCTAGATTAAGGGTAAAAAAAAAGTCTACTCCTTACTTTCACACAACCAGGCCAGAAATAGAAAAGTACAAGAATTAGTTAGAACACCTTAGAGGAGGAAGAAGAACAATAGGTATCATCATCTACAGTGTATACTCCCACCATGCAGGAGAAGATAGCTAAAAGGAGCAGAGAGGAAGAGTCCCCTTTAGGGATTGACATATTCAGTGAAGGGTTTAAAATAATATACAGAAAGAAGGCCAAGCTTAGCTCCAGACTAAACCTTAGCAAATATTTAGAGCAACAGACCATGGTCACCACTAATGAGTCGCTTGTTTCCTCATTAGTGAGTGATCTTTCTACACAGTCTCCTACCACCTACACAACTTCATAAGAGCAGCAACGAATAATGCAGACAGGTACATCTACTTCAGGCAAGTCAGAGAAAAGAATAATGGACATCCTCACGGAGATAAAAGTTAGAAATCAAGCCTTGAAGATTAACACTTACAACCAGTTCTCGAAATAGACTTCTGGTGCCCAAAGCAGGCTTCTGTCAACCTTTGACTCAGAAAAGGAGAAAATGAAAATGGAATTCCTCCAAGCAAAAATTCCCCAACCTAAAGCAACATCAAACTACAAAAAGACAACTTTTGAGTTTGATGTAAAGGATATACATCCCATTCACCAAATGGAGATGCATAAGCAGACTGGGGAAATGATTTTCTCTACTGTCACTAACACTGCCATGAATTTGTCCAAATTATAGGTTACATTAACAAATGTCCAGTCATAGCTAAAGATGGAGAAGGTCTCTGTACTTGCCAAAGACACCAAGATTAAAACCCTGGAGAGTTTGGTAATCAAACTGGGTTATGATCCTGCAAACATCAATGCTGTAGAGGAACTTGTCAAGAAGAAGAATTTGGATATAGCGGCGTTGAGGAAGTAGTTAAGACTTCCAGCTATTGAAGATACTCTGGCTAAGGATATTACAAAGACAGAGACTCAAAAAGCAGATATGATGAAGCTCATCATGGAGCAGACTGCACAACTCAAGAAAATGGAGACAAAGATGGAGAAGCTAATTAAGGAAAAGGAAAAAGCCGCTAAAAAGACTGCCCCCTTGGAAGCACTCCCCATCATAGTCATTCCTATAGCCATCCCATCTATGACAAGTATAGGAGATTTTGTAGACCAGTTCGCCAATGCAGTCCAAACTATGTCTCTTTAGACTGAGGAAATAAAAAATTGTAGGATCAAGTGAAAATTCTAGAGGATCATCGCTAGAAATCTGATATTTTTCATGCAACAGAGCTTCAAAGAGCTCAAAATATGATAGAATTATGGAAGAAGTCAGTAGTTGAGTCTTCCATTAGCCACACTTTAGGTAATGTCAAGGAAATAATATGGAACAACATCATTGAAGAGATAGATGAAATCTGGCTATGTATCCAAATTATTTTTTATCAGAAGGAGTTGATGGAAAAGGAAAAGCAAACCATTGCCAATATAAATGCTCAACTAGAAGAGATGCCTACTATAGCAAACAATATTATAAAGTTCCTCAACTCCAAGAATAGGTATGAACTGGATGATCTAGGAGTGGATGATAGGATTGAAACCATCCTGGAGGTGAACAAAGTTCTGACCAAGAAGAACTTAGTTGTACAGTTGACAGATAAGTGTCACACTCTTGAAGTGGTAGTCAATAGGTGTTTCAAAAGGATTGATGCATTGAATAAGAAGGGTCTGCCTCCATTGTTTGTAATCAATGATAAATTGATGACCATGGAAGACTACATGAAGAAGCTTCAGGATATTGCCAAGGATATAGCCAAGTCCTCCAACATGACACATTTCCATGACAGGCAGGGGGTTTTACGAAGCCATCAACAACATATGTTTCATTCAACATGAGATAAAACATATTTCATTGTAAAACCCACTTTTCCCAGTATAATGAGGTATAAAATCTATCGTTAGCACGCTCCCAGTGGTTCTTCAAGTTCCTCTCCTTATCAGTCGAGCCCCTGCCGGTCCTCTCCCGGTGGTCGAGTGATGGCGGCCTTAACAGTCGAGCGTTCGTACCTCTCCCATAGGTCGAGAGTTTGACAGGCTCACCCTCACCCTGCCGGCCCTCACTGGTGATGGTGGCCTTAACATTCGAGCCTGCTATAGCATCCTTATGGTCGAGTGAGAAATCCCTACTGTTGAGTGAATGCTCTCTCCCTCAACTTCCTGATGTCGGCTGGAATGGGAAAAAATTTCGTTCATGGAATCATTTGCGTAAGGGAATGAACAAAATTATCAAATCTGTAATTGACCACAGGGAGAGGGAATCCCGTCCGTATCTCTCATATCCTAGCGAGGGTGGAATCTCCTTCCTAGCAAGCCCGCATGTTTCATCATTTCTTTTAGGGATAAAAATTTGGATTTTAGAAGAGTAGGAATAATTGGTATTTTTTTTCCAATCTGCCCAATCATGGATCATCAATTAAGCAAAAAGAGATCCAAAGTTCATTCACTTCGATTGATGACATAACTGGAAGGTTTCAAGCAGCTGATGGGACGTTTACCCACCTACTAGTCATGAATGTTCCGATATGGGCATATGTCATTATGCATGAATGAATGAGATATGTGTCATAATAGTTTGTCATTTTCACCTTGGCGGAGACATATTTCCCTTCAGAATAGGAAAATGGAATAATTTTGTTTTAGTTTCTTTTGATTCACTAATAAGGTAACCAAGATAGCAATCCAAGATGAAGAACAGTGGGAAAAGCTGTGTGAATTTTAGGATTAGATTATAGATCAGCTTCACTAGCTCAGCACTTGAATAGTGGCCACTCAGCAACTAATTTCCTTCAAAACAGGGCCACATGTTTATATTCATTCTTTATGATCGAATTACTTCTGTTTCCATTAGTTTTAAGTAATAATAGATTGTTGTGTCACTCAGGAATTTATTGTAATATTTTGTAATTTTTTTTAAATACTTCAGCCTGTCGAGTTATTGAGGGTTGTACCCTTGAACCAGTTATCATACAGATTTGTACTAAGCTAGGGCATTTTTGATTAAATAAAATATTTTGGATTTACTTCATATGGCTTGTCTCTCACTGAGTTGTTTTCACCTTGTTTTTCATTATGTATTCTTCATATATTTTAAGTCTTTTACAGTGATCTGATTGAAAATTTAATTGAATCTCAATTTCATTTTGAATCCACTGTGAAGTTTCATTTAAAGAAGAGATTAATTTTCCAGACTATTTTTTATTGTAAATTCCTCTTTGAACTTAAATTACACTAGATTTCTATAATAGTTTGATTATATCTTGTTGATCTAGGAAACACTGTTTTCTTGATTTCTGCTTATAAATGGTTAGATATTCAGTCTAAATATTAAATCACTTATACTTCTATATATTCTACTTATCCATACCACTTAAATCAAAATAACCATATGTATTTAAAGAACAACCTTTTGTTTTATTGAGGATGTTTTGAAGTTTAAAGCACTTGTTTTTAAACAGTTCATTGGTCATCCGAACCATTAAAATCAAGAATACATTTTAGATTCTTTGACTTTAGGTTATCTCAAATGACAACATAAGATTGGCGCCGTTGCCGGGGAGCGAAGAACTGAAAGTTAAATTTTCCCTGGGGCAATGATTTTCCCTTTCCTTTAAGGTGAATAAATGATAAGGTTATAGGTCAAAATATTTGACTTGGCGATTTTTCTAGTCCAAGTTGGTTCCCTATAAGCATAGAAGATCATGTTCTGGTTCTGAGATTATTAACCCTCTACCAGGCCTAGAAAGACTCATTAGGGGAGCCTCTTCAAGGAGAAGATGTAGAACACATTCTTCTTCTTCATATTTACACCCTGAAGACATTCCATCTGTAGATCCCTTTTCATTTATACCAACCCATCCTGATTGGACTAAACTACCTCCTAGGGTTTTTGATCTTATTTCCAGAGGAGTAGACCTTCCATGAACATTTTTAATATAATCACTTGAACTATATCAAGTTCCATCAATTCCTATCAAATCACCTTCATCTGAAGAAGAATTGGGTTTTCATTTACCTGAATTCAAAAATCAAGATTTAATTACTCCAACTCCTTATTCTATTCCATCATCCTCAACTAATCTTGAAGAGACATTTTCTGTCTATTCGAATCCTTTGTTTGAAAATAAGGAAGACTTCCCTCTAGGAGTTCAGAAATTGGTTATCAAAACCCCTTTCAAATCCTTAAACAGGTCTCCTCCCTCTCCTCCACATATTAATACATCTACTGAATCATCTTCATCTCCTTCATCTTCATCTTCATCATATTCTTCTTCCTCATCAACATCCAATCATAAACCCCATACTCCTCCTGCTGTTATGGCTTTTTGACCCATTGTGCAAGCTAGGTATGCTGCTCTAGTTCTCCTTGCAAACTTGGGAAATTTTCCTCATGGTTATCTAAAACATCTGCCAAGATTCAATGGAGAAACAGGTCCCTCAACAGAGGATCATGTATCAACCTTTCTAGATTTTGTTGACAATATGAACATAGAAGAGGACAATGTTTATATGAGATTATTTGTACAATATTTAGAAGGAAATGTTAGGATCTGGTTTAGACAGCTCAGAGATGACTCTATCAGAACATGGAATGAGATCATAACAATCTTCAAAAATCAATGGGGGGTAAAGAAAGATCTTGTTTACTTCCTTCTTGAATTCGAAGAATTAAAGAGAAACCCTGGTGAACTAGTTGCTGAATTCATCAAAAGATTTAACATGCCTGCTGATTGTAAACCACCAATAGTAGCTACAAAGGTTAGATTCTCCAAAGCATTTGATGATGATTTTGTAGTCATGCTAAGGGAAAGAGTTTCTAATACATTAGAGGACATGCAGAAAAATGCTATAGAGGTAGAAGCCAATAGGTCAGCTTCTTTGCATTCAAAGCTAAATAAAAAAAAAGAAGAAATAAAACTAAAAGGCAAGATTGATGATTCATCTTCCTCCAAATCTAAACTTGAAGATCAGAAAATTGATGAAATTACATCTTTGCTTAGGAACCTTTCTAATTGGATTTCCAAAATTGAAACACAACCTAGAATTATTCAGCTAACTACTGTCAGACCTCAAGATCAAACTCAATTTAGAAGAACTCCTCAAATGCAAATTCTTCGGAGATCAGCTTCTCACCAAAACATTCAACCACCTTTGATGATTGATGATCAACAGTCACAGAATAAAGGCCCTTTAATCACTAAAGATATCAATAATATTGATTCATCAGTAGTACAAATGGCCATAGTTCCTTCATCCTCAGCTCAGTCTTTTGAACAAGAACCAGGAGATGCTCAACTTTCAAAATACTTAGCATTCTCTGAATTTTTAATTATAGAATTGAATAAAAGGTATGATCTAAGGCCTAGATCAGGTCCTGGTAGACCTTCAAAATCTACTACTGTAAATTAACCTACAATGAAAACCATTCAAACACAAACTCCAATACCTCATACTATAGAGTCATACACTGAAAACCTTTTATTTGACAAGACTGTTTTGACCACTTTTGATATTGAAAAGGAATTGGAAAGGGTTAATATTCCTATACCTTTAGCCGAAATTTCCAAAAATCCTGGTTACAAAAATCAAGTGTCTAAATGGATATAGTCTTCTAGTGTAGATGCTGAGGGAGATGTTATTAGTCTGTAGGACGAAAAATCCTTTGTTGTATTTGGCCCTAGTTATGATATGATCTATGAAATTGTTTCACCTTTTTATGTAACATTAAAAGCTCATGATTTTCTTTTGTACAACTGCACGCTGGATTCTAGAGCCTCCCATAACCTCATGTTGAAGGTAATTATGGACCAGCTTCAGTTACAAGTCACTTGTTCCTATCATGAACTTTACACCTTTGACTCAAAGAAAGTACCATGCCTAGGATTTATCAAAGACCTAGTTGTGACCTTAGATAAAATACCTTTCAAAAGTATAGTTTTAGACATAGTTGTCACTGATATTCCTACCAAGTTTGGCATGCTTCTATCTAGATCATGTTGTGCTAAACTTGGAGGCTCACTTCATATGGACACGTCTTTTGCTACTATCTCGGTCTATGGAGGTGAGCATTTAAGGTTATATAGGGAAGTCATGTTCCTTCATAATGTTTGTAGGTCTGATCAAGGAAAAAACCACCCTATCTATACAGTGGATCATGATTTTGGTTGATTTCACTTGTCTTCAAAAAATGCATCAAACACCAAACTTGCTATTGAGAATATAGTTTCCTAGCCTAAAGTTGTAGAATCAGATATCTGAAAACTTTATTTTGATGGCTCTTGATCAAAGGAAGGAGCAGAAGCAGGAATTGTTATAATGTCACCAAATAAGGAAAAAATTACTCAGTCATGTAAACTTGAATTTGAGGTCACCAATAATGTGGCTGAGTATGAGACTTTTTCTTCTCAGTCTTGAGTTAGCTAGAAGTTTAAAGGTTCAAAACTTGAGTGTATTTTCTGATTCTAAGCTTATAGTGAACCAGGTTAGAAATTTGTGTCAGACTAAACACCCAAGGCTTAGGTCATACAGAAATGAATCTTGGGACACAATTGAAAATTTCTTCCAAGGTTTTAACATAACTGCTATTCCTAGAGATGAAAACATGCATGCTGATTCACTAGTTGTCTCAGCAAGCTCTTTCAAAATTCCTATGCGAGTATCATTAGAAAACCAAATCCAAGTTAAGTATCGGCCATCAATTTATGATAACCTTAAACACTAGAATATTTTTGAAGATGACGAAAACTTGAAATCTTTCCTTCAAGTTATTGATGAATTCTCAAATATGTAAATTGAAGGAGATCAAAACGATATTCTAGAATTAAATCAGCAAAATCCAAAAACATCATTCAATCCTAAAGTTCTTGATCATGATATTATCCAATTATATAATAATTTTATTCCAAAAGGATTAGTCCCATTAGAAAAATTATTTGATAATAATGATGTCTCTAAAAATCCCTTGTTTCACTCACCTGAAGAAGAAATCGAAGAATGCAATATTGGGACTATGGATGATGTGAGAAATATCAAATTGTCATCAACCTTACCTTTGGATGTAAAAAAAAAAATACTTGAATCATCTTAAAAACTACAAAGATGTTTTTTCCTGGTCTTATAATGAGTTAAAAAATTATGACACATCTTTGATTGAGTATAAGATTCCTTTGAAACTAGAATCAAAACCCTTTCAACGAAAGCTAAGAAGAATTAATCCCATACTACTGCCAACCATTGAGAAAGAACTTAAAAAGCTGCTTGATGCTCATATCATTGTGTCCTTATGGTATTCTAATTGGGTAGCCAATCTAGTTCCTGTCAGAAAGAAAAACAGTGATATTAGGCTATGTGTAGATTTATGAAATCTGAACAAATCATCTTTAAAGGATAACTATCCATTGCTTAAAATGGACCATCTACTTCAGAAATTTTCAGGGGCTAATAGGATTTCTATGCTAGATGGATTTTCTGGTTATATCCAAATGATGGTAAGTGAAGCTGACCAAGATAAAACTACCTTCACCACTCCTTGGGGTACATTCATGTATGCTAGAATGCCATTTGGGTTAACCAATGCCAGAGTCACTTTCGAGAGAGCCATGGACCTCGCATTTGTAGGTAAAACATCTAAATTTACTGTAATTTATTTAGATGATTTAAATATTTTCTCTGATTCCGAAGAAAGTCATTTAAAACACTTGAGCAAGGTTTTTAACAGGTTCAGGAAATTTGGCATATCCATCAATTCGAAGAAATATTTGTTTGTTGTGAAGGAAGGGAAATTACTAGGGCATATAATCTCAAAGGAGGGAGTTATAATTGACCCAAAGAGAGTTTCAACTATTCAAACCCTGCCTCTGCCAAGGAATAAGGAAGAGATACAAACCTTTCTTGGAAAGATCACTTTTCTCATAAGGTTCATCCCAAATTATGTCGAGATAGTTAAAAATATAACAGATATGCTTAAGAAAAATAATGAAGTGAAATGGATAGTCCCTGCTAGATATGCTTTTGATAAGATCAAAAAGGCCATATTTGAGACCCCTACATTAGCTAGCCCTGACTATTCTTCACCGTTTAGCATATTTTCCTTTTCATTCAAGACAACCTTACTACTGTACTTTTATGGAAAAATACAAACGATGATGACCAGCCTATAGCCTTCTTTTCCAAAGTTATGAGGGATGCTGAACTTAGGTATGATGTTATTGAAAAACAAGCTTATGCCTTAATTTAAGCCCTCAAAGCCTTTAGAACCTATATCTTGCATTCACACATTACAACTTATGTCCCTAATCATGTTGTCAAAACTGTTTTGACTCAGCCTAATACTGATGGACGAAGAGGGAGATGGATTGCTAAAGTCCTTGAATTTGATCTTGAAATTAAAACCACAAAACTAGTAAAAGGCCAAGGCCTGGCGAAATTTTTTGCTGAATCCAGCTGCAAAGTATTGGGAATTAATATGGTTTCTGAAATGTCATTAGGGGGGAATCCATAAGAACCTTACTTAATATCAGGAGAGAATCCAAAAGAACCTTCCTTGATATCAGAGGAGAATCCACAAGAAGCTCCTCCTCTTAGAGAAGGGGAGAATCCACAAGAACCTATTTCTTTAGATAACACCATTCTTGTTCACATAGATCAGAAATATCTACTCTCTGATTGGTATTCTAATATTTTACAGTTTCTTAGATATTTTCAATGTCCAGTTGATCTTAATTTGAAATAGTGCAAAGCTGTGAAGCTTAAAGTAGTGAAATACTGAATTATCAATGCTAATCTATACTAGAAAGACCCTCTTAATATCCTTATTCTGTGCTTAACTGAAAATGAAACAGAGGGAATTATAGATCAGTTCCATGTAGGGTTTTGTGGTGGAAACTATGCCTAGAGAGCAACAACCTACAAAATTTTAAAGGCAGGTTTCTATTGGGCCACACTTTTTAAAGAAGTTGGAGCAAGAGTAAGAATTTGTAAACCATGCCAATTATTTGCAGGAAAACAGAAACTGTCATCACTTCCTTTGGTCCTAGTATATGTCCATGCTCCTTTTCTACAATGGGGGTTGGACTTTATAGGGGAAATTCATCTACATTCCATTAATCAACATAGATAGATTTTAACCACTACAGACTATTTCACCAAGTGGGTTGAATCCATATTGGTTAAAAATGCAATTGATACTGTTGTGATAAAATTTCTTGAAGAAAACATCATGTCAAGATTTGGATGTCCTCAACAGATTGTTACAGATAATGCAACAACTATCAGCAGTGTTAAAATGATTGAATTTTTTCAAAAGTATTCAATCCTTTTACACCATTCTACACCATACTATGCATAGGGTAATGGATTAGTAGAGTCTTCCAACAAGAGCTTAGATAAGGTCATTAAGAAGACTCTTGAAGACCATAAAAAGAGTTGGGAGACTCTTGAAGACCATAAAAAGAGTTAGGACAACCATCTTATTCATGCTATCAGGGCAAACAAAGTTTTTCCTAAGAGATCAACAGGCAAGTCTCCTTTCCAATTGGTTTATGGCAAGGAAGCAATTTCTCCTATTCATTTGGCTTTACCTGTTATGAGATTCCTCCAGGAATCCTATGAAGAAAAAGATGATTTCTCAAGGAGGATTAATCAAATTATTGAGTTGAATGAACATAGGGATGAAATTTAGTACAAGCTAAGGAAATACCAGAATAAGATGAAAGAACGATTTGATAGAAAGGCTAGAGAAAGAAATTTCAAGAAGGGTGACCTAGTGCTTCGATGGGATACAAGTAGAGAAGATAAAGGCAAGCATGCAAAATTTGACAACTTTTGGTTTGGTCCATTTAGCATTGCAAAAGTCAAAGGGAACAATACATCCATCCTGCAAAATCTAGAAGGAGAGTATTCCTCATTGCCAGTCAATGAGAGATACTTAAAAACTTACATTCAGTATTGATTTTTCATTCATCAGCCATCTGTAAATATTCAGAGAGTTCAATTTATTTTTGAAAATTGCAAGTGAGTATCTGTTTCAGCAAAGACTCCATAGCTCGAAGAGAAGGCACTTGGATCTACTTGTTCTCTGCATCCCACAGGGGGAAGAAGTCCTCAGCTGGAGCCGATGTTGTAACATTATTTATTTTTGATAAGTTAGTATATTAGTTAAAATATTTTTAAAATGTTAAGTTAGGATATGGATGCAAAAAAAAAAGAAAATTTAAAATGTTAGGCAAAATTTGATGTTTTATAAGCATCCATATCAATAAAATGTTAGGTGGTAGATGTCCTAAATAAACAAGGCAAAGGAAAATAGGGAAGCAAAAAGAAAAGAAAGGCTTAATTTTATGATTTTGTAAATGCACAGGCTACTAGTCTAAATGCACCACAAGAAAATTATCAAATGATATTTCCATGTGCAGAAGAAAAATACAGAAGAGTAAAGGTTTACTCTAAGGTTTATATATTATTTGGGTATTAATACTATCCCTAAGTTTTAAATCCCATATTACCCCTCTGCTCATTCTTCGCTTCACTTTCATATACCTAAGTCATTACACCCGCTCATACATTACAAATAATCCATATTATGCGGTTATTAATATTCCCGAACCCACCAAACAATCCTGTCACATCATGATTAATTACCTGCCATGTTACACTTCATCTCTGCCCCATCTCCCTACATCTGATGGCATGCATGCGATTTTGGCCCCCCCTCATCATTCGAGCTTTACCATCATGGGGGGGGGGGTTCAAATGGGTGATATACTAAACCACGCCTTCCCCTACGTGTCAGCTCCTTAGTGTTTCGGACCCCCCTTGAGTGAAACCACTAACCACTCTCCCCCCCTCCGAAAAGCTAATTCCATCACTCCCAATACCACTTTCCTATCCATTGCGTTCTCGCCATTCTACTTCTACCACCTCATATGTCCGTTAAACTCCATCAAATCACATTTATTGCCTCCAAAATTAACCCGTTTAGAATTCAATTATCTTGGCCGTTAATTCAACAGACCCAAGCCACCAATGGAAAACCAAAATTGCTATATAAAACTCCTTCCCATCTGAGAACTAGTTACTAAATTCAAGTTTTGTCATTGTTAATTGATTTCTTACTGTTATTGTTGGACTTAATTCCTATAGTTTCAATTGCGAGTGACTTCTCTGCTCAATCATTATCAGCCTGTTACTTCTGCTTTTACCTCTAGAGCCTGACTTTTCTCTGTGAATTGTCTCCTCCCAATTCATTTTTCACTCATGCTCTTATCCATAGCCCAAATGGATCTAAAGGACAAAGGGCCAGAGGAAATTGTCAATCCTCTGATCCATCCTCCTATAGACCTTCATCACAGTCCTATGGCTAATCGAGATTACAAAAGTCATGAGACACTCTGTGAACTTGACCTCTTTGAGATGTATTACTGGCTCGAAGACAAGTATATAGATAAATCAAATGATATCCACCTGTGAGAATCAAATTTACCTCACTATATCTTTCCTTGTACCCACAACACCCAAGATTTTATTAGAAAATGTCATGCATCCTATTTTCCAAGCCAAAGGGCCATAGTCATTCCCACTGGAGAAATTATGTTTACCATAGCCCCTCAAGCCATTGATCAGATGATGCAAGCCCCCTTAGTAGAGAATGCAACCCCATTTTCCTATGAAGCACTGATTGAACTATACTAGAAACTAGACTTTGCTAAGAGAGCCCAAACTATTGAGTTGTTTTTGATAGAAGAAGCTTCATTACCAAAGCAAAATCCTCCTTATCCCTCCTCCATATTCCCTAAGAGATCCAAGTAGGTTTTCACTGTTGTTTCCTACCTCCTTGGCTACTACTCTGATCAATGGGTAGATGATGCCATTATAGTATTTTTGTCCATCTTCTCTGCTGATTCTAAGCCCTCAATTGTGTTTAATTTCAGCCATTTTCTTGCAGATTCCATTCATTAGAAACTTGTTAAATTTCCAACTGAGGAGGTATTCAAATATGCCTCTGTGTTAGTTTACATGTTCCTATACTTTCAGGGGGACACATTAACCTATCTTTGCAAAATCGGGATGAGAAGGGAAACCAACAGTGAACCATATTTTGGACTACTCTGGTCATGTAAGAGCAGAAAGAGTACACTTATAGAGATGTTCGTTCACCCAACAATACGTCTCATGAACAAAAGAATAGAACCAAGGATTAGTGAAGAAATCAAAAGGGTGTTGCAGTTATCAGATCAAGTTCAGATAGGGGACTAGTACCTTTATGAAAATTATACAGAAAAAAGAATATTTGGATGTGCACTCCCACTTTATAAGCTGCAAAATTCCTCCCAATGAGGATTTTTTCCTTGGAGTACATAAGGTAGATGATCAACATGGATGAAATCCACTTTGTTTCTACCAAGAAGAAATCCCAATTTAAAATAAAAACATAGGTCGACCCTTTCATTTTCAACAACAGGGCAGCAGGGGAAGAGGCAGATAAGCTCTTGAGGGAAATGCAATTCAACCTCAGTTTTACCTGGTCCTATGATCCATTAGGGATCATTTCTAGATTAAGGGTAGAAACCAAGTCTACTCCTTACTTTCACACAGCCAGGCCAGAAAAAGAAAAGTACAAGAATCAGTTAGATTGGGTTCAGAACACCTTACAGGAGGTATAAGAACAACAGGTATCATCATCTACAGTGCAGACTCCCACCATGTAGGAGAATACAACAAAAAGTAGCAGAGAGGAAGAGTCACCTTTAGGGACTGACATCTTTAGTGAAGGGCTTAAAATAATGTACAGAAAGAAGGCCAAGTTTAGTTCCAGAATAAGCCTTAGCAAAGATTTAGATCAACATACCATTATCACCAGTAATGAGCCACTTGTTTCCTCATTAGTGGGTGATCAGTCCACACAGTCTCCTACCACCTCCACAAATTCACAAGAGAAGCAACAAATAATGCAAACATGTACATCTACTTCAGGCGAGTCAGAGAAAAGCATAATGGAAATCTTCAAGGAGATAAAAGTCAGAAATGAAGCCTTTAATATTACCACTTACAACCAGTTCTGGAAATAAACTTCTGGTGCCCAAAGTAGGCTACTATCATCCTTTGACTCAAAAAATGGGAAAATGAAAATGGCATTCCTCCAAGCACAAGTTCCCCAGGCTAAAGCAACATCAGACTATAAAAATACAATGTTTGAGTTTGATGTAAAGGATATACATCCCATTGACCAAATGGAGATGCATAAGCAGATTGGGGAAATGATTTTCTCTACTGTCACTAACACTACCATGACTTTGTCCACATTATAGGTTACATTAGAAAATTTCCAGTGAAAGCTAAAGATGGAGAAGGTCTCTTCACTTGCCAAAGACACCAGGATTAAAAACCTGGAGGATTTGGTAATAAAATTGGGTTATGATCCTACAAACATCAACGCTCCAGAGGAACTTGTCAAGAAGAATAAGTTGGATATATGAGTGTTGAAGAAGTAGTTAAAATAGCTAGCTACTAAATATCCTCTAGCTAAGGATATTATAGAGACAGAGACTCAAAAAATAGATATGATGAAGCTCATCATAGAGCAGATTACACAACTCAAGAAAACAGAGACAGAGATGGAGAAGCTAATTAAGGAAAAGGAAAAAGCTGCTAAAAATACTGCCCCCTTGGAAGCACTCCCCATCATAGTCATTCCTATAACCATCCCAACTACAAAAAGTATAGGAGATGCTGCAGACTAGTTGGCCAATGCAGTCCAAAATATGTCTCTTCAGACTAAGGAAATCAAGAAGTTGTAGGATCAAGTGCAACTTCTAGATGATCATCACTAGAAATATGAGATTTTTCATGCAGCAGAGCTTCAAAGAGCTCAAAATTAGATAGAAGTATAGAAGAAGTCGGAAACTAAGTCTTCTATTTGCCACACTTTGGGTAATGTCAAGGAAATCATATGGAACAACATCATTGAAGAGATAGATGAAATCTGGCCATGTATCCAGATTTTTTTTAAGTAGAAGGAGTTGATGGAAAAGGAAAAGCAGACCATTTCCAATATAAATGCTCAACTGGAAGAGATGCCTGCTATAGGCAACATAATTATAAAG
This sequence comes from Pinus tabuliformis, assembly GCA_031772625.1. NCBI lineage: Eukaryota > Viridiplantae > Streptophyta > Pinopsida > Pinales > Pinaceae > Pinus > Pinus tabuliformis. The sequence goes on along the minus strand of CM062819.1, from coordinate 1,228,848,903 downwards.
TTCCTCAACTGCAAGAATATGTATGAACTGGATGATCTAGGAGTTGATGATAGGATTGAAACCATCCTGGAGGTGAAAAAAGTTCTGACCAAGAAGAACATAGTTGTACAATTGACAGAGAAGTGTCACACTCTTGAAGTGGCAGTCAACAGGTTTTCCACAAGGATTGATGCATTGAATAATAAGGGTTTTCCTTCACTGTTTGTAATCAATGATAAATTGATGACCAGGGAAGACTACATGAAGAAGCTTAAGGATATTGCCAGGGATACAACCAAGTCCCCCAACCTCAAAGGTTCCATGACAGGTAGGGCGTTTTATGAAGCCATCAATAACATATGTTTTATTCAACATGAGATAAAACATATTTTCACTGTAAGACCCAATTTTTCCCAGTATACTGAGGTAGATGAAATCCACCATAAGGTAACCAAGATAGAAATCCTAGATGAAGAATGGTGGGAAAAGATGTGTAAATATCAGGATTAGAGTACAAATCAACTTCACTAGCGCAACACCCGAATAGTGGCAACTCAACAACAACTTTCCTTCAAAACAGAGCCAGATGTTTAGGTTCATTATTTTTGATTGAATTACTTCTATTTCCATTAGTTTTAAGTAATAATAGAATGCCATGTCACTCAGGCATTTACTGTAATATTTTGTAATTTGTTTAAATACTTCAGTCTGTCAAAGTATTGAGGGTTGCACCCTTGAACCAGTTATCATACAGATTTGTACTAAGCTGGAGCATTTTTATTAGATAAAGGATTCTGGATTTACTTCATATGGCTTGTGTCTCAGTGAATTGTTTTCACCATGTTTTTCATTACGTATTCTTCATATAATTTAAGTCTTTTACAGTCATCCGATTGAAAATTTAATTGAATCTCAGTTTCATTTTGAATCCACTATGAAGTTGCATTTAAATAAGAGATTAATTTGCAAGACTATCTGCTATTGTAAATTCCTCTTTGAACTTAAATTGTACTAGATTTATGTAATAGTTTGATTATATTTTGTTGATCTAGGAAGCACTATTTTCTTGATTTCTGCTTATAAATGGTTAGATATTCAGTCTAAATATTAAATCAGTTATAATTCTCTATATTCTACTTATCCATCTCGCTTAAATCAAAATAACCATATGTATTTAAAGAAAAACCTTTTGTTTTATTAAGGATCTTTCTAAGTTTAAAGAACATGTTTTTAAATAGTTCACAGGTCATCCAAACCATTAAAATCAAAAAAACATTTTAGATGCTTTGGCATAGCCAATTGACCTTAGTTTATATCAAAGGACAACATTAGTGACTCCACTAGGGAACAATGTATTCCCCTGGTTTCATTTTCCTTTATATTGGATTACTTCCTTGATAGACCTTGCTTGTTTACCCAGCAAGAACAGAGATGGGAAGCCATTTCATTCATTCTCTTTTAAAATTTTGTGAGGGAATCCTCTATCCCTAGACCAATTCACCCTTTGTGCCCCTGACAAAGCATTGCACCTCACTTGGGTCCACTCTGTGCCCACGTTGCAAAGAACTGAAGCCTCTTCTACACCAACGTTGGACATTATTTTGCAAAAGAATTTCCCTTGTTTATGAGATTCTCTTTGATAATCCTACTTCATGTTGATCTTCCCTAAGTCTTGATTATCTTCTCTCTAAACCCTCCATTTGGTTTGCATTTGTTTCTTTTTTTCCTTTGGTAAGAATTGGTTTCAATTTTTCTTTGTTCTTATCATTTTGTCGCTTACAAACTAATTTTTTTGGTCATTGATCGCTTGGATGAATTGTTGTTTCAGTCCTCATTCTGAAAAGTGCATTTGAATTAGGGATTAAACATTTACATCTTACTTTTCTTCATTTCTAAAATTAAGTGTGTTGAAAATAAAAAAAATTCATTGACATTTAGGGTCTTGTATCTGCATTGATATAGGAACAATCATATTGAAAGGGAAATTGCATCTTCCATATTGTTTTCTGCATGTTATGTGCTACATAGTAATTGTTTCTTCCCTTCCTAAGCTATATTTTCATTGAAATATAAATATTTCCATTTTCTCATGCTATATTTTCATTTTAGGATATTTAGGTGACATTCGTGGTGAGCCCAAAGATGAATCTTAATCAGAGATAAACAACAAAAAATATTGAATCAACAGAAGGAGAATTTGTAACATTAATACAAACATTTAGAGGTTTAGGCTAGAGATGTTTTCTGGTGTCATTAAACGTAGGAGTTGTCGTTGTTTGTCAGCATTGTATCTCATGGGTGAAATATCTTTCCACGTACGTGAGTGTATATGATCATTCTCAATGTACCTTTAGGTATATTGGATGACACTCCACACACGTAAAGTATATGGGAACTCTCTCATTGAATGGTTATGCATTAGAAAACACTATCACGGACTACACTCCCACATACCGTCGAGTATATTTTGGGAGTCCCCTATAGGTTGCTATCCATCCATAGGTAACTGAGTCGACTGCCTTGCAAACCATGATATACCAAACACAACATTCAGGGAGATTGGTTGTCGTACGTTAAGTACTTGATTCGGTAATGTGTATATTGCAGTTCATGGTTGCTTGATAATACTTTATTCCTATATTACCATATTTTTTATTTATTTATTTTTGTGTTAATAAAGTTTATCATCCAATGTGGAAGAACAAAATCCCCCACCCCGTCATTGTAGGATCCACCAGAGGCTACTCATGGCCATCATCATAATCATAATATCATGCAGCCTAAAAAATTAGGAACTTCAGGATCTACCTCTGGCCCTCCTCCTGATATTGATCTTCTAGAATCATCTGTCGATTTGAGTTTTGAGCCCAAGATTATATCTATTCTTGGCGGTGGCACTGATACAATCAAAACATAAGTCCCTAAAATCTTGTTGCCCGAGGTCACTGAAATTGACCTTCCTAAGTCAGACACTTTGATTCCTGAGGTTGTTGAACCTAAGGAGGCTTAGCCATATTCACCTATTACTTCGGGTCCTTCCCCTTCTCTTCCTTTGTCTTAGTCGGAACCTATATATCTTGGACTCGATAGTAAACCACTTCCACACGGACTTGCGAGCATTGAAGGTATCCCATAAGAGGAGCCTAGTCCTGCTAATCGTGTTCATTGGAAAGGACTCAATTTTTATCAAATTTATCATCTTACACCTCTTTAGACTACGATACAAACTCCTTTTTTTGATTCTTTGGACCTATACATGAATTTCATGCGACAATATTCATTGGGATGGTTAACCATGATTGGAACTAATCTAACCATTCTGTCCATGTCCACGAATATAATTGAGACATAGAATGTTGCTTCCATATATATGTTTGCAACATCACCAGAAACACATCTATATGGTGGCCTTTCCGTCCCACTAGGTTGTCAGTCTCTATCTGGTACCTTTTTTGTTGCGGCTTCTAATCTTTGAACCTCTCCCATGTCATCCCATTCTAGAATAACATCTAGTTCTTCTCTTATGAGTGCTACTCAATCTTCTCCTTTTCCTCAACCTACACCCATGATTGAGTAGCAGGCTGGCCCTTATATCAGTGGGTAAGGCTACCTTCAACAACCTAACTTTTCTTATGTTGGATCCCCTCCACCTAGATCATTGTTGCCTCCATCATCCCCTCCTCCTTTGGAAGGTGGGGGGGGGGAACATGTTGTTGTTATAACTAAAATTAGTAATCAACGTTATCATAGTACTCCTTATACTAGAATTAATTCCAGTGTTTGGGAACTATAACACCCTGCTCCCACCTCTACCCAAGAAACCGGCCAGCTTGGGTAAACATTCGATGATAGGCCACTATGATATGACTCTACCTCCTAAGTCATGTTAAGGAAGTGTAACCGATGGAAACACACCATACAGACCTTCAACATCAACCTTAGGACCCTCAAGGACCAATCCAACACTTCAGGCAGCTTTCCCTTGGGTCCCACTAAACTTTTGGACAACTATGCCCCTGGAAACTCTCATGCTATGCGCATGCCAACGTCTAGGGATCTCGGGAAGCTTTGACAGGCCTCCCTGCCAACATCTAGAGACTCTTCTTGTCAATTTTGTGCTAGCGTCCCCAGGAATTAAGCCATATTTTTAGGCCTAGAGCCCAGGTCACTGCCTAGAATGGCATGATACCTTCATAATAGTAAATTAACAAGGAAGTGACAGTGCAAAAGAAATCACTTGAATGAGACCTTGACTAGACTTGTACTAGACATGATAAGAATTTTGTCAAACATATCACGAATATGTAATCTACAGGTGTAAATAACAGTTTTGAGCATAGGGGTCTCACACTTAGCTGAGAATTGCTAAGAAACATTGATGCCTCAACATACCAACTACCATTTCATCCATTAGTTCATATATACATCGAAAATTCATTTACAAGTAAAAACATGATGAAAGCCATACATAGCTACTGTCATAAAACATATCAATAACCTGCATAATAGCAGAAGAAATACTCATGAAATCACAGGCATATAAACTACATATAATCCAATATATTACTCATATAAATACAAGGAGGAATGACCTCATATTGATGATCACAAATAGAAACTCGGGATGGGACTTCCACATTCCACCAGACCATAGAATGGTTGAGCCAAATCTCTCTTCATCCATTCACCTCAGTACCATATTCCAAGCATGAATGTAGGATCTCATAGAACACGTCAATCAAAACTCATCCAGGGATTCTAGAGACCATCCACCTCAACCCATCAAACAATGATTCCACCTCACAATTGGACATCACAAAACCCTCATTAGATTGGTCTCCATTCAAGCTTTCTAGGGTTTCTAGAGTGTTTTTCCAACCAAGGCTTCCAGGACTAGTAACTCAACCCACAAATGTTACCGAGCTTCTAGAGCGTTTTTCCAACAAGGGCTTCAAGGACTAGTAACTCAACCCACCAAGGGATTCTAGAGTGTTTTTCCAACCAAGTTTTCTAGGACTAGTAACTTAACCCAAGATGTTACATGGATTCCAGAGTGTTAGTCCAACCAGGGCTTCCAGGACTAATAACTCAACCCAAAATAAGGAAACATGAGAACCAAAAAAAAGAAAACGAGGAAAAAAATCCAGAATCACCATGGCTATCCAGTAAATAGCAATGCTAGGAAATCCAATATCAATCCTGGCAATTGTCCATGCTAGTGATAGATCATGACCAATAATCCACATGCATATGCCATGCATGCCAAAATTAGTTAGGAAACCATACACGCAACTCGGTACCTGAAAGAAATTATCATTGTAGATGTTGATCCCAGTGTCCCGTTGTGATTTCCTTCTCTTCCTTTCCCTTCTCGCTCCACGAATCCAAGTATGCCACACCCTCCAAGAGTGCTCCAAGAAAAATCTAAGTATCCAAGAGTATGAAAGACAGAGAGAATAATTAGAGAGCTCCAAAAATGAACTAACAAAGGGTTACTAAATGATCCTCAAAAGCCTTTTGATGAATGAGCCATCTATTTTCTTCATTTTCCATTATTTTCCTTCAATTTACTCCTCACATGAAACATGTGACCTTTCACCTCCTTTTTCTCCTAATTTCCATAATTTCCATAATTTTCATAAATAAATGTGTCAGAAATTCCATTTTTCCTTTCCAAAGCCTTAGTCATTTCCTTTTCCAATTTCCTTAGCCATTAATAACTAAATTAACACCCACACTAGGATGTCTTGTTGAACATTCAGCTTGGAATAAGTTTCCCATCAACCATGGTTATTATTTTGGCCTTTATTAACTTTCATTACATGGAATTTTCACCAGGGCTATTAAAGGAACCCACTTTGCCCATTCAACCTAGTTCATTTTGGCATTGATTGTTGAATTCTGAACCTGCACCATCTTCATCTCAAATCCTATCCATCCATCAACACCCCAACAAGATCAAATACAGGTGAGCCAACCTTTACAGGTTTTCGTTGCATCGCAACCTTTTCCAATGATATCTGACACTTCTCAGGTCCCACTTACCTAGCCTGTACAGGGTACCTTACATTCTCAACCACTTGGATAGGGTACTCAATTTTTGATAGGCCATATTATTCATAGTATGATGCAGTCCCAATCAAACCCACCTTACCATGGGGCAATGCAAACCCCCATCGGGTAAGAGTATGGACCATATCAAGTGCCTTTTCAAGGCCAACAAACCAAAAGCTAACCATTCCGACACCATTATCGTCATCCTGGGGCTGGACAACAAGGTCACTTGTATACTAGTTAACATAATCCTCCACATCCTAGTACCTAGTTTCCTTATCATCAAAACTCCCCTTATCTAGAGATGCAAGTGCTTGTTTCTTAAGTTATTCCTTCATACCTAGGTCATCCACCTCTAGAATTTAACCGACAATTTTCTTTTTTGGCTACTCTCGAATTTACAGACTTAACTTGACTCATTAGTGACCCCATTTCTCATTTGCCATGGTGGCCTATTATTACCACTAAATTTCTTTATGACATCCCAAAATTCAATGGGAATCAAGGCGAAGACCCTTCGACACACGTTGTGACGTATCATCTATGGTGTTCCTCAAACTCCCTTAATGATGATTCCATTCGAATTTTTCTTTTCCAATGAACGCTTACAGGTATCAAAACTAAATGGTATATTGAATTACCTAGAGCTTCATTTCATTAATTCAGCACTTTAGCCACCACCTTCCTCACACATTTCCAGTTGCCCATGAGATATGAAACTGGAACGAAACTCTTGACCAAATTTTAAAAATCAGATTCCACTCACATCTCAGATCACATTCATGAGTAGAGGCGTCGTCACTGGTTAGTCAATGATTGTGTTCCCGATAAATTGTTAGTAGAATGGTTTGTCAAATATCTATTAGCTCATATAACAGAAGATGTGGCTAAAGGTGGGGTCGTGATTGAAGAGAAAGTTTTCACTCGTGCACAATATTTGGACCTTGTTTATACCCATTCAGGCATTCTCTATAATAAGATACCAAATACTTTGAGACCTTTGAGTATTATTCCTCCTCCACCTGGTATGGAATCTCATGCGGCTGATGGTGTGATTGGTTCCTCCAGTTCGCAGTCGGTGAGTAAACCATTTGGTATTGCTTTTAGTGCATCTGCTTAGAACCCTCAATGCCATCCTCTTATGGCTTCTACCCTTGAGATAAATTTTGTTTCTGATAAAGGCAAGTATCAACATCAACCTAGAAGCAAGAAGAAATAAAAAGGTAAGAAGAAGAAAGACCCCTCTCCACAAGATAAACAAACAAATCAGTCCTTTGATGAGAAATGAAAACCTCGATACCCATGCTTAATTTTCAACAAGGATCACTTTACACGTGATTGTTTGCACCGTGCTAAAGTGAATCAGTTTATTAAATCTTCCTCTTCTCCCACTGTTTTGACTGACCCGTTTCCCAATCAGGAGACTCATGTGGTTGTCTGGGACCCTTCCTCCTCTAACACAATTTTGATGCTTTCCTCCTCGAATTTGAAATATGATGTTATGGTGGCCACTTGGAATGAGGACTATGTTAATGTGAATCCACCAAATAGTCAGGCTACTGATTAAACTGCTAGTTCGAAATCACCTTCATTTGATCCTACTACACCTCCAACTCCTACAGAATTGACTATCAAGCCTTTGAAGGGCGTTATTCATAAGTCTTCTCTCAACCCTCATTCAAGAGCTACCCAAAATTATAAAGTAGTTGAAGAGTTGGCTCAGTCTCCATCACCTATTTCAACTCTTGAGGTGCTTCCAAACTGCCCCACCCAAAAGAATGCATTGTTATCATCTATTAGATGTGTGGATCCATCAAATTCCAACCTAGTGGTTTTCTCTCATGAAAACTATACCCCTCGACCTCCAGCTCAGTTAGCCTTTATAATCTAGGTCGTCGTCCCTAGTAAGAAGATTCATCACTATATTGTGGATGAGGGAGCCTCAACCTACATTATGTCCTCCTGTTGCTGGAAGGAAATTGGTTTGCCTCAACTGAGTCAAGCAACCACCACATTGAAAGATTTTGATGGAAGAACTTACAAACCTTGTGGGTGCTAGAATTCCCTCCATGTATAACTCGGTGGCAAAACCGTTTCCATAGAAGTTGAAGTTATTGACAGACCTTTCGATTATAATATTCTATGGGGACATACGTGGGTTTACGCCATATCCATTTTCATCTCCACTTACTTCCGTATGATCACCTTTCCTCATAAAGGTGGGATTGTAGCCATAGATTAACTCACCTTTTCACCGTTGATTCTCATGTTACCGGAAGTGTCCCTCTTTTGGGGGAAAATCTACATTCGTATCAACATGTCATAGTTGGATTATTGAAGGATTCTTCACTTATGGGAACCTTTTCACTCCTTCCTCCTATCCTTCTTGAAAACTCATCTTTGGTTGCTTATATCAACATGATATCATCTTCTACTATCCTAGCTAATCACTGGGTTACACGGGATGAAAATAACATCCAAAGTTTTGGGGATCGAATGCCGTTTAGCCATGTTGAGCTAGATTACGAAGCCATCTATTCGGCTTGTGTGGCTTTGACCTTTAATTGGGTAGATCAATCACTCAATTATGGCACATCGTTTGATCCTTTATCTCACATATTCTCTACTGATGAGAGCACCATGGAGATCATGATGCCAGATCAGGGATTGTAGGATGAACATGATCACCATGATTCCTCCTTACCAAATTTCATTGAGGATAATCTCACATTATAGAACTTTTGAGGTATAAAATGGGCCTCCTAAGAAAAATGTACAACCAAAAAAAATTATGTCAGCCATGGGGGATGATTCACCATTTTTGGGGTAAAAAATTAAAAAGATTAAGAAATAATAAAATAATAAAACTACATTTTCAACTTATTTCCCTAAAATTTTACTCGAATTTCAAGTGGAAGTACTCATTGGATGGAAAATTTAATTCCTCATCCAAAGAGTACCCATGCTGCATACTTTCGGTGGACCCTGCTACACAAAAAATGAGAAATACATGAAAACACATTATTGCAATAACTTTTTTCATGTATTTCTCATTTTTTGTGTAGCAGGGTAAATCAAAGTATGCAACATGGGTACTCCTTGGATGAGGAATCAAATTCTGCATCCAACGAGTGTTCCTGCTCAAAATTTGAGTAAACCCATAATTATATAAGTTGAAAATGCGAGTTGCAAAAGTAGTTTTTCCTTTTTTCCCTCGAAAATTTGATGATGTAATCTAATATTATTTTATTATTTCCACTATTATTTTATAATTTCCTTAAAAGGCCCATTTTAGACCTCGAAATTCTCCTAATGGTGAGGTATATTTGCCTGATTTTATCAAGACTTTTTTGAATTTTATCTCCAGTCATGAGGTCGACTCCGAAGAGATGTGTTTTTTGTGTTTGATCTAGTCAACTCCTGGGTTTTTTCATTTCAAAAAAAGGAATTCGTATTCATCCTTTGAAAGTGAAGGCCATCATTGATTTTCTTTCACCTTCTTCTCTTCAATTACAAATACTCCAAGGGAAAGCAAACTTCCTATGGAGGTTCATTCCTAATTACGCTGAGCTTACCAAAGGATCCACTTGCTTGCTAAAAAAAGGGGTCCCCTTCCATTGGGATGATGCTGCTCAGAAAGCATCTGATGTCCTGAAAGATGTACTGGTTTGGGAATCCCTTGTATACCACCTGACTATCAACGCGATTATTTCCTGTATCTTTCTATTTCCATTTCTACTATAGAAATGGTATTGGTCCAAGAAGAATATATAGGGACTGAACATCCCATTTATTATTTGAGTTAGAACCTTAATGATACCAAAATCAGATATAATCACATAGAAAATTTAGCCTTAATGGCCCTTCAAGCCGTCCAAAGATTTCTCCATTACATCCTACTTCGGAAAACTATGGTTATTTCAGATTGCAACTCTATGACATATAGATTGTCGCATCAATTTCTAAAGGTCAAGTACTCTAAGTGTATCATTATTCTCCAATAGTATGGCTCGAAGTTCATCAAGTCCAAGTTGAAGAAATTCCTAGTTTTCACTGAGCTAATTTGCGATCTCCCTTCTCCTGATTCAGAATCTACATCTGAAGATTCCATCTGTGATGAGTCATTGTTTCTGATTTCTGCATTTGACCCATAGTATGGATATTGCCTAATTTATCTCCAAATCTAGACTTTCCAACCCAATACCTCTCGCTTCGAGTAGCGATGTATTTGATACCAATCTCGAAATTACGTTATTATTGGTGACACCCTTTAGTGTCATGGTATCGATAGGATTTTACGGAGATGCCTCGCGCTGGAGGTGGTCGAGAAAGTCTTGAATGAATGGTAGTTAGGGGCATGTGGTAGACATCTATCTAGTTACGCTACTGTGCAAAATATCTTAAACACCAATTACTTTTTTCCTATTATCTTTTTTGACTGCATTTTTTCCATCCAGAACTATCATGCATGCCAGATTTATTATCATAAGGTCTGTGCTCGACCTCCTCCATTGCATCCCATTGCAGTTGTTTGTCCCTTTGCAAAATGGGGTATTGACTTTATGACATGTAACCCTCACTCAACTTGGGGGCATGGTTATATCATTGTCGCAGTTGACTACTTCACTAAGTGGGCCGATGTGATGCCTACATATAACAACATGGGAAAAATGGCTACATAAATTTTCTTCAATCATGTTATTGCTAGGTTTGGTGTACCACAAGCAATAGTTACAGATGACAGAAAACATTTATGGAATCATATGATGACCAAACTAGCTACTAAGTTGGGGCTTCCATACGAAAGTTGCACTCCCTACTATCCTTAGGCTAATGGACAAGTTGAGGTTATTAACAAAGTTCTTAAGACTATGCTTCAATGCATGGTAGGGGTCCACAAATTGGACTGGAAATTGCTTCTTTATGCTTCCTTATGGGCATATAGAGCCTTAGTTAGGACTGCTACTGGATTCACACCCCTCTAGTTGTTTTATGGCTGGAAGAAATCCTCCCCATCGAATGTGAAATTCCATCGTTAAAAATAGTTGTCAAACTTCTTCTTGCCACTTCCGTATAGGAGGAGCGTCTGTTACATTTTGTTGGAAATAATACTGAGAGGGGGGGTGAATCAATATTATTAGATCAATATTTTTATTTCCAAAACTGATTTGTATACGTTACTTCTATGAAGTGAACTAGCATGTACACGCAACTGTGATTACAGAAACCAGCGTATACCCAAAGAACGTGTAATTTAGACAATTTATCATGTGTTGATCTTTAACCAGTGCATCACTAACTTATTAAATAGTGCAGTAAAATAGAATAAAGCATCAGACATAAGCAACACACATGAACACCAAGATTTAATGTGGAAACCTATTATGGAACCAGCTCACAAAAAGATAGAAAAGAGAGATCCACGCCTTAGAATTCAACCTATTCGAGGGGGCAACCTCCTTTACATTACATAAATGAACAATTCTTGGATGATACAAATGACAAAACCTCCTTTCTATATATAGGAGTCTAAGGAGTCACAATATAATCCAACCAACCTAACAATAATAATATAAAGCCACAAAAATAACAATAGAGGGATTCTATGGGGCACAGAAATAACAATATGGGGGTAATAGGGGCACAACAATATAAATAAGGGGTATAACTACAATAGTAATGGGGTAATCACTAGTATTATAGGGACCCAACATGCCCCTCTCCTTCAAAAAAGTGTTGTCCTCAACGCTTGAGTAGTTCTGGATACTTCTGCATAAAATTCTCATCCTCCCATGTGGAATCTTCAGCGGATAAGTTCTTCCACTTGATAAGATACTCTGAAATTGATCGATTTCGTAGCTGTCGAGTTCTTGTTTCTGTGACTGCTTCCGGTTCCAATATAATTTTTCCTTCCTCATCAAGTTCTGGCAATATTGTTTGAATTGGGAGCTTGTCACCTATAACCTTCTTTAAACATGAAACATGGAAGACTGGGTGCAATCGAGAAGCTGCAGGAAGCTCCAATTTGTATGCCATAGTACCAATCTTTTGCAACACCTTGTACGGTACATAATACTTTGCTGATAATTTATTATCCTTCTTAGCTTGCTTTAGGGACATTTGCTTATATGGTTGTAGCCGTAGGAATACCCAATCACCTACATCAAAACTTCTTTCACTGCGATGTTGATCTGCCTGTTGTTTCATTCTATTTTGTGCCAACACGAGGTTATCCTTTAAGAGTTGGAGGACTTGTTGTTGATGTTCGATGTGATGTTCCACTGCCTGAACCTTAGAATTTTCTCTTAAATATGATGTGATGGATGGTGGTTGATACCCATAAAGTGCCATAAATGGGGTCATTTTTGTTGCTGTATGGAAGGAAGTGTTATACCACCATTCAGCCAGAGGCAACCATTTGACCCATTGTGTCTGTTTATCAGATACAAAGCAACGAAGATATCCTTCCAAACATTTGTTTACTATCTCAGTTTTCCCATCAGATTGAGGATGATAAGATGAGCTATGAGCTAACTGAGTACCAAGACAAGAAAATAATTCTGTCCAAAAATTTCCAGTGAAAATGGGATCTCTGTCACTTACAATAATCTTTGGGTTTCCATGTAGCTTTTGAACTGTTTCCATAAATGCAGTAGAAACTGTACTGGCTTTAAATGGATGTGATAATGCACAAAAGTGTGCATACTTGGTAAGTCTGTCAACTACCACCATGATGACACTCTTTCCCTCAGACTTGGGTAAACCTGTGATAAAATCCATTGAAACCTCCTCCCAACGTTGGCTTGGAATGGATAAAGGTTGTAATAGACCCGGTGTCTTAATTGTTTCAACTTTATTTTACTGGCAAACCAAACATTCCGCCACAAACTTTTGAATATCTGATTTAAGGCCATCCCAAAAAAATTCCTTCTTAACCCTGTGGTAAGTTTTTAAAAATCCTGAGTGCCCTCCTAAGGGAGAAGTGTGCAATTACATAAGAATCTTTTGTTTTAGCTGGGAATTCTTACAGAGGTATAAGCGATCTTTGTACCATAACGAATCATTTTTCCAGCTAAATGTATCAGAAGTACTGGAATCTTGTTGTAGCTTTCGAATAAGTGCCCACACTTCTTCGTCATTCTTCCATTCCTCCCTTGCTTCGTTTATCCAATCTGGTTGGATAATAGAAATGGCACACAACAATGCTTCCACATCCTCATCCTTTCTTGAGAGTGCATATGCCACCACATTTTGCTTCCCTTTTTTGTAGATGATTTCAAAGTCATAACCCAACATCTTTGTGACCCACTTTTGTTGCTCTTCAGAGGATAATCTTTGTTCTAAAAAGTATTTAAGGCTATCATGATCCGTCTTTACCTTGAAGTGTCTTCCCATTAGGTAGGGTCGCCATTTCTTAAGTGCATGGATTATTGCTAACATTTCCTTCTCATAAATAGCTTTGCTTAAAAACTTTCCCTTGATTGGACGACTTTCAAAAGCAATGGGTCTTTCATCTTGCATTAGAACAGCACCAATTCCATTTCCTGAAGCATCACATTCCACAATAAAGGTTTTTGTGAAGTCCGGTGTAGCTAAGACCGGTGCTTGGCACATTGCCTCTTTAAGATGTTCAAAGGCCTTTGTTGCTTCCGAAGTCCATGAAAATGAATCTTTCTTTAATAATGTTGTTAGAGGTGCTGCTATTCTCCCATAATTCTTAACAAACTTGCGATAATACCCTGTCAACCCAAGAAATCCTCGCAGATGCTTTATGGATGTGGGGATTTTCCATTCCTTAATGGATTTAATTTTGCTAGGGTCTACCTTAACTCCTTCATGAGATACAATATGACCCAAATATTCCACCTCCTGGACTCCAAAGAAACATTTGGATCTTTTTGCATATAATTGTTTCTCCTCCAATAGTTGTAGCACCCTGTCAACATGTTCAACATGATCCTTCCATGATTGGTAAGGCCAAAAGGCATGACCAAAAATTCATAATGACCCTCATGAGTTCTAAATGCCGTTTTTGGAATGTCTTCAATCTTCATTCTAATTTGATGATATCCCGAACGAAGATCCAACTTGGTGAAGTAAATTGATCCATGCAATTCATCCAGTAATTCATCAATAACAGGAATGGGGAACTTATCTTTAATAGTGAGCTTGTTGAGCTCCCTATAATCTGGACAGATGTGCCATGATCCATCCTTCTTGTGCACCAATACTACTGGAGCTGAGAATGAACTTTGACTCGGTTGAATTATACCAGCCTCTAGCATTTCTGCAACCATACGTTCAATTTCACTTTTTTGGACATAGGGATATCTGTACGACCTGATGTTTGGAGGAACACTTCCTGGAATCAGATGAATAGCATGATCATGATCACGCATAGGTGGGAGACCCTTGGGAGTCTCAAATACCTTGGAATGATTGTCCAAGACTTTTTGGAGATCTGGAGAAATAGATGATTCCAATGTGGAAACATCTAGCGAGCATAATTGTGCAATTACACCTCTTTGCTCCTTTCTTAGAAGCTTTGTCATACCATGAGAGCTGATTATCTTTCTTGGTTTCCCTGCAATACCCCTTAATTCAACTTCCTTTCCTTCTGAAGAAAATTTGATGAAAAGTTCTTGAAAATTAAAAGCTATTGTACCCAAGGATTGTAGCCATTGGACTCCTAGTACAACATCCGCACCTCCCATTGGAATGGAAAGCATTGGGCTAGTCAATACATATTCTCCCATGGATAGCTTGATATTATGGCACTTTCCAGAGCAATTTATTGTTCCTCCATTTGCAATCATCACTTGACACTCTGGTGCTGGATATAGGAAGCAATTCAATTCTTTTGCTACCCTACAATGAATAAAATTGTGGGTGCTTCCTGAATCAATCAACACTATTACCTTTTTCTTCTTGATTTGTCCTTCTATCTTGATGGTTTGAGGAGTGGTAATTCCCGCCAATTCATTACAAGATATGGTCGAATTTATTTGTTCTTCATCTAGGCTTTGTTCCTGGAATATATCCTCTTCTTTTGACCTTTCTTGCTCCTTTTCTTCTTCCTCTTCACAATCTATGTAGAATAATTTCTTCTCAGCACACTTATGACCTTTTGTGTATTTGCTATCACAATTGTAACAAAGCCCTTTTGCTCTTTTTTCTTCCAATTTTTGTGGTGTCAACCTTGTAGGTTGTGGAAGACTATGGGCAACAACACTTCCATCTTTATAGTTGTGAATGGTATGCTTCCTAGTTGCCATAATTTTGCTTTCCATTTTTCTTGCTAGCCTGAATGCCTTCTCTAATGAATCAAGTTCCCAAAGGATCACATCATGTTGGATATTATCCTTTAAAGACCCTATGAACACATCAATCCTATGCTCCTCTGGAATATCTTTTACCCTTATGTTCAATTTTTGGAACTCCTCAATGTGCTCCATTATTGAACCCTTTTGTTTGAGACTTATCAATTGGCTAAAAAAAGTGTTGCTTTTTGTATCCTCATAATGTGCTATCAATTCTTCCGTAAAAATTGCCCAAGTGATAAATTGTTTACGAGAACAAAGCCATTGATACCATACAAACTGATTTGGTTCCAAATATAAAGTTGCCATACGTACCTTTTGTGTGTTTTGCACATTATTGAGATCGAAGAATTGCTCCATCTGTAATATCCATGTGGCGGGATCCTTGCCATCAACCTTCCTCATATCGATTTTTGGAACATGGTGAGTCTTCGATCCAACATTAGAGTCTATAGAATCATGATTAACATTTCTTTTGTTCTCATCATGAGTTTCCTTTACTACCTTTTCACCATTAGTGACCCTTTCTTGTAGCAAGTTCTTCAATTCTTCCATGTCTGTCTTCAAATCTATCTTCAAATTTACCATCGAATCCTCCATCTTAGCTTCCATGCCCTTTATCTTATATTCCATGCCATTTATCTTAGATTCCACACCATTTATCTTAGATTCCACGCCACTTATCTTAGCTTCTGTTAGCTTTTGTGAGCGTGACATTTGTTGCACTTGTTCTTGTAATTTTGATATATCATGTAGCATTTCTTCCTCTTCTTCATGAGTCATGCTAGAGCTTTTAGGTTCCTTACTAGGTGTTTGCATTTTCTTTCCTCGGGGCATCAGTTACCGATAATAATGCTTTACTATGCCCTTTGAATTCCGTTAAACCAAGCTTAGATAAAAAAAAAACTACACACCTTTTTTCACTTTATAGAAACCTGATATTGAATCTGATGTATCTCTGTAATTTCGGATCATCCAGTTCTGAAATTGCTACCTATAGTAGCCTTCTGCGTCCTCTTTCCAATGCCATAAGTCTGAGCCAAATTGGATTCTCCAAGTAAGAGTTATGTGAAATCTCCCACAGTGACTTGCTTTTAGACTGGTTCAATAGAGCGAACTTGTACGATGTGCCACGAGTCACTGTTTCAAACTTTGAATCTAAAACACACATACAAAAAACTACAGTCCGTCCTATTTCTATACCTTTTTATGAAATTTCAATCCGATCCTCAGAGAGAGAGTTATGACGATTTTCCCCAGGTCACCTGTTTTGAATGTAATTCAGGAGTCTTCAAAAAGGCCAACTTCCTCAGATCATATCTCTGAAAATATCATGCAAAAAGCTCTGCAATTTGGACCCAAGGTTCAGCACCAATTCTTCTCAAATGGATTTTTTTTGCGACTTCTGAAACGTCACAGAAAAAACGTTATAGTGAAAATGCCACGATGACCTGTTTGGAGCAGCAAAACCCTAGAATCCAAAGCTTTTATACCAAATGTTATGGAACCAGCTCACAAAAAGATAGAAAAGAGAGATCCACGCCTTAGAATTCAGCCTCTTCGAGGGGGCAACCTCCTTTACATTACATAAATGAACAATTCTTGGATGATACAAATGACAAAACCTCCTTTCTATATATAGGAGTCTAAGGAGTCACAATATAATCCAGCCGACCTAACAATAATAATATAAAGCCACAAAAATAACAATAGAGGGATTCTATGGGGCACAAAAATAACAATATGGGGGTAATAGGGGCACAACAATATAAATAAGGGGTATAACTACAATAGTAATGGGGTAATCACTAGTATTATAGGGACCCAACAAAACCCAATGTGGGTGAAAAACACCTGCCACTGTCATCTTTGTCTTCTTTTAATAAAAAGAAAATCTATTTAAAATCTTGTACTAGTGTAGACTCATACCAGTATGCAGGCAACCACCCGTAGAAGGCTACAACCTTCTCTCATTTTCCATCTTCTACTGGAAGGGAGCTGCAACCCGCTAGCTCTTGTACTAGCCAATGTGATTACTAGTATGTAGGAGCCGGCCTACAGAAGGCTATGACCTTCTCTCTTCCTTCAGGGACCATGTTTCATAAATTTTCAGACTAGATGCTCCTGGTACACAACAATACACAAGAATGCCTCATTTCATCAAATTCTCATATTGGACCGATAAAAAACTTTGAAACTCAAACTGCATCAACCAACAATCAGTTAATCTGAACAATCAGATCACTGTCACCAGAACACTATGTTGAACCCAGGAATCAGCTGCAACCTCAAAAATCATGCATTAGAATGTACATGCTACTTTACTGAACCCAACTTGCATGTATACGCTACTTCTTGTAATTAAACCTGCGTATACCTTCAAAATTACTGAAAACATAAAACTTCTGAATCAGGTCTGTACCAAATAGAAATATACTGAACATCTACTGTCAACTTATAGAGATTTATACAAGCAGCAACAAATATCACTTTTTCTCACTTATACAATCAATCAATAAAATACCAACCTGTTAGGGTCCCACCTTAACCCCCTTATTTATGTCTTGGGATCACGTCATAGTCAAAGAGTCAATAAAGCCCATATATTTTGTAAGTGGTTAACCCGAAATTAATGACGGGACCACAGTTAGTTGCAAATGGGCCGTAGCCGTAGTGTTAGATAGATGGTATTAATAAAACTCACGGTATTGACCCGTGGTATTGCATGTATGAGTCATATATAAAGGATGGAGACTCCCTGCAAGGAGCATCGTGACTTATTTTGTAATCGAGCTCTGCTCTATTGGAGGTTGCCCCCTCGAAGAGGCATGTGAACATTGCTCTTTGAATAATAAAATCATTGCTATTCTGTGTTCTGGGTATCTTTTCTTCGCATATTCTGTGTTCTGGGTATCTTTTCTTTGCATATTCTGTATCTGGGTATTATTTTGCAGGTTAAGAGCATAACAAGTGGTATCAGAGCACTTTCCAGGGCTCGGTGGGATCTCCAATTTTTAGCAAAATTTTTTTTGGCTAGAGACGTGTTCTGGCGTCTTTAAACCACGGGATCTGTCATTAAGTGCATAAACCTGTGGATTTGGGGAGGCATGCACGCAGGAAATACAAGAGGTGGTCACGTCTGTTGGACTCCCTTGTAACCCCTGTGGGTACCCCTTCGAGTAGTAGCGCATTAGACAGAACCGCGCACGGACTAACTTCCACATACCGTCTGGGTATATAGGAAGCCCCCTAGGCTCCCTTGAAACCTTGCCAAAGATAAACTTTCGGCCGTCTTGTGGCTACAGTACACCAAGAACAACACTCGGAGAGATTACTCGCCCGTACGATAGGGTAGTCGGGTTGTACGGCTAAGGGTACGGTCGATCCTCCTTAGTTAGAGCCCTGAAACATTGGGCCGAGTACTACTTTCAGACCCTTATGTATATTGCGATCTGTAGCACCTGACACTCCTCTAGACCATAGTTCCTTTTTCTATCCGGGATCACACATCAGATCCGCAGCAGCAGTTGTTCCACCATTCAGATTCGCAGCAGCAGACATCAGATCCGTAGCAACAGTTGTTCCACCATTCAGATCTATCAGATCCACCAGATCAGAGTTTTTGTGAAGGGTTCCTGTACCGGGGTATACTTTTCACAGGACGTTTGGCAGCATTGACATTTTGAGGATTTGGCGACTGCAGTATTGATCAAGAAGGAGTAAAACTCTGTTAGGAGTTTTCCAAAAAAAAAAAAAAAAGGTCTGAGATCTTCCGAAGCACTTATTTGTGATCTAGCCCATCAGCATCACGATGACGAGCTGAGCACGGTGGTACCATTCAATTTATTAGAAATTTTTTTTGGGCGGTCCCAATTTTTCATCAAGTTGGTGTATGGTAGAAACTAGAGCTCAAGCGATGGCCAATGAAAGGCTAGACAAAATTGAAGCAGATATGAACGACCTCAAAAAGATGATTAGCGATTAACTAGCCAGGTACAGCAAGCACTCGATAAGGGCAAGGAGCCAGCCCTCGAGGAACCGTATAATGGCCATGAACACCATGAGGGTGAGTCTAGCCACTCTCCTCACGTCTGGCACACCCATTCACCACCCAGTCAGCGACCTCCCAAGTTGGATATGCAGAAATTTGACGGTTCTCACACGTCTTCATGGCTAGCACAAATGGACCAGTATTTCAAATTGAATCGTCTCCTAGATGATTGGACTAAGCTTATGGTGGGGACCATGTACTTGGACAATGAACGATGGCAATGGGCGGAATGGCATCAACGTCGCAATGGACCTTTTCAGAGTTGGGCCCAATTTACCAAAGCTCTTCGAGATCGCTATGAACAAGGAGATTCCTTTTTGGGACGTCTCACTAAGCTCCGACAGACGGGTACAGTGGATGAATATATCACCGCTTTTGAAGCCTTAGCCTTCCGCACTCAGAGTATCTCAGATGAGTTCTACACGGAATGTTTTATCAGTGGTCTTAAAGAAGCCATCAAAGCTCAAGTTCTACTCCACCACCCTCCCACGTGGATGGAGGCTTGCCAGGTAGCTTGTAAGGTGGAACGTGCCATAACAGCCCAATACAGCCGCCCCAATTTCCCCACTAAAGGTCGTCCCCCACAAGCTCACAACACGACTCAGACACTTAAGGTCCAAAAGGTGTCACCTGAGGAAATGGCCGCAAGAAGGAAGCAAGGACTATGTTACTACTGTGATGAAAAATATTCCCCTGGTCATAAATGCAAGGAGCCCAAGTTTTTTCAAATAGATGCCACTGACTACAGCTCAACCGAGGAAGATCCACCACTTGAGGAATCTGAGGCGATAGAAGAAGACAACCAAAAGGAGACGGTATCTGACGAACCAGTTATTTAGCTAAATGCGTTGGCAGGAATTTCTTCACCTCAAACTCTCAAAATCAGGGGTTTTCTTAAACATCGCCCAGTAGTAGTCTTGATTGATAGTGGAAGTACCCATAATTTCATCCATCAAAAAGTCGCCGACGCAGTGCATTGTTTTGTACACGCAGTCTCTAACTTCCAAGTCCAAATCGCGGATGGGGGCACAATGAAATGTGAAGGCCGCTGCAAAAATGTCAAACTTCAAATGGGGGATTATCAGTTGAAAACACACATGTTTGCCATCCACATGGGCGGATGCGACATTGTCCTCGACGCTGAATGGCTCCGCACTCTGGGGCCAATCACAATGGATTTCCAGGAGTTATATATGAGTTTTAAGAAAAACAACTACACATATACACTCCGGGGCCTCCAGGCGGGAGCCCCCTCGATCATCAGCTCGCATAGGATGGAAATTTTTTTAAAAAAGGGCAATCATGGCGTGGTAGCTCAATTCAATGCCATCCAGGTCGTTGAAACCCAGTCCCTGCAAATTCATCCTGAGATGCAACAAATTTTAAATAAACATCGGCAGGTCTTTGACAAGCCTAAGGAGCTTCCACCATCGCGAGGGGAACATGATCATAGCATCACATTGGTTCCAGGGGCCCAACCCCCAAACGTGCGGCCATACAGATATCCATTCACCCAAAAGAATGAAATAGAAAAGATAATCAAGGAACTTTTGGAAGCAGGTGTCATTCGTCCCAGCGTTAGTCCTTATTCATCCCCAGTGGTCATGGTGCTCAAGAAAGACAGAGAGTGGCAGATGTGTCCCGACTTCAGGGCCCTCAATAAGTTGACAGTCAAAGATAAATTTCCCATCCCGGTGGTTGACGATTTGCTGGACGAACTCAATGGGGCTCAATTCTTCACTAAGTTGGATCTTCGCTCAGGCTACCACCAAATTCGCATGAAGGAAGTCGACATTCCCAAGACGGAATTCCGAACTCATGAAGGCCATTATGAGTTCCTGGTCATGCCATTTGGTCTTTGTAATGCCCCTTCTACTTTTCAGAGCCTTATGAATCACCTTCTTAAACCATATCTCAGGAAATTTGTCCTGGTCTTCTTCGATGACATCCTCATCTATAGTGGCACTTGGGCTGCACATCTTCACCATGTAGATCTACACTTGCAACTGCTCCGCCAACATAAATTATTTGTCAAATTGTCCAAGTGTTCGTTTGGCATGGAAGAAGTTGAGTATTTGGGCCACATTGTGGGGCGGGAAGGTGTCAAGGTGGACCCCAAAAAGATCCAGGCAATGCAAGAATGGCCTCAACCTAAGACCTTGAAGAGCTTGAGAGGATTTTTGGGACTCACCAGCTATTATCGTAAATTTGTCCGCAACTATGGCCGCATAGCGAAGCCCCTCACTCAACTCCTAAAGAAAAATTCCTTCTTCTGGAATGAGGAAGCCCAACAGGCATTTACAGCCCTCAAAAATGCCATGTGTTCCACTCCAGTCTTAGCACTACCTGATTTCAACAAATCTTTTGTCATTGAATGTGATGCTTCAGGGACAGGTATTGGGGCAGTCTTAATACAGGAAGGGCGATCCTTGGCCTTCACAAGCCAACAACTAAGTGGGAAGAATCTGGGCCAATCTACCTATGAAAAAGAAATGATGGCCATCTTACATGCAGTCGACACCTGGCGCCCTTACTTATTGGGGCGACGTTTCCAAATCCGCACAGATCATCACAGTCTTAAATATTTTCTGGAGCAACGCCTATCTTCCCCACAACAAAATAAATGGCTAGCTAAAATGCTGGGATATGATTATGAGATCATTTACAAGAAAGGGAAAGACAATAGGGTAGCAGATGCATTATCTCGCCAATTTGAGGAAGAAAGTACTCTGCTAGCAATTTCCCTACCCATTCCAGAATGGATTGAAGAAGCTCGCAGAGAATGGTTTTCACATCCAGGGCTATCCCAACTCATTTCTCAATTGCAGGTCGATCCAAATTCCATCAAGGGCTACTCCTGGCAGGATGATATTCTTCGCTACCGGGACAGAGTAGTAATATCACCAACATCAACCCTCAAAAGTCGCATATTGGCCGAATTGCACTCATCTCCCATTGCAGGACATTCAGGCTTTCAGAAAACTTATGCTCACACCAGAAGATCATTTTTTTGGACCGGCATGAAAAAGGACATCCTTACTTTTGTCGCAGAATGTGATGTCTGTCAATGCCACAAAGGAGAAACCGTTAACACACCAGGCACATTACAACCATTGCCCATTCCGACATCAATTTGGACGAAGGTTTCCATGGATTTCATTACAGGTCTTCCAAAATCAGGAAACAAGTCAGTCATCATGGTGGTGGTGGACCGCTTGTCAAAGTATGCTCATTTTTGTGCCCTACCCCACCCGTTTACACCAACTTTGGTTGCTCAAACTTTCATGGATTAGATATTCAAACTACATGGCATGCCCACTTCTATTGTGTCTGATCGTGACCCGATCTTCACCAGTAATTTTTGGCAAGAACTCTTTAGGATACAGGGCACTCAACTAAAACTCAGCACTTCCTATCATCCGCAAATGGATGGTCAAACCGAAGCCGTCAACAAATGTCTAGAAACCTACCTCAGGTGTTTCACTTCAGAAAAGCAACACGTTTGAGTACAGTGGTTACCGCTGGCGGAATGGTGGTATAACACCAACTATCATGCCACTACTAAAATGACTCCTTATGAAGCAGTATATGGTCAACTTCCGCCTTCCCCTATTTCTTATCTCCAGGGATGCTCCAAAGTACAAGCAGTGGATCAACTCCTACAACACCGTGCCACCATGCTCGCCCATCTTAGAGAGAATCTTCATCAAGCTCAGAACCGCATGAAGCAACAGGTCGACCAGCATCGCTCAGAGCGCCAGTTTCAAGAAGGGGACCAAGTCTTTTTGAAGCTGCAACCATATAAGCAAACATCACTCAAAGACAAGGGTTGTCAGAAGCTATCTCCAAAATTCTACGGACCCTACCAAGTACTTCAGCGCATTGGAGAAGTGGCTTACAAGTTGGCTTTGCCACCTACTACAAAAATCCATCCAGTTTTCCATGTATCATGCCTCAAGAAAGTAATTGGGAACAATTGCCGAGTTCAAACCAGTCTACCTGAACTGGACGACGAAGGGTCAATCTGGCTTCAACCCAAACAGGTCCTCGCCATAAGGGACAAGCACCTGCGCGGCCGCATGATTAAGGAAGTCCTCGTCAAATGGAAAGAAACCTCTCCGGAAGATGCAACTTGGGAACCAGCTACTATTCTTCAGCAGTTTCTGCAGCTTCAGCCTTGAGGACAAGGCTAGTCTTAAGGGGGAGGGCATGTTAGGGTCCCACCCTAACCCCCTTATTTATGTCTTGGGATCACGTCATAGTCAAAGAGTCAATAAAGCCCATATATTTTGTAAGTGCTTAACTCGAAATTAATGACGGGACCACAGTTAGTTGCAAATGGGCCGTAGTCGTAGTATTAGATAGATGGTATTAATAAAACTCACGGTATTGACCCGTGGTATTGCATGTATGAGTCATATATAAAGGATAGAGACTCCCTGCGAGGAGCATCGTGACTTATTTTGTAATCAAGCTCTGCTCTATTGGAGGTTGCCCCCTCGAAGAGGCATGTGAACATTGCTCTTTGAATAATAAAATCATTGCTATTCTGTGTTCTGGGTATCTTTTCTTCGCATATTCTGTGTTCTGGGTATTATTTTGCAGGTTAAGAGCATAACACAACCTCCTTATGCACTTATTTTTATATTCAAATCTAAGAAGACTTCATTGACAGACAACAGTGAAATAGCAAAATTGATCAGATAGATTAGTCAGATATGAAGAAGAGGCTTTTCTTTTGTATACGCTATTTTGAGAGTATAACCTGCGTGTACACATGCTTTTGAAGAGATGAACTAGTGTACAAATTTGCAAATATTAACTCATAACATCGCTGCACTTTCAGACTTTAGACAAACCCAAATCATGACATTTAAATAATAAAACATGTGTACATGATCAGATATAGCCCAACCAATATCAGATCATCCAATAATAAGTCATTTTAGGTCTTATGATCCTGATCCAACATTGAATTCAAGGTGCACAAAGTATTTCAGATCAAATCATGAACATAGCCCCTGCAACATAAAATATACTTCAGATAGAAGTATTCCTTAGAAACCCATACACTTGCACACTTGGCCTTATGATCTTCTCCTCCTTATATAGCTTTAGGCCGTTTGTCAATACCTTGGACCAAAACCACTTAGGACCAATACCTTGGACCAAATACCTAAGGTCAATACCATGGACCAAATACCTCGAACAAAATACCTAGGGTCAATACCATGGACCAAATACCTCAGACCAAAACCTTGGTTTTCCAACATGTACACGCTTTTCTTCTAGTGGGAGTTCGTGTATATGTATACACTCTTTCTATTCTATCGACCAGTGTGTATCCGTTGTTTTGATTAAGTGGACCTGTGTATACTTCTTAAAATGATTTTCATCAGCCTTTTCCTTTGCCTTCTTTATTCTGATCAGTAGACCTTAGTTCCATCTTCCTGTTCTTTTGTACCACTTCCCTGTTACCTCTGAATATATCTGTTGTACTGTGAGTTGTCTTTTACCAAAACTGAATTGACCTGTGAGTGAGTTGCCATCAAGGACAACACTTGTATCATAATGCCAACAATCTCCCCCTTTGGATTTGATGGCAACCATGATGGTGTTGATTACTGCAATCTGTAGAAACCATGCAACACCAAAATACTAACACCAAAATACTCTCCCCCTTTGACATAAAGGGCAAAGGGTGGACCAAGCAACTTTCCTCCTTGGATATACATTATGCTATCCATGCTCCCCCTGAGTACATGCCGATTCTGCAGAGATATGATTCAAAAGAATAACATGACTCTATAACTCAACTGAGTATGACCTCCTTATGACCAGTGACTCATACATACATCAATCACCCAACCAAGTGGGGATACACCACATTTGACTAATCCACCCAACCAAGTGGGGATATACCAACTGTTTATACATGATAGAAATAAAATAAATATTACATCATCCATCCCATGAAAAGTGGGGATAAAAATTACATAATTTTTCGAATAGGACTCATTCAAATGTATGAGAATTCATATCACACCCTAGACCTTTACATGACTTAAGAAACAAATGGTATAAATATTTGAAGCCATAGCTGGACTCAGCAACCATAATGCCAACAATGCAGAATGTGTGTGAAGGCTAATGCTCCCCCTAAACCTATGGTACCTATGCATTGTCAACAAGTCATTCATCAAGGCATCTTTGTCAGTCAGATAAAAATCAATGAACAAAGTGTATCATCAGACTGTAATCATCACCATCAGATAGAGCACCCATAACAAAGTCTGACCCACTTTTTTCTGTCAGAAAAACATATGCGATTCTTCAGCCACAAAAACCCACATGTATACGTGAGTATACTTCATGAAACCTGCTATAATAACCTTCCTGTGAAAAACTAGATTTAACAGCAGGATGATGCAGCAACTACTCCTAGCTTTTGTCTGAGATATTCAAATGTTTCTCTGGGCAATGGTTTAGTGAATATATCAGAAACCTATTCTTTGGAGGGAACATACTCCAATTTGACCTTTTGTTCAAGCACTTATTCTCATAGAAAATGGTACTTGATGGGTATGTGCTTGGTCTTGGAGTGCATGACAGGATTTTTTGAAATACTGATGGCACTTGTATTATCACATAGAATGGAGATGGGTGGAGTACATGTGATCTAAATTTCTTGCAAAGTTTGCATCATCCAAAGTAGTTGTGTGCAGCAAGATGCAACAACCACATATTCTGCTTCAGCTGTAAATAAGGCAATCAAACTTTGTTTCTTGCTGAACCAATACACTAACCGGGAACCCATATAGAATGTACCACCACTAGTTCTCTTTCGATCATCAACACTTCCTGCCCAATCTGCATTTGTATATGCATGAAGAGTAAGGTCTGTATCTTTAGGATACCATAGTCTAAAACCCTGAGTTCCTTGAAGATATTTGAAAATTCTTTTGACTGCCTAGAGATGTGATTCCTTTGGATTTACTTGGAACCTTCCAAAAATTCCTACTGCATGCATGATGTCAAGTCTGGTACCTATTAGATAAAGTAGACTTCCCATCATAGATCTGTAAGTTGGTTGGTTTACTACTAGTGATTCATCATTGTTGGCTTGTTGGGGCCTGAACCAGGTTTAGAAGTGTTTTAGCCAAACAAATCCTAAAACTTCCGGCCCTTTTGGTAATAGTCCACGGAGCATGGACTGAGGTCTCACCCAAGGTAGTATGGGAGGGTTCTACAACCATGTTTCCGCACCCTAGGGATGTCTTGATGAAGTCTGGGAAGTTCGCGAACTGATCCTGCATGCTTGCACTGCTCCACGCAGCTGTCTGATCTTTGGGAAGCTCTATAAAGAGCACGAAGTGGCACTGTCTAAATCCTTTAACCTTACTGCGTTATTATTATAGATCTTAACTTAATTTTGTGGGCCCAATATTCTTATCAATTATTCAACATTCATAACAAGTGCGCACAATCATAAACTGTAAGAAGATGCATAAACATAAATTAGAAGCATAAACATACAAATCTACGAATAGATGCACAATATTTCAAAATCAACTTCGCTTTTATTAAATTTCTGCTCCATTATAATCCCAACTCCGCCCTGTGCACTCAGCTACAGGGGTCTACGCACACAGCTGCGGACTCTACCAGGCCTCTGCGCACACAGCTGCAAAGCCTCTTCCTACTCCTACAACCCAAGACTCGGACTTACAGACTCAAAGTGAATATCGCATTCAAAACCCCATATCACTTGAGATCAAGACGAACAAAAAATAACTTCTGCACTTAGAGCCTCGCTCTATTTATACATTCCCATGGTCCGCGGACCAAGGGTATGCTGACACACTCTATATTAGATTACAATATTTTGGGGTGGACAACCCTAGACTCTTGCGCTCCA
Organism: Pinus tabuliformis; assembly: GCA_031772625.1. Classification (NCBI taxonomy): domain Eukaryota; kingdom Viridiplantae; phylum Streptophyta; class Pinopsida; order Pinales; family Pinaceae; genus Pinus; species Pinus tabuliformis. The sequence continues at coordinate 1,228,821,581 of CM062819.1, read as the reverse complement.
CACCCGCATTTCTTGGGGTCTTACCTTACTTTTGACCAAAATTTGGGCTATAAGCCCAAAAAACCTACTATGGGGGGATCCGTTGCCCAATAGGCCCCCAACACAATCATCGTGACTCGTCTCGAGTCACTCTGCTGGTGCGGTGATCTTCATGCGAAATTCATCCAACAATCTCTGCGCTTCTCTTACGTCCGCATCAAATTCTTCCACAGTCTGTTGTACCCGTTGTGTGCATATCTCCGATGCTTCGTTTTCAGGTGCAATTCCTTGCCTGAGTGCATATATGCCTTGCATCTGTGCCAACTTTCCCTCTATCTTGGCGGTGACCGTGAATGCTCCCTCGAGCCAAGGCTGGATGTGTGCTTTGAGCACTACTTCTTTTTGATGCGTAGAATCTACCTATGCCTTTAGAGCCTGGGCCTCCCTCATCTTGGCCAGCCACAGAGTAAGGGTGACCATCTGCGCGGTCCCCCACACATTTTCATAGGCCTGCTACAACTCTTGTGCTTCTTTCTCTAACCTTTGTAGCGTTGGGTCTTCCTGTAGTGAAGTGAGGGTTACGAGCGACTGATCTAACAAGCATGTGCAATCCTGTATGGCGCGCTCTATTGCTTCTAACCCTGATCGAATGTCGCGGTGTCGCTGCTCTCTGACCTCCAGCGGTGTAGAGGGCTGCGCCTTCAACCTCAGCTCTACGATCTGCAAGTTGAGGTCCAACTAGATCCTCATTTCTTCCTCCTTCACCTCGCGGAATCCACTGGCCAATTTGTGGATTCGTATCCTTGCTGGTAAGTTTGCTGCAATATCTAGTTTGGGGACATGGTGATAGGCTTCCTAGATGATTTGCTCCAACTGCTGAGTCTTTGCTACTGCTTCATCGCATTGGAGGCTTAGCTGCTCGATGTTGATGCACTGTTCACTGAGCATCTGTACTGCACATCTTTCCCTAGCGCGAAGCTCTGTCGTTGCTCCATCCTATAGCTGGTATAATATTTCTCGTGGAAGGGCAGCCAAGTTTAGTCCAAGTCCCTTGAGCTGGCCTACCACAGCTCTGTCCTTTGGGTTGTTTTCTATCAGTGCTCCTTCCGATAGCATGACAGTATTATCCATTTTTCCCTGCAACAACTGCTCAGTTGCTAATGTACCCATAGCCTCGTAGGCGGCCACCATTCCCTGCTATGGGGGTTGCACCTGAAGTTCCTGGATTTGCGTCCTGAGCACCCCCAACACATTCTCCTGCTCCGTCATTGCCTCCTAGAGCGCCTCCTTGGTGACTTCGTGAACTATGTCACCGATGTCATATAGGTCACTTGGAAGCCTTGGCCTTCTTCCGTGGCCCAATTCATTCTGTCGCACATGGCTGTTTCAATTATGTAGAGGTGGTGCTTGGGTCCACGCATTCCGTCATATCATCTACTCTGTGCTCTGTGGTCAAGTTCGGGCCTCTTTATCCTTATGTCGTAGTGGCCCCTACTGCTGCTATCCTTTCCGTGGCAGCCTTCGTTGCCTCCCGGGACACCCGTATTTCTTCAACTAGCTATTCATTTCGCTTCTATTATGCTAGCAACTTAGCGGCAACCTTCTGTCTTTGAATCTTTGTCTCATCGCACACCACCAGATCTGGTGCGCGCCATTGCGGTAGCCATGTGTCTAGCACCACAAACACAGTGTCATCTATTGCGATGGAGGGAAGTGTGGTCCACCTCTATTCTGGATCCCTCCACGCCCTGATATACACATTGTGCTTATCTGCTTTAAAGTCTGCAAAGCTCTTCAGACTGTTGTACATCGAGGCGGATAAGCGCGGCCATTTGTTGATGCAAAGTCGTACGCTTGCCTCCATCATTACCTAGAAGATCTTGGTTTCTCGGATTAATGTGGCATCCTTCGTCGCCCATAGCAATGCGTATTTTGCTACCTATGACCAGTCCTGGTCTAGGGGAGGAAACTGACTACCCTCAGGAAATTCACCTGCAATGAAAAAAATGGATAAGAGCAACCACGCGTAGTCGAAGGTCTTACCCTGCTCTTGGGCCTCCTTGTAGTTCGTCAGGAACTCGTCGCAGAGGAGCTGCGCCAAGTTGAACCATACTCCTTCTGCACATTGCTCGGCCAGCGCGATAACTGTTGTTGGTACCTCATTGCCCCGGAATTTTCGCATCACCTTTCCTGCCAACAACTAGGTAGTGATGTGGACCCCTTTGTTCTAGATACTAGTAATAACGTAACCCCTCTTCTTTTTCTCCAACTTATATTTCATTTTCATGGCCTCTACAATCGCCAAGTCTCCACTTGTGCCAGCTATTTCTGCAGGGTCCCTTCCCATACAGGGAAGCCGAGAAATCCTATGAATGAGCTCCTCCGTGATGGGAATGGGTTCCTCCAGCCACAAGTACCCGTCGTGCACCAAGAAAAGTAGTTACATGATGACAAATATCGTGACTCGGGCTTGATGGAAGTGTGGAATCGATAGGAGGTGGAGTAGCTCGGCCTCCTCCACCTCGCACAACCATGTTCGTGGCTGCAGTGTTGTAACTTCCCCCTTCGTGCTCTATTCCATCAGCTGGCTAGTTTCCAAATGAGGAAACTTCTCACTATCTGGGAGGTCCCAGTCTTCAAACTTCATAGTGGGTACGTGGCCCACAGCCGACCCTTCAAACAGAACTCCCTCGGGGAGGAACAGGTTGTTGAGTGTGTTTTTAACAGCATCCAAATCTTTAGGTACCTTTACCCTCCCTTTCCACGGAGGGACATACTTGGGGAGCTTTGTTGTGGCTCCTACTGGCTGGATGTCTTCTTCCATATCTTCCTCTGGCTCCATCTCTTCCACAAAGGTCTGGGGATCCTCCTCCTCATCATTGCTCTCAATATTAACCATTTTTCCCTTTTCTTCCGTTGACAGTTTTCCAAACCACAGATTTCAGGGAGACATACGGATCGGTCCTGCTGCCTATGGGTCCTTCTTGGGCCTCGGCGTCTAGGACGATTTAGGTATTTCTGGTGCATCCCCTACCAGTGGCGTAGAACTCTGTATGGCTCCCTTGGTTGTTGACATTATTTTGATCAGGGACTCCTGTGTATCCTTTGGCAACACTTCAAACCATGGACTTTGCTCTTACAATGTCCACATTCATCAATTTCATGCTCACTTGATAACACAACAAATTAATTCGCAAAATGTCAAGGGTTGTTCGGTGGAGGGCCACCTGTGATTTATAGGCCCTTTTAATTCAAATTCGACCATTCCCCCTAGGTTCAGCTCATTAATGTGAGACTGGCGGTAGATAGTCCCAAATCTAGTTCTGACTCTGTGTCTTAATTGCCCACCGTCCGCTCCTTGTTGTCCTAAATTGGCCATCTTGTCATGAACAGTGACACCAACGGTCACTTTCCAGCCTATCCATGCGATAGCGCATTCCATTTTGTGCGAACGCGATCTGTGCAGCATACTGATCCTACGCGCAACTTTCGTGTCACCTAGCTCCCATACAGACTTGTTTATTGTCCCGCGCCCTCTTTCAAGTACTTGGATCGCTGAGACTCTGCTTCCTACGGATAATCAGGTGGTCACACGACTGGTGCGAGGCTTCAAGTCACCTTTCAATATGGTCTACGGCCCTCCCTTAGTTACCCTCATCCCTGTCAACACCTCGCGTTCTTCCTTATGCGGTGCACTTCCTTGATGACTTTGTCTGATAAGGTGTGGTCGCAGCCATAGTAGTATAGCCAAAAAATCTCAGTGACAGTTTTCTAGTGTGGTGGTAGGGCTGCCCATACGTGGCCCTGTACTTCTGTCAACGCGTAATGCTTGCGAGGTTTTGGTTTCCAGCTTTCTGATATCCTTGTCCATTAATATGCTTTCCTGCTTTAGTCCTACCTAATCCTCCTCAAGTTCACGAAGCTTAGCCTCGTTGAATGGCTTCTTGAATCTGCATATGTTCATCCTCATGCATCTCCATACTCTCTTCGCTCTGGTCCTCATGTGCTGTCGCAATTATGGGAGTGATTGCGTGAGGATTCTTTCTCAAAGCTATGGCCTTGACTCTGCTCGTCGTCTGCGGAACCATTTCCGCACTCAAGTTCTTGCACATGGCCCTATAAGCCCATCCAACCGCCGGTACGCAGGTCCCAATCAGCTCATCCCATTTGGTAGAATCTGTTCATGATTCTGCATAGCTTTGTGAAGGCTCTGGCATGGAATGTTTGTCGCTTTTCTTGCTGCCGCGTCGGGTTTTGATTTTCGATCCTTAGTCTAGGACGTGCTTACACAGCACACGACTGCACCCATCGACGTAAGTGGGCACACAGACTACTTTGTCCTGGCTGCCTGACTCACATTCATCGTTGGGGACTTCGAAATTGTAAGTGCATCCGTTTTCTACATTCGCGCCAATTGCCAATATTCTTCTGGTGTGTCTTCCACCATCGTGCGGGTGTGGCATGCAACGCCCATTCCATCGCACTGTACCGTTGCTGTTTCGGTACTACACTTTCAAATTTGTCCAAGAACTCATCCACTCCTGTTACCCCATCATAGGTTGGCAGTTCTCTTGCTTCGGTCGTTACACACTACAGTGATCGAATCATCATGTTACAATTCAGCATTGTCACTTCATGCAACCGATTCTGCTAGCGTTCTATCTCTTCATCTAAATCCAAAGTACAGTAACTATCACACTCTCATGAGATTCTCCCATCTGCTATTGGGTTCACCCGATCCTCATCTTACGTCGTTATCTGGTAAATGCAATCCAGCTCATCATCGCTGTCATCGTCACGTACAAGTTTGGTGTAGCGTGCACCTTTGGCCAGATCTAGTGGAACTACTACGTGAAGGGACTTTTTCTTGAATATCATCTTCTGCTTCTTCAGGTTGATGACTCCATTCATATCAGTGGCCCAGTCTATTCCTAGCAATGTGGGGTAAGGGTTGCTGTCATCAACAATCTCTATCACCTCAAAGTCTGTCTGCGTGCTCACGCCTTCGATATCAACTGTTACCCCTTGCAACCTCCCCATGGGCAAGATATTTTGTTGGTTTTCCATCCGTAATTGAATAGGGGACCACTACCATGCGGGCCCGCCCATTCGTTCCCATGTTTACTTTGGTAACACATTCACGTCTGAACCTAGGTCCAGAATTACTTGATCCATTTCATATTCGCCAATCTGTGCCATTAATCTCATCTGCCTCCTAGTGCGCAATGTATGCTTTCCTAGTTTCCGGACTAGGTGCGGTTCCCTTGACCCTGTGCACCTAGTTATCAACTCATGTAGCCCTTTAATCGCCTTATTATCACATAGCAATTTCATGCATGTCTCTAAAAAGGTAGTTAGCATAGCAGGATCCATCCCTGTCTCTGTTTGATCCTTACTACCTAAAGTAGAGGCTTTCGCGAAGCTCTTCTTAGCTTCCATAAACATTTCCTTTGTGCGTTCCAAGTCAAACTCAAGTTCCTTTGTAGGAGCCTTGCGAACCCATGTATCTTCCTCGGGCTACTTCCCCTTATCTTCCCCTCTGGGAGCACAGCTTCTGAGCATCATGTTTACATTGGGGTCTTCTTCGCATAGTTCAAACCTCATCATTTGAATATTCTGCGTTAGAGTAGGCTGAAGTACCCCTTTCTCGCACATCTACGTGATCAACGTAGGACAATATATCATTTCGTGGCCAAACTGAGAATAGTACGAACAAGATAGTCTCGTTGGGTTGGTACAATTGCGAGCGTAGTGCCCCAGTCCTTCGCAATTGTAACAGATTAATTGTCCTTGGCCCCTTCCTGGCCCCATTCCTCCTCATCCTCGACCTCGCCCTTGAAATCTAGCGCGCGCCATCCCCGCAGTTGGGTCAAGGCCTCGCGTTTTTGTCTGCATTCTATAGGCGGGGGTCCTCTCCATCAACAACTCGTAGCTACGACATGTACGCTTGTCATGGCCCACTGATCTACGAAAATTACAAAACAATTGCTCCGGAGTCTAGGTATACTTCTGCAATAGATGACAGTTGTCCGTCGCATGCTTTCCTCCTATCTGATAGATTGCGCACCATAGTGGGGGTGTCGCACTCGGTCTTTCTTGTGCCTCTAGTCTCAATGGCATTGGCCCCCCTCTGGCCAAGTAGTTCGTGAATACCGGGCAGTGATCCTTATCGTGGCCCTGGCCTTTGCATTTTATACACCACACTTCTTCGCGCGCCTCTGGCCGTGGTGCCCTATCCTACTTCAAGCTCTGCATTTCCAAGTATAGATTATGTAGCTGCGCGTGAATTTGTTGAAATCATTGCCCTGGATCCTGTATCGATGTTTCATGCAACCTCATTTCCATTTCCAATGCTTCGGGCTAGGTTGAAAACTTTTGCTGTGACAGCGCCGTCCTCAGGTGGGGTGTCAAAGACGCCACAAACCACGCGTGGTGCTGCACATCCGTTAGCGTCATATTAGCCTCGTGGATCATACTTTTTAGCTGTTGATCCAGATCCCATGGGGTCTCGCATGGAAGCATCACAATCTCCTTAAATCTGATGATTGATTGCGTCTCTGATTTCAGCTGACTAAATTCTCTGTTCAATGCATTCTGGATCTCCGCTATTCCTGCATTTGGGTGATCATTCGAGTGCTTGATATACCATGTCAACGCACGATCCTGCAACGCACTTATCAATGTAGCCTTCTTAATGTTATCGTCCGTAACCCCTTGTGCTTCCCACATTGCTCTTACCATGAACCAGAACTAATCCAGGTCCTCATTTCCTACTCCTCTGAATATGGGTAGCTTAATCACGCTCACCATACTAAACTACTGGTTTGGTGGAGGTGGTGTGGGCGAAGATGGAGCTGAAGGAGGTGACGTGAGTGGTGGCGTAAGTGGGGATGGTAACTGCAGAATGCGTTGTCTTATCAAACTGACCGCACTCCTCAGAGAAACTCGAGTGTGCTCTTCCTCGCTCACTCACAGAGGTGAAATTAAAGGATTATTTCCTAACCCTTCGATACCTTTGTAGACCTTTCCACTCCATGTCATTCTAGTCATTAATGTATTCGCATCACCGATTTTTCACAAAACAACATCTTAGTGTAGGTATTCAAATATTTGATGTACTTACCTTGTGGTCCCTTGAGAAAACGTCTTTTTGCCTCACTGTATCTCACAGTTGTGTCTATCAAAAATTTAGTCATAAACCCTCCTATTATCTAGTCAAGCCAATGGTCTACGGCCCACACGACCTTATCTTTTGATGCCTATAGCCTGCGCACTAACTTCGGAGTCCACACTATCGGTTGATCAAGCTTATACCTTCCCTGGCTGTCAGCTAACTTCGCAATCTAATCATACAGCTCTGAAGAGAAGGACGCAAAGAGGATCTCGTGGATTTTCGTATATATGTAGCGATCCAACCACCTCTTCTCGGACATCTGCGTAGTTCTATTTTCCTATGCCATGAACTTGTGAAGTTTCTGATCCAACCACTCTTCAATTTCCTTCTTCGTAGGGTTCCATTGTTACGACATCAAACATCCCTTAGGTAGATCCCAGTCCCAGCAATGGAACCATTTGTTGGCTTGTTGGGGCCTGACCTAGGTTCAGAAGTGATTTATCCAAACAAATCCCGAAACTACCAGCCCTTTTGGCAACAGTTCGTGGAGTGCGGATTGAGGTCTCACCCGAGGTAGTATGGGAGGGTGCTAGAACCAGGTTTCCTCACCCTAGGGATGTCTTGATGAAGTCTGGGAAGTTCGTGAACCGATCCTGCGTGCTCGTACTACCTCGCGCAGCTGTTTGATCTTCACGTATCTCTATAAAGAGCACGAAGAGGCGTGGTCTAAATCCTTTAACTTTACTGTGTTAATATTATAGATCTTAACTTAATTTTGTGGGCCCAATATTATTATCAATTATTCAACATTCATAACAAGTGTGCGCAATCATAAACTGTAAGAAGATGCATAAACATAAACGAGAAGTATAAACATAAAGATTTACGAATAGATACACAATATTTCCAAATCAACTTAGCTTTTATTAAACTTCTGTTCCGTCACAATCCCAACTCCGCCTTGTGCACTCAGCTGGAGGGGTCCGCGCACACATCTGCGGACTCTACCAGGCCTCTATGCACACAACTGTAAAGCCTCTTCCTACCCCTACAACCCAAGAATCGGACTTACAGACTGAGAGTGAATATCACATTCAAAAACCCATATCACTTGAGATCAAGACGAAGAAAGCTGACTTCTACACTTAGAGCCTCACTCTATTTATACATTCCCATGGTCCGCGGACCATGGCTAGGCCAACAAACTCTATATTAAATTAAAATATTTTATGGCAGACAACCTTATACTCTCACGCTCCACGCCCACATTTCGCGGGGTCTTACCTTAATTTTGACCAAAATTCAGGCTACAAGCCCCAAAAACCCGCTATTGGGGGGATTTGCTGCCCAACAATCATTAGAGCTAAGGTTGCATCCTGTTACCATTGGATTACATACTGGTTTAGAATCTTCCTTTATGTAATTTTTCATGATCTGCTTGAGATATTTTCTTTGTGAAAGAAAAATGCCATCTTTTGTTTACTGAACTTGTAGGCCAAGAAAATAAGTAAGTTCACCAAGTAAGGACATTTCAAATCTTTGCTGCATTATTGAAGCAAAACTTTGACTCATGGATTCTTCATTACTACCAAAAATGATATCATCAACATAAACAACAATAATCAGCAATTTATCATTTTCAATCTTTATGTATAAATTGCTATCTGCAGAAGCTTTTGTAAAGCCTTCTTGTGGTAGATATTTGTCAAGGTGGAAATACCAAGCCCTTGGAGTCTGTTTTAGACCCTAGAGATACTTTTGGAGCTTGCATATGAGCTTTGCATCATTTCTAAGAATGAATCCTTCTAGTTGTTCAATATAAACTTCTTCTTCTCAATCTCCATTAAGGAAGGCTGATTTTACATCCATTTGATATACTTTGAATTTCAGAAAACTAGAAATATCAAGAAACATCCTTATGGCTTCAAGTCTGGCAACAGGTGCAAAATTTTCTTCAAAATATATACCTTCTTGTTGAGCATACCCTTTAGAAACAATTCTGGCCTTGTTTCTAATAACTTCTCCATTTTCATTCAGCTGGTTCTTAAATATCCATTTTGTTCCTATAATATTTTTATCATGAGGTCCAGGAACTAATTCCCAAGTATCATTTTTTTCAATTTTCTCAAGTTATTCATCCATGGCCTTGACCTAACATTTATATTTGCAGGCTTCATTTACATTTTGAGGTTCGATGGAGGATAGTAATGCCAGATAGATTGAGGCCCCTGTAAGAGTTCTTGTCTGTACACTAGCCCCCTTTTCTCGTAGAATTTGAGATTCTAGATGATTCTTCTGAACATATCTGGATGGAATCTTTTCCTTGTCTGGTGTATCATCTTTTGATGCTTCATTGGTTTCTTCTTCAATATCATTTTGATTTGAAGCGAGAAATAATTCCCCATCTTCCTCATTGTCATTTTCCTATGTTAATTTCATATGTTACGGATTTCTGCATGCTTCATCAACTACAACATCAATGCTTTCAACAATTTTCCGAAGTCTTTTATTATAACATTTGTATCCTTTACTTCTGGAAGAATAAGCAAGAAGAATACCTTCGTCTGCTCTGGGTTCAAACTTACCAAGTTTTTCATCAGTCCTTTTGATAAAACATTTACTTCCAAAAAATTTAAAGTGTTTTACAATGGGAGGCTTACCATACCAAAGTTCATGTGGAGTTTGATTTCTATTTACCCGAACATTCACTTTGTTGAGAATAGTCATGGCAGCAAATGCAACTTCACCTCAGAAGGTTGCAAGAGTTCTAGATTCATCTAGCATAGCTTGAGCCATTTGTTGAACTATTCTATTCATCCTTTCTACCACACCATTTTGCTGAGGCGTTATTGTGGTGGAGAATTTCCTTTTTATTCCATGTTGTTCACAAAAGTCAGATAATTCATCTAATATGAATTCTCCCCCTCGATCAGATCTGAGACATTTGATTTTTCGATCTGATTCATTTTCAACCAAAGTTTTGAAGGCTTTAAACTTTTCAAATGCTTCATCTTTATGCTTTAGAAGACCTATCCAACACATTTTGGAAAAATCATCAATAAAAAAAATAAAGTATTCTTCTCCACAATGTGACTTTTTCCTTGTTGGTCCACATAAATCAGTATGGATGAGTTCAAGAGGCTTACTTGTTGACTCTTCCTTTTCAATGAAGTGAACTTTGGTTTGCTTACCGATTTGACATGGTTTGCATATGGTATTTTCTGGGATGCTGATACTTGGAGGATCACGAACTGCCTTGAGCCTGCATGCTTTTCTTATTTGAGAAAAGCTTAGATGTCCTAAACTTCTATGCCACAACCAATTTTCATCTGTTTTGTTTAGATAACATTGTTGCTGTCCTCCTTTGAGTATGTATAAGTTGTTTGGAGTTCTTGCACCTTTGGTTATGGTCTTTCCTGTATCAAGCTCATGAACGACACATCCATTTGATCGAAACACCACTTAATTTCCTTGATCACACATTTGACTAACACTCAACAGGTTATGCTTTAAACCATCTACATACAAGACGTTTCCATCTTTAACCTTTTCTTTCAAGAAAACAAAACCTTTACCTTTAATGATAGTTGGAGTGTCATTTCCAAATGAGACATTCTTTTCCTTTTCTAAAGCATTATATGAATGAAGTTTATCTTTATCACCTGTCATGTGTTTGGAGCATCCACTGTCGATGTACCACAGATTTTATTGTCCTTTTGCATACAAGTCTATGCCACATCTTTCTGATTGAGATTCCTTCCTTCTCCATATCTTGGGATTAAATGGTGTTTGCTCCTTTGGCTGAAATTTTCTCCTGCATTCAGATTCTTCATGACCAAAGTTGTTACAAATCGAGCATTCTATTTCATTTTCAAGAGGAGAAAAATTATTATAGGAACTTTTCTTGATTCCTATTACAGTCCTTTGATTTCATGCTTCTCTAGTCATGATGGTTTTGTAAGCAACACATTGAGTAGCCTTGTGCCCAAAGTTATGAGATGAAAAACATTGCCCATTAAATAAGTTTCTGCGATCATAGAATCTTTTGACATTGTTTACCTGTCAGTTGCGGCTTCTACTAATATTGATTCTTGGAGTGAATTGAGTATGATTTACTTGATGAGTAGTTTTAGGCCTTTTCTGATGATTGACATACTGTTCACTGGTCTTTGTTGCATCAAGATAGCTTCTGGTGGAGGTTGACGAATTTTGTGATTGAGATGATTCTTCGGTATATCCATGACCTGTCTTTATCAAAGGAGAATGTTGAACCTTGATAATTTCATTTAAAGTTTCTGATCCTTTAGAAAATATAAGATTGAGTGATTTTGTATTCTCAAGATCTTTTCTTAGACCCACAATTTCACATTCTAGATTTTCATTGTGCTTTTCTCTTTTAGCAAGTTGGTGTGTCAAAGTATCTATGATCATGTTATTTTCTTCTAAACAAACTTTGAGTTTAGTGATTTCTTAAAGAAAGTATTCCTCTTCTAATGCATCCAAAAAATCATCTTTGTCATAAGCCATGAGTATTCTATAATCTTGTTCAGTTTCATCTTCATCACTATTAGATAAACCATCACTATCTTCATGCATATAATAACTCCTCCTATTCAATACATGTTTTCTATTTCCTTTTGCATATTCCTTCCCTTTTTCATATTTATCTTTATGAGGAGATTTGGCAGCATAGTGACCAACTCTACTGCAAGAAAAGCATTTGAAAGGTAGCTTACCTCTAAACCTTCCAGAACCCTGTTGAAGCTTCTTGACAAAATTTACCTCATCTTCTTCTTCTGAAATGCGTCCTGATTCATTGATGGACCTCCTTTTCTCATTTCAAAAGCAGTTAGGATTCTATGAAGTTGAGTCATAGTGATAGTCTGAAGATCTTGTTTTTCTTCTATGGCAGACACTTTTGACTCAAATTTGGCAGACAAAGATCTCAAAATTTTCTCAGCTAAAGTAACTTCCTTTATCTCTTCACCTAGATTCTTCATACAATTAACAATCTCATCTATATGTAAAAAGTAACTAGCTATACTCTCATCACTATGCATCTTAAGAGTTTCATACTAAATTTTGAGAGTTTGAAGCTTAGCACGTTAGATCTGAGAGTCTCCTTTGTAGCTCTGAATGATTTTGTCCCATATTTCTTTGGCTGTCTTGAGCTACATGACATATTTCCTAATAATGTATTGGCAAATTTGGCATTGGTTTCATATAGCTTCTTACTTGCAGACTCTGTAGGAATTGCTACTGGAAATTGATATCCTCCTTCCACAATTTCCCAAACATTGGCTCCAAGAAATTGTAGATAGGCTTTGGTTCTTATTTTGTAATATACTAAGTTTCTCCCATTGAAGATTGGTGGTCTAATGGATCCCATGCCTTCGTGATTATTCATCTTGAAAGATCTACCTTCAAGTGATCAAGCTTCTTCTGAAGGACCTGCTCTGATACCAATTGTTGGAAATAATACTGAGAGGGGGGTGAATCAATATTATCAAATCAATAATTTTATTTCCAAAACTGATTTATATACGCTACTTCTGTGAAGTGAACTAGCATGTACACGCAACTGTGATTAGAGAAACCAGTGTATACCCAGAGAACTTGTAATTTAGACAATTTATTATGTGTTGATCTTTAACCAGTGCATCAGTAACTTATTAAACAGTGCAGTAAAACAGAATAAACCATCACAAATAAGAAACACACAAGAACACCAAGATTTAAGGTGGAAACCCGATGTGTGTGAAAACCACCTGCTGCTATCATCTTTGTCTTCTTTTATTAATAAGAAAATCTGTTTACAATCTTGTACTAGTGCAGACTCATACCAGTACGTAGGCACCCACTCGCAAAAGGCTACAAACTTCTCTCGTTTTCTAGCTTCTACTGGAAGGGAGTTCCAACCCCCTAGCTCTTGTACTAGCCAATGTGATTACTAGTACGTAGGCGCTGACCTACAAAAGGCTATGACCTTCTCTCTTCATCCTGGGACCACGTTTCATAAATTTTTAGACTAGATGCTCTTGGTACACAACAATACACATGAAGGCCTCGTTTCATCAAATTTTCATACTGGACCCATTAGAAACTTTGAAACTCAAACTGCATCAATCAACAATCAGTTAATCTGAACAATCATATCACTGTCACCAGAACAATGTGCTAAACCCAGGAATTAGCTACAACCTCAAAAATCATGCATCAGAATGTACATGCTACTTTACTGAACCAAACCTGCGTGTATATGCTACTTCTTGTAATTAAACCTGTGTATACCTTCAAAACTACTGAAAACATAAAACTTCTAAATCAAGTCTGTACCAACCAGCAATATACTGAAAATATACTGTCAACTTACAAAGATTTACACAAGCAACAATAGAGATCACTTTTTCTCACTTATACAATCAATTAATCAAATATCGACCTCCTTATGCACTTAGTTTTATATTTAGATCTAAGAAGACTTCATTGACAGATAGTAGTAAAACAACAAAACTGATCAGATAGATTAATCAGATATGAAGAAGAGGCTTTTCTTTTGTATCGCTAATTTGAAGAGTATAACCTGCATGTACACGTGCTTTTGAAGAGATGAACCAACGTACATATATGCAAATATTAACTCATAAATTCACTGCACTTTCAGACTTTAGACAAACCCAAATCACGACATTTAAAGAATAAAACAGGTGTACATGATCAGATGTAGCCCAACCAATATCAGATCATCCAATAATAAGTCATTCAGGTCTTATGATCCTGATCCAACATTGAAATCAAGGTGCACAAGGTATTTCAGACCAAATCATGAACATAGCCCCTGCAACATAAAATATACTTCAGATAGAAGTATTCCTTAGAAACCCATACACTTTCACACTTGGCCTTATGATATTCTCCTCCTCATATAGCTTTAGGCTCTTTGTCAATACCTTGGACCAAAACTGCTTAGGACCAACACCTTGGACCAAATACCTAGGGTCAATACCATGGACCAAATACCTCGGACCAAATACCTAGGTTCAATACCACAGACCAAACACCTAGGTTCAATACCACAGACCAAATACCTCAGGCCAAAACCTTGGTTTTCCAACATGTACGTGCTTTTCTTCCTATGGGAGTGCGTGTATACGTATACGCTCTTTTTGTTCTGTGGACCAACATGTTTATGCTATTTTGACTAAGTGGACTTGCGTATACTTGTTAAATTTATTTTCATTAGAATTTTCCTTTACCTTCTTTATTTTGACTAGTAGACCTTAGTTCCATCTTCCTGTTCTTTTGTACCACTGCCCTGTTACCTCTGAATATACCTATTGTACTGTGAGTTTCCTTTTACCAAAACTGAATTTACTTGTGAGTGAGTTGCCATCAAGGACAAAAATTGTATCATAATTCCAACACATTTGACTGATTTGGATGAGGCTCAACATATTGTCACTTTAGCCAATGAAGCTCATAAAATACACATCAAAGCGCAATATGACAAGAGTGTCAAGCCCCGTGTTTTCTCGAAAGGAGACTTGGTTTCATTTATATGACCAAGATGCCAATAAATTAGGTCCAGGAAAGTTCCAAACCATGTGCCCTGGTCCATACATTGTCAAGTGAGTCCTTGCAAAAGGGGCCTATGGGTTAGTAGATATAGATGGAGTTCCACTGGTGCAGCCTTATAATGGGATCTACCTCAAAGAATACTATACTTGATCCCAAGCATAGTACACTCAGTACATATTGCCTATAAGTGTGTTAAGAGTGTTTGTAGTGTGCTTTTCAAAGTTTTCCATGGTTTCTGTTGATTCATATTATGTTGAGTTTTTAGATGTTGACCTCACTTGAACCGTATATTCGTTATGCCGATAGTTGTAGTACTCGAAACCTATCTTTTGTAGCATGGGCTATCTTTTTTCCAAATGGCAAGCTAGTGAGTATGCAAGGGATTTGCATTGGTCGCTCTACTAACACCATTGCTGAGTATAGTTCAGTGATGGAGCTACTATTCTATGTTATTTTACATGGTATATGCCGTTTAGTATTCAGGCTTGACTTGCAACTCGTAGTACTACAAATTGCTAATATCTATTCAGTGAGAAATATCGCCATCCTTCGCATGGTTTTGAGAATGTGTCTTTTGGAAAGACATTTTGAGTTCATACAATATGAACATATTTCTAGAAATATTAACACATTAGCAGATGCCCTAGATAATTAGGTTTTAGATAGACATTTGCAACGAACGTAAATAAGCTTCAATTCGCATCACATCATATTGAAAGCATAATAGGAACTAGAGAACAATGAAAATATGTATTTATATGTAGATATATATATATATATATATATATATATATATATATATATATATATATATATATATATATATATATATATATATATATATATATATATCTAAAGTTAAGTTTTACAAAAAATTGTTCCCCAAGACACATATGGCTACATCATCCATAGGAAAAACTACATGTAGATATCTAAGTAGACAAATCAATGATTCTCATGATAGAATGAAACTACATGATCTATCTTGCATAGTAATCGACCAACACATCTAGGCACTCCGATAATGTATTGATGAAGTCACATAAGAATATGATCAACCACGGTCTCATCAATCCCATGTGTCAATCCCTCCATGTGGTGCTCTACCTTTGATAGGATCTCAACTACCTAAAGTTACTGTAGCGCATCTTGTCCTATCATAGCAACCTGTACTGGTTCCACTACCTCCTTATGTGGTTGTCTCTCTGCTTGACAGAGATATGAAGCACCCATTAGTCGAACTAATCAATTATTTGAATGAAAACATCAATAGTTTAGTCTCGGGAAACATCAATAAACACAAAAAAATTGTAAAATTTCAAAAATTTAAATGGTTTAAATATTTTACCTGAAGCATCCCATTTCTCACCCTCAGGCAGCACGAGCTTGAGATCATCACAAAAATCCATCCCTGCGTAAGGATAGTCATTAATCATGATGAAATGTCTACACAACCACCCAAAGAAGGCTAGTGAGAATTTGATCGCTGACATACCTGCATTTCGGGCCATATGATCTATCCACCTCCTCATCTGTGGGGCCCTCAGATCGATAGGCTCGAGTATGATCTGCTGAGGCTGAAGTAGTGGCACCCGTTCTAGAGAAAAAGAGACTAAGATCGCACCATAGCCAAAGTTCTTTAACTTGATTTCTCTTGCTTTAGTTAGTTGTTCTTTCATATTGACCAAAACTCCCTCACTCCAGTTGAAGATTGTTGGCTCTAGACACTCCACCCCATACTACATGTACGATCTACTTGCTACATGAAGTGTTGAGCTACCTTCCAATCTCGTGATAATGAATAAGATCATTCTCAAAGGTAATTGGGTTACATATTTTATGTTGATATTTCCATCCCTAGTTGGCTGGGCTCGAGGTCTATAATAGGTAGCGATATAATATTTCACTGTCTCCCCACCACTTCTCCCACCTAGGAGAGACACAGAGGCACTGCTTTTGGATAACCCTGTTAGAAAGTAGATATCGTCTACCTTTATATCGAGCATATTTTCCCCAAACCTAAATGCTTGTGCTTGAATGTCCCATGATTGAACAAGATATTTCAACAATTCCATCTATTGCCTCATTCAAGGAAGCCATAAGAATTTTAGCAATCCATAGCCTTTTAGTGCTTGGGTGGTAGTAGGATCATTTGCTGAATTTAATCATGTTCCTCATGTTCTCTTTCTCTCCAAATGAATTTCGTTTTGGGCTGATGAACACTTGAAACATCAACCAAAGATTCATTAGGCTCCTTTTCATGCAAAAAACTTGACAAAAATTGAGGGAAAACTGATAAACAACTTAGAATTTTGCACCCAACGCAAGAAAGCAGTGCATGAAAGAGAGTTGCACCTCTCCCAACAGTGATAGTTTTCCTATGTGTAGTGCAAATTTCGATACTAGGGGGGTGCGTTGGTCCTAAGGTGTATTCTTAGAACCTCAGGGCCCTCAAAACCTCAAAATTTTTGCATGAAATCACAAAAATGGACCATGAAAAGAAAGAAAAAGGTTTTAGCTCCTACTTGGAAGCAATAGTACTAGGAATGGTCCATTGGATTAGCTGCAATCATATGTTGAAGATCGAGGGAAAAAGAGCTTAGAATTATTACTTTTGAAGGTAAATGTGAAATGGTTAAAATCAATAGTCGTTTTGAGTATTTATGGTCATTTCTTGCATTATTTTATTCATATTTAATGTCGTGACCTAGATATGCTTCATTTTTACTATGAAACAAGTATGTTTAATCCTTCTTGTGATGTTTTTAGCAGGTCGACAGTTGTTAAAAAGTTTTTATCATGCTTTAAACATGTTATTTTGACCAAGGAGTATACTTTTATCCATTTTTTGGGCTCTGTAAACCTACGAAAAGGAACCCCTTGGAGTCCTCTTTCAGTTATTTTTAGATTCCCAAAACATGAAAATATGGCCGAGCACTTCTCTTTTCGAACTCGTTAAATTAAATGAAAATACCTCTACTTAGTATAATTTTAACCCTTTTCCGGACTGAGATAGACTATCTACAAAAAAGGAATACCTTAGTTGAACATGGCTAAGAGGTTCTCTTGAGTACCTTTCTCTACCTTTTCGGACTTAATAGACTATCTATGAAAGGGGACATCTGGAGTTTTATTTTTCACATCTTTTTCAAACTCTATAAACATGAAAAATATGTTGAGTTTTACCTTCGCTAGACTTGTTAAAACATCAAACAATGATGGACTTTTCAAACATGAGAAGGCCAAACCACTCCTTCTCAAGGTTCATTTAATTTACTTAGAGGGATTCATTCAAAGGAAGGATTTACAAATCAAGCATATGTTATATTCCTCAATATTGTTAAAAAATAAAGAGGTATTGGCCAGTATGGTTGGAGAAATTAGGAAAACAGGGTATTCCATTTGCTAATGGCAGTGATTCACTCTTGAACACAACACTCTTCCACTTCATCTCCATGGCTATTGGGTTGGAAAATCTGCTTGTATTTTGGTTATCATACCATTTTTACAGCCTCCATTTTGGTTTTGAGTCAATGTTGCCAACTCCATTCAGTGTCGCTAGTGTGTTCAAGAGAAGTCATTCAATTGATATCCGTTACAATACTCTTAAGACTTCATTCCATGTTTTCCTTTCCTGATCCAGTTCTATATCAGTATCATTCTATCTCAATCTTGATACCCATTTCATATCATTGATGGGGGATACATAAAGGTCCTCCTATGATGGGTCGCTTCCTATCGACATCAACACATTATCCAGGAAGTTGACTTAGAAACACCCTTTGGTACCTTGGTTCTTGCATACACCAATGGAAATTTTCCTCGCTCTTGGCAACATGTTTACATCAATTTCCTTCGACTGAAACATTCTATGTGGTGTTGGACATCAAATCCTTTATTCACACCACACAGATTATACTGTAGTACCTTGAGATCCATTAACATCATCCGTGATTTATCTCACAATTGTTAACAACTTACATCATTGGCCAGTAATCAAATGGTGTTTACCATGTTTCACCTTAGCTCATTGATTCACATGGTTAGACTCATACATTGTTTGGTTGTGTGAAGGAGATAGAGGACCCTAGATCTAGTTTCATCCTTCAGGACTACGATTTCAGGAGTTATACACAAATCACAATGTATGATGGCTATGATCATAAAAAAATTCATACAGTCATGGGTCGACTAATTGTCATCTGTGGACGTGTCTTTTGATCATTGTACATGTTATCTTAGCTTATGTGTTGGGTACGGGTATGCATCCCTCAGTAAAAAATATTTCATGATGAAAATGTATTGTAATAGATGAAGTTAGTTGGTTTTTCTTGATCCCGACTTATCACAAGGTAAATAACTTCAGTCGCTAGTCCTCATTTCTAACTTTGTGCTTTAGGGTGAAATCCATTATAGACCATTTTGTCACATCCGATCAATGGACCTCCTAATGGGATCAATCAACATCCTATTCCCCGTTGTCATCATCTTGCACAAAGATCTAAGAATGTATCTTTCGTTCCCTAGAGTTTCTTCCCTAAACTACATCATTTGAGCCAGTTTTAGGACCAACACACCCTAGCCTCTTGCTGGACAAAGTACATCTACAAGTTTCTCCACTGTGGCCTGCCTTGATCACCTATAGGTTGCTCCCTTTTGCACCTATGTTGGTTCTATAAATTTGGGAAAAAGAGAGAATTTTTGAAAGCTTCCTCTTCTAGAAGATTCTAGAATTTGTTACAACTGTTTACCTCAAATAAAACATCTGGATCCTATCCTATCCTACCTTCAATTTTCCATTCCTTATCCTTTGATCCCATCCTCCCATTAAAGGTGGATCTAAAACCTTAGATTGGTAATTGGATAAGAACTCCAAACTTACCCCACTCCTCTATGTATTTACAGCCTTCCATATGCAAGAGCTTGGATTTTTGAGAGTGATTCTACCCTTATGTTGTTGTGGTGGGAGGTTTCAATTCATGCATTTACGGTCATTGGAGGTGCACATTGTGACAAGGGAAGGACAATTCAGTCTGGAGGATCTCTTCTACAAGATCAAAACCTATTTATGGTTGTAAAATCCTTTCATTTATATTAATGCAAAGAATTCTTTGTTTTCCTATATGTGATGTTGTTATTTCACATATTTCAATACCATGTTTATCTATTGAATAGAGTATTTAGATGATACTGCATATATCTCATAGTTTCTTGGCTTGTGTTATCTGACTGTACAGGTTCTAATTTTGGCAATTGGAGCTAGAATTGGAGCATCCAAGCTATAGAAGGAGCAAAACCCATGATGGATTCCAGATAGAATTCATTCCACCATCTATTTAATTGAAGGAAAGCATTGGGTTCCTTGTCTCTTTGTTGTTCTATGTTAGCCACCAAACCTAGGGGAGATACTTTTGTCCACAATTATAAATCCCGTATAATAGTTAGGTCCCTATAATACTAGTGTGCCCCCACTATTGGTATTATTTTAGCCCCCTTATTATTATTGTTGTGCCCCATGGAATCCCACTATTGTGATTGTTGTGCCCTTACATTATTATTGTTAGGTAGGCTTTCATTATATTGTGACCCCTTAGATTATTATATATACCAAGGAGGTCTTATCATTTGTATCATTCAAGAATTATTCACTTATGTGATTTAAAAGAGGTTCCCCCCTCGAAGAGGTTAAATTTCAAGTCATTGATCTATATTTCCTTATATTTTGTGATATGATTACATAACATTTGGTATTAAATCTTTGGATTTTAGGGTTTCACTGCTTAAAACAGGTCATCTTGTAATTTCAGTATAACATTTCTTCTACGAAGATTCAGAAGATGAAATTTTTACCACATGGAGAAGACATCATGGTGAACTTTATGAAGAAATTTCAGGTCCCGGTTTGATATATTTTCTGAGATATGGTCCAAATAAGTTAGGGTTTCTGCACGCTCTAGAATTTATTCTCAAACAGGTGACCCAGGGAAAATTGTCATAAATTTCATTTAAAGCATCATATTTGAATTACATAAAAAGGGAATGAAAGGGAATAAAAATTAGTTTATCTTATACCAATTTCAGGGCTAAAGGGTGAAACAATGATGCATGGAATCCCATGCAAGTTTGCTCTACTAAAATAGTCCATAATTAGGTCATCGTGAGAGATTTGACATAACTTTATATTGAAGAATCTAATATTCTTCTGACTTGTGGAATTAGAAAGAATACTCAAAGTGATACCACAAAACTAAATTTTGGACCTTGGGAGGCCGAAATTTCAAAGATGCAACAATTTCAATATCAAGCTCCAAAAAGAAAGAAGAAAAATGTGTGTATTTTTTAAAATTTACACAAGTTTTGTTTGAAAAAATAGTCTGATTTAATTAAAAGGGAATAGTAAAGAATAGAGATCATTATTTGGTTCAAATATGCCTTGAAAAAAAAATGGATACTCCCAATAATAAACCAGAAAGATCTACTATGACGCATGGAGAAATAAAGGAAATGCAACATGATATATGAAAATTACGAGACTAAGTGCAACAAATTTTGCTCTCACAAAGAGTAACCAAAAATGAATTGGAAGCGATGATGTATGCTAATATGGAAGGTTTAGAAGTAAAAATAAAAAGGTACATGGAAGGTTTGAACAATGGTTTAAAAGTAGAGGTGGAAGCAATGATGAATGTCAAGATGGAAGGGTTGACAAAGTTGCTGCAAGAAAGGATTCCCAATGGTGACAAGGTAATACATGAAAATCATGATGAGGACAAAAGGAATATGAATTATGATTTTAGAGACTCCAATGTTGGGTTTAAGACCCACCCCATTACAAATATTGATATGAGGAAGTTTGATGGAAATGACTCAGTAACATGGATACTACAGATGGAGCAATATTTTGATATCCATGATGTGAAACACACACACAAAACTACATCTTTATATTTAGAACCCAATAAATTTATATGGTATCAATGAATTTGTCCTTGTAAACAACTTTTCACTTGGTCAATTTTAACAAAGGAAATGATAGCACATTATGAGGATACATAGAGAAACACCTTCTTTAGCCAATTGATAAATATCAAACAAAAGGGTTCAATGGCAAAGGATATTGAGGACTTCCAAGAATTGAATATTAAGGTAACTAAATATTCTAGAGGAGCATAATATTATTTTCTTCATAGGAACTTTAAAGGATAACATCCAACATGAGGTTCACATTTAGGAACCTGATTCATTGGAGAAGGTATTTAGGGTGGAAAGAAATGTCGAAATAAAAAATTATGGCAACAATGAATTATACCACTAAGAACTATAAATATGGAAGTTTTTCTACTCCTAGCCTTCCACAACCTACAAGGTTGACACCACAACATTGGAGGAAAAAAGGGTAGAAGGGGTTTGTTACAGTTTTGATAGAAAATACACTAGAGGTGAGAAGTGTGGTGAAAATAAATTATTTTACATACATTGTGAAGAGGAGGAAGAAAAGGAAAAAGAAACATTAAAAGAAGAGGATATACACCAGGAACCAACCCTAGATAAAGAATAAATGAATGTGACCATATCTTGTGATGAATTGGTGTGAATTGCCACTCCTTAAACTCTCAATATAGAAGGATATACCAAGAAGAAAAGGTAATATTGTAGATTGATTTGCGTAGTATCCATAATTTTATTCAATGTAAGATAGCCAAGGAATTGATTTTTTTTCTATATGCAATACCATAGTCTCAAGTGATGGTTGCAAATGGAGGAACTATAAATTTCTTTGGAACGTGCCATAATATCAAGCTAACCATGGGGGAATATGTATTGAATAGTATAATGCTTTCCATTCCAATGAGTGGTGTTGATGTTGTACTAGGAGTCCAATGGTTACAATCTTTGGGGACGATAGATTTTAATTTTCAAGAGTTTTTCTCGAAATTTTTTGTGAAGGAAAGGAAATTGAATTAAGGGGTATCACAAGGAAACCAAGGAACACAATCATCTCTAATGGCATGAAAAATATTCTGAAGAAATAACATTGGGGTGTAATTGCACAATTATACTCACTAGAGGTTCAAACATCGAAATCATCTATTTCTCTAGATCTCCAAAACGTCTTGGACAATCACTCCGAGGTATTTGAGACTCCTAAAGGCCTCCCACCTATTTTTGATTATGATCATGCTATTCACTTGATTCTAGGAAGTTTTCTTCCAGACATCAAGGCTTATAGATATCCTTATGTCCAAAAGAGTGAAACTGAACGTATTGTTGTATAAATGTTAGAGGTTGGTATAATTCAACCGAGTCAAATTTATTTCTCTGCTCCAGTAGTTTTGGTGCACAAGAAGGATGAATCATGGTGTATGTGTCTAGATTATAGGGACATCAACAACCTCACTATTAAAGATAAATTTATCATTCTGGTCATTTATGAATTGTTGGATAAATTACATGGAGAAATTTACTTCACCGAGTTGGATCTTCGTTCAAGATATCATCAGATTAGAATGAGGATTGAAGACATTCAGAAAACAACATTCATAACTCATGAAGGTCATTATGAATTTTTGGTCATGCCTTTTGTCCTTACTAATGGAAATTCCACATTTCAAGGTTTGATGAAGTACATTTTTAAACCCTTCCTTATAAAATTAGTGTCAATATTTTTTTATCATATAATAATCTATAACAAGTCTTCGAAGGATCATGTTCAACATGTTGAAAGGATGCTCAAAATATTGCAGAAAAAATTATAAGAAAAAAGCTCGAAATGTTTCTTTGGAGTACAAGAGATGGAATATTTGGGTCATATTGTATCTCATGAGGGTGTTAAGTTACACCCTAACAAAATTAAAACCATTAAGGAATGGAAAATACCCACAACCCTAAAGCATCTTCAAGGATTTCTCGGGTTGAAGGGGTATTATTGCAAGTTTGTTAATAATTATGGGAGAATAGAAACACCTCTAATAAAATTATTGAAGAAAATGAATTTTCTTGGATTCCATAAGCAGTAAATGCCTTTGAACATCTTAAAGAGGAAATGTGCCAAGCACCGGTCTTAGCTATGCCAAACTTCACAAGAACTTTTATTGTGGAATGTGATGCTTTAGGAATGGAATTGGTGTTGTTTTAATTCAAGAAGGAAGACCCATTTCTTTTGAAAGTCATCCAATCAATGGAAATTATTTACACAAACCTATTTTTGAGAAGGAAATGTTGACAATACTACATTCACTAACACAATGGAAACCTTACCTAATGGAAAGGCACTTCAAGGTAAAAATAGCTCGTGATAGTCAAAAATAGTTTTGGAACAAATATTGTCTTCAAAATTGTAGAAACATTGGTCACAAATATGTTAGGTTATGACATTGAAATCATCTAAACAAAATGGAGGAAAATGTTGTTGTAGATACACTCTAAAGAAAGAATGAGAATATGAAGTAGTTTCTTTATGCCATTTCTATAATCCAATATGATTGGATAACTGAAGTAAGGAATGAATGGAAGAATCACAAAGAGGTGTGGAAACTCATTCAAAATTTGTAGAAATATCCCAGTCCATCAGATACATTTATCTAGAAAAATGATTCATTATGGTACAAATATCGCTTATATCTCAGTACGAATTCCCAACTCAAACAAAATATTATTTTGGAATTGTCCACCTCCCCCTTAGGTGGGCACTCATGATTTTTACAAAATTACCATAGGGTAAAGAAGGAATTTTTTGGGGATGGCCTTAAATATGATATTCAAAAGTTTATGGCAAAATGTTTGGTTTTCCAAGAAAATAAAATTGAGAAAATTAAGACCTCGAGTCTGTTAAAACCTTTATCCCTTCCAAATTAGCATTGGGAGGAGGTCCCAATGGATTTTATCATAGGTTTACTGAAGTGTTAAGGAAATAGTGTCATCATGTTGGTAGTTGATAGGCTTATCAAATATGAACACTTTTTTGCAATATCTCATCCATTTAAAGCCAGTACAATTTCTACAGAATTTATGGAAGCAATTCAAAAGCTACATGGAAACCCAAAGATTATTGTAAGTGACAAAGACCCCATTTTCATTGAAATTTTTTGGACAAAATTATTTTCTTGTCTTGGTACTCAATTAGCTCATAGCTCATCTTATCATCCTCAATCTGACAGAAAGACTGAGATAGTGAGCAAATGTTTGGGAGGATATCTTTGTTTCTTTGTATATGATAAACAAACACAATGGGTCAAGTGACTACCTTTGGATGAATGGTGGCTTAAGACTTCCTTCTATAGTACAACAAAAATAACCCCATTTATGGAACTTTATGGATATCATCCACCTTTCGTCACATCATCTTTAAGATAAAATTATAATGTTCAAGAAATGGAAGATCACATTGATCATCAACAACAAGTTTTCAAAACCTTAAAGGATAACCTCACTATAGTAAAAAATCGAATGAAACTATAGGCAGATCAACATCGCAGTTGTTGGGATGGGGTCCCCTAGGGTCAATTTTGGGGAAAAAGCCCAAATTTTGTTGTATAAAGATGTAAAGTCTCCGCAAGTTGTGGTTGTGTAGTGCATAGATAATTAAAGAGTCACAAAGGGTTTTACCCTTCTTTTATGTAAGTTGAGTCAGCTTTTCAAGATCTACCCTTGGTCCATAGACCATGGAATTGTATAAATAGGTGTGTCTTAGGACGTCTAAGGGAAGGTAATGAAGTTTGGTCTACGGGAGAAGTATAAAGAGTTAGCAGAGAAGAGTAGGAAGAAAGGGTCTGCAGCTGAGTGCGCAGAGGCCTAGAGTAGAGTTCACAGTTGAGTGCGCAGACCCCTGCAGCTGAGTGCAGGGAAGTCTTGAGTCTGTAAGCAGAAATGAGTATTAATAAAGAATATTGTTGTAGAAATACTTGTTTTTATCTCTTTACTTCTGTTTATATGAATGCGCCTTATGTTATAATGGGTTTATGAAATAATTATGTATTGATGCGCGACTTTACATGACTTATACTATTATATGAACGCAATTACTATTAACTGTATACACGAATATTATCTTCTTCTATGTTGAGGTTATCAAACACTTCAACTGATCTGAGTAATTACCAGATTATAAGTAATATTGGATGCACTTAAGTAGTGGATTCATCGATTCAAGGTCCACGAAAGACAATTGTAGACCTTCTCGGAGGTCTAGAGGTTAATTAAATAAATTACATTGATAAGCCCTAAAGGCTTATTGATATGTGCAAAAGTAGATTTAGAGCATAAAATGACATTACACTGATCTCTGGGTGTAGAAACTTGGTTCCAACATCTACCCATACTGCTTCAGGTGAGACTTCAGTCCGCGCTCCGTGGATTGATGCCGAAAGGGCTAGTAGTGTAGGGATTTGTTTGGCACAACTAACTATGAATTAGGGTCAAGAACCACTAAACCAACAAATGGTTCCATTGTCAGGACCAGGATCTGCATAAAGAGATGTGTGATGTCGCATCATTGGAATCCGAATAAGAAAGAAATTGAGGAGTGGCTGGATAAAAAGATCCATGAATTCAGGCGCAAGAAAATAGAAATCTCTGCTTGATGAAAGAACAATGGTTGCACAGATATATATACACAGAAATACATGAGATCTTCTTCTGCACCTTCCCGATCGAACTATATGAGTGGATTGCTAAACTGGTAGATGGCCAAGGAAGGTGGAGGCTTGACAGTCCAATAGTGTGGACCCCAGAGCTAATATGGAGATTGGAAGCTTCTGAAGATAAGCTTGCATGCACTGTCAATTACTGGCTTGATCGAGTCATAGGAGGATTCGTGACAGAATTTGCGGTTGATACCTCAGTCAGTTATAGCGAAGCAAAGTGACACTTTTTCAAGGGACCGTGAGGTAAGTATTTGAGATCTTTGAATACTTGGATTAAAATTCTCTTGTGTGAAAAGAAGGTTATGCCACTACCTTGATGTTTGGATCTACACGAAGTGGATGAATCTTTATAAATTCGAAGAGAACAGGTGCCGAATACAACCCATTGATAGAACCTCCTTTAAGCGAAGATGAGGGAGCAATACAGGCCTCACCTTGAAGCACTGTACAGTTGATAAGATAGGGTTTTCAACGAATACCTCATCCTCCCACACCACCTCCACCTTCACCTCCATAGCATACACCTTCGCCCACACCGCCACCACCTCCGGCACCATTCAACATGTCAAATATGATGATGTTGCCCATCTTCAAGGGCTTGGGAAATGAGGACTCAGACTAGTTTTGGTTTGTTGCGAAGGTTGTGTGGACATCACAGAATATTACAAATGATCATATGAAGAAAGCATAGTTGGTTACTACTCTACAACATCGCAAGTTTACATGGTACATTAAGTACTGCACTGATAACCCGTTGGCATGATTAGTGGACACTCAAACTGCTTTGAATAAGGAATTCGGTAGGCCTAAGTCTGAAATGTAATTGGTAGTGGGATTCAAGGAAATCATGATGAGAATCGGAGAGACACCTTGGGAGCTGGATCATAGACTAAAGTGTGGAATCCACGAAGCCAATATGAATCTCAGAGACAGTCAGCACCGCGACTGGTTTATAGCCATGCTCCTGCGTCACTTAAGGATCGCTATGTCATAACAAAAGATAGGAACACGGGCGGGAGCACTGGAGATCGCAATGAGATAACATGAGACACCTATCTAGGACGTGACGTTGGGAGTTCAACAGATTCATGCAAAGTTGTAGAACCTCTTCTTGGAGTTTCAGAGCTTGAAGAAGGAAAAAGCAGCTTGGTCGGAAGTGCGTGAAGAAGTTTGGTGCCTCAAGTGTAAAAGCTAGGGGCATGATAAGGATCACTGCCCTGTTTTCGCAAATTATATGGAAGGAGGAGGGCTAATGCCCCTAAGGCAGGAATCTCAAGCTGGACCAAGTACAGGGGCCACGCTGTGGTGTGTTATCTGTCAAGTAGCAAGAAAACATGTAAGAGAAAGTTGCCCCTTACTGCAAAAGTTTGTTCAGGCACCACAACAACTATTCTGCAATTTCTGTAAATCAGTGGGCCACGATGAACGTAAATGTCGTAGCTATGAATTGATGATGGAAAGAATTCTCGTGTATCAAATGCAAATAGAAACTCGACCTCTGGATTAAGGCACCGGGGGAGCGCACAGAGAATATCAGGGATACAGACGAGGCCGAGGAGGGGGAGGACCTGGTAGAGGTTGAGGGCAAGTTATTTTCTGTAATTGCGGAGTGCCAGGACACTATGCATGGGAATGTATGAGCCATACACGCCCGTCATGCTGGTACTTTACTTAGTTTGACCACGCGATAAAAGAATACCCTATATTGATAGCTAAGATTTAGGAGAAGAAGGTGCAGCCTCAAAAACCTACCCAGAATCTACAGATGATGAGGGCTGAGCCCCGCGAAGAAGATACCAATGTGAATATTGTGTTGTGAACTGGGATGATGACCAGTGATGATAAAGGGAAACAACCTGAAGAAAGTGAGTGGGTACGCAAGGCTCTAGAAGAGGAAGTTGGGTTTGATTTGGAGCATGCAAAGGAAATGTTCATGGAAGCAAAAAAAGCTTCGTTGAAGCCTATATCTTAGGAAGCCAAGATAATTTATTTGAAGAAGTTGACCCCTCTATGCTTACCACCTTTTTGGAGACTTGTATGAAGCTGCTGTGCGACAGAAAGGCTGTGAAAGGGTTACAAGAACTGATAAACAAGTGTGTTGGTAAGGAAACTCCTCCTGAAGGGCACCACATAGTCAGAAAGATAGGAAAACACAAGACGATAACAAGGCGCAAGATGAGGCTCACTGCACAAATAAGAGAGTATGAAATGGATCAGGTTATTCTAGCTCTGGGCTTAGATGGGAATGTTTTACCTAAATAGACATGAGAAAGAATGAGGAGACCTATGCTATAGTGTTCTCCAATTCAGCTAAAAATTTCAAATCAAGAGAAGATTATCCCTATGGGGAGATTGCATGGAGTAACTGTAGATATAGAAGGTGCGAGCGCGTCAGCTGACTTTGAAGTAATAGAGATTTTTGATGACAACAATCCATATCCCATGCTCCTTGGAATTGATTGGGCTATCAACATGAATTGGGTCATCAATTTGAAGAAGAAGACTATGTCGTTTGAAAGGAAAACACTCTGCGTGGTAGTACCATTGGACCCCGCTATACTGAACTAGTTAGTGATTATGAGGAAAGCGACGATGATTTGGATGAGATCTATAAGAAAATAGGGCAAGACCAAGATTGGGTTAATATGACAGCCGATGGATGAATTGGATGGGACTGCGAAATCTCCTGTACATTAGTTTAGAATGAAGAATTGGAGCACTGACAGAATAGGTTACACGAAGTATATATGCTGCGATGTAATATGATTACTAAATCGCTATGTTATGTATCATCTGAGGTAAGAATTTTTTCTTATTATGATGGTCTAACTGATGTGGATAAATTTCTGGATGCATTTGAAAGGGAAGTGCCTGAGAAGCATCGCTTCCAAGCGTTGGATTTAGCATTACGTGCTATGCTTGCACGGTGGTGGGGTATGCATAAAGATAGTTTTGAAGAATGGCACGACTATAGGAAGATGGTGAGGATGTAATTTGGTCACCCAAAGGTATGGTTGACTGAGAAGTATGATGGGAGAAATGATCTACGTGATCATTTAGCAAAGTGGACTAAGGTTTATGGAACAGAGCCGTAGGCAGAGTGGTTGCATATTTTCTGTTACACTTTGGACATCATCGCTATGAACTAGTATTTGGAAACAGAGCTCTTCCATGGTACTGTGGAATGGGATATCTTAAGAGAGGGGTTCATGAGGACGTTTAGCTTTGAAGAAGGATTCGAAAATTGATGAAGCATTGTAGGAGGTTAAGGCAACAATGTTCATAATTCCGCAGGATCCCTTGGAATTGATTCAACTGGATTGGAGCGCCCAGCTACACCATGTGCTAGAATGCTATAATATGACTGCTGAAGGAGAGGATGAGGATCTAAGGAATATTAACACCCCCGAAGGAGAAGGCCACCGTGAAGTAGAGGGACCGCAGATAGAGAAACCCAACATCACCACACCACTGAAAGCTAAGTAGGTAAACATTGGTATAGAAGCGGAACCAAAGTTTGTGAAGATAGGGGATTAGTAGGATGATGCTACAATGGAAAAAGTTGTTGAGTTGCTCTGTGAATATCAGGGTTTATTCTCTACCAAATTTTTGGACTTGAAAGGCATCATAGGTGATTTGGGAGTGATGAAAATAACTTTGAAACTGGACATGCAGCTTGTTAAGCAGAGGCCATATTGCCTTAATCCCAAATACAAGGAAAAGGTCCGCTTCAAGTTTGAAGAAATGCTTGCAGCGGGTATTATTGAACCAGTGGAGGAACCTGATTGGGTGAGTCCAATGGTAGTTCAAGAAAAGAAGCAGAAGGATGAAATAAGGATTTGTGTAGATCTCAAGAAGCTCAATGATGCTTGCGTTCATGATCCTTTTCCAATTCCGTTCACAGATGAAGTACTGGATAATGTTCATGGGAAGGAGGCCTACTCATTCACTGATGGGTTCTCTAGATACCATTAGATAAACGTCATGCCAGAAGACAGGAGTAAGGCCACCTTCATGACAGAATGGGGATGTTTCCAGTATACAGTGATGCCTTTCGACTTAAGAATGCACCAACGATCTTCTCGCGCGTGGTCATCACAGTGTTTAAGGAGTTCATTCATAAGTTCTATTTCAATGACTAGATAGTGTTTGGGCTAGTCAAGCACCATGTAGATAGTTTACGCTTGATGTTGGATACATGCCGAAGGTATCAGATCACGCTAAACTGGAAGAAATGCTCATTTTGCGTCCCCTTTGGAATTTTGTTGGGTCATGTGGTGTGCAGGTAGGGATTAATGGTGGACTTTGCTAAAATCACGGTTATAATCAATTTGGAGGTGCCAAGGAGTGTTAAACAGTTACGCGGAAAACTGGTTCATACTGGATACTATCGGAAGTTCGTAAAAAGTTATGCTCAAATTACCACACCTATGGGAAAGATATTGGAAAAGGATGCTACATTCTGTTGGGATGAAGAATATCAGTGGAGTCTAGATTTATTGAAGGAGAAAATGGTCACCACGCCGATCCTAGTCTTCCTGGATTGGAAGAAGGAATTTCATGTGCATGTGGATGCTTCATGTATTGCACTAGGAGCAGTGATGACACAGGCTAGTGAAGGAGAATTGGACCACCCTATAGCATTTGCGAGTAGGAAGTTGTTTAAGGCTGAAAAGAATTACTTGACGACAGAGTGTGAAGGGTTGGCTATGGTTCACGCGCTCCAGAATTTCAGACATTATCTGCTAGGTGGACATTTCAAAATGTACATAGACCACTCTACATTAAAGTACCCGGTCAACAAGCCTGTGTTGGGGAGGAAATTTGAAGATGGTTGCTGTTGTTTCAGGAGTATGATTTCGAGATAATTGTGAAGCCAAGGCGATTGAATGTAGGGCTAGACCATCTATCGCACATTGACACAGGAGAGGTGCCTACCATTTTGGAGGAAGGGCTACCTGACGCGTAGCTCTTCGCACTACATGTAGAAAATAATCACTTTGTGGACATTATCTATTTTCTGACCACAGGGATGGCTTCAGAGGGATACACCAATCAACAAAAGAAAGAATTGGTGGTTCGCGCGATAGACTTTTTTGTACTTGTAGGCCATTTACATAAAATGGGATCAGATGAAACACTTCGATGCTATGTGCCCAAAATTGAAAGAAATAGTATCATTGTTGAAGCTCACGGAGGAGCTGCGAGAAGGCATTATGATGGAAAAGCAACAGCGAAGAATATTTTGCGCGCCGGGTTGTGGTGGTCGATGCTGCATAAGGATTCTAAAGAATATTGTAGGGTATGCGACGCATGTCAGAGAATGGGAAAGCCATCATGGAGGGATGATCTACCTTTGAATTCGCAGGTAAAATTGCACCCATTTGAGAAGTGGGCAATTGATTTTGTAAGATCGATTCAGCTTCTAGGCAAGAAGACGGGTGCACGACATATCATCACCGCGACTGAATATTTGACCAGGTGGGCGGAGGCATAGCCTGTGAAGGACGTCACAAGGGAAACAACAACGAAATTCTTGTTTGAATATGTATTGACCAGGTTTGGTTCTCTCGAAGGTATTGATGAGTGATCGCGGTATGAATTTCCTCAATTAAATTATCAGCGCGCTGATAGAAGAGTTCTAGGTTTATCATCAGAAGGGTACGCCATATCATCCTCAAGCGAATGGAATGGTTGAAACTTTTAATAAGATATTAAAGAATGTGTTGACAAAGGTTTGCAACGCATAGCGTAATGATTGGGACGTGCGCGTACTAGCATTGTTATGGGGTTACAAGACTACTTGTAAAAAGCTTACTGGTCAGATCCCTTTTAGGTCGGCCTATTGCATAGAAGCTGTGATGCCTATCGAGTACATTGTGCCTAGTTTACACATAGCAACCTTCACAGGAATGGCAGACCACTATGCCTTATAAGAAAGGCTTGCGCAACTAACAGAGCTCAAGGTAGATATATTTTTGGCTGGATTCCATCAGTAGGTTTAGAAGGAACGCAAAAAATCTTGGCACGATCGGCACATCAAACTATGCATGAAAATTTCAGATGCATTAGCTGGGACCATATGTTATCAAAGATATTACAGATGGTGGAGTAGTTCAACTCTTGAAGTTGAATGGAGATCCATTTTCGGGACTGGTAAATGGAAGTCCATTGAAGCCATATTGGTCAACTCTAGTATTGCAGCAATAATGCTGCAACTCCTGGGGCTCCCTAATTTACTTTTATCAACCTGATAGTTCGTAACAAACTTGGAAGCGACAATGCTATATGCACAACTACTAGCTCTTACTGCAGGTTGTCACTTGATCAGTCGGCACAATTTCGCTAGGAGCTTAAGCCAACTTCTATGAGTTCTCAGAAGAAGCTTTTAACTGTGATGGAAGGAAGCTAACTCGAAAGAAGCTATTCTACTTGCAGAAAGAGAATGAAAACTAAAATGAAACACAAACCCTAGCGAACCCTAGTTTACCCACTAACCCTACTTTTGCAAGAACAGAGATGGAAACTACTAAAATGGGTACCATTGACTATAGGAAAGGTAAAATGCATGTATTCAAGCTACTTTGGAAGAGAAATGAGAAGAAATCATGTTTTTGTACTTTTGAGCAATTTTATGTGGAATTATTATGCTTGTGTTTTAACTAGTTGTGACTATGCAAAGGTTTGGTCGCGAAGGGAGATGGAGTTGGCTTTTGCAGGAGGTGAGGAATGTGTGGAGAGGTCCTAAAAAGTCCCTAGTATCCTTCTGGAGACTTCCATTGCGATCAGACTTCGAAAAATTACTCGCATGAACTTCTACAGGAGGCTGTAGGGGATCTACAGGAGGTTCTACAAGAGGATCTACAGGAGGAGGCCGAAAGTGGTTTTTGGAGGTTTGAAGGTGGAAAAATGATGGGAAGTGGGAATGAAGGCTGGATGAAGGTGTTGAAGGGTCTAGGACTCTATTAATGAAGATTAGGAATGAAGGAGATGGTTGGATTTGTTCAAAGGTCAAGAGAGAAACTTTATGGAAAAATGCAGGAATTAGGGCAGACTGGCAAAATATGTCGAAAGAGTGAGGAAATATTTGAAAGATGGAATGGTACAGGCTGTGCTATGGAGGAAGGATAAGCTAGAGTGTTCTACAAGTGAGCTGCACACTTACTTCTCAAAACTGACCCAAGCAAAAACCAAAAAAATAGAGTTTGTTTATTTTGACCTAAAATCTGACCTAAAAACAGAGAACTGTTGAACAGAACTTTATGAACAGAAATTTATGCAAGAAATCCATGGTAAATGAACAAGAAAGGATCTAAGCATGTGAATCCAACTAATATCAGCTTCTCCAACTTGAAATATCACACTAGCAATTGCTTTGGAAGAGCAAAGATTGTGTTTTTGGTGGCAGCAGCAGTGCCTTGACCTCAAATCATGGTCCCAAGGAGGGAGAAAGGAGATCAAAGCCTACTGGTAGCCTTTTTGGATCTTTCTCTATTACTACAGCAAACTACTTAAGCAACTTGAAGCAAGAACAACTATTCTAACCATCAAAAGAAACCTAATTCACCAAAGCAAGATTTAACCTAAACAACAAAAATGATCTTATGAATGCAAGCAAAAAGCATATAAATACACAAAGGAGGTGCTAGGAACTTGGGTTGGGCCCTAACCAAAGAGCTTCATCCCTCTAGAAAAGATCAGTGCTAATTGAAAACTAGATTCATCTTCATTGATCAACAAAAAGTAGTTACATCAAAAAATTGTCTTCAAAAAGAGCTCAAAAATGAGCTGAGTACAAGGCTACACAAAAGTGTGAAAATATACTATGAAATGGCTAACCTATTGAGGCTTGAAGCCTTCTTATTTATACAAGTGGGGACTCCCAATAGTCCTCCTAAACTTAAGGAACTCGGCTGCCTAAAACTAAAGATAACAACAACTTTACTAGACTTGCTCGACTGCCCCTTGGAATCATCAATGTGGACCTTTGTACTCTGAGTTGCTGATGGAGAACTCAAGGAAGGGGTCATTAATGAAGGGGAAACCCCTCCTATAAGTCCTCAGCCCTATTTTCTTGAGTTTGGCTGCCAATCTGCTCATAAATGCCTGGTCTTTGTCCAAAAATGTCCAAAAATCTGCAATAAACACTCATTAGACTATGTGGCAAAGTGACTATCCCCATTCACTCTATTGACATAAATATATTCAAAAACATGCACAAAACTATGGAGAATGGTGGATTAAATGAAAATAATAGGTAGAATGAGCCCATATAGTTACCCATTTCTGGGGCTCATCATCACCCCCTTGTTGAATGGGTTGCTCATCCTCTGAGAAACTAACCTAGTTCTTCTCTAGACATATTCCTGAAAATTTCCCATGCTATGGGGATGGTGTATGTTTGTAGGGCATCTTCTACCAACAGTTTGATGAGCCCATGGTGGGCCAGCTAGTCTGGAACCCCTGCATTTAACTTGGTGTGACATTCTATCAAAGATTGGAGGAGGAAATAAGGGAGACTGAGTTTTCTAGCTGCAGGTAGGTCCATCCCATATCTCAACTCATGCAATAATATGAAGTGATAAGCATAAACTATACTGAATCTGCCTTCACAAGTGATGTATTTCATGATCTGGTAGCTGACTTCACTCCATGGAGGAAGTAAGCTTGTGCTTTTGACCCCATTTTTATCCTCTACAGGATGTTCATCAGGCTGAAAAAATGTCTTTTTAGCAACCTGTCCCAATGGTTTTTCCTCTTTGCTCCAAGGGAGCCCAAGTGGAAGACCTGTGATTCTGCTAATAAAATCAGTTGTAAGCTATAGGGTTAGACCCCTGAAATTGACTGTAGTATGTGTTTTCAAATGGGGCCTTAAAGACATAAAAAATTCTTCAGTCACCTACTCATCATGTCCATGAATTCTCTCAAAGAAAGACATCTAGTTTGCCCTGGTGAAGAGGGCCACCAC
Source organism: Pinus tabuliformis (assembly GCA_031772625.1). Taxonomy (NCBI): domain Eukaryota; kingdom Viridiplantae; phylum Streptophyta; class Pinopsida; order Pinales; family Pinaceae; genus Pinus; species Pinus tabuliformis. The sequence goes on along the minus strand of CM062819.1, from coordinate 1,228,786,300 downwards.
TTTGGGGTGCTCATGCAATTTGTTGGATTTCAAAGGCTCCTTTCTCATAAAACCTCCTAGTATGGTGTTTAGTGGTTTCTGAAAATGCTAGGTGAGGAGGAAGGCAATAACTTCCAAAACCAGAAACAAAGAGATAGCTAAGTTTTGTTTTTTTCTTTTCTTCTGAACTGTAAAAGGAATTCCTTGTGTGCTTCTTCTTCACAACCCCAATTTGAAATTTTCCCTCTTTTTCAAACTATTTTTTAACCTGAATTTGATTCTCGGTTTTTGGAAAAAATCATTTTTTTTAATAGAACAGAGAATAAATAACACAGTGTTTTTTTCTTCAAAGAGTAGACAGGCTTGCAAATTTGGTTTTTTCACAGGTTGGTTTCCATGGTTGCATCCTTTTTTCTTTACAAAAGAATGTGAGGAAGAAAGAAAAGACAGTCTTTGAATGTAGAGAAGAAAACGGGGAGACTGTGTAGAACTCAGAAAGAATACAGGCAGACTTTTAAGCTTCACTTTCTTTTTTCTTTCACTCAATACTATGTTTTTAATCCACCATCTTATATAAATATATCATATGTAGAGCGGTTTCCTGAGCCTACCTCTTTTCAAGCTAAAAAATCTTGGATTTTCCTTCTGCAAAGCTGTTCTTTGCCCTTCCTGTAGAAAGCCTCCTATAGATGGTGTTCCGGCTCCTATAGAATGCAGTAGTGCTCCTGTAGAGCCCGATAGGCAGGAGGGTTTTGCAAGACTAGAAAAAACTGGTAGAAAATGACTAGTTCGCTATTCTGGAGGTGGTAGGTGAGTACTGCAGTCAAGAAATTCATAAATTTAAATGAAACAAAGGGTGGTGGAGGCTTAGACCGAACTATACTTAACTATTGGCATAATCCGCGGTGAGGAGGTGAGGTGGCTGGATGGGTACGTTATCCCCATCCGGACCGTTGATCCCACGCCAGTGTCATTATGGTTCTTCGTGTTGCTTGATCACCATCACCTCCCTCAGTCCCGTTATATTCCACCACCACTATTGGTTATGAACTCTTTCTTCCCGAGTTGACGGGCCACACATGCTAACTGCATATCTGATCTCTGGTTTGAATTTGGATGAGGCTCATTTGAACTCCATGAGGGTGTATGAACTGAACTAGGGTGGCCAGTTAGCTGGCCATCGATTCCATTTAATCGTGACCATTCCCATAGTTCATGCAGTTTGTAAATAATATTCATGCAATCGAGGAATAGGTTTAGCCACTTACCTACTAATCACTACTGTGTTCTGCGTGCTTCAGACTTTGGCACTTTTATTTCCTCATTGCTGTTGTTGCTGGTGCTCTACATGCTTGGCTTTTGGCTTATGCTGGTGATTTCTCGATTAAGCTTTGCTCCTTGTGTGCTTCATACATCCTGGCTACGCCGACCCTATCTCTAGAGTTTGCTTTTCAAAGGGATCAGCTGCTACAAGAATCCTGCAGGATTTCCTGTAGCTGCTTCTCCTTCTGAAATTTCAGGATGATGTTTGAGCAGGGGCTAGAAAGACTGTTGAAGAAGGTCTTGAATGAAAAGAAATAGCAGTTGGAGGGTATCAGGTAAGTAAAGAATGCTGTTTCTTTATTGAGCATCATTTTTTCTTGCGTTTACAGAATGAAAGAAACATAATCTCTTTATTTGTCTATGCAGGGAAAGGAAAAAAACGAGTTGAAATATGGGTGTGCAAGGATGGAATGGAGAGTTAGGTGGATGGATGGTGGAAAGGAGGCTCACAGGCCTTCTAGACAAATTTTCAGCCCTTGGGTTCTTCTCTGAACTAGATTTTGGCCTTTCTGTAGTTTCTACAGGAACCTCCTGTAGAATACACAAGTTTCTTGTAGGATGCGAAATTTTCAGAACAAATGAAACCAAAGCTTAGGAAAGGACAACGACAATGGAGGGATGGACTATGAAGGGTGTATCCAGCCTAGCCATGTATTTTCTCTTGTGTGACCCTCCTGCAACTTACAATTCATTCAAAAGAAGTTAGGTTCTTTTTTGTTTTTTTTGTTTTCTCTTTTTTTTTTTCTCTATTTTTTTTTTTGAGACAGCTGGGGCACCTCTAGGGGGTTTTCACCTTCACTACCTACCTTGGGTGCCTCCAAGAGATTTTCACCCAGGGATATTTTATTTCATTTCCTGTTTTTGTTTTGTTTTTGTTGTTTTTTTTTATTTATTTTTTTTGCTCAGGGTGTGGGTGGAGTGGAGACAAGGACCTGCTCCACTACCAACACTGATTTACCTAGATTCTCAATGAAATCCTTCTTGGAAAGGGGCTTCCTGTAGATCTTCAACCTATGCCCATTGACAACCATGGGGATGGATTCTTCATCAATGTTCTAGATAAGGACTAAACCATTGTCATTGCATTTTTATACTGTGTATGGTCCCAGCCATCTTTTCTTCGGTTTGCCCTTGAAATATTTATATCTCGAATCATACAACAGCACCCAATCTCCTTGTTGGAACTATTTTTCTTTGAGGTGTCTGTCATGCCATATTTTCCATTGAAGTTGGACTACCTCTAAGTGGAGGAGGGCCTGCAATCTCTGTTCATCCAATCCATTTAGCTGAAGCAATCTTTCCTTTTGTGCATGGCTGAGATCTAGGTATAGCTGAGCTGCCACCCTTAATGTGTTATATTCAAATTCTATTGACAGCAGAGCCTTCTTCTTGTAGACCAGCTCATAAGGTGTCAAACTTGTGGTGGTTTTCCAAGTAGTGTTATAGGCCCAGGTGGCCTCAACCAATCGATCTACCTAATCTTTTCTATTGTTGCTGACTACCTTAGTCAAAATCCCTTCCAAAGCTCTGTTAGTGACTTCCACCTGTCCATTTGCTTGCAGATGATAAGGGGTGGAAGTTCTATGCTTAATCTTGTGATGTGTGAGCAGGTATTCAATTAGATTGGAGGTAAACTGACTTCCTTGATTTGTGACTAATTCTCTTGGATAGCCGAACTTGTAGAAGATATTTTACCTCAAAAACTCAGCTACTTTTTCTTCTGTTGCTGCCTTGATTGCCTTTGTTTCTACCCATTTTGTTAGATAATCAGTGCACACAATGATGTAAGATTTATGTTTTGAAGGAGGGTTGATAGGACCCACAAAGTCCATGCCCCACTTCTTAAATGGCTCGAAAGTCACTTGAGGTTGCAGGGACATCTCATCCCTTGGAGTAGGTTTCCGCATCCTTTCGCATTGATCACATTGGCTGATGTATCTCGTGACATCTTGATGAAGAGTGGGCCAATAGTAACCCGCCTGCAGAATTTTGAAGGCAGTTCTCTTTGCTACAAAGTGGCCCCCACAGGGCCCATCATGACAGGTTAGGAGGATGTCAAAAACTTCCTCCTCCCTAACACATTGCCTTAAAATCTGATCTGGGCCAAGTTTAAAAAGATTGCCCCCAATCCAAGTGAATGGGGCACTTTTCCTCACAATCTTGCTCCTCTTTTGAGGACAGGTGTGGCAGAAACTGTGCTGAAATAGCGAATAGGTGTTCATCTGACATTTGATCATCCACCATTCCTTCTTCACCTGTAGGCAGATCTAGTCTAGATAGAAAATCAGCAACAACATTTTCCTTACTTGCCTTATCAATAATGGTCAAATCAAATTGCTGCAATAAAAGTAACCATCTAATGATACGAGAATTTACATTAGGTTTATTCATCAAATACCTAATTGCAGCATGATCAGTGTGTACAAATGTTTGATAGCCAGTGATGTAGTGTCTGAACTTGTTTAGGGAGTGGACTACAGCTAGGAGCTCTTTTTCGATTACAGTGTAGTTTAATTATTCCTTGGACAGGTTTTTACTAACAAAATATATGGCATATGACAGCTTCTCCTCAACTTGTCCTAAGGCTGCTCCTATAGCTTTGTTTAAGGCATCTGTGTGAATGTGGATAGGTAGGGCCTAGTTTGGACCTCTCAAGATTGGGGCAGTTACCATCTTACCTTTCAAGGCATCCAGAGCCTCTTGACAGTTGTCAATCCATATGAACTTAGTATCTTTTCCCAAAATACCAAACAATGGAGAGGCTAGCTTACTAAAATCCTTAATAAATTTTCTATAATACCTTGCTAAGCCTAGAAAACTCCGAACATCTCTTACCTTTTGAAGAGGTGAGACCCTTTAGATGATAGCAATCTTGTTGGGACCCACCTATAATCCCTGTTGAGAAATTGTATGACCTACCACGGTCCCTTCAGTCATCAGGAATTCACATTTTTCAGGACTGAGGGATAGGTTCATTTCAATACAGTTGGCTAAAACTTTCCTCAGGTTAGTCATAGCTTCCTGGAAGTTAGAACCATAAGGGGTAAAGTCATCCCTATATATTTCCACTGAGTTGTGAACCAATTCAGCAAATATGCTCAGTACTACTCTCTGGAAAGTGGATGGAGAATTGCATAACCCAAAGGGAAGGACCCGGTAGGCAAAAGTACCCCAAGGACAAGTGAAAGTGGTCTTATCTTGGTCTTCCGGGCTGATTTGGATCTAGTTGTACCCGCTAAGCCCATCTAGGAAGGAAAAGAACTTCTTTCTTGCCAAGCCATCTAATACTTGATCTATGAAAGACAAAGGGAAATGGTCCTTCTTGGTGGCCTTGTTTAGTTCCCGATAATGTACATAGATTCTCCACTTCTCGTTTTTCTTTGGCACTAACACCAAAGGAGAAACCCATTCACTATTAGAGATGGGGTAGATGAATCCTGCATCCAATAACTTTTGTAGTTCTTCTTTGACAATGTCCTTAAGGGCTGGATTCATCCTCCTTTGAGGCTGACTGACTGGTTTACAATCTTCTTGAATGTAAATGTGATGAGTACAGACTGAAGCGTGGACTCCCTTCATCTCCTTATAGCTCCAAGCAAAAGCATCCAAGTGGTTGTTCAATAAGCTACACAGTTCTTTCTCCTGAGAGGTGGATAGGGATGAGTTGATCTTAAAAGTTCTTTTTGGGCCGAATTCCACATTCTTAACTCAGAGAGAGGTTGGATCAACCACATAGAGATCAACTACAGGATTGGCCTGGGTTTCTTCCACCAACTCTTCCAATGAAAACACACTGGGGGGTGGATTCTGAATCAAGTTTTCAATAAGGTCATCCTCGGTTTGTGGGCACCCCATGGTAGCCTCTACTGTATACAATGGTGCAGAATAGACTTCATCTTCATCTTCCTCTTCCAACCAAAGAGGTAAATCATGTTCTAGCAGAGGTTGTGTAGGAGGATATAGGACTAGCTGCTTGGACATATGCCCATTCTTGATTGTCATGTTCCCAGCTCGACAACTGATGTAAGCATCTAGAATAGCCAACCAAGGTCTTCCCAGGATGAGAGGATACCCAGTGAGCTTTTCCTTTGGTTGGAAAACCAGGAAATCAGCAGGGTACTCTCAAGAATCAATAGAGACCATTACATCTTCCAAAATCCCCTCAGGGGTCACGGTGGAGCGGTCTGCTAACTGCAGTACCATTGAGGTCTTTCTCAGGGAACCCTGAAGGTTGAGTTTGTGCATAGTGTCCCTGGTCATCACATTAATGGTAGCCCCTAGATCAATCAAGGTATGGGGGATTATGGTGACATTGATGTGGACATCGACTACAGGACTCCCAGGGTCTAGATATTTCGGACAGATCACCTGCGCCAACATCAGGTTGGACAGTTGTCCTATGACATTGATAGTTGTGGCATCTCTCTTGCGCCTGCCTGGGTTCCTGAAGCACTTCTCCTTGATCAACTTGTTGTATATTGGCATATCCTTTATGGCTTGGAGAAGCAGTATCTTTACACATAATTGTTTCAATTATCCTGGAAGTTTAGTTTCTTTTGGGATCAGTTGTGTGGTTCCAGTTAGTCTCTCAGGAAAGGGTGGAATGATTTTTGGTTCACTTTCCTGTTTTTCTTCCTCATCCTCCTTAGGAGGAGGTTGGCTATCTAGGAGAACCTTCCCAGATCATAGGTTAATCTCCTGAACCTCCACAGCATAGGTTGGGCATGTTGCTTCTCCAGTATATACCTATTGGGCCTCTCTATTATTGGGATTCGGGTTCGGTTGAGCAGGTATTTGGGGTTGTCTTGGAGGAGCAAGAGGTAATCGTTGTGGTTGAGCAGGTGATGGAGGCAAAAGGGCAGGAGGAGAGTTGTATTGGGGCCTCCACCCAATACAACATGACGTGCATTCCACTGAGGTTGTGGCTGAGCATAAGAGTGAAACGAATGAGCAGCTGGTTGAGTATGATATTGAGATGGATACAACCAAGGAGCGGGTGTGGACCAGGAAGGATGAGTAGGGGGACCCCAAGAAGGCATAGAAGTGGCTTTATTAGGATTGTAATGAGACTGGGATGTCCCTTGCATTCCCTGCTGGTAAGGTGTGGGTCCATGTGGCCTCCTTTGGTTTATGAAATAGAGTGGTTCAGTGGCTCCTTCAGTCCCTTGGTACATAGCTTTAAATCTGGGTAAGGAAGGGCACTGATTTGTAGGATGGTCTTCTTCACAGACAAAACACACTTCTATGGAGTGCAATGGACATTCATTCCTAGGATGCTTTCTAGTGCACCTAGGACAAAAGATGGCCAAAGCCCTCTCGGCTTCCTCTTGCTTCCTTTAGATCCGCAAGGTATCCATTTGCATGGCAAGAGTCTACCTCATCTCGCTTTTGAAATCTTCCATCTGATTCACAAGTTCATTTTTAAGGGATAAACTAGATAAGGGGGTACTGGCTAAAGGTTGACTTCCCCTACCTCTCTTCCTGGCTGCCCTAGAATGGTTTCTAAACAAAGTCTTTATGTCATCATAAGGTAGTTGGTAGATGTCTCCCCCGGCCAACAAGTGGAGGGTATCTAGAAGGTCTTGATAGACTCCTCTGAGCAGAACCAACTTCAGGGATTCAGGGTCAAGTGTGTACCTAGACCTCTTATAACTAAGTTGAAACCTCTCTTCATAGTCTTCTAAAGATTCATCACTTCCCATGGTCATTCGGAAGATTTATTCCTTGGTATCCCTTGACCTATAGTAGTCTCGGTATTTGTTGTTAAAGGCTTGCTGCATATGAGCCCAAGTTGTGATACTGTTTCCAAGTAACCCCATGAACTAGCGTAATGTTGCATCCTTAAGGGTAGAGGGGAAGAGTTTCAACTCCTGCTCATCTTTTGCATAGTCATAGGTTCGACAGAGAACAACAAACTCAAACAAGAAGGTATCAGGGTCTTCGGTAGTCAATCCATGGAAGTGAGGTATGGCTGAGGGACATATGTTTTTCATCTTTATGTCCCCACTGGTCTCTCGGATAGGAAAAGCACCTTCTATTCTTTCCTCATATCCTCTATCATTTCTGTTTTCAGCCATGGTCTCAGGAGGAATGGTTTCTTGCTCTTCTTCTGTTATAGGATCTTCGTATATCTCTGGAGGCTTACCTATAGGTTCTTCTAGATTACCGCCACCAAAGAAGAGAGAAGGGTGACTTAGTGATGTGGTGAGGGTGTTGGGTAGGAATTTTCCTGAATTGTCTTTGTTCCTATGAGGCATGAAAGGAAATCTCTTTTTTTTGGGTGATTTTTTGTGTTTCTTTTTCTGCTTGTACCTGCAAAACTGAAATTGATTGAACAAAAAATTGCAACTAACTAAAATGAACCTTGTTGAAATGAAAATTACAGAATTGAAATGAAAGTGGAAAATGTCTAATTTATGCTTGTTGAAATGAAATTGCAGAATTGAAATGAAAGCAGGAAATGTATAATTTACGCTTGCTGAAATGAAATTGCAGAATTGAAATGAAAGCAGGAAATGTCTAATTTACATTTTTTGAAATGGAAATGGCGGAATTGAAATGAAATAAACTATTTAGCAAAATGTTCTAGTAGAAAATAGAAGAAAAACAGTAATCACAAAATAGTCTGACACTTCCCTGACAACGGCGCCAAAAAATGGTGAACTCCAGTATTACAGCAATAATGCTGCAACCCCTGGGGCTCCCTACTTTGCTTTTATCAACCCGGTAGTTCGTAACAAACTTGGAAGCGACGGTGCTATATGCACAAGTACTAGTTGTTACTGCAGGCTGTCACTTGATCAGTTGGCACAAGTTCACTAGGAGCTTAAGCCAACTTCTATGAGTTCTCAGAAGAAGATTTTAACTGTGATGGAAGGAAGCTAACTCAAAAGAGGCTATTCTACTTGCAGAAAGAGAATGAAAACTGAAATGAAACACAAACCCTAGCAAACCCTAGTTTACCCACTAACCCTACTTTTGCAAGAACAGAGATGGAAACTACTGAAATGGGTACCATTGACTACAGGAAAGGTAAAATGCATGTATTCAAGCTACTTTGGAAGAGAAATGAGAAGAAATGATCTTTTTGTAATTTTGAGCAATTTTATGTGGAATTATTATGCTTGTGTTTTAACTAGTTGTGACTGTGCAGAGGTTTGGTGGCGAAGGGAGATGGAGTTGGCTTTTGCAGGAGGTGAGGAAGGTGTGGAGAGGTCCTAAGAAGTCCCTAGTATCCTTCTGGAGACTTCCATTGCAATCAGACTTCGAAAAATCACTCGCATGAACTTCCATGGGAGGCTGCAGGGGATCTACAGGAGGTTCTACAGGAGGAGGCCGAAAGTGGTTTTTGGAGGTTTGAAGGTGGAAAAATGATGGGAAATGGGAATGAAGGCTGGATGAAGGTGTTGAAGGGTCTATGAATCTGTTAATGAAGATCAGGAATGGAGGAGATGGTTGAATTTCAAAGGTCGAGAGAGAAACTTTATGGAAAAATGCAGGAATTAGGGCAGATTGGTAAAATATGGCGAAAGAGTGAGAAAATCTTTGAAATATGGAATGGTACAAGCTATGTTATGGATGAAGGATAAGCTGGAGTGTTCGACAAGTGAGCTGCACACTTACTTCTCAAAACTGACCCAAGCAAAAACCAAAAAAACAGAGTTTGTTTATTTTGACCTAAAAATAGAGAACTGTTGAATAGAACTTTATGAACAGAAATTTATGTGAGAAAGCCATGGTAAATGAACAAGAGAGGATCTAAGTATGTGAATCCAACTAATATCAACTTCTCCAACTCGAAATATCACAATAGCAATTGCTTTGGAAGCGCAAAGACTGTGTTTTTGGTGGCAGCAACAGTGCCTTGACCTCAAATCATGGTCCCAAGGAGGGAGAAAGGAGATCAAGACCTGCTAGTATCATTTTTGGATCTTTCTCTGTTAGTACAAAAAAATAATTAAGCAAATTGAAGCAAGAACAACTATTCTAACCATCAAAAGCAACCTAATTCACCAAAGCAAGATTTAACCTAAACAATAGAAATGATCTTATGAATGCAAGAAAAAAGCATATAAATACATAAAGGAGGTGTTGGGTACTTGGGTTGAGCCCTAACCCAAGAGCTTCATCCCTCTAGGAAAGATCAGTGCTGGTTTAAAACTGGGTTCATCTTCATTGATCAACAAAAAGTAGTTACATCACAAAACTGTCTTCAAAAAGAGCTCGAAAATGAGTTCAGTACAAGGCTGCACAAAAGTGCAAAAATTTAATATGAAATGGCTAACCTACTGAGGCTTGAAGCCTTCTTATTTATACAAGTGGGGACTCCCAACAGCCCTCCTAGACTTAAGGAACCCAGTTGCCTAAAACTGAAGATAACAACAACTTTAGTAGACTTTCTTGACTGCCCCTTGGAATCATCATTGTGGGCCTTTGTACTCTGAGCTACTGATGGAGAACTCGAGGAAGGGGTCATTAATGAAGGGGACACCCCCCCTATAAGTCCTCAGCCTTGTTTCCTCGAGTTTGGCTTCCAATCTGCTCATAAATGCCTGGTATTTGTCCAAAAATGTCCAAAAATCTGCAATAAACACTCATTAGATTATGTGGCAAAGTGGCTATCCCCATTCACTGTATTGACATAAATATATTCAAAAACATGCTCAAAAATATGGAGAATGGTGGATTAAATGAAAATAATAGGCAGAATGAGCCCATATAGTTACCCATTTCTAGGGCTCATCACATACAATGGGGATTCGACCCAATGACTATGTTATCACTTAAGAAGCAATTTCTAAATTGTTCACATCAGTCTGATTGTAAAGGTTAGGTGTTAGTCTAAGTTCAGTCTTTCCATGTTTAATGTAGTGTCTAAGCCTTAGGAGTCTTGGTGGTATGGTTAAACAAAGGTCAATAATCCATTCTTATTCATCACTGGTCTCATAACTCACATAGTTTCCATGTATCAGCTTTGTTCGAAGGTTCTTATGTGTTACGAAACTGTTTAGGAGTTTTCGTAGCACATAAACTCTGTTTAGGTGTTTTCGTAGCAAAAACCCAAATTTTGCACTGGCTGCGCTACGAAATCGGGGATTCGTGCAGATTCGTACCAAATCTTGCTCAACTATCATATCTATCAAAACCCGTTATGTTTACATCATCATTTTTTAGTTTATACACTTCGCCTATCATGTCCAACCGCTTATCCTCATCATTAGAGTCGTTAGGTACCTTGGTACGCTCAGATTTCAAGTTTCAAGAAGAGCCAAGTATTCACAGTCATGATTTGTGGTTGGATTCATGCGTAAGGAATAAATTTTCAAGTGTTCAATTTGAATTCCTTGAAAATCAGGCGAGCCAGCTTTCAAGCGAGGCAGCGATTGAAAATTGAAACAGTGCCAGTCTTTCAAATTTTCATTCCGTTGGAATCCCATGGAGAGGGCTACAGAAGGAAAGGAGCACAGGTTAGGTAGGTGCTTGAGGAACGAACCTAAAGGTTTAGACATTATCTTAAAGAATAGAGAAGTTGAACGCGCATTCAAGCAGGTTGGCTGTTGGAATTTCTGCGAAAAGCTTCAAGGAGGCCATATGCAAATCACCAAGGAGTTTGCGTTGAATTTCACAGGACTGAATACAAAAGTTGGGATGCTTGAATTGCCAATCACTCCAGAGGTCATATCTACAGTCACTGAGATTCCTAGGGGACAAGAGAAATGGTTTAAAAATTTCAAGTTTGACATGACCCCCTGCAAGGAATTTCTAAAACTGGAGTTTATTGATTCAGATTTAAACAAGTCTGTGCCCAGGCATTTTGTCAAGGACTCATATGCCATTTTACTTACTTGCATAAAGAGGTACTTTACTTGTGAGGGGAGGTATCATAAGGTGTATTCATATCACTTCAAGCTTCTACTGCATTTCACAGGAAATGTATCTCTTGATTTACCTTTCTACTTGTTTCATAGCATAGGCAAAATGTGTGACAAGGTGCAGTTAAAAAGGGAAGCCTGTGAGACCTCATTGTTTCATCATGGCTTAGTTAAATTAATCGTTTTTCATGAGCTCCAGAAAGTAGGTAGGGATTGGCCCACATTCATTTTTATGTCTGGTTTCAAGAACGAGACTGGTCTCAGTCCTCAAGCTGGAAAATATTCTCCAACAGCAACTAGCCAACGTGTAGAAACAAGATCCAGGAGATTTGTAAAATTGAAGGCTAGGAAATATGTAAATGAACCCACCAAACCACTGATAATCCAAGACACACCCCAACAGTCCTAGAAAGAGAACACTCAGATTAGAGAGGGTGTACATGAATCATCTACAGGTGAAGTAGTCCAAAGAAGAATGACAAGGAGCCAGTTAGCTAACGAAAAAGGAAAGCCTGGTTTCAAAGGCAAGTCTTAATGACTTACTGCAAGCTATTGATATTGAAGAATCTCCCTTGGTTCGAGCAGATTTGATAGAATCAGGAGAGGACAAGACCAAAAAGATCAAAGCCTTGAAAAAGCTCAAGTTTGATGATCCGGTTGCTAAATTTGTCTTTAAGCCAAGAAGACCTATGACGAGGCATTCAAGACAGGTACAAGAGACATTGCTAGAAGCAAGTGAAATAGAGGAGATAGCACAGTCTCATGAAGGACTCGTGACTTCATCAAAAATATCATCTCAGCTGCATAAAAAAGATAAAGGTAAGGTAGTTATCCCTCAAGAGGAATATAGTGTTGAAGAGTTAAAAAAGAAGTTGAAATTAGCAAACCTGGAAATTGCTAAACTGAAGAAAGCCTCAAGGAAACATGCAATCAAGGAAGCTCATTTTAACAAAATGGAGGCTCTGTGGGAAGACAAAACAATTCAAATACCCGAGGTGGTCGACTGTCATGCTCAATACTACACCTGGTCAGTTCCCGCAATAAAGGAAGAAAAATTCATCAGAAGAGTTAATACGAAACTGAGAGCTGGGATCAGAGTTATGAAGAGGCAAATTGAGGATTTGAAGATACAGCTAAGCCAGCGGGAAAGATTTCCTTAAGGAAATCACACAGCAAGTAAGGTTATATCCCAAATTTTGATGATTTACCTTGTTGCAGTTTTTCTTGAAGAATGATGCATCTCCATTCAGTTTTGAATAGCTTCAGGGCAGTTGAAAAGGACATTTCAATATAAAGAGGCTCAAGACAGTCAAATTTTGGTATTAAAACTGTGTTTTGTGATTACACAGCAGTTTCGTAGCGCACTACGAAACTGCTGTAGCTGCATAATTAAAATCAGTCGACCAATTTTGAGTAATCAAGGGGAAATTTTTTTGAAAGGGGATTTCAGAAAAGGATCATTTACAATGTGCAAGCAACCAGCAAGGGTAAAACAAGCGGAGGAAAAGATATATGAACTCTAAACTTTTTGTTATACAAATGATCACCACTAGTATTGTCCATGACATTTCAAACAGCTTCGAAGAGGTTTTGTCTTCACACAGGTATATGGGAAAGGTCTATAACACATGAAGAACGTGGAACTCCAATATATTTTTTTTGTAATCAAAGAAGAATAGCATGGATAATTTATTTCGAATATCCTTGAGGAGACCAAAAGCAGAAAAACAAGGGCATTTTCCTACTTTCCAGGAGCAATAAAGAGATGAGACATTAAGAGCCATCAAGGAGTTCTAAACATCCACCAAATCTAAACCGAAGGAGACCACTTGTCAGAGAATGAGTTTTGATTGCAATAAATACTATTACCAACATGATGTGGAGTTAGATTCCTAATTGTCTTAGGTCTCTAAAAACTTCCAGTTAGTAGTATGTTGCATTTAATAGTTAGTTAAAGTTTGAGTAGGTGTCATAGCAAGCAGAATTCGAGTTCCCCTCATGCTGGAGGAGGAATCTCAAGAATTCTATATATAGCAAAGAGAGCAATGTACCAGGGGTTGGAAAATTATTGAGAAAAGCTCTCATATTGTGCTTTGTGTAAAGACTCTGTTTTCTAGTAATACAGTATTGGCCTTGCTTCTCAGGAATCAAAAGGAATTCGATGTTCTGAATGTCTTGTGTTGTCTTTTTCCTATTATCTAAAATGTTATGAATGTCTGATTACTTAGAAATCACTAACAGTGCTCTAATTTCCTTCATACATTTGTAAACTGTGTTGGTCCTCTATGTGTTTGGTGTGTTTACATATGTTGGATTCTGAATGCCCTGACTTCTATGCAAAGCTAACCTTACTGTCAATACTAAAGCATATCTGACTCCATAAGCCCAATGGATACTTTTTAATTGTGTTTCAACCTCTTATACTTGTTCATTTTGTTTCATAGAGTTAGCCATCTTATTCATTATCCAAAACTTTAATCTTGTGAGAGAGCCCTCTCAAGTTGGGGAGGCTAAGCCTCAGCCTAAAGTAGGTTTGAAATAGTTACTTACAGTCTACCTGATCACAGCAGCCTATCAGGGTCTGATTTTCAGATAATAGACTATAGGACAATAGCACAGTCCTAGCACTCCAAGCAGCTGCAAGGAGGCGTGGGACTATAAAATACACTACCTAGTTTGTAGAGCTGCGCGATAGGGGGTCTGCGCGAAACAAGATGGTGTCATAGTACCAGAAGAAGCGCTAAGGGAGCTGCGCTATAGGGTGAGAGACCATGCAGCGAAACCATAAATTAACCATTACAGTCACTGTTCATGATTTGACTAGAAAAAGACGGTTAAGAGGAGCGGGGGGGCGACATTTAAGGGATTTAAGGTTGTATTTAAGAGTGAAATTTTTGGAAATCTACCGCTAATTCAGAATTTATGGATGATTTTTGGGGGGAAGGGTTAAATTTGAAATCGAATTCGCCTATAAATTACATGTGGCTGTCCGACGGAAAACACACTACATCCTTAGAATTTTTGTGTTGTGTTGTCTGGTGAGCATGAATTAAGAGTATTTCATAGCTTTGATCGCAAGCCCCATGTTCGACAAGTTGCTTGAGTTAGATCAAAAACTCATTACTGGCATCATGTTAGGACTAGGTCCTGCAAAAACTGCTAGGACTGGAGGAACTATCATCTCTGAGGGAGCTGCCCCGGAGGTGATGAGCATGGAGGTTCCAATTGTAGTGCCTACGGCGCCGAGGTCACCTAGGCCGAAGCCTACACCAGTGAGGGAAGTCCCAAAACCCAACAAGGACAAACAGAAGAAGTCCATACCGGTGCATGAATCACCGAGGAAGCATGCAGCTACTTAGGCCCAGAGGAAGGAAAAACCAAGCGGAAAAGAGAAGGGGAAAGTGGTGGATTTGGAGGTCGAAGAGGGCACGGAGGATATAGACAATGAGGGTGTAGATCCTATATCCAAGTTGTCGGAGTACATCCCTTCATGCAAAGGAAAAGTGAAGGTCCCTGAGGACCCAGATGCAGGACAATTCCTCCTCAATACACCCCTATTACCAAAGAACCTCACTTTTGAGGGTCCACACTTGGTGCAAATCCAAAATTTGAAGCTGGAGGACTGGGATTTGGTGGACCATGAGTTGTTCCCCCACCTTGCTATAGAAACCTATATGAAGAGGGTCTTTTACAAAGAATTTAGTGTCACAACGTTGGAGCCTGTGGAGTGGATTCGCGGAGTGAACCAGTCGGGGTTACTGAAATTGTTGTGAATGCCCCACTACCATCGCTCCAATATCAATTTGATTGTCATTAAGCAGTTTCTGTGCCTGGTGGATGATGGATGCTTATGGCTTAGCGCGCTGATCCCTATCACTGATATGTTGATCCATCAGATCATGTTGTTACCACACTCAGGATTGAATCTGGCCAAGTAGTTTGGCAGAAAGAGGAGCGAGCGTGACCTAGTTGAGAAGATGAAGGACAAGTTCAAGCTTGTGAAGAAGCCACGTGGGTACTCTATTATGTCGATCCCTGAACCCGTGGTAAAGGTTCCCACATAGATGCTTGCTAGCAAGGTTATGAGAAAATGCTGCATGGACAAGGTTCTGGTGCTAGTAATCCCTTAGCTGCACAGTGCGCAGAGGGCATGCAGTTCAACTGGGTGCGCTACCTTTGTAGTGTGTTCCTCATGAGCTTCCGAGAGGTACAGGATGAGAGTAAAACATTCCACTATTCATGGTTGTTGCTCTCAATTTTCCTCGTCACTTGGGATCTAGCATAGGACAACTAGTTTCCTCTCGTGGAGAAAGATTTGTCGGAGGCCGCAAAGTTTGCATCTCTCTGGGCCACAAAAGATGTTGCATGGGGCACAGAGACCAAAGTATTTTGGGTGCTAATGGAGGTAAGCATTCGCATGGTCATCAACCAGAAGCCGTGGTTGTCACCAACCGTGTTTGAATAACTCTTAGGGTACGTGGAGTTCAAAGATGACTTCTACCATGTATACATCCAGGTGCAGAAGGATATGCAACAAAAATGGTTCGACGTAACCTACCTCGCTACAGATGATGTTATTGAGGAGGTCATCAAGTGTTGTCCGACATAATGGCACTCTCCATATGATATGACCACAGGGACTAGCAAGTTTGCGGAGAAGAAGAAGAGGGAAGCACCCAAGCAAAAGGTTCGACAGTTGGCTGAGAAGCAGAAAAAAAAGGTCGAGGAGAAGGCCCAGGTGGAAGTGGAGTGCACCACGAAGAAACAGGCTGAACAGGAAGAGCACGGCTCCGAGTGCAGTAAAAAGTCTCCTTCACCCCAAACAGAGGAGGAAGAGCAGTGAGAGTAGGGTGGCGATGGTCAGGAGGAGCATAGCACTCCCTTTCGGGTGAAGCAATATAGGGAACAGGAAAAGGAAGGGCCATAGAAGAAATCAAAACACACCAAACTGTCGCTAGATCCAATTACTCTAAGAGATTGAAACCTGGACGAAATAGGTGATAAGGTGTGGGATACCACCGTAGAACTGCTATATAATTTCGAGAAACAACAATAGCAAGCCCTGAGTACTATTCAGAAGGATCTAGGCGAGCTGGAGTTCTAGGCAAATAGGATCCAGGTAGGCACAGGTCAGAGCAGTGTTGCATCAACAAGTTTGGCACCAGAGACCACTCAGGCAGTAGAGATGGTTTGGTCACTGGATCTTCGGGAAGTTGCGCTGCCAAATGGAGCCTTGAGTGTGGAGGTAGTCACTGACAAGGCTATTTTCAGTTCTCTGAAAAACATCAATCTGAACCTGGCCGCACTCCCCAATGAGTTTCTTCACACGCTACAAGTAGGTGTGATAGCAGAGTTTAAAGCTCGGGAGCACAATGCACTAAGAATTATAAGTGAATACAGAGTAAAAAATGAATAGATGTTCATTGAGAAGTCAGAGGCACTGGAGGCATAGAAGAAAATTCAGGCGCAGAACAGCCAGCTTGCAGCCGCGGTAGCAGAAGCTTGCAGAACAATACCTAAACTACATATACTAGAGGAAGCACCATTGGAGGCGAAGATCAAAAAGCTCATTGCAGGTGTGCACGATGCCAATATGGAAGTGGCCCAAGTTCAATTCAAGATGAACTTAAAGATAATATAGTTGGAGTTGAAGTCACAGCCCTAAACTCTGCTAGAGGTAAGGGAATAGCGCAAAGCCACTATGAACGATGGAGTCACAACGGTGGATGCCACGGTGGTAGATTGCACCGTGCTTTTTGTGTAGGAAATGGAGGTAGTCATGTCTCTATAGGAAGATCCCACCTTGTAGGCCTTGAATATAAAAGCTTACGAACTCTAGCAACAGTATGATGAGGTAAGGGCAACAACGCACACCATTGCTACAACACAACGACTTGCCAAGCTGTAGGAGGCGAAGCACTACTTACACAGGTGGAAGCAGCGAAGAATAAAGAGGTAGTCCTCAAGGCCAGATTGGGGCATTGTTTGGATGATGCCCACATCGTCTCTACCAACATTCAGGAGAAATTGGCAAATTTATAGAGTATGCAGCAGAAAATCAAGGAGGACAATGTAGGACCGACAACAAAGAAGCTGGTGGAGCAGATCACGCAGGCAGCCACGTAGAGAATGGCTGAGGTAGTAGTGGCACAAGTGGAGCTAGAGGATCTTCCCAGTAAGATCTTTGTGTCAGTTGAGTGACTCGAGGGTGAGTCATGATCTTTGTGTTGGGGGGATGTTGTGATGGGGTCCCTTAGGGTCAATTTTGGGGCAAAAGCCCAAGTTTTGTTGTATAAAGATGTAAAGTCTCTGGAAGTTGTGGTCGCAGAGTGCGTAGATAATTAAAGAGTCACAAATGGTTTTACCCTTCTTTTATGTAAGTTGAGTTAGTTTTTGAAGATCTACCCATGGTCCGTGGACCATGGGATTATATAAATAGGTATGTCTTAGGACATCTAGGGGAAGGTAATGAAGTTCAGTCTATGGGAGAAGTCTAAAGAGTTAGTGGAGAAGAGTAGGAACAAAGGCTCTATAGCTGAGTGTGCAGAGGCCTAGAGTAGAGTTCGCAGCTGAGTGTGCGGACCCCTGCAACTGATTGCTCAAAGAAGTCTTGAGTCTGTAATAAGAACTGAGTATTAATAAAGAAGATTGTTGGAAAAATACTTGTGTTTATCTCTTTACTTCTGTTTATATGAATGTACCTTATGTTATAATGGGTTTATGAAATAATGATGTATTGATGCACGAATTTACATGACTTATACTCTTATATGAACACAATTATTGTTAACTATTTACGCAAAGATTATCTTGTTGTATGTTGAAGTTATCAAACATTAAGTTGATCTGAGTAATTACTGGGTTACAAGTAATATTTGATGCACACAAGTAGTGGATTTGTTGATTCAAGGTCCGCGAAAGACAGTCGTAGACCTTCGTGGAGGTCTAGGGGCTGATTAAAGAAGTTTATTGATAAGCCTTAAAGACTTATCGATCTGTGTGAAGGTAGATTTAGAGCATAAAACGATATTACACTGTTCTCTAGGTGCAAAAACTTGGTTCCAACATCCCCCTATACTACCTCGAGTGAGACTTTCGTCTGCACTCCATGGATTGATGCCAAAAGGGCTAGTAGTGTAGGGATTTGTTTGGCACAACTAACTCTGAACCTGGGTCAGGACCCACTAAGCCAACAACAGTGAAAAAAGTTCTGATGTAGGCAACTGACTATTTTTATGAACCATACAAACAAATGTCCCTCAAGCAAGGTACGAAGGATAATAAATTATCACCCAAGTACTATGGTCCTTACAAGGTGTTGCAAAATATTGGTGATGAGCCTCAGTATTGCAACAATAATGCTACAACTCCCAAGGCTACCAACTTTTATTATCAACCTGTGGTTCGTACAAACTTAAGAGGTATCAACACTATATGTGCAACATACAATGTGTCCTTATTTCACTATCATTATGTAATGGAGTGAATTTAATGAATTGAAATCCTATACTAATTTCATAAATGGAAATGTTACATTGAAAATAAATTAATCCTAGGCAAAAACAACAATTTGTAATTGAAAACCCAAGAGCATGAATTCAAATAAATAGGCCTAATCTACTTTTTCAAAGGGCATGTCCTAATTGGTGTTTTATTCTTCCTAAATCATGGATTTAGAGTCTAGGAGTCATTATTCAACCCTAAGAGACAAAAAACAAGTTTTTGGAGCAAATTTGGTCAAGTTTACATGTGATAGAGGAGTGCTACACGAAGTTACAATGTTTACTACATGAACTTATAGGTTTGCTACTTGATGATATAATTCACTATATGACCAAGTAAATCAAATCGAAATTGGGGGGGGGGGGGGGGGGGATTTTTTTTTATTGAATAGGATGTATTAGGTCTCCATTCCAAGTGGAATCACTCAGAAATACCCCTGTTAACATGTGTTAAAAAATAGTAGAAAATTACTAGTCTAAAATCTAGAAATTCGAGAACTAGTGAGCTAGTTAACCTATCAAATGACTAACCTAATCAAGTGAAAATGCAATGGGGTAAATTTTTTTATTAACTTGAATGTTTTTATGATATAATTCAAGTGGAATAAACTCAAATGAATCTCATTAGCATGTTCTAAAAAATAGCAGAAAATTACTACTATTTGCTACAAGGGACTTCCAGAATATTTTAGATTTGTGAATAAGAAAACTAATCCAAGTAGATCAATGATTACTATGACCTTTCAAATATGTTCCAAGGATGAAATCATGCTTGTGATCCTGCAAAATAACTCACTTCAACCATTTAACCCAATCCTACAACAAGAAATCATCAATACTAAATGCAGAAATAAGAAAAACAAGAACAAGAGATGCATGTGAATAAGAAGTGAAAAGAAGAAAAGTAAATTATACAAAATGGCTTTGATGCTCCTGGGATGGCCAAGCCCAAGGAAACTCAAAGTCCTATGATGGAGACCAATCTCTGAAAGCTAAAATTGGTACCAATTTTCACTATTTGAATCAATCTAATTACATCCATGCTAGAAATGAAAGTGGAGCTACAAAAATACAAGTTTTATAAAAAAGAAGACAAATAAAAAGCAACCCCTAGAGGGAAATTCGAATTGGTAATTATAAAAAATGAAGATCCGGTTCCCAACATTAGGAATCTGCATTAAATGAAAAGGAATACATTCCTAGATTTTCTCAATCATTGGAGCTCCAGAATTTGTGCAATAATTTCATAATATCTTGTTGATTTATTATCCAATATTGATCCTCATGTAGTAGGGAGAAAGTCCCTAAATTATCACCTCCTCCAAATCCTCATAATTTACCCAATATTCTCACAATATTATATAAAAACGAATAATATTAGGCACAAATATGCAATTATCTCTAAACCTTCCTAATGAACATATTAAAGCTAAAAGACACTATTAAGTGTAGAAGGAGAGGTTTAATATAGCCTTCATGTGCCTAAGAAAGGTTACATGGGCCTCAATTTGTGTCTGATTTAGAGGCCGATCAGTTGGTACTATGAAATACAAAGTGGAGTTGCCTGCATCTTCTTGAGTACAACTAGTTTCCATGTTTCATGCCTAAAGAAGGTTATCTGTGACAGGCTCCTAGTTCAAATAGTATTTCCAGAACTTGATGAAAAAGGAAAGATAATAATGGAGCCTAAAGCATTCATGGAATCAAGAACCCAACAACTACAGAACTTATCAATTCCAGAGTATCTTGTTAAGTGGAAGAACTTACCTGTTGAAGGTTCAACATGGGAGGATGAGAATTTTATACAGAAGAATCCAGAACTACTCAAGCATTGAGGACAACACTTTTTTTAAGGAAAGGGTCATGTTAGGTCCCTATAATACTAGTGTAGTAGTGTATCCACCTTATTGTTATTGTTTCCCTATAGAAGCCCACTATTATTATTATTGTGCCCTTACATTATTATTTTTATGTAGGCTTTGATTATATTGTGACCCCATAGACTCCTATATATACCAAAGAGGTATTATCATTTGTATTATCAAGGAATTATTCATTTATGTGATGTAAAGGAGGTTTCCCCATTGAAGAGGTTAATTTTAAAGTCGTTGATCTATATTTTCTTTTAAATAGAGGAGGAATGACTTGTTATATAGTTTTATGAACCCAACGTTTCAGACTACCAAGTGAGTCCATCATCAGGGGATGCGTCAGTAGATATTCTAAAGATATTAATGATGTATCCATGAGCTATATTTTAGGGTATATATATAGGTTATGAAAGAACTAATATAAGAAATTAGGTCGGCCATTATCCAATTAGTTTGTTAATGTTCAGATTTTTATTTTTATTTATTTTTTATTTTTTATTAATTAATTTGTTTAATTAATTAATTAATTTGATTATTTAATTAATTTGTTTGATTAATTAATTAAGTTGTTTAATTAATTAATTAATTTGTTTAATTAAATTAATTAATAGTTTAATTAATTAATTAATTGCTTAATTAATTAATTAATTTGTTTAATTAATTAATTAATTTGTTTAATTAATTACTTTGTTTAATTAATACCCTATCTAAAATCCCGATTGAAATTAACACTGGTTTATTATAATTTTAAAAGTGTATGCATGTAATTAAAAACCACCATTAAAAAGAGCTCAATTTAATAGACATATGAAACTTGAAAGGAGAATTGCATTAAAATAAACAAATGACAAGATAGAAAACCACCAACACATTGATAACAAAGTTCGGCTATCTTCAAGCCTACGTCTCTAGGTCCAGTCTTAAGTGGGGAGGCCTCTTTATTAAAATGATAAATTGCTTGTACATCAAAATATAAGCTCCAACACATTAAAATAATGACACTAGTATGTTTAAAAGGTTGCAAAACCCCTTTATCAACTCTTTTGGTGCTCGAAATGGTCCCAAAATGGCTAAAATCAGCCAAAAACACTATCTGCTGCACTTAAAATAACTTGGCACTATAAATCAAACAATGAAAGAGCTTTTGGATCAATGGTTGAGAATGTTGGTTAAATAAATATAGGTCCATGGTTCAATCCATGGTGAGCGTGATTTCTTTTGATATGTCAGATGTTGGTTGTATACATATTTGGCCAAAATTTAATTTTCTATGGTTTATGGTGGCAGGGTCAACGAACCCGCCACCCCACCTTACAACAATAAAATGATTATGTTTAATATTTATGGACTTAGTCCTTATCCATATGTGTTGGCGGAGGTATGTTAAGCTTGGTGGATAACTAATAATGTGGATATGGTGGAGTCGCCAGATATGGCGGGCTCCTGCCATATCCATTCCCCCAAAATATGGCGTCACTACAATTTAAATACAAAATCCCCGCTCCACATATCAAGATGTACTGGTGGTCCAATGGTAAGTTGTGTGATTATTTGAAAGTAGGTCATCATATTGAATCTCGTTAAGTTCACTGGTCGATCGAAACAATTTTTTGACTATTCCTTTGAGGTCATGTGTCAATCTCGGATAGCACCATGTGTCACCTCATGATTGGCCTAAAATAAACCTACCAGATTATGCCACTTGTCCCAAATTAGATATGCAATGTGTCAGCTAGAACCGTGAGATTAGAACCCTGAGTTGATTGTTGACTTCCAGAACCTAGAGCGTTGAATTTAACCTGTTGACCTTTGACTTTTTGCCTAGCTTGGACTTGAACTTTGACCTTGAATAACTTCTTCATATGAAGTCAGATTTCAACCGTTCAAGTTGCTTTGGATTTAGAAAAAGGAAATCTATGTAATGGAGCTAGTTTCAAAAGCATTTGACCACTTTCATTTTTGAGAATTTTCCAGAAATTTGAGCATAGTTTGGATCCTCCATATCACTCCTTGATCTTTTTAGATTATTACTGATAATTTCTGATCATTCCTCCCCACTAACACCTTTTGGACCTCCAAAAGGTTGTCTATACTATTTGAAGGCAAGGACAATGTTTCTCCACCTTCCTGGTATCTTTGGGCCAAACTATTTTGAATCTGTACATGTTACTCATCCACACAGTCATGAGTACAACATAAAAATTGCAAAGAACACTGTTCCATTTTCCATCCATATCTACATCCATATTTTTTGTTATAACCCACATACTGCTGAAAAGAAGCAAGCTGAATAACAACACTGAACATACTGACATAAATTAAATTATACCTTGCAGACTCTCCATAACTGGTACACAACTAAACTTATCATGCAATGATACTTGTTGTACAATTTCAGGTTCCTTAAGCACATTTTTCTGATTTTTATGCTTAATTATCATTGATGGTACAAACATAGTTTTACTTGCATAAGTTGCCCTCTTTAACTGTTGCACTGTTTGAAAAGATTTTGTTGCCTTTATAGGATTATAATGCACAATATATTCGATTCCCCTTTTAAATACATGATATTCATTATGTTCCATGTATAAAATTTCCTTTTGATCATATAAATAAGGGCTAGCTAAGTCCATTCCACATGCATCTAGTGACACTACATCACATATGACCTTATCCAAAAATTGAGACGTGATTGCAAATTGTAATATACATTGCTTAGTTTCTGGAAATTTATGATTTTTTCTCATCCCATTTAGTGTGTAAGGTCTATGATGATTTTTAGTTTTTAATCCCAACTGCTTAACCACTTCCTCAAAAATTAAATTAGATTGAGACCCACTATCTAATGAAGTGTCGATCTTAGTATGCTTCACAATGACCCTTATATAAATAATTTTCATTTTTATATATCACATGAACTATTAGAATGATTACCATCATCATATTTTCCTGCCAAACCTATTGCCATTTGACCCTCATCACCTGATTCTAAACCCAAATCTATCGGCGCTATAGTTTTTGCAACTTTTTTCTTCCCTTCACTCCTTTAAACCACTTTGGTCACTTGTTAGGTGTAGTTGCAAGCAATGTTCTTCATCATGCCCATCCTTCTTGCAATGATTGCAAGAGAGCTTCTCTTCTTCCATCATAATGGAAGTTGTCCTCTTTTCTTTTCCCTCTTTTCTGAACATTGATTCCGATGATACACCAACTCTAGTTTTTCCTTCTTCAATGTAAGTTTCTTGAAAAACTACTTCATCCAAGTTAGTAGGACTAAACATGAATACAGTATTATGAATATACTTAGGCAATCCTCCAATATATTTCATTAGAGTTTCCTGTTTATGTAAGGGAATATCAAGCATTAACGCTTTCTTGTGAAATTCATCTGTATATTCTTGCACTGTGTGTCCTTTGTTAACTTTAAGACTTTTCCATTATATTAAGGCTTTCTCCTTATATCCCAACGAGTAGAATTGCTTTCTAAGTGCGTAAAATAAATCACTCCATGATGAAAAAATCTTACCAATCTACTCAGTCCCATGTTGTAACTTACTTTGCCACCAGATGAGCATGGTCCCTTCTAGATGAAGACAATCGAATCTTGACCACATCGTCAGAAATCTACTACACACTGCAATACAACTCCATTTGTCTAATCTAGTCATCAATTTTCGCAGCATTGATTTCACCATTATATTTGGGTAACTAAAATTTCATATCCAGTTTAGGAAAAGGTTTTCGAGAAGATGATTTAGGTTGACGACAAAAAAGAGAAGAAATAAGATCTTTCTTATCATCATTAGTTTCTATCCTTTTAGATGGTACTTCATCTTTAGGCTTTTCATAATGTGATGCCTCAGTTTCATCATCTTTGGGTTTATCTTCCTCTTTTTCCATTTTGAACTCATAGTACATCTCCTCAACCATGGCTCGCAAGGTCAGGCATCCACAAAGCATGGCTTAGATTTGAAAGGATGACCACCTCCTCCTCCTTCAATCATCTCTTCTCCTCGTGATGTTCTTCTTCTCGAGCCAACTTTTGGATCTCCATCAACACATTCTCCCTCACCACGCCTTAATTTTCTCCTAGTGATCATGCACACTTAAACCAAACTATCAATAACTCGCTCTGATACTAAATGATCTAAAATACCGATTGATATTGATACTGGTTTATTAAATTTTTAAAAGTGTATGCATGTAATTAAAAACCACCATTAAAAAGAACTCAATTTAAAAGACATAGTGTTAACGGGAAAAGTGTCTACTCAGAACGCCCCTATCCCACTAAGGTGTGACAGTACCTTAGAAACAAACAGAGAAAACTATTTTCGTATTCTTCTTTATGAACTATAAACGAAGAGGAATGGGATGAACCAACATGTGTCTTGCACTAGTCCTTTGATCCAATCTCTCTCCTCTTTGACAGCTTCCAGCTACCTGCTCCCTTACTTGCCCAGCTTCACCAAGTTCCTGCAAGATCACAGAAGAGGAAAACTACACAAAGACATGGATTTATATTCATAAATAGCTTAGGATCATATTTAAGCTAAACATGCAAATATAACAAAACATCATTGATACACAAGCATGTAGGAGAAACTCAAATAGTTTTATTGATATAACAAGAAGGTCTAGGAGGAGTTACAACCAATGATTCCTGATCCAGCATCAACCCCCCAGCAAAGGAATCCCCTCTTCACCTCCAACAAAGCATAAATCACCCAATACACTGATCTCTATCTCAAAACCAACAACAATTCTCTGCAATGTACAAAATTCCAGCCTCTGGATCTCTGGGATGAGGGATCCATATATAGATGTATGCAAAGAGGATGAGTTAGCTTATGATTTGACTAGTGGCTTTTCTCTGTCAGTTCTTGCTTCCACTTGGAGACTGAGAGCCTCTTACTCATCCTTGGTCGAACTCAATGAGGCAAGTGTCATTGGGGAAGATTCTGGAAGCTTCCATTGTCTGTCCACCTCGCGGAATGACACTGCCATTTGTCATTTCCCACTCAGCACACCTTGGTAGTGCATTTAGGTGCATTGCAACGCATCTAGCTAGTGCACTTGGGTGCTATGCAACGCAGCTAGCTAGTTTAGCAGTTGAAATGATCCTGATTTGACTGATTCTGAGCAGTTTCTGGTGGAGAACTTCTGGGAGAAGCTGTAATTGGTTGACCTTGTTCCTCTAGGGGTAGGAAAAACACTTTTAGGGACTTAGGATCCCTTGGTTTATGGACATTTCATGCTTAGAGCTGTAAGGCACAAAATTGTCTATAACAGTTGCCCCCTAAAGTTTGAGGCCGTTTATCGGGTGAAATGCTTTATTAGGAGGATCCAAAGTTCTTTCAATGTTGGGAGGAGACCTGTAATAAGATACAATGCAATACATTATCTTCATACTGTTTTCATGATCTAGCTGAGGCGGGCATTCCCATGCTCAGCTTTATAAATTCATTTTTACGTACACAGGACAGACAATCGTCTGATGGTAGACTGATGATTCTGATGAAGTCATCATCCTTTTGGTAGGATGATTATCTGTGCTGCAATGCTGTACATGTCAATGTCTTCATTTTTCCTGAATATATATCGCAGCTCAGATGGATGAAACTAGATCCGGGGTCTTCAATCTCATCCGATCTTCACTCGAAGTACAAGTCGATCCATGTGAGAAATGTTTTGAAGTCGAACATGGAAAGACATCGCTTGATTACCAGTTGATGATGTAAACTGTTAACAAGCGTGAGAGGAATCACCGATAATGATGATGACCCTCAAGGTACCGCAGTACAATTCACGTGGTGCGAATAAAGGACTTGGCATCGAACACCACGCAAAATCTTTCGGTCGAAGGTCATTGATGTATACCTGTCGTCGGAAGTGAGAAACTTGCCATTGAGGCATGCAAGCTTCAAAGTACTGAATGGGGTGTTCCTAGATCAACTTCTTGGATAATGAGCTGATGTCGACAAGAAGCGATCCGTCAAAGGAGGGCCTTGATGAATCCCACATCAATGACACGGAACGGAGCAAATGATTTTGATAGAGGTGAAAATGATCTGATGATATATGGTTCAGGATGGCAGTCATGAAAGAATGAAGTATAATGTATGGTAGTGGATGGGACACGGATGACTTCTCTGGATGACTTCTCTTGAACATGTCGGCGACACTAATGTGATGGATTGGTAGCATTTACCCCAAATGTGGATGGTATGGCATGACCATGGTGATGTGGCCGGTGAATGAAACAACCCAACCCGACTCAGGCACGGAGTGGAAGTGTCATGTTCAAGAGTGACTTGCTACCAATAAAGATTCTTTGAGTTTCTTCCCAATTTTTCCCCAGTCATTGCTGACCAGTACCTCCTTATTTTTGTCAAGCTTGAGGAGGATAACATATTCTTGTTCTATAGTTTGCCCTTCGGGCAAACCCATTGCTATGTTTTAACGAGCCTAGCGATAGTGAAACTCGTTCTCGTCTAAAGACAAGTTTGTCGCTATTAATAATTTTAACGAGTTTAACGACAAAGATAACTCGATCCTTTTCATTTTTAGAGAGTCTGAAAAGGTACGTAAAGTTAACTCCAAAATCCCTTTTTTGTCATCTAATCCCTTAAGTCCGAAAAAGTATAAAACAATACAGAAGGGATGAATTTTCGATAGTTTTAACGAGCCGAACAAAACAAGTGCTCGATCTTTTTTGTGCAATAATCCCTCAGGCCCAAAAAGATTAAAATCTAGAGGAGGGATAGCGCTTCCGGTCACTTTAACGAGTTGGAAGGCCAAAACTCGGCAATCTTTTCATATTTTACGAGTCAGTTGAAAAGAGCTTAAAGAAGACTCGTCTTTTGAGGAACGAGTGATAAAATGGGTAGCAGCTGATTCCAGGTAAGGGTTGGAATTTTCCAATCACGGCAGTGTCACAAGGATGGCTAGTGAAATCACTCTTCGCAGCTGTTCCTCAAAATGGGTAAACAATCAAATGGAGGTGAATGATCGGCCAATGGAAAAGTGGAGGTGACGGTGCAAGCACAACCAAGGCTTTAATGGTTGAAATGCTTCATTCACGGTGGTTATTTACCGGAGAATCGTTCATTTTTTAACGAGCTTAAACGCGGGTGGAAACATTTGCTCATGTCTTATGTTTATTTTTTAACGAGCTTGAACTATGTGCTAAAACTGCTCGATTAATCTAGTCATATGATAAGAATGTCTCATATAAAATGGCAACTTTTAGATTTTTGCACCACATCCTTTCTTTATGCAAGTTAGGTGACGACTAATCCTACGAGTTTAAAGGGTTAGAGGTCCTAAAAATTTAAAAAAATAAATAGCCGCCCCTCGCTTGCACTCCAAAAGGTTTGCATGCCCCCAGGTATAAAGTATGGTTTCAAGGTTACCCCTTCTTTAGTCCAATAAAACATTTGTTTTACCGGGAGAGGCCTACCTCTTACAGGTCACCCAAAGATTGTTCGATTCGCGGTGCAAACAAAACACTTCTTCGGCGATGTCTACCGAGATAAACAAAGGCGAGTGACTCAGTTCTGTCAACTCACATAACTTTGACAAGAGAATCTTGTTCTAGAATAACCCCTCTTCCAATCACGGACGGGGTACAGACTAGTCATATTCTCCCGCGGAAATCTACCCTATACCCGAAGTTTTCCTGCCGAAGCAGACCAGGATGCATGCCCCCTGGGTTTCAGTCATATCCCTCTGACTTACTCGCGCTTATCGGGGAGATGGACTGGAGATTGAGACATTTCTTGCGTGAAGAGACCATTTAGGGATGGTATATGACTATTTGCCATGCGTGATCCGGGAAATGAAAGCTGGTCCACGAGCTTGACCACTCTTCCTTCGTGCGGAAAACACATTACTCTAAAGAGTGAGGAGACGATGGCTCCCATGCAATAAATATAGTCTCGTCCAAGGAGTAGGTTATAATCCAAGGGTCCTTGAACTACCATTACGTTCATTTGAACTGTCTTCCCTCTCAATGTTATGGGCACATTGGGAAGGATCCCTAAAGGTCGACTGGTTCCTTTATCAAAGCCTGTCAGATTTCTCATCTCAGGCAACAACGATGGCGAACCGATCGATTTCCAAGCAATAGAGGAAAGGATACTCACAGAAGCCCCCTCATCTATGATGGTACCAGCCATGACCATTCTATATATTTGAATGATAATTCAGAATGGTATGCTTGCTGGTAAACGGGGTCTGCCTAGTTGATTCCAGTCGAAGGAGACAACTAGGTTGCTTGGAGGTGGGACCGAGTAGACGGCCGGGTATGGCTCTGACGAACTTCCCTCCTGCGGTAAGGGAATGCGTAGATTGCCCCCATGTTCGTCAGAGTCTGTGTTGATGAAGAGAATTTGGACAGTGTCATCCTGGTTCTCTTCAGTGACTGTATCATCCGAAGATAAAACCACTGAAGGCAAGACCGGGTCAACTGCCGCCTCGACCTTTTGAATTTCGTCTGGTATGGATTCAGATGGTTTATCTTCGATGATAGGCGCTTCAGCCGACCACTTGAGCGGGCCAGTTGGATTCTCAACTAGCGACGGACTCGGCAAGAGTTTTTTATATCCAGGAGGAAGTCGTAACGGTGAAACCGGACGATCATCCAAAACTCGTTTCGCTTCGTCTAAGAAGGGACAACGGTGGACGGCATGATTGCCTTCGCACAGTTTACAGGGAAATCTAGCTTTCCCTTTTTGTCCTGGGGCTTCACTTTCGCTAGCTGACGGTGTGCTTTCAACATGATCCTCAGAGGTTGATGACACCAGATTTTGCAAACGAGGAGACCAGTCCCTTAGTATCCGAGGGATGCAAGGACAATCTCTGTGAAAGTGGTCTCCTTTGCAAATGACACATGGCAATTTAGGCCTGGTCAGTGCAGTGTGTGGATTTTCGTTAGACGACACTCGTTTTCCCCCATTCGCCTTTGGCTCCTTCTTCTTCTTCTCTTTCTTCTTCTTCTCCTTCTTCTCCTTAGGAACTTGACTTTTGGCTTTGCCAGCCCTATCAAGCGAAGAGGAAGGAGGAGAGGAAGAATTAGAGGAAGTAGACGGTTGGTGGGAAACTCTGGACTCGTCTAATTTCTGATTCGATTGTTCAAGAATAGTGGTGTTCTGAACGACATTGGTTGAGAAGAGCCAGACTGGCAAGCCAATTGTCAGTCCTGGAAGTAACAATGTGGCCATATGGGGTGCACCAACATCTCCCCAAGAGGAGAAGGGACTAGGATTTCCACCAAGGGGAATTCCTTGGTTGGTAGACTCCATTTTCTCAACCTAAGATCAACGTAGGAAAAGGGTATGAATATTCCGTTTAAAATAAATTTTAAGACGCTTTGACACAACTTGTTTTTTCAATTTTAAAGAGTCGAGAAAAAACAAAAGATGACTCTAGTCTCCTTCGATTTTTAATGAGCCTGAAGTGACAAGTGCTCAGATGGACCTTTTCCGTTAAGGAGTCTGAAAAGGAACTAAAGGGACTGCTCTGGAGATCTAGGTAGAGGGAGTACCAAACCAATCACAAAACTGCAGAATACCTTTTACGGTATGGCAATCAATCTTCCCGAATGCTGTTTTCGGTGCATTGCGATCAGTAGGGCGGCCGACACGGCTTCCTATGGATGAAAGGTTTTAAGCCTATAGGAGTCTCCCAATATATACTCGACGGTACGTGGGAGCACAAGTCCGTACTGGCACTTATCGTCTCAAAGTGGAGGAATCACCCAACCATTAGTGAGGACAACAGTTACCAGGCTTTACGACGCCGGAATACGTCTCTAGCCTAGACCTCTAAATGTTGTGCGTTAAGTTCCGAAGCGTTGTTAGATTCATTCAATTTATTTTAAGTTGATCTTTCTTAGAATTTTGCCTTTTGGATCACCACGAGATGTAGATGTAATTCCCAAAATGCAATCTAAAGATGATAAGAAAACTTTTATCTCTTTTCAGCAATGAAAATCCTAGCTACAAGGGGAAAAGAAAGACACAATCTTTTCTCAAAGAGCAAAGAGCACACTGTAAATGCACTTTTCCTAAATCAAGCCAAACAGACTATCAATATGCAAATGCACATATGCATGTATTTGTTTTCACTTTCTTAATATTGATGCCTAAAAAGAAATTTGATGTACAAATCTGAATTTGCTTTCAAGCGACAAACATAAACAAGCTTCTTTTCAAAATCAAAAGGTAGAGAAGATTACGACACTTTATGATTTTGAAATAAACACTCGTTTCGACACTAGAAAGTGACAAATTCAAACCAAAAGGAAAAAGTAAAAGCATAATCAACTGTCAACAGAAAATAAACTTTCTCCTAAGATCAAAATCGAAACTTGCAACAGATCTAAATCCAAGGACGACAGTATGACTATTCTAATCTTTCAATGGAAAACTGTAAATGATGTAACAAACACACAAAGAACATCTACAGTATTTTTGTACAAAGGAGGCGGAATTAAGGCAAAGAAAAGGGGTTTTGAAACAGACACACACTGATTACAGGTTGCAAAAATCAGAGACAAAACTGAAAAAAATGAAGCAAAGAACCTCAGCTGCACAGGGCTAGGCTGATCAGCGCACCTGTTACACAGAGAAACTGAATTGCAGCGCAGGTAGCCCTCTCGGGAACTGCGTTGAAATGCAGGATCTCTTCACTGTGCCTGCGCTGGGGCAGAAACGAGACTTCTATCCGGGTTCTGGGTCACGGTTTGCAGTTTAATCTATGGTTTTTGGCCGAGTCAAAAGCAATCAGTAATGCACAATCAGAGGGTGGATTTAAAGGAGGTCTAAGAGCTATCACAAAGGGTAATCAGATCATTTGTGAATCAGCTGTTCAAATCATAAACAAATCCAGTGAATGGATTGAAGTAGCAGGTGTCTACTTTGCATTTGATAATGGCAAATGCAGTTCGATTGCTACTTCTGTGTTTATGAAACAAACAACAAGAGAAACACAAACAAACTAACTAGACACGATCCCAAGTGGAGTCGCCATTTTGTTAACGGGAAAAGTGTCTACTCAGAACGCCCCTATCCCACTAAGGTATTTTCGTATTCTTCTTTATGAACTATAAACGAAGAGGAATAGGATGAACCAACCTGTGTCTTGCGCTAGTCCTTTGATCCAATCTCTCTCCTCTTTGACAGCTTCCAGCTACCTGCTCCCTTACTTGCCCAGCTTCACCAAGTTCCTGCAAGATCACAGAAGAGGAAAACTACTCAAAGACATGGATTTATATTCATAAATAGCTTAGGATCAGATTTAAGCTAAACATGCAAATATAACAAAACATCATTGATACACAAGCATGTAGGAGAAACTCAAATAGTTTTATTGATATAACAAGAAGGTCCAGGAGGAGTTACAACCGATGATTCCTGATCCAGCATCAACCCCCCAGCAAAGGAATCCCCTCTTCACCTCCAACAAAGCATAAATCACCCAATACACTGATCTCTATCTCAAAACCAACAGCAATTCTCTGTAATATACAAAATTCCAGCCTCTGGATCTCTGGGATGAGGGATCCATATATAGATGTATGCAAAGAGGATGAGTCAGCTTATGATTTGACTAGTGGCTTCTCTCTGTCAGTTCTTGCTTCCACTTGGAGACTGAGAGCCTCTTACTCATCCTTGGTCGAACTCAGTGAGGCAAGTGTCATTGGGGAAGATTCTGGAAGCTTCCATTGTCTGTCCACCTCGCGGAATGACACTACCATTTGTCATTTCCCGCTCAACGCACCCTAGTAGTGCATTTAGGTGCGTTGCAACGCACCTAGCTAGTGTACTTGGGTGCTATGCAACGCAGGTAGCTAGTGGAGCAGTTGAAATGATCCTGATTTGACTGATTCTGAGCAGTTTCTAGAGGAGAACTTCTGGGAGAAGCTGTAATTGGTTGACCTTGTTCCTCTAGGGGTAGGAACAACACTTTTAGGGACTTAGGATCCCTTGGTTTATGGACATTTCATGCTTAGAGTTGTAAGGCACAAAAATGTCTATAACACATAGGCAGCTTGAAAGAAAAATTTCAGGAAAATAAGAAAACCACAAGAGACAAAAACACCAACACATTGATAATAGAATTCGACTATATTCAAGCCTACATCTTCAGGCCTGGTCTTAAGTGGGGAGGCCTCTTTATTAAAATTATAAAATTCTTTTACATCAAAATATGAGCTCCAAATAATCAAAATGATGGAACCATTACAATCAGAAGGCCTCAAAACCCCTTTATCGACTATTTTGGTGCTTAAAATGGTCCCAAAATGGCTAAAATTAGCCAAAAACACTATCTATTGCACTTAAAATAACTTGGTACTATAAATCAAACAACAAAAAATCTTGTGGCTCAATGGTTGAGAAGTTGGTTAAATAAATCTAGGTCCATGGTGAGCGTGATTTCTTTTGATATGTCAGAGGTTGGTTGTATACGCATTTGGAAAAAATTTAATTTTCTATGTTTTATGGTGGCGGGGTCAACGGACCCGCCACCCCACCTTACAACAATACAATGTGGATAACTAATATTTATGGCCTTAGGCCTTATCCATATGCGCTCATGGAGTTTTATTAAGGTTAGTAGATAACTAATAATGTGGATATGGCGGAGCTGCCATATCCATTCCCCCCAAATATGGCGCCACTACAATTTAAATACAAAATCCCTGCGTCACATATTATGATGTACTGGTGGTCCAATGGTAAGCTGTGTGATTCTTGGTGAGCAGGTCATGGGATAGAATCCCATTAGGTTCGTTGTTTGTTCCAAACAATTTCTTGACTAATCCTTTGAGGCCACGTGTCACTCTTTGATAGGCCATGTGTCACCTCATGATTGGCCTAAAATTAACCAACCAGATGGAGTTGGTTTAAAAATAATTTAACAACTTTCATTTTTGAGCATTTTTTTAAATAATTTAACAACTTTGATTTTTGAGAATTTTCTAGAACTTTGAGCATATTTTGGATCCTCTAGATCACTCCTTGATCATTTCAAATTATTCCTGATCATTCTTGATCATTTATTCTATTTTTTTATCTAGTTACATAACAAATTTTAATGTACCTGCATAGTTTTTAAGTTTTGATTATGAATTTACCTTGAAATGACACTCAAGTTCTGATTTAAAATGTCCTAATGGGAACTCCACAATTCTGTAAATTCCTTCACATATCTAGTCTTCTCGCCATTCTTTCAACAGGGTTTTAGGTTAGATTCTTAAATGCCTAAGCTAAAACCATGTTGCTATTTAATTTCCTCTAGTAATATTTTTAATTAAATATTCTAGAATCCTCATTGTTCTTAGCCATGCTAGTTTTGAAAGACAGGTTTTAGAATTAGAGTAGTCATTGCATCTCTCATGGTCTTTTCCTCTTAGACAATGTATTTAAAATATTTATCAATCTTGTATATGTCTTGAACATTGGTTCCCTTGCATTCAAGAACTGTCTCTAGGGTAACAACATCAATTGGCACCGTTGCTGGGGAACGAAGTTGAAAGATCTTCCCTAGATTTCTATTGAAAATTTATGAATTGATTCTCGAGGGTGATAAGAGTTAGTCTTTAGTTGCAATCTTCACCAAATATTTTCAACTTTGAGCTCTTTTCTTCTCTAGGTTTTAAATAGCTATCCTTGAATTCTTGGCCAGTAAATTTTCTCCACTAGATTTCTCTTGTGTTGTTGGTTATCCTCAGTGTGTACCTCCATTTCAAGAATGCAATGCTTACCTTCCAAGATTCGAAGGGGATGCAGATGAAAGACCAACCCAACATATGAAATATTTTCACATTTGTATAGAGCAAAAAGGAATCATACATGAAGATACTCTAATGAAACTATTTTCCTATCCCCGAGAAAAAAACACACGAGATTGGTATAAAACCTTGCCTCGCTCGAATATTTCCTCCTTAAAGACTTTCCATGTTGTTTTTATCTCTCATTATAAGACTTTGTAGTCGTTTGAGTTTCTCTTTGAAGTGAAAGAGTGTTTTGAAATTCAAGATGATTATTACGCTGAAAATGGTAAAATCATGAATGGAGTTGATGAGTAAATAATGAAATGAAAGATTTTCTTTTTCAAGAAATAAGAATAGAAATATATATAATGGTACCCAATCAGCTCCTCGTAATATTCAACATGTATTGAATATTCAAGAAAGAAATGAAAGAAGTTGTCTTGCAAAGATGAAGAAGGCTTTCAAGAATATAATAATTTTTTTAATCAATAATTGACAATGTAGATATATGGAGAAGCCTTTCATATTTGCACCAAGAACTAACATTCAACAATTATGAAAAGGGAGAAATGACCAAGCTCCAAATTAATCCTCAGAGGTATTATCTTGTAAATTTTGATGTTGCTCCTATTTATGATTTGTATGATTTAGATAGAGAGCATGATACGGGTCTTCAAGGTCATTTGTTGAGTGTTTAATGTAGAGAAGAAAATGAGCAAGTGGGAATTTTTGGACAACAATATATCAAGACATTTACCATAGAAAAAAATGGTATCTTGTGTGAAGAAGAAGTCGATATAGGGAATGTTTATCATTGCATTAAAGGAGACAATGTTGTTCATCAGTTAGAGGTAATAACTCCACTTGAATTTGACCATATGTCCCATAGGGATATGGAAAAAATTCCTTTGTTTTATGAGGCCATTATTATAAAGTATTTTCAGTCAAAGCCTATAGGTGAAAAATAGGGACATAAAAATGTTGTTGATTGTCCTATTGAGCATATTATTCCAGTAGAAGGTCTATTTCAGCGAGAACCTTCAAAGATAATTTTTTTTTTTGGATCTCATCAAGACGTTATCTTTTCTCATATTTTTCAAGATCAAGTGGCAGATTACGTGAAGTTCATTAGCAGGCATCACATATTATTTTGTGGATATATCCCTAGTTTTTGTTCTAAATTTCCCTTATACATATTTTCTTTTTAGTTCAGGCTGGACTACATTTTCAAAATTTAGGGGCATAATTATATCTCATCCAGCCCTCACATGTTGGCATGTTACCACTAGAAATATGAGTAAACTTGATGGGAAATAACCCTTTATATAAGTCGGGGTACCATATATAAATAAGCTCAGTTGTGAGCATTTCATTTCCATTTTTCAGGAGTTTTATTTCAGTTTATAAACTAGAGAATAAGGATCAATTTTCTAGGAGAAACAGGTTTCTCAAATATTTTATATTTTAGAATTTTCAGAATTAAGGTTTGACTCTATGCTCAACCAGGACATTGGTCTATAGTTCTCATTATTTTGTAGGAAAAACACTATCCCCTATTGGTGATGTTGTTGTAGATAAATCCTACAATGTTGTATGAGTTTCAAATCTTGAAATGATGATAGATTTAAATGGAGGAAAACATCCCTGTTGAAGCATATGACATGACATGTGAATTTTTTTTATAAATTTTGTTACAAAAATTGAATTCTCTACGAGAATTGGGTTTTTATAAGCATTTTATTTCTCTTGGGTTATTATGTAGAGAAGTTATTTTACTAAAATGTTTTTATAAGCATTTTATTGCTCTTGGGTTATTATGCAAAGAAGCATTTTATTTCTCTTGGGTTTATGTAGAGAAGTTATTTTACCAAAATGTTTTTATAAGCATTTTATTGCTCTTGGGTTATTATGCAAAGAAGTTATTTTACTAGAATTGGGTTTTTTTAAGCATTTTATTTCTCTTGGGTTATTATGAAGTCATTTTACCAAAATCTTTTTATAAGCATTTTATTGCTCTTGGGTTATTATGCAGAGAAATTATTTTACCAGTAAACTCTTGGGTTATTATGAGAAGTTATTTTACCAAAATTATGAGAAGTTATTTTACCAAAATTGTCGGGCTTAGGCCCAATCTCCATGTTCCTATTCCATGGCACTTATACCACCAAAGACCATTCCTTACCAAGTTGTCAATGAGTTACAATGAAACTTGAAACATAAGGTACCACGCCATACAAGTGCTCAATGTGTTGATATATCATGAGAGTGTTCACAACTATAAATGTCAATAAAGACACTCACCCGACCAATATGGGATATTGGTTCTTCAAAGAATATATATATATATATATATATATATATATATAATGTGCCGACATGAAGTCTTAGATGGGCACACTAATGCTAAGACGGGTTCATGGAAAATATATGCAAATAGAACTCTCTAAAATGATCAATTAAGATGCTTCTCCAATGTTCACTCTACAATACCATTGCAATATCATTTTCAAAGACAATTGCTAGGTGAAAATCCACTGGTTCCATATATGTATGATTTGGTCATTAAAATGGCACACTCAATGCCTCTTGGTGGTGTTAATATATGGTTCCAGTGGCCTTAAGAATTGGAAGAAGTGAGCGATAATTTACAAGAGTTCTGTTGAACACCTCATCCCACATTTTGAAAACATCAAGAAATGTTTGAGTGAATTATGTGTATAAATGGTGATGGGAATCTTTTTAATTTTAAGTGTGGCTTAAAAACTTTGCAGGGATGAGTTATAATTCCATTTCTTATTGTAAAATGTTATAATATGTATATATTGAACTTATAAGAAAACTTAAAAACTTTGCAGGGATGAGTTATAATTCCATTTCTTATTGTAAAATGTTATAATATGTATATATTGAACTTATAAGAAAACTTAAAATCCTACATGTTATGGAAGTATGGAAATATGTAGCAAAGCAATGTTCTAGGGAAGTCTAGGAGAAGATAACTCAAGGAAATTGGAATTTGTAACTTGAAATTGGGAGTACAGGGAGGAGGAGAAATATTGAAAGAGAAAATTGGGAGTACAGGGAAGAGGAGAAATATTGAAAGAGAAAGTAGCTTTAGGTACCTTACATTATTGGCCAAATATCTGGATGATAGGTTCAAAACGACCTCACCCCTAAATACAATGGCATGGTCAAAGGATTACATTTTCATAGATTTTTTTAAAGGGAATGGTACGAACTGTGCTAGGATAGTACCCACTTCTGCTATGAAATTTTACAGCTATGAGCAGGTATCTAGTGCAATCCTTTGGCTTTATACAAGACAAATGGGAAATGAAAATACTGAACATAAACCTGTCTCACGTCTTGTAGCAGGAGCTTGCGCAGGAATAATTGCCATGTGCGTAACTTACCCAATGAATATGGTTCAAGGGAGTTTCGAGACAAAGAACTCTCTTAATCAATATCGTGGTATGTTCCATGCTATGACAATTGTCTTGCGTGAATAAGGTCTTTAGTTTTATACAAAGGCTGGTTACAATTAGCGATTGGAGTGATTCCTTATATTGGGTTGAATTTTTTTATGTTTGAGACACTTAAGGACTGAATGATGAAAAACAAACCATTAGGATTGGCTAAGGACTCAGAGTCGAATGTGGTGACTAAACTAGATTGTGGAGTTGTTGCAGGAACCATTGGGAAGACTGTGGCCTATCCTCTCGATGTAATATGAAGGAGAATAAAAATGAGTCGATGGAAAGATGTTTCTTATGTTGTAGCTAGAGATGGAAGAAATAAGGCAACTGTAGCATTATATCTATGATATGATAGATCCGTGGATCAGAATGAAATGACACGTGTTGAGCTTGTATGAAATTGTGAGCTTATATACATATATAAGTATTCAAGTCAAAATATTCATTGTTTAATTACTCAGCCAACAATTTGAATATGAAGTGATGTCGTTTCTAATTGATCCTGATAGAATACAGGAGGTCTTGCTGACATATAATGTCGAGGAGGTAAATTAATTGAGCAAAAAATGGAATTTATATTTTGTAGGTTCCACAGTAATTGATGGTCGATTGAATTCTTGCTCCAAATCAATGAAATTCCAGTGGCTCAAACAAATCGAAATTTAAATAGAAGGATACCCGGAAAATGGAATTATCAAACCAATGATCAACACACCAAAGGCCAACATTAATTCTGGGAGATCCCCAACCCTTTCTAGAAACCACTATTGGGCAACCCCAAAAGCGGTATCTGGTTTTACAAAACGCAAATGGCTCAATGATGTATGGATGACGAGAACTGGCTGAACACAACCTCCACATTTTCATTGGTTATGAAGTCAAAGTATGGTCACACGACTGCTATTTCATTTTTAATATGGTCTTTATATGAATTGTTGTTATGGAGCCTTAAGGCAACCATATACATTAGACATTATAATAAATGGAGCGAGTGTTTTATTTTATAAAAGGGATTCTTAAATATTATATGTATATCATTATATATATAATATTTAAAATGTTATATTTATTTGTAAATATTTTTGAGATAGTTTGTATAACTATTTAAAATCAATTTTATAACTGATTCAAGAATAGTTCTGTGTAGAAAAAGAATAAAACTTTGAAAGGGTTTAGATTCTCGATTGAAAAGAGAAATGTAATGAAGAAATCTCTCTTTGAGACCAAAGAACAAAATCCAGTTTTGATTCCAATTTTGGGGTAAATTACAACATTGTTTTCTTTTCAATGTATTCATTGTTTCATTAATGTTTTCTTCTATTGGTATGAGTGTAATTTATTTGTAGGGTTTTTAAATTTTGACTATGAATTTTCCTTGAAATGATACTCATGTTTTTTTTAAAAAAAATCTTAATGGGGGCTCTACCATGCTAGTAATTTCTTCATGTCTTTGGTATTCCCACCATTCTTTCAACAAGGTTTAAGTTCAGATTGTTGAATGCCTAAGTTAAAACCCCGTTCCTCTTTATTTTCCTCTAGTCATATTTTTAATTCAGGATTCTGCAGTCCTCATTTTTCTTAGCCATGTTGGATTTCAAAGATAGGTTTTAGACATAGAGTAGTCATTGCAACTCTCATGGCACTTTCCTCTTTGACCATGTATTTAAAATATTTATAAATCTTGTAAATATGTTGGGCATTGGTTTCCTTGGAACTAGGAACTGTCTCTAGGGTAACAACATGATCTCTCAAACCCAACACCCATTTTTGTTTGG
This sequence comes from Pinus tabuliformis, assembly GCA_031772625.1. Taxonomy (NCBI): domain Eukaryota; kingdom Viridiplantae; phylum Streptophyta; class Pinopsida; order Pinales; family Pinaceae; genus Pinus; species Pinus tabuliformis. Next base: position 1,228,746,722 of record CM062819.1, on the reverse strand, counting down.
TAAGCAATATTTGTCCTAGGAAACCAAGGACCATTTTTTTCCATTTTGGATCCTCGCCATAAAAAGGAGAATTACATCTAGTGGATCTTATTAAGAATAGAGACCAGGGCCATAAGGGAAGAGTAAAGATATACAGGGAGAGCTTAAAGAAATAATATGAGGAGAAAAAGATGCCTGAGTAAATCAAGAGAGTGGAAGGTCCATCTAGCGAGCATGTTAATTAATTTGTTTATGAGATCCTCCCATAAGTTGACTTTATGTGATATGTTAGGTAATGAATCTCAAAAATATTTTAAGGGAAATTTGTTAATTTGAAAACTAAGAATTCTTGCAACGTGACTTTTTATAGATAAAGGAGTATTAAGGAAGACTACTTGAGATTTAATTTTGTTTATTTCCATGTTTGAAGCATGTGCAAAATTCTTCTAGAGTTTGTGAGAATTCATTTTCTTGTTGAATTGTTGTGATTTCCTTTCCCATGGTGTCATTAATGAATTGTTGGTGGGTTGGCAAGAGATATTTTGATGGGGTGAAACTGCGCTGACACATAAATTCGGAATTAAATTAATTAAACCTCTGTTTAATTAATCTATTAACCCCAGTCGCTTAATCAGAAATCAAAACAATTTCAAATCCTGTTCAAACCCTTCAATATAGAAATTTTTCTAAAATAGCAGAATTCCTTATTTACTTGGATATGGGAAAAACCCAAATTTCCACGGAACCAAAAGGAAATAAAATGTTGGTTCATAACTTCTTGGGTCATGAAATTAAATTAAATTGCGTGCAACTTCACCATGCGATCACCGTTGAATCGCGTACCTTCACAATGAACGGTTATGCTCAATCCGGACTCCAACTGGATTAAACCACAGTCGATAACTCATCAGGTCCGAAATTTATATTAACCCACGTACATTTTTTGATGCAACTACTGTTGGATCTGACTCCTTTAAACGAATGACCTAGATTAACTGAGTTATATAAATGATCCCGCCCGATTTCAGAGTTAAACTTCATTGCTTGTTAGCGTGCGTTATTCGTTAGATCTATGGATCTATTGATCGGATGGTTTCTGCTCTTCTTCGGTGTTTCTCCACGAATTTATCGACTAACTCGATCTTATAACGTTTTGGGTCTGTTTCCTGTGTTAAGCTGTGTGCACATTCACCAGGGAACACCGTTGATCTTCTCATATTAGATCATCATTCATCCATCCTATGATCAATGATGATTAATTTCTTCATTCAATCTCTGTCTGCATTCAATCGACAATCAACAAAAACTAGTATTTAACAGAGGATTCATCCTACGATTAAAGGGTCCAATCACATAATAAAATCATGCAAAAACAAGCTTTGTCCACAACACTCCTTTCATTCTTAACAATATTTACACACACACACACACACACACACACACACACACACACACACACACATATATATATATATATCTCGTGCTTTGGTCTATTCTCTCTTCTACTTAGCTTTCTCCACCACTCTATCTCAAAAAATATTTCTCACTCTGCTCGTAGCCTTACATTTATAGGAATAAGTACATAGTTATGGACTATTCTAAATCCATAATCTTCTCCATAAATCACTCAACTAATTCCTATTTAAGGATCTCGTAATCTCTAAGATTTCTACGAGATCTACACACATTAATTATCCCTAATATTCTCACATAGTTGAGAATATTTCACAACTGAAAGCCTCACACATAGATTTCAATTCAAGTTATACAAAATTCATAAAAATAATTAAAAACATCACCCCCTAAATCAACCAAATGAACAATAAATATTCTGAGCAGGATGCTCCTACATCAGACTCCCAATGTATAAAAAATTCATAGACTTCTCGCTATGAGGTCTATCACTTTTCTTTAGTAATGTGATAGCTACAAGTATGAATGACTTGCTACCTTCAGGATTACAAACTCTGTTTTGCTGCTCGTCCTTCAGTCTTTCTTCTTCATGCTACTATGTTTTTGTTCTTGTCATCTTTCTTTCTCTTGGTCTCCAAATTTTGAATGAGTCTCGAACTGGTTCACCATCTACACCTATAGCTTTACCAGGTAACTCTATCATGCTGAGATTAGTAAGAAAACCTAAAAGTTCATCATTATCATCACTCGAACTGTCAACCAAGTTCTACATATTATGCTCTAAGAATAATTCTTCTTTGTTAATCACATCAACATAGTTGATGTTCTCTATGGTGTCCTTTCCTTCTTTTGTTACAGTTTCTCTGGTTTCAACTTCTGTGGCTTCTGTCTCTTCAGCTACTGTTTCTTCCTCCAATTGAGTTGCAAACTCAACTTCATGGAATGAAAAGCAATCATCCCAATTTCCTTCAGGTTCTCGAAAGATTTCTTGATCAGAACAATGGTCATTAGTTATCTCTATAGCAACAAATTTCATACCTGCATTTACAGACAAACTATCAATTTTAAAAATATTAGACCTTTTGGTCTCTCTTGATGCTTCAAGCACCAAATTCCCACCATGCAATTTATGGGTTTCAACAAATCCTCTTTGCTGTGACTCAATTCCTATGAGTCTCTCCTTCTCCAACAAAGAAATATGTATTTGTTCAAGTTTGTTCATCAACATAGCATTCCATTTCTGTTGCAATAGATTCCACTTGACTCGTTTCCTTATTCTCCATCGATGTCTTCGATGTTCATTCTCTTTCTCTTGAAACCATTCTTGTAGTATATTCAGTTCTGCTTTCATCATTGCAATACTTATCCTACGCTCTTCATTACTCATTCGACATTTATTTATTAAACCATTCTCCATGTTCATTTTCACTAATTCTTCAAACTCAAATAAAAGAAAATATTTACCTCAATCAAATTCTAAAACTGACTCCTCTATTTTTTTCCTTTGCTGCTGCCGCGCCTCTGATTTTCCTTGTCATATGATTTCTTATCTTTCTAACAACTTCAACCTCTGATTTTCCTTGTCATATGTTAAATTCTTATCTTTCTAACAACTTCAACTCGTGAGCTGCAATCAGCCTCTACAGTAACAAGTCTCCTTCTTGCTACACATGCCTCACCAAGCTTTTCTCCTCTGAGCTTAGTCTATTGAATTTCTATGGTTCTCTCCTCTAGAACCTTATGAGCACTCCTTGCTCTAGGCCACTGCAAATCTTCTCACCTTCCTCTGCTGTTATTCTGCACAAAAATTATAAAGACTAACAATGACAATTCTGGAATATTATCATAATTCACACAAAATCTTCTTCTACTCTTATGCCAAATGATGATGGGGTGAAATTGTGCTGACACATAAATTAAGAATTAAATTAATTAAACCTTTGTTTAATTAAACTATTAACCACGATCACTTAATCGGAACTCAAAACAGTTTCAAATCCCGTTCAAACCCTTCAATTTAGAAATTTTGCTAAAATAACAGAATTCCTTATTTACTCGGATATGGAAAAAACCCAAATTTCCACGGAATCGAAAGGAAATAAAATGTCGATTCATAACTTCTTGGGTCCGGAAATTAAATTAAACCACGCACAACTTCACCACGCGATCACTATCAGATTGCGTACCTTCACAATGAACAGTTACACTCAATCCAGACTCCAACTGGATTAAACCACAGTGGATAAATCATCGGGTCCAAAATTTATATTAACACGCATGCATTTTTCGATGCGACTACCATCGGATCTAACTCCTTTAAAGGAACGACCCAGATTAACTGATTTATTGACTCAGTTATATAAACGATCGCATCTGATTTCAGAGTTAAACTTCAGCGCTTGTTAGCATGCGATATCTGTTAGATCTATGGACCTGTTGATCAGATGATTTCCTCTCTTCTTCAACGTTTCTCCAGGAATTTATCGACTAACTCGATCTTATAACGTTTTGGGTCTATTTCCTGTGTTAAGCTGTGTGCGCATTCACCAGTAAACACCATCTATCTTCTCGTATTAGATCATCATTGATCCATCCTGTGATCAATGATGATTCATTTCTTCATTCAATCTCTGTCTGCATTCAATTGACAATCAATAAAAACTAGTATTTAACAGAGGATTCAACCTACAATTAACAGATCCAATCACATAATAAAATCATGCAAAAACAAGCTTTGTACACAACACTTCTTTCATTCATAACAATATTTAAATATATGTACAAAGCATCTCGTGCTCTGGTCTATTCTCTCTTCTACTTAGCTTTCTCTACCACTCTATCTCAAAAACTATTTATCACTCTCCTCGTAGGCTTACATTTATAGAAATAAGTACATAGTTATGGATTATTATAAATCCATAATCTTCTCCATAAATCACTCAACTAATTCCTATTTAAAGATCTTATAATCCCTAAGATTTCTATGAGATCTACACACATTAATTGTCCATGATATTCTCACATAATTGAGAATATTTCACAACTGAAAGCCTCACACATAGATTTCCATTCAAGTTATACAAAATTCACAAAAATAATTAAAAACAACACCCCTAAATCAACCAAATGAACAATAAATATTCTGAGCAAGATGCTCCTGCATCAGACTCCTAATGTAGAAAAAATTCACAGACTCCTATCTATGAGGTCTGTCACTTTTCTGTAGCAATGTGATAGCTACAAGTCTGAATGACTTGCTACCTCCAAGATTCCAAACTCTCTTTTGCTGCTGGTGCTTCAGTCTTTCTTCTTCATGCTTCTTTGTTTTTGTTCCTGTCATCTTTCTTTCTCCTGGTCTCCAAATTTTGATTGAGTCTCGAACTGGTTCACCATCTACACCTATAGCTTTACCAGGTAACTCTGTCATGCTGAGATTAGTAAGAACTAAACCTGAAAGTTCACCATTATCATCACTCGAACTGTCAACCAAATTCTACATATTATGCTCTAAGAATAATTCCTCTTTGTTAATCACATCAACATAGTTGATTCTCTCTATGGTGTCCTTTTCTTCTTTTGTTACATTTCTCTGGTTTCAACTTCTGTGGCTTTTGTCTCTTCAGCAACTGTTTCTTCCTCCAATTGAGCTGCAAACTCAACTTCATGGAATGAAAAGCAATCATCCCAATTTCCTTCAGGTTCTCGAAAGACTTCTTGATCATAAAAATAGTCATTAGTTGTCTCTATAGCAACAAATTTCATGCCTGCATTCACAGACAAACTATCAGTTTTAAAAATATCAGACCTTTTGGGCTCTCTTGATGCTTCAAGCACCAAATTCCCACCATGGAATTTCTCGGTTTCAACAAATCCTCTTTATTGTGACTCAATTCCTATGAGTCTCTCCTTCTCCAACAAATAAATATGTATTTGTTTAATTTTTTTCATCAACATAACATTCCATTTCTGTTGCAATAGATTCCACTTGACCCGTTTCCTTATTCTCCATCCATGTCTTCAGTCTTCATTCTCTTTCTCTTGAATCCATTCCTGTAGTATATTCAATTCTACTTTCATCATTGCAATACTTATCCTACACTCTTCATTACTCATTCGACATTTATTTAAACCTTTCTCCATGTTCATTTTCACTAATTCTTCAAACTCAAATACAAGAAAATATTTACCTCAATCAAATTCTAAAACTGACTCCTATGTTTTTTCCTTTGCTTCCACTACACCTCTGATTTTCCTTGTCATATGGTTTCTTATCTTTCTAATAGCTTCAACTTGTGAGCTATAATAAGCCTCTGCAGTAACAAGTCTCCTTCTTGCTACACATGCCTCAGCAGGCTTTTCTCCTATGAGCTTAGTCTGTTAGCATTTATCTGGTTCTCTCCTCTGGAACCTTATGAGCACTCCTTGCTCTAGGTCACTGCAAATATTCTCACCTTCCTCTGCTGTTACTCTGCACAAAAATTATAAAGACTAACATTGACAATTCTGCAATATTATCATACATCACGCAGAATCTTCTTTTGCTTTGATACCAAATGATGATGGGGTGAAACTGCGTTGACACATAAATTCGGAATTAAATTAATTAAAACTCTATTTAATTAAACTATTAACCTCGATCAATTAATTGGAACTCAAAACAATTTCAAATCCTATTCAAACCCTTCAATTTAGAAATTTTGCTAAAATAACAGAATTCCTTATTTACTCGGATATGAAAAAAACCCAAATTTCCATGGAATCGAAAGGAAATAAAATGTCGGTTCATAACTTCTCAGGTCTGGAAATTAAATTAAACCACGTGCAACTTCACCACGTGATCACCGTCGGATCGCGTACCTTCACAATGAATGGTTACACTCAATCTGGACTCCAACTAGATTAAACCACAGTCCATAACTCATTGGGTCTGAAATTTATATTAACCTGCACGCATTTTTCGACGCGATTACTGTCGAATCTGACTCCTCGAAATGAACGGACCAGATTAACTGAGTTATTAAATTAGTTATATAAATGATCGCGTCTAATTTCAGAGTTAAACTTCAGTGCCTGTTAGCGCGTGAAATCCATCAGATCTATGGATCTGTTGATCGGACGGTTTCCACTCTTCGTCGGTGTTTCGCCATGAATTTATCGACTAACTTGATCTTATAATGTTTTTGGTCCGTTTTCTATGTTAAGCTGTGTGCGCATTCACTAGCGAACACCATCGATCTTCTCGTATTAGATCATCATTGGTCCATCCTATGATTAATGATGATTCATTTCTTCATTCAATATCTGTTTGCGTTCAATCGGAAATCAACAAAAACTAGTATTTAATAGAGGATTCAACCTACAATTAAAGGATCCAATCACATAATAAAATCATGCAAAAATGAGCTTTGTACACAACACTCCTTTCATTCATAACAGTATTTACATATATGTATGGAACATCTCATGGTTTGGTCTATTCTCTCTTCTACTTAGCTTTCTCTACCACTCTATCTCAAAAACTATTTCTCACTCTCCTTGCAGGCTTACATTTATAGAAATAAGTACATAGTTATGGATTATTCTAAATCCATAATCTTCTCCATAAATCATTCAACTAATTCCTATTTAAGGATCTCATAATCCCTAAGATTTCTACGAGATTTTCACACATTAATTATCCCTGATATTCTCACATAGTTGAGAATATTTCACAATTGAAAGCCTCACACATAGATTTCCATTCAAGTTATACAAAATTCATAAAAATAATTGAAAACATAACCCCCTAAATCAACCAAATGAACAATAAATATTCTTAGCAGGATGCTCTTGCATCATATTCACCAAAGGCACAAGCCTTTGATTTTCTTCTCTAAAATAACTTCTTTGAAGTCTCTCCCAAGAATTTCACCACAAATATAAATAAAATGGGCATAGTGTATTACCTTGGTGAATGCCCCTAGAGGCATTAAAAGGGATTGTAAGGGTGTCACTTCATAAGGTTGAGAGCAAGGTTGAGGATATAATTTTTTTTTTCCACTGAACCCACTCTTGATCGAAGCCAAAGGTGAGAAGGGTTTTAAAGACATAATTCCAATTAAGTATATAAAAGGCCTTTTAAATATCAAGTTTGAGTGGCATGCCTAGTTTTTAGGATGCTTTAAATGAATGAATAGTTTAATGAGAAATCATGATTCCATGTAGGATTTAACATCCTTCAACATATCCAATTTTCTCTGATGAGATAAGCTTAGGTAGAAGTGGCTTGAGGTATGTTATAGGCCAGTTTGTCACATTTGGTCAATAGGCCTACAAATTGGAACCATCAACATCCATGAATGCCTTGTCATCATCCCTACACAAAGACCTAAGAATGAATCTCTCAAGTCCCTGCACTTTTGACCTTCACTAGATTTTAGTGCTTCTAAGGCCCAATGCACCTTGGCCCTTTAGGGATTTTCTTTCAGTGGCATGTTTCTCAGTTTCACACCCTCTTTGATCAGACTAGGGTTTCCCTTTCTGGGGGTGCACTAATTAAGAAATTTCAGGAAAAATAAAAAGAATCTCCTAGCTTCCTCTTCTAGAAGCTTCCAGGAGCTATTATAACCATTTACCTTAGATAAGAACTTCGAATAGTATCTCCCCTACCTTGGAATTTTCACCTTCTTATCCCTTGAGCTCATCCTCCCATTAAGAGTGGCTCTCAAGCCTATTGGTAAATGGATAAGGATTCCCAAACTACCGTCCTCTCCTATATATTTACTCCCATCAAGCTAGCAGTTAGATTTTAGAGATTAATCATTCCCTTATGTTGCTACTATGATCATAATAGAGACATCATTCCCATGTATTAGGATGGCTTTGAGGTATATAACGTGGCAAGGAAGGAAAATTCAACTTGGGAGATTATCTACAAGATCAACTTCTAATGTTGGTTGTAAAATATTTCCCTTCCATTTTAATACAAAGAGTATAACGTTTTCGTACATGTATTATGTTATCTTTATGTACATGTGCTTCAATGCTATTTTGATCCATTCAATAAAATGATTGAATAATGCTACATAGATGTCGTAGATATTTGGATTATATTGTCTGTGTATGTAGGTTCTAATTATAGCGTTTGGAGCTACGGTTGGATATGACAAGCCAAAAGAAGAGAAGATCTTGAGAAGGATCATAAGTAAGAATCTTTCCATTCTTTATTTCTTCTAAGGGAAACTTTATAGTATTTAGTTTTTATTGTTCTAGACCAGACCACTAGGTCTAGGGAAGATACTTATGTCCACAATCGTAGATTTGATATAACCAATTGGCAACCAAACTGGGGATCAATTCATTCCATTAGTGGTTTTCTTACCTTTTTCCCTTGTTACACCTCTTCATAAGATCTCCAGTGTGTCACTCAGCTTGAATTGAACCTAGGAAGACCCTTCAGTGAGATGCATTTGACTTGTTGTGTCAGAAAATCCCTTTTCCATGATCAGCGCACCCCTCTGGCCTGTTGACAAAGCATTGCAAAGCACCCTAGCCTTCTTTATACCTACGTTGCAGAGCACTTGTAGCCTCTTTACACCTGCACTGACCCCTTCTCAGGCAAAAAAAATCCTTTTAAAGATTTTCCCTTTGATTGACCTGATTCTAGTTGGTCCTCCTTGTGTCCCTGAGTGTGTTTAGCTCTCTTAGAAGCCTTCATCTGATTTTATTTTGGTTTTGAGTGCCTTTGATAAGAATTTGTTTGGGTTTTACTTTCTTCTTGTCATTAGGTCATTAGCAAATTTATTGCTTGATCATTGGATTTCTTGAAAGAATTGGTGTTTCAGTCATCATTCTAAAAAGTCTTTTTTATCCATGATTAGGAAAACATCTTAGTTTTCATCTGAAAATTAAGTAGAATTGAAAATAAAAATATTATGCATTATGCATTGCATCTAGGGTTTTGTGAGTGAAAATTTTAGTTAGAAACAATTGCATTAGGGGAATTTCTTGACAAATTTTGTTTGTTTCATATTGTATGCTGCATATTATTTTTTTTCTTCCCTCCCATAAATAGATTTTCATTGAAATAAAAAGTTTCATTTTATCATGCTAGTTTTCATTTTACGATATTCAGGCGAAATTCATGGTGAACCCTGAAAACTGAAACTTAAATTAAGATAAACTTTAAAATTTACTGAATCAACCTAAGAAGCATTTTTAACATTAATGAAAACATCTAGAGGTCTAGGCTAGAGACATGTTTCAACGTCTTTAAACATAGGAGTTTTCATTTTTTCAAGCGTTGCATTCTGAGGGTGATATCCCATTCCATGTACATAAGTGTATCAGATCGTTATCCACCTACCTCTGGGTATATTGGATGGCGCTCCACGCATGAAAATTCTATGGGAACACTCTCATCATACGGTTACACGTTAGACAACACTAACATAGACTGCACTTCCACATACCATCGATTATATTTTGGAAGTCCACCATAGGTTTCTATCCTCGCAATAGGTAATTGAGTCGGTCACCTTATACAAAGTGATACATTGGAAAAAAAATCGGGGAGATTGTCTCCCCATACATAGATCATTGGTTCTCCAAGGTTTTATATTGCAGTTCATAGTTGCTTGGTAAACCTATATGCCTAGTTTACCCTCTTTGATTTATTTTTTATGTTAATTGTTAAAATTTATTAATCCACCATGGAAGAACATGAACACCCTTTACCCCATTGTTCATGTAGAATAAAAAATAAGCCTCCTCTTCCACTAGAGGCAACTCCTGGCTGTCATCAGAAGCATAATAAAACACAGAGTACCGAATCCAGTACTTCAGGGACTATTACTTCTAGTCCCCCATATGAGATAGATCCAACAAAATCATATTTTATTGTGAGTATGGAGCTTGATATTACCTTTGAATTGGCTGGTGACTCTGAGACAGTTGATATTGAAGCACCTAAAATCTCTTTACCTGAGGTTATTGAACTTGAACTTCCTGAGTCAGTGACAACTCAACCCAAGGTTATACAAACTAAGGTACCTCAACCATCTTCACTAGGGAAAATTTTAAGGATGGAAGATTACCTGGAAGTTTAAAAACATTGGCAAATCTCGCTAGTCCCTAATATGCACACTATAAAATGTTTATTGATGTATTTGTAAAATTATTCAAATTTATAATTATTTTATATACACTCTCTATATAATATTGGCGGATTCTAAGGTAAAATAAATTTATATTGTAAAATTTGGGTGAATCATTTTTATAAAAAATGGAAATTGGCGAATCTTTTTTTTGGGAAAATCGTGGAAAATAGCCCACTCGTGAATATTAGCCCCTAAAAGTTTCCATGATCTTCACCTATCATTTCAGGACCTTCTCATTCTCTTCCACTGTCTCAGACACAACCCCAAACTATATATCTTGGACTTGACGGTGAGCCCCTTCTACCTGGCTTTGTGAGTATCAAAGAGATTCCATAGGAAGAGCCCTAACTCTCCTCTCCCATTCGAGCAGGGACTCTTTTTTATTAGGCCCATGATTTTCCATTTCAGCCTCCTTTATTTCATTCTTTTCCTTTCAACTCACCTCTGTGTTTCTTTTGGCAATCGTCTTTAGGATTAACCATGATTGAGTTTGCCTTGGTTTCCCAATCTGTATCTTCTACCATGGTTCATACAACCAAAGTTGCAACCTCATCCATGTTTGTAACCACACCAGAGGCACATTTGTATGGTGGCCCATCCATCCCGCCTGGTTACCAATCCTTGTCTGATACCTTCTTTGGTGCAACATCGAGTTGAGGGACCTCTCCCATAAAATATACATATTGAATTCCATTTGGAACTCTGTGAATGAGAACTACACAGTCTACTCCTGTTCCTCCATCTACACCTATAGTTTAGCAACAGACTTGACCTTATATTAGAGGACATGGTTATTTAATACAATCAAATCCATCTCCTATTGGGAACTCTCCACTTAGGGGGAAGTTTCCTTTGTATTACCCTCCTCTCTCTTCAGGGGGGGAGCCTGTTGTAGGTTCATTTCCATATTTTGAAATAAGTGCTCAGCCTAAAATGATTCCTCCTTATTTAGGAATGACTTCTAGGGTTTGGAAACCTACTTTTCCTATTCAACCTAGTTCAGTTGCGACTTCATCTTTAGATTCTCAACTTGTTCCATCTACCCCTCAAATTTGTATTCAAGAACCCATGTCTCAACTTGTCCAAACTAAAATGAATGTGAGCCAACCTTTATAGGCTGTACCTTTAACTCGACCCATTTCATGAGTATCTGGTGCATCTCAACCCATGTATACCCATCCTCTTCAAGATAATATACAATCACAATAGTTTGGACATGCCATTCCTCAAGCTTAGATGGGTCAGAATGTGTATGGTATGGCATAGGCACAACCACAACTAAATCCACCTTATGTTGGGATGATGTAGAATCCCATGAGGAAACCATATGCACTGTATCAAGGTATCCTTCAGATGCCTTATGGTCAACAAGTCAAGATTCAGTCGTTCCAACCTTTGCAAGGTCATCTTGGAACTTGACAAGAGGGTTATGTGTATACTTGCTATCAACATACTCCCTATATCGAGACACAAATACCTGTTTCTCATGGTATCCCTTATTATCTAGGATATCCTCCACCATACCTTAATAGGTAATTTTCATTCATGGAAATTCTCGAATTGATGGATTTGACCCGGCCCACTAACAATCCCATTTCTCATTCTCCTTGGTGGTCGATTATTCCTACCAAGTTCCCTTCTGATATTCCTAAGTTTAGTGGAAATACTAGGGAATCCCCATCCATGAATATAATGACATATCATTTGTGGTGTTCTTTGAACTCCCTCAATGATGATTCTATTCATTTGCATCTTTTTCAGCATACACTCATTGGTATTGGAGCTAAATGGTACAAATAATTACCTCGAGATTTGTTTGATAACTTTAGCACCTTAGCTACTACATTCCTAACACATTTTGCAGTTACCCATTAGAAATGAATATGGAACATAACTCTTAACCAATTTCAAATAAGGTAAAACCACTCACATTTCTAATCATATTCATGAGTGACGATGTCATAGTCATTTGGTGAAGACTTTCGTTCCTGATCAATTGTTAGTTGAATGGTTCATAAAGTCTCTATTGTCATCTATTATAGAAGACATATCCAAAGGTGGAGCCATAACCAAAGAATAGGTGATCGCTTGTGCCCAGTTTTTGGATGTCATTTATACCTAATCTAACACGGTCTCTGATAATATACCTGATGCTCCATGACCTATCGATACTGTTTCTCAAACTCCTGGTAAAGTATCACATGCTACTGATGGCATGATTGGTTATACCAGTTAAGAGTCAACCAGTAAACCATCTGGTTCAACTCTTGTTGTCGCTGCTCAAAACCCTACTTCCACTCCTACGAATACTTCTTCTGAGATCAATGTTGTTCAATCATCTAAAGGCAAATCTCCGCAACTAGGAAGTAATAATAAAGGAAAAGGAAAGAAGAAGAAACAAAATTCTCTACAGGATAAACAAAACAATCAGTCTCCTGAAGAGAAGAGGAAACCTCGTTACCCATGTCTAATCTATAATGAGGAGCACTTCACTCATGATTTTCCACACCGGGCAGAGGTGAATCAATTCCTTAAATCCTCCACTACACCTATTGTGTTGACAAACCCATTCCCAAATTAGGAGACCAATTTGGTTGCCTAGGACCCTACTTCCTCTAATTCAGTTTTAATGCTTTCATCTACTAAGCCTAAAAATGATATTTTGGTGGCTACCCGAAGTAAGGACTATGGTAATGTGAATCCTTCAAATACTAGGCTATTGATCAACCTATCAGTTCAACTACATCTCCACCAGAATCCACTCCAAATGTCGTACCTACTGAATTAACAATTAAGCCTCCCAAAGGTGTTATTCATAAATCAACATTCAACCCTTGTGCAAGAGCTGCTCAAAATTATAACATAGTTGAGGACCTAACTCAGGCCCCATCAGCTATGTCCACTCTTGAGGTGTTGCAAAATTGCCTCGCCCAAAAGAAGGCTTTGCTATCGATAGTTGGATGTATTGATCCTTCGAATTCTAACATGGTAATATTTAACCATGAGAACCATACACCTCGATTTCCAACTCAGCTAGCATTCATGATCCAGGTTATTTTTCATGGTAAAAATATTCATCATTCCATTGTGGATGAAGGTGCCTCAACCTATATTATGTCCCTGTCTTGCTGGAAGGCTATTGGTTCTCCCCAATTAAGCCAATCACCAACTAGTTTAAAATATTTTGATGGAAGACATTACAAATCATGTGGGATTTTAAATTCTCTACAGGTAGAATTAGGTGGAAATATTGTATCAGTTGAACTCAAATTTATCGAAGGAACTCTAGATTATAATATTCTACTGGGTCACATGTGGGTCTACGTCATGGCTGTGGTTGTTTCCACATACTTTCAAATGATTTATTTTCCTCATAAAGGTGGTATTGTAGCCATAGATCAACTCAATTTATTTTCCACTGATTATTCAGTTACTGGAAGTGTCCCTCTCATGGGGGAAACCCATCACCCATATCATTGGAGTTGGAATTCTTACGAATTCCTCTCTCATGGGAACCTTTTAGCTTCCTCCTCCCAAATTTCTTGACAAATCCACTTCAGTTACCTATATTAATATGATTTCTTCTTGCATTACTCCAGCTGATCCATGGGTAGTACCGAATCAATCTAATATCAATAGTTTTGGTGACCATATGCCACACATCCCCATTGAGCAAGATTACGAGGCCATCCATTCGGCTTGTGCGACCTAGTCTGATCCTTTCTCTTCAATCAATTGGGTTGATAATTCTTTAGATTATGGTACATCATCTGATATTTTCTCTTGTACACTTTCCATCGATGAGAGAATCATGGAGAACATGATGCTAGATGATACTCCATGGGATGATCATCATCATCATTCCTCCTTGCTAGATTCCTTCAAGGACAATCTTAATGAACTTTATCGACCCAATATCATTAAGTTATCTATGAATTTCGCATCTATTTATGATGCTGATTCTGAGAAGAACTTGCTGAACATTGATGCAACCATTCCTCTTGAAATTTATATTAAACCTGACATTGTCGAAAACCTACATATCAGTGCATCTTTCTCTCCAAATGAAGTCAACACTTATAAAGTTGTATTCCAGGAATTGAAAGATGTTTTTTCTGGGTCTTACAAATAAATTACTGGTATCGATCAAAACATCATTTTGCATGAGATTAAAAAGTATCTTAATGCTAAACTAGTGCGGCAACTCCTTTGCCTTGTTCATCCAAAGAAGGTCGATGCTATCAAACCTGAAGTTGGAGAAACTTCTATGAGCTGGTTTCATCTATCCTGTACCTTTAACTGATTGGGTGTCTAATACTTTTCATGTCATGAAAAAAAAGGAACAATCTTTGTATGCCTTGATTATCAGGACATAAATCGTGCTTGTCTGAAGAACAGCTATCCCACCCCATTCATCGACTAGACCATTGATGATTGTCCAGATTGCGATATATTTTCATTTATGGATGGTTTATCCAGCTATAGTCAAATCAACTTTCCCCTGCTGGACCAACTTAAGGCTACTTTCATTTCTCCCTGGGGCACAATTGCATACAAAAAACTCCCTTTCGAATTAAAGAATGCTAGAGCTACATTCCAGAGGGTCATGAATTATGCCTTCCATGATATCAAACATAATGTCAAACCTTATTTGGATGATTTTGCTACTCATTCGCGATGTTGGGATGATCACCCAATGCATCTTAGGGCCATGTTTTTACGATTTATACAGTGTAATATTCTACTCAATCCACACAAATGCATATTTTGTGTTAGCTCCGGTCATCTTATCAGATTTGTTGCATCAAAACAAGGAAATCGTATTGATCCCTTGAAAGTTTAGCCGATCATCAATCTGCCTGCACCTTCTTCCCTCCTTTAGATTCAACGAATCCAAGGGAAATCTAACTTTCTTCAGAGGTTCATTCCCAATTATGCCAAACTAACCAATGGATTTACTTGCTTACTAAACAAAGGGGTCCCTTTCCATTGGGATGACACTGCTCAAAAAGTGTTTGATGCCTTGAAGGATGTACTAGTTCTGGCATCTTTATTATACCCCCTGATTACCAATGCGATTATTTCTTGTACCTCGCCACTGCAAATATTACCATTTCTATTTTATTGGTTTAGGAGGATGATATAGGAATTGAACATCCTATTTATTTCTTGAGTCAGAATCTCAATGATACTGAAGTCTAGTACACTCGTGTCGAGAAGTTAGCCTTGGCAAATGTTCAAGTTGTTGAAAGGTTTTTCCATTACATTCTGCTCCGTAAAACTATGGTTATTTCAGATTGTAACCCCATGATGTACATCCTCTCACAAAAATTATTGGGGGGCAAATACTCTAAGTGGATTGTCATCTTGCAAGAGTTCTATTTGGAATTCATCAGATCCAAGTCAAAGAAATCCCTATTTTTTGCTGAGATAATTTGCAACCTTCCCAATTCTAAAACTGAAACGACATCTAGCAATTATATTCTATATGATTCGTTATTTCTGATTTCATCATCTGATGCGTGGTATGGAGAAATTCTCATATATATCCAGACCTAGACTTTCTAGTCTAATACCCGTCATTCGAACCAATGACGTATCCGATATCAAGCCAAACATTACACTATAATTGGTGACGGTATCTATCACCACGGTATCGATATGGTTTTTCGAAGGTGCCTCACCCATGAGGAGGTTGAAAAAGTCTTAAATAAATTCCATTTGAGGACATGTGGTAGTCATTTATCTAGATAAGCCACTGCACAAAATATCCTACATGCTGGTTAGTTTTGGCCCACCATATTTCGTGACTGTATCCTCGCTGTCAAGAAGTGTCATGCATGCCATATTTTTGATTGAAAGGTCTATCCTTCGCATGCTGCTTTGCATCATGTTATCATCGTTGGTCCTTTTACAAAATGGGGCATTGATTTGATGACATGTAACCCTCACTCGACTAGGGGGATGCCTATATCATCGTAGAGGTTGAGTATTTTACCAAATGGGCTAAGGAAATGCCTACATATAACAATACCAACGAAGCAATTTCTTTATTTTTCTTCAACCATGTCATTACGTGGTTTGGTGTTCTGCAAGATGTAGTTACAGACCATGGAAAACATTTTTGCAATCACATGATGTCCAAATTAACTGCCAAGTTGGGAGTTTCCCATGATATTTCCACTCCCTAATACCCTCAAGCAAATGGGAAAGTTGAGGTGATTAATAAAGTTAAGACAATGATTCAATGTATGATAGGGTTCAATAAATCGGACTAGAATCACAATATTTATGCGATTTTGTGGGCATACCGAACTTTTGTTAGGACTCATACCAGATTTACACCTTTCCAATTGGTCTATGGTCTAGAAGCAATCCTTCCAATTTAATGTGAAATTCCATCCCTCAAACTTTCTATCGAACTACTCCCTTCTACTTCTATAGAAGAGGAGCATATCTTACATCTGACACGCTTAGATGAAACCTAACGAGATGTCGCTATGGCTAATGAAGCCCATAAGAAACGTATCAAGGCGCAATATGACAAGAGTGTCAAGCCTCATGTCTTCTCGAAATGAGGCCTCATTCTTTTATATGATCAAGAGTCTGATAAATTAGGATTGGGGAAGTCCGAGCCAATGTGGCTAGGTCCATATATTGTCAAACATGTTCTGCTAAAGCGGCCTACGAGATAGATGATTTTGATGGAGTTCCCTTGGTGCAACCTAAAATTGGGTTGTACCTTAAGAAATACTATGCTTGAGTTTTGCATAGTTCACTGTGTACATACTGTATATAGGCATGATTGAGTGTGTTTGTAGTGTTTTCCCTTCATAGTTTCCTAGGTTTCTATTAATTATGTTTACTTTTGGTTTGCAGATGTCAGCATCCCTTGAACCATATGTTGGTTATGATGATGGTGCTAGTTGTAGTACTCGAAACATCTCTTTTATGAAACCAACTCACAAACAAATAGATCAACGACTTAAAAGTTATCCTTTTCGAGGGGGAAACCTCCTTTACATTACATAAATGAACAATTCTTGGATGATACAAATGACAAGACCTCCTTTGTATATATAGGAGTCTAAGGGGTCACAATATAATCAAAGCTTACATAACAATAATAATGTAAGGGTACAACAATAAAAATAAGGGGGATACAATATTATTATACGGATCTAACATGCCCCTCTCCTTCAAAAAAGTGTTGTCCTCAACACTTGAGAAGTTATGGATGCTTCTGTATAAAATTATGATCCTCCCAAATGGAATCCTCAACGTGTAAGTTCTTCCACTTAATGGGATACTCTGAAATTGATCGATTCCATAGCTATCGGGTTCTTGTTTTTGTGACTGATTTAGGCTCAAATATGATTTTTCCTTCTTCGTCAAGTTCTAGAAACACTGTTTGAAATGGACGCTTGTCACCTATAACCTTCTTTAAGCATGAAACACGAAAAACTAGGTGTACTCGGGAAGATGCAGACAACTCCAATTTGTATGCCATAGTACCAATTCTTTTACAACACCTTGTAAGGAATGTAGTACTTGGGTGATAATTTATTATTCTTCTTAGCTTGCTTTAGAGACATTTGTTTGTATGGTTGTAGCCGTAAAAATATCTAGTCACCTATATCAGAACTTCTTTCACTACGATGTTGATCTGCCTATTATTTCATTCGATTTCATGCTAGAGTGATATTATACTTTAAGAGTTGGAGAACTTGTTGTGAATGATCGATGTGATATTCCACTGCTTGAACCTTAGAATTTTCATTTAAAGATGATGTGATGGATGGTGGATGATATCCATAAAGTTTCATAAATGGGGTTATTTTTTCTACAGTTTGGAAATAAGTGTTATACCACCATTCAACTAGAGGTAACTACTTGACCTATTATGTTTGTTTGTCATATACAAAGCAATAAATATATCCTTCCAAACATTTGTTCACTATATCAATTTTCCCATCAAATTGAGGATGATAAGATGAGCTATGAGCTAATTGAGTACCAAGACAAGAAAATAATTATGTCTAAAAAATTCCAGTGAAAATGGGATCTCTAACACTTACTATAATCTTTGGATTTCCATGAAGCTTTTGAATTGTTTCCATAAATCTAGTAGAAATTGTGATGTCTTTAAAAGGATGAGATAATGAAAAAAGGTGTGCATACTTGGTAAGTTTATCAACTACCACCATGATGACACTCTTTCCTTAAAACTTGGGTAAACCTATGATAAAATCCATTGATACCTCCTCCCAACACTGATTTGGAATGTCTAAAGGTTGTAGTAGACCGGGGGGTCTTAATTGTCTCAGCTTTAGTTTGTTGGAAAACCAAACATTTTCTCACAAATTTCTGAATATCAGATTTAAGGCCATCCCAAAAAATCCTTCTTGACGCTATGGAAAGTTTTTAAAAATCCCGAGTTCACTCTTGAGGGATAGGTCTACAATTCCAAATAATCTTTTGTTTTAGTTGGGAATTCTTACAAAGATATAAGTGATCTTTGTATCATAATGAATCATTTTTCTAGCCAAATGTATCATATTTACTCAGATATTGCTACAACTTTTGAATGAGTGACCACACATTTTCATCATTTCTTTGGTTATCCATTCATATTGGATAATAGAAATGGCGCAAAGCAATGCTTTGACATCCTCATCATTTATTGAGAGTGCATTTGCAACAAAATTTTTCTTCCCTTTTTTGTAGATGATTTCAAAGTCATAACCCAACATCTTTGTCGCCCATTTTTTCTGCTCTTCTGAAGGTAATCTTTGTTCCAAAAAGTATTTAAGATTCTCATGATCTATGTTTACCTTGAAGTGTCTTCCCATTAGGTAAGGTCGCCCTTTCTTTAGTGCTTGTAGTATTACCAACATTTCCTTCTCAAAATTAGGTTTGTATAAATAATTTCCTTTGATTGGATGACTTTCAAAAGAAATGGGTCTTCCTTCTTAAATTAAAACAATGCTAATTCCATTTCTTGAAGCATCACATTCCACAATAAAAGTTTTTATCAAGTCTACCGTAGGTAAGACCGATTCTTTGCAGATTGCCTCTTTAAGATGTTCAAATGCATTCATTTCTTTTGGAGTCCAAGAAAATGCATATTTCTTCAGTAATGATGTTAGAGGTGCCTCTATTCACCCATAATTCTTAACAAACTTGCGATAATACCATGTCAACCGAAGAAATCCTCGAAGATGCTTTATGGTTGTGGGGATTTTTCCTTAATGGATGTAATTTTGTTAGGGTCTACCTTAACACCCTCATGAGATACAATATGAACCAAATATTCCACCTCATGTACTCCAAAGAAAAATTTGGAGGTTTTTCCATATAATTGTTTCTTCACCAATAGTTTGAGCACCCTTTCAACATGTTGAACATGATCCTTCCAAGAATTGTTGTAGATTAGTATATCATCAAAAACTACAAACACAAATTTTCTAAGGAAGAGTTTGAAAATAGAATGCATTGAACCATAAAATGTGGAAGGCGCATTAGTAAGGCCAAAAGGCATGACCAAAAATTCATGACCCTCATGAGCTTTGAATGTTTTTTTTTATAATGTCTTCAGTTTCCATTCTAATTTGATGATATCCTGAACGAAGATCCAACTTGGTGAAGTAAATTTCTCCATGTAATTCATCCAACAATTCATCAATGACATGAATGGGAAATTTATCTTTAATAGTGAGCTTGTTGAGCTCCCTATAATCTAGACACATACGCCATGATCCATCCTTCTTGTGCACCAATGCTATTGGAGCAGAGAAAGAACTTTGACTAGGTTGAATTATACCAGCATCTAGCATTTATGCAACCATACGTTCAATTTCAGTCTTTTGGGAATAAGGATATTTGTAAGCTCTGATGTTTGCAGGAATAACTCCTGGAATCAAGTGAATTGCATGATCCTGATCACAAATAGGTGGGAGGCCTTTAGGAGTCTCAAACACCTTGGAATGATAATCCAAGAATTTTTGGAGATCTGGAGAAATAAATGATTTCGATGTTTGAACCCCTAGTGAGAATAATTGTGTGATTATGTCCTATTTTTATTTCTTTAGAAGCTTTGTCATGCCATTAGAGTTGATTAGTTTTCCTGGCTTCCCTGAGATACCCCTTAATTCAACTTCGGTTCCTTGCCAAAAAAAATTTGGGAAAAAATCTTGAAAATTGAAAGTTATCATCCCCAACGATTGTAAACATTGGAATCCTAGTACAATATCAACACCATCCATTGGAATGGAAAGAATCAGACTATTGAACACACATTTAGCCAAGGTTATCTTGATATTATGGCACTTTCTAGAGAAATTTATAGTTCCTAAGTTTGAAACCATCACTTGATACTATGGTACTGGATATAGGAAGCAATTCATTTCCTTGGCTATCTTACAATGAATCAAATTATGGGTACTACCAAAATCAATCTACACTATTACCTTTTTTTATTGTCGATATATCCTTCTATCTTGACAATTCGAGGAGTGGTAATTCCTATCAATGCATTACAATATATGGTTGGATTCATTTGTTCCTTCTCTCGGGTTGGTTCCTAGTGTATATCTTCCTCTTTAGATGTTTCTTTTTCCTTTTCTTCTTCCTCTTTCTAATCTATGTAGAATAATTTTTTCTCAACACACTTATGACCTTTAGTGTATTTTCTAAAAAAAATTTAACAAAGCCATTTTTCTGTTTTTTCCTCCAATTGTGATGGTTTCAACCTTGTAGGTTGTGGAAGACTAGGAGCAACAACACTTCCATATTTATAGTTGTGAGTGGTAGCCTTCCTTGTTGCCATAATTTTGTTTTCAACTTTTCTTGCCACCCTAAATGCCTTCTCCAATGAATCAAGTTCCCAAAGGCGAACCTCATGTTGGATGTTATCTTTTAAAGTCCCTATGAAGACATCAATCCCATGCTCCTTTGGAATATCGGTTACCCTAATATTCAATTTTTGGAAGTCTTCAATGTGATCAATCATTGAACCATTTTTTTTTGAGATTTATCAATTGGCTAAAGAAGGTGTTTCTCTTTGTGTCTTCATAATGTGTTATCATTTCCTCCATAAAAACTGACCAGATGACAAGTGGTTTACGAGAACAAAGCCATATATGCCATATAAACTGATTGGGTTAAGAATATAAAGATGCAATAAGTACCTTTTGTGAGGGTTGCACATCCTATAAATCAAAATAGGTCTCCATATGTAGCATACAAGTTACCAAATCCTTGGCTTCAAACTTCCTCATATCTATCTTTGGAAAGTGGTGGTTCTTAAACCGCACATTGGAGTCTCTAAAAACATAATTCATATTCCTTTTGTATTCATCATGATTTTCATGGATTGCGTTGTCACCACTGGGAATCCTTTCTTCTAGCAACTTTGCCAAACCTTCCATCAACCCCCTTATCTTTAAATTCATCATTGCTTCCATGTCTGCTATTAAATCATCACTCAAAACTACCACATCCCTTTTTATACCATATATCTTAAATACCATGTCCCTTTTTATACCATGTATCTTAACATTCATCATGGCTTCCAATTCATTTTTTGTTACTTTTTGCAAGAGCGAAATTTGTTGCACTTGGTCTCGTAAATTTGATATATCATGTTGCATTTCTTCCTCTTCTTCATGCATCATAGAAGAGATTTATGGTTGCTTAATAGGTGTGTCCATTTAATTTTTCAAGGAATTTTGGAATAAAACAATGATATCTATGCTTCAATATGCCCCTTGAGTCACTTCAAACTTATTTTTCAAACGAACGTTATGCAAAGATTTAAAAAAAAAAAACACACATTTTTCTTGCTTTTTAGGAGCTCGACATTATAGTTGTTGTACCTTTGTAATTGAGAATCTCCAAGATCTGAAATTCCTTCTTGTAGTAGCCCTCTGAGTCTTCTTTCCAACCCAATAACTGAGAACAATATTGGATTCTTCAAGAAAGATTTATGCCCAATGTCCCATGATGACCTGATTATAGACTGGCTCAATAGAGAGAACTTGTATAGAGTGACATGTGTCCTGTTTCTACCTTTGGCCCTGAAAATGATATCCAAAAAAGTAAATTCCATTCTATTCTATTAATTTCTACAAAATTTAAAACTGATGCTTAGAGAGAAATTTATGACGATTTTCCATAGGTCACCTGTTTGATATGGAATTTAGGAGCCTGCACAAACCTAACTCTTGAGATCATATCTATGAAAATATAGTGAGATGAGATCTCAAATTAATATACAAAGTTCATCAATATTTTGGCTCCATGTTGTTTTAATTTAATCTTTTGAAGATTCAAAGAAAACAATTATAATGAAAAATGCCACGATGACCTATTTGAAGTAGCGAAACCCTAGAATCCAACACTGTTATACCAAATGTTATGCAACCAACTCACAAATAGATAGATCAATGACTTAAAACCTGTCCTCTTCGAGGGGGAAACCTACTTTAAATTACATAAATGAAAAATTCTTGGATGATACAAATTAAAATACCTCATTTGTATATATAGGAGTCTAAGGGTCACAATATAATCAAAGCCTACATAACAATAATAATGTAAGGGCACAACAATAACACTAGTGGGCTTCTATGGGGCACAAAATTAACAATATGGGGGCTAAATGGGCACAAAAATAACAATAAGGGGGATACACTAGTATTATAGGGACCTAACACTCTTTTCCACAACTTGGGACATATTTTCTCTAAATGGCAAGTTAGTGAGTTTACAAGGCATTTGTATCAGTCGCTCTACAAACAATATCGTTGAGTATAGCGCAGTGATCAAACTATTGTCTGATGCTATTTCATTTGGCATCCACCATATAATAATCAAACTTTACTCACAACTTGTAGTACTACAATTGACTAATGCCTATTCAGTTAGAAGTCCAACTATGTTTCGCATGTTCATGAGGGTTCACCTTCCAAAAATATATTTTGATTTCATCTAGTATAAACACATTTCTAGAAATATAAATACATTGATAGATGCACTTTCTAATCATGTTTTAGATACGCATCTGCGACACATGCAAATTATTTCAATACACATCACATTACATTGAAACCAAATAACAGAACCATAAGAAACGTTGAATATATATATATATATATATATATATTGGTTTTACAAAAAAAATTCACAAGACAAATGTGGGCACACAACCTAAAATATACATGCGACCAAAATATAGCTATAAGCCTCTTAGTATACTAATCATAGTGCTCATGGTAGCCTGCCACTACACCAACCATCTTGCACAGAAGTCGATTGATACGATGACGCACACCAATAGTATGTCACTGTAGTCTAATAGGGAGATCATCGACCCTAGTCTTAGCTATATCATGGGTCAACCCCTCCATATGACACTCAAACTTTGCTGGGAAATTGACCACATCAAGATCTTGTAGTACCACCCTTCCTTCTACAACCGCATGTACTATTGTTGGTGCCTATTGTGGGTCTCCTTCATGATGAATATAAGAAGCTCCCATTAGTTAAACGTGTCCATAATTTGCATGTGTACAAACCAATAGTTTAGTCTCAGATACATCAAAAGTCACAAAAAAATTTAAAACTAAAAAATACAAAAATGGTCAAAATGTCTTACCTATGGCACCCCATTGCTCGCCATCAGGAAGCGTGAGCTCTGGGTCTCTACAAAAATCCATCCCTGCATATGGATAGTATTCTATCATGATAAGTTGCATACATAACTAGCCGAATAAGACATGTGTGAAGATCATCGATAAAGGACTTTCATGCCTAGACATGAGATCCACCCATCTCCTCATCCATGGGACTCTCAGATCTGCAAGCTCGAGAACAATATGTTGTGGCTTGAGCAATGGAATCCGCTCTAGAGAAAAAGAGATAAAAATTGAACCATTGCCAAAGTTTTTCAACTGTCCATCTTTTGGTTTAGTTAGATGCTCTTTCATGCTTATGGATACCCTTTCAGTCCAGTTTAATACCATTGGCTCCAGACATTCTAGAGAATACTGCATATGTGACTTATTCGCCACATGGAGAGATGCATTTTTGTCCAAACTAACAATGAGGAACATGATCATTCTTAAAGATAAATCGACTACATCTCTAATGTCAATTTTTCCATCTTTAGTTGGTTGGGATCTCAGCTTAGTCAACAATGTGTACTGACATAATCTTTGACTATTTCCCCACCACTCCTTGAACCAGACAAAGAGACGGGGGAACCTCTCCTTGATAGACCAGTCAAGAAATATATGTCCTCTACTCGTATTTCAAATGTACGTGCATGAATTTTGAATGCTTGTGCTTGAACATCCCATCCATGAACAAGAAAACTCAGTAACTCTATCTGCTACCTTATACCAAGATGCTAGAAGAATTTTAAAAGCCCATAATCTCTTAAAGCTTGGAATGTGGAAAGATAATTACTTGCAGTCAAATCTTGTTTTTCATGTTCTACTTCCTTCCATATCAATGCCATTTTTTTCCAATGGAACCTGCAACATGATGCAACCATATGGCTGCCACACCCTAACTCCTTATCGAGAATATTTCACCCTTATAAACCTTTAAATTTCATACCCACATATATATCAGAAGCGTAGTTTAGTGCTTTTACTTTAGGAAATGGGACAACTTGAACTATTGGAACCATTACATTATCGGAAATGGTTTATATCACTTTTAGCCTTAAAAATTCCCTAGCAACACTTTTATTTGAAATACACAGGAATGCAGGAAATACACGGAAACCCTGCTCCACACATATATCCAAATCTTAAATATTTATAAGCCTGCTTCTATATATCGGTGGATCCGTCCTTCGGTCCATTGCATTCCTATTTCACGCTCTAATCACCGATCTTCGATCAGCTAATCTCCATAGTTCAATACATCCTCCAATCCAATGGTCCACATTTACTCTGAACATTTAAACTGACGCCAATTCTCCACCATCGATCTGCGTGTACCGGATCTGACGGCCCACATCTATTTTGGGCAGACAATTTATATGGGGATTAACCACCTGATAAAGTGGTTTCCCTATTCACTCTAGCTGCTACGTGTCAAATGTTTGATGGAATCAACCGACTGTCCTTCAATACAGCTTACGACTTTTCACTCGCCTGAAAACCACTTCACTGTTGCAAAACCACTTCCGCGATCCAAAGGTCATGGTTGGTCGTGCTCTAACAGATAGGATTTAATCATGTGATTTCAAATCGCAAGTTCACTTGTCAGGCTCTATATGCTCTAAAGTGCTGATTTAATATTCTTACAGACCCGATATGGATATAAACCACCCTTTATAAAATTTCAAGTCTGGATTTCAAATCCAACTGTGTTTTGTGCCAATTCTTAGTGTAATTTGGGTTTTTAGCTTGTGAGACCAAAAGTATGTAAATAGACTTCTCCGACCCGGCATCAACAATGATATTTAAAACAAAGCCCTGACTGTTATAGACATTTTTGTGCCTTATAGATATAAGCATGAAATGTCCATAATTCAAGGGATCCAAAGTCCCTAAAGATGTTGTTACAACTCCTAAAGGAACAAGGTCAACCAATGACAGCTTCTCCCAGAAGTTCTCCACCAAAAACAACTCAGAAACAGTTAATTCAGGATCAATTTAGATGCTCTACTAGATGTCTGCGTTGCAAAGCACCCAAATGCACTGGATAGGTGTGTTGCAACACACTTGGATACACTACCCAGGTGCGCTGAGCGGGAAATGACAAATGGCAAGCTCATTCAACGAGGTGGAAAGACCATGGAAGCTTCCAGAATCTTCTCCAGTGACACTTGCCTCAATGAATTCGACTAGTGATGAGTAAGAGGCTCTCAACCTCCAAGTGGAAGCAAGAATTGACAGAGAGAATCCACAAGTCAAAACATAAGCTGACTCATCCTCTCTGCTTACATCTATATATGGATCCCTCATCCCAGAGATCTGGAGGCTGGAATTTTGTACTTTGCAGAGAATTGTTGTTGGTTTGAGATTGAGATTAGTACATTGGGTGATTTATGCTTTGTTGGAGGAGAGGAAGGGATTGCTTTGCTGGGAGGTAGATGCTGGATCGGAACTCACTTGGTTTTATCTCCTCTTGGACTTTCTTATTCTATCAATAAACTATTTGAGTTTCTCCTACATGCTGTGTATCAATGATGTTTTGTTATATTTGCATGTTTAGCTTAATCTGATCTTGAGCTTTTTATGAATGTATATCTGTATCTTCGTGTAGTTTCTCTCTCTTGTGATCTTGCAGGAATTCGGTGAAGCTAGGCTGGTGAAGGAGCAAGGAGCTGGGAGCCACTGAAGATAGGAGCGATTGGATCAACAAACTAGCGGAAGACACAGGTTAGTTACATCCTTCCTCCTCATTTACATTTCATAAAGAAGAATACTCAATTAGTTTTTCTTGTTTGTTGCTAAGGCACTATCACACCTTAGAGTGGGATAGGGGCATTCCGAATGGATACTTTTCCCAACAACAAATTGGCGACTCCGCTGGGGATCGTATCTTGTTAGTTTATTTGTGTTTCTATTGTTGTTCTTCTCATAAACTCAGGAGTGCCGAATCGAAATGCATTTGCCATTTACAAATGCAAAGTAGAGATCTGCTACTCTAGTCCACTCACTGGGCCTGTTTATGATCTCAAAAAGTTGATCCACAAATGCTCTAATTGCCCTTTGTGATAGCTCTTAGTCCTCCTTTAAATCATCCTCGTAATTGTACCTAATTGATAGCTTTTATCCGGCCAAAAAACTATAGATTAAACTGCAAATCGTGACCCAGAACCCAGAGACAATTCTCGTTTCTACTTCAGTGCAGACTCTGTGAAGAGGTTCTACATTTAAACGCAGGTCCCGAGAGGGCTACCTGCACTGAAGTTCAGTTTCTCTTTGCTGAGGGTGCGTTGATCAGCCTTTGCCTTGTGCAGCTGTGGTTCCCTGCTTCCTTTTGCTCAGTTTTGTCTCTGTTTTTTACAGCCTGTTATCAGTGTGTGTACCTATCTGAAACCCCTTTTCTTGGCCTCAATTCCGCCTCAGTTGTATAAAGAAACTGTATTTGTTCTTTGTGTATTTGTTACATCATTTACAGTTTCCCATTACAAAAGTAAACTAGTCATACTGTCGCCCTTAGATCTAGACCTGTCGTAAGTGTCGTTTTGATCTTAGGAGTAAGTTTGTTTGCTGTTGACAGTTGATTGCGCTTTTACTTTTGTCTTTTGGTTTGAATTTATGAATTTCTAGTGTCGAAACAAGTGTTTACTTCAAAATCACAAAGTGTCGTAATCGTCTTTTTTATTTCAAAAAGAAACTTGTTTGTGTTTTCACTTGAAATCGAATTCAAATTTGTACAACAGCTTTCTTTTTAGGCATCAATATTAAGAAAGTGAAAACAAATACATGCATTTGTGCATTTGCATATTGATCGTTTGAATGGTTTGATTTAGGAAAAGTGCATTTACAGTGTGCTCTATGCTCTTTGAGAAAAGATTGTGTCTTTCTTTTCCCCTTGTAGCTAGGATTTTCATTGTTGAAAATATATAAAAGCTTGCTTATCATCTTTAGACTGCATTTAGGAATTGTATATACATCTCGTGGTGATCCAAAAAGGCAAACTTCTAAGAAAGATCAACCTAAAATAAATTGAATGAACTTAACAACGCTTTGTAACTTAACGCACAACATAGAGGTCTAGGCTAGAGACGTGTTCCGGCGTCGTAAATCCTGGTGACTGTCGATCTCACTGATGGTTGGGTGATTCCTCCTGAGAGACAATAAGCGCCAGTACGGATTGTGCTCCCACGTACCATCGAGTATATATTGGGAGACCCCTATAGGCATAAAACCTTTATCCATAGGAAGCCGTGTCAGCCGCCGTACTGATCGCAATGCACTGAACACAGCATTCGAGAATATTGACCACCCGTACCTTAAAAAGTATTCTGCGGTTTTGCGAAAAGTTTGGCACACCCTCTACCTAGAACTCCAGAGTAGTTCCTTTTGGCCTTTTTCAGACTCTATAACAGAAAAAGTCCATCCGAAAATTTGTCACTTCGGGCTCGTTAAAACATCGAAGGCGACTAGAGTCATCTTTTGCTTTTTCTCGACTCTTTAAAATTGAAAAAGCAAGTTGTGTCTAAGCGTCGTTAAAATTTATTTTAAACGGAATATTCATACCCTTTTTCCTGCGTTGATCTTTAGGTTGAGAAAATGGAGCCTACCAACCAAGGAATTCCCCTTGGTGGAAATCCTAGTCCCTTCTCCTCTTGGGGAGATGTTAGTGCGCCCCATATGGCCACATTGTCGTTTCCAGGACTGACAATTGGCTTGCCAGTCTGTCTCTTCGCAACCAATGTCGTTCAGAGCACCACTATTCCTGAACAGTCGAATCAGCAGTTAGACCAGTCCAGAGTTACCCACCAGCCTTTTACTTCCTCTAATTATTCCTCTCCTCCTTCCTCTTCGCTTGACGGGACTGGTAAAGATAAAAACCAAGTTCCTAAGGAGAAGAAGGAAAAGAAGAAGAAAGAGAAGAAGAAGAAGGAGCCAAAAGCGACTGGGGGCAAACAAGTGTCGTCTAACAAAAATTCACACACAGCACTGACTAGGCCTAAATCGCCATGTGTCATATGCAAGGGAGACCACTTCCATAGAGATTGTCCCTGCATCCCTCGGATACTAAGGGACTGGTCTCCCCGTTTGCACAATCCGGTGGCATCAACCTCTGATAGCCATGTTGAATGCATACCGTCAACTAGCGAAAGTGGAGTCCCTAGAAAAAAAGGGAGAGCTAGATCTCCCTATAGACTGTGCGAAGGCAACCACGCCATCCACCGTTGTCCCTTCTTAGACGAAGCGAAAAGAGTTTTGGATGATCGTCCGGTTTCACCGTTACGACTTCCTCCTGGATATAAAAAACTCTTGCTGAGTCCTTCGTTAGTTGAGAATCCAGCTGGATCGCTCAAGTGGTCAGCTGAAGCGCCGGTCATTGAAGATGAACCAGCTGAATTCATACCCGACGAAAGTCAAAAGGTCGAGGCGGCAGTTGACCCGGTCTTGCCTTCAGAGGATTTATCTTCGAATGACACAGTCATTGAAGAGGATAAAGATGACACCATCCAAATTCTCTTCATCAACACAGACTCCGACGAGCACGGGGGCAACCCCCCCATTCCTTTATCACAGGAAGGAAGTTCGTCAGAGTGATATCCGGCCGTTTACTCGGTCCCACCACCAAGCAACCTAGTTGTCTCCTTCGACTGGAACCAACTAGGTAGACCCCGTTTGCCAGCAAGCATACCATTCAGAATTATCGTCCAAATATATAGAATGGTCATGGCTCTCACCATCATTGATGAGGGGGCATCTGTGAGTATCCTTTCCTCTATTTCTTGGAAAGCGCTTGGTTCGCCATCGCTTTTGCCTGAAATGAGAAATGTGACAGGATTTGATAAAGGAACCAGTCGACCTTTAGGGATTCTCCCCAATGTGCCCATAACATTGAAAGGGAAGACCATTCAAATGAACGTGATGGTCGTTCAAGGACCCTTGGATTATAACCTACTCCTTGGACGAGACTATATATATTGCATGGGAGCCATCGTCTCCTCACTCTTTAGAGTAATGTGTTTTCCGCACGAAGGAAGAGTGGTCAAGCTCGTGGACCAGCTTTCATTTCCCGGATCACGCATCGCAAATAGTCATATACTGTCCCTAAATGGTCTCTTCACGCAAGAAATGTCTCAACCCACGGTCCGTCCTCCCGATGAGCGCGAGTAATTCAGAGGGATATGACTGGAACCCAGGGGGCATGCGTCCTGGTCTGCTTCGGCAGGAAAACTTTGGGTATAGGGTAGGTTTCCATGGGAGAATATGACTAGTCTGTACCCTGCCCATGCTGGAAGAGGGTTATTCTAGAATAAGATTCTTTTGTCAAAGTTATGTGTTTGGCACTCGTTGTCACTCACCTTTGTCTATCTTGGTAGACATCGCCGAAGAGGTGTTTTGTTTGCTGCGCAAATGAGACAATCTTTGGTAACCTGAAAGAGGTAGGCCTTTCCTGGTAGAACAAATGTTTTATCTGCAAATTGAGGGGTAACCTCTCTAGTTTATACCTGGAGGCATGCAAACCTTTTGGAGTGCAAGCAAGGGGCGACTATTTATTTTTTAAATTTTTAGGTCCTCCCTTTAAACCTGTAGGTCTAACCCTTTAAACTCATAGGATTAGTCGTTTCCGAACTTGCATAACGAAAGGATGCGGGGCATAGCTTTGTAAGGCGCAAGCTCCATAAAAAATGGAATCTTACATGAGACATTCTTATCATATGACTGGATTTTCGAGCAGTTTTAGCGCATAGTTCATGCTCGTTAAAAAAAATAAACATAATATCGAGCAAGTGTTTCAATCCGCGTTTAAGCTCGTTAAAAAATGAACTACCCTTCAGTAAATAACCACCGTGAATGTAACATTATCAGCCATTAAAGCCTTGGTCGTGTTTGCACCGTCACCTCCACTTTTCCGTTGGCCGATCATTCACCTCCATTTGATTGTTTACCCATCTTGAGGAACAGCTGCGAAGAGTGATTTCACTAGCCATCCTTGTGACACTGCCGTGCTTGGAAAATTCCAACCTGTACCTGGAATCAGCTGCTACCCATTTCATCACTCGTTCCTCAAAAGACGAGTCTTCTTTAAGCTCTTTTCATCTGACTCGTAAAATATCAAAAGATTGCCGAGTTTTGGCCTTCCAGCTCGTTAAAGCGACCGGAAGAGCTATCCCTCCTCTAGATTTTAATCTTTTTGGACCTGAGGGATTATTGCACAAAAAGATCGAGCGCTTGTTTTGTTCGGCTCGATAAACTATCGAAAATTCATCCCTTCTATATTGTTTTATACATTTTCGGACTTAAGGGATTAGATGACAAAAAAGGACTTTCGGAGTTAACTTTACGTACCTTTTCAGACTCTCTAAAAATGAAAAGGACCGAGTTATCTTTGTCGTTAGACTCATTAAAAACATTAATACCGACAAACTAGTCTTTAGACGAGAACGAGTTTCACTATCGCTAGGCTCGTTAAAACATAGCGATGGGTTTTCCAGAAGGGAAAATTATAGAACAAGCATATGTTATCCTCCTCAAGCTTGACAAAAATAAAGAGGTACTGGTCAGCAATGACTAGGGAAAAGTTGGGAAGAAACTCAAAGAACTTTTATTAGTAGCAAGTCGCTCTTGAACATGACACTTCCACTCCATGCCTGAGTCAGGTTGGATTGTTTCATTCACCGGTCACATCACCATGGTCTCGACATACCATCCACCTTTGGGGTAAATGCTACCAATCCATCACATAAGTGTCGCCGATATGTTCAAGAGAAGTCATCCAGAGAAGTCAACCATGTCCCATCCACTACCATACATTATCCTTCATTCTTTCATGACTGCCACCTTGAACCGTATATCATTAGATCGTTTTCACCTCCATCAAAATCATTTGCTCCGTTCCGTGTCACTGATGTGGGATACATCAAGGCCCTCCTTTGATGGATCGCTTCTTGTCGACATCAGCTCATTATCCAAGAAGTTGATCTGGGAACACCCCCTTCAGTACTTTGAAGCTTGCATGCCTCAATGGCAAGTTTCTCACTTCCAGCGACAGGTATACATCAATGACCTTCGACCGAAAGATTTTGCGTGGTGTTCGACGCCAAGTCCTTTATTCACACCACGTGAATTGTACTGTAGTACCTTGAGGGTCATTATCATTATCGGTGATTCCTCTCGCGCATGTTAACAGTTTACATCATTGACTGGTAATCAAGCGATGTCTTTCCATGTTCGACTTCAAAACATTTCTCACATGGATCGACTTGTACTTAGAGTGAAGATCAAACGAGATTGAAGACCCTGGATCTAGTTTCATCCATCCAGGCTGCGATATATATTCAGGAAAAATAAATACATTGACATGTACAGCACTGCAGAACAGATAATCATCCTACCAAAAGGATGACGATTTCATCAGAATCATCAGTCTACCATCAGACGATTGTCTGTCCTATGTACATAAAAATGAATTTATAAAGTTGAGCATGGGAATGCCCGCCTCAGCTAGATCATGAAAATAGTATGAAAAATAATGTATTGTATTGTATCTTATTACAGGTCTCCTCCCAGCATTGAATGAACTTCGGATCCTCCTAATAAAGCATTTCACCCGATAAACGGCCTCATACTTTAGGGGGCAACTGTTATAGAAATTTTTGTGCCTTACAGCTATAAGCATGAAATGTCCATAATTCAAGGGATCCAAAGTCCCTAAAGATGTTGTTACAGCTCCTAAAGGAACAAGGTCAACCAATGACAGCTTCTCCCAGAAGTTCTCCACCAAAAAACACTCAGAAACAGTCAATTCAGGATCAATTCAGATGCTCCACTAGCTGCCTGCGTTGCAAAGCACCCAAATGCATTGGCTAGGTGCGTTGCAACGCACTTGGATACACTACCCAGGTGCGCTAAGCGGGAAATGACAAATGGAAAGCTCATTCAACGAGGTGGAAAGACCATGGAAGCTTCCAGAATCTTCTCCAGTGACACTTACCTCAATGAATTCAACTAGTGATGAGTAAGAGGCTCTCAACCTCCAAGTGGAAGCAAGAACTGATAGAGAGAAGCCACAAGTCAAAACATAAGCTGACTCATCCTCTCTGCTTACATCTATATATGGATCCCTCATCCCAGATATCCGGAGGCTGGAATTTTGTACTTTGCAGAGAATTGTTGTTGGTTTGAGATTGAGATTAGTACATTGGGTGATTTATGCTTTGTTGGAGGAGAGGAAGGGATTCCTTTGCTGGGAGGGAGATGCTGGATCTGAACTCACTTGGTTGTATCTCCTCTTGGAATTTCTTATTCTATCAATAAACTATTTGAGTTTCTCCTACATGCTGTGTATCAATGATGTTTTGTTATATTTGCATGTTTAGCTTAATCTGATCTTGAGCTTTTTATGAATGTATATCTATATCTTCGCGTAGTTTCTCTCTCTTGTGATCTTGTAGGAATTCGGTGAAGCTGGGCTGGTGAAGGAGCAAGGAGCTGGGAGCCACTGAAGAGAGGAGCGATTGGATCAACAAACTAGCGGAAGACACAGGTTAGTTACATCCTTCCTCCTCATTTACATTTCATAAAGAAAAATACTCAATTAGTTTTCCTTGTTTGTTGCTAAGGCACTATCACACCTTAGAGTGGGATAGGGGCATTCTGAATGGATACTTTTCCCAACAACACCGACTTCTATCAATCACACGATTAAGGCATTTAAAACATAACAAAACTAAGGGATAATCACCCGCCTGAACACAAAGAATCTGAAAGCAGACACGGGTTACTGTAGGCTCGATAATCAATCATAAACACAAAAATCATTCATTCATAATAAGATAATTACAGAGTCTCGTCTTGGGCGATTACACAAATGAAAGATATCTGTTATAAAAATACAATCCACACATTATACTTACTCTTGCTCTACTCAATCCTCCTAAATCTTTCCTCTCTGGCCTTATTGTACAAATTAGTGGCCTCTATTCCTAATCTGCCCGTAGGCTCACAATTCCATCATGAATCCTATCTCTCTCTCTCCCCTTCGAATCCCCGTTCCAGAAAAGAAAGGAAATTACATATATGTTCTATCTAATAGTTTCCTTCCACAAATGAAGGAATTTACTGTATTTTAATAAATGAAATCCTACTCTAACTAATCAATATAGATAATTGTCTTGATCTCCACGTAGGGAGGTTCACTTGCCACTTATTTCCCAATTCTATTCAGAATTAGGCAATAATTAACTACTTACATACTTTACAATTAATAAAATTAAACAACCAAGTCTTCCTCCAAGCTTTCATTAGCCACAACATGTGACCACACCATAACATTGCTAGCTAGGCCTATATGCTCCTGAATCAGACTCCCAAGGTTAAAAATAATCATGATCTCCTAATCATGTGCTTCTGATCTGTTTCCTCCTGGATCCCATACTTTGTTCGGTAGTCTATTCTTGGTTACTGCTATTGTTTGTTGGTATCTGGGTCTCCATACTTTATGATGTATTGTCCCATTAGCTATGATCTCACTGTCTATTGTTGTCTCTTCCATATATCTTACTACTTTTTGCTCCTCATCACAATTTATGTCACGCTTCCCCACTTTAATTTTCAATTTACCATTACCTTCACCTATACCATTCTTTCCAGCCAATCTTCCTTCCTTCTCTTGTCCTCTATTTAGTTTATTGGAATGTTTTTTTATGAGTTTCCGAAAATCATCAATTTCTTTGTCCACTTCACTTCTCAGATGCTGAATACTATTCTCCTGCAACTGAATGTGTTATTGCATAAGAACATCATAATCCCTGTGCCAATATTTTTCCATATACATTTATGAAATGTACAAATACCTTCTCCATTGATCGTCTGTAATAATTCCATTTCCTTCTTCTGGTTTCTCATTCATGGCTTCACCACTACTTACTTCAATTCTCAGTATGGATACTTGGAATACCTCTTATTCTAATAACTTAATTTCTGCACCCTTAAGGATCATGGTATCATACTTGTCTACTTCTGATATGTCATTTTCAGCCTCTTCTTCATCAATAACTCTTTGTAGTACAATAGTAATCCTGTTACTATCATCCCTTGAACTCATCTCTAGTTCAACAATTCCATACTGTAGATTCAACATCATTCCATATTTCTGAGAGATTCTGATCTCATCCTTCCTTACTTTAATCAAATCTTCAGAGTCAACTCCTTGTTTCAAATTCACTTCACATTGTCTTGTTCCCGCATACAAATATTCACCAGAATCAGTCAATTCATTAAACACAAATGCTTTACCCTGATTCCTCATTATGCCAACATTTCTGACATCTTCTTTCCCATATTTGTCTTCCATGACAACTTCTTCATTCTCATTTAGTTCTAGTTGTACAGTTTGATCACTTATTCTTTGGTTTTCTCGCCTCTTCTCCAAAATTCTTGACTCATGCCACAAATCTACCATCTCATTTGGAATTTCTCCCAAGAGATCTGTATGATCTTTACTAACTCCATTGTCTGCAACATCTATCTTTAGTCCTTCTTTACTCTGGCTTTCTTCAAGGTCAATAATCTTCAATAACTGTTTAACATCTACAAAGTCTTTTATATCAACCTTCAGTAGTTGTTCTCCTTTGGCTTCAGTCCTCAATATTTCTCTAATATCTATATAATTCACTACAGCTATGTTTAATAGCTGTTCTTTCCTCTGCGTCACAAGATTATGTGAATTTCCTTCCTCTAACTTCTGAAAAATCATATCTTTGCTTTTCCTTTCCCTTATGAAAACCTTAAACAGTTGCCTTACTTCAGTGTATCCTACATTTACACACAAAATATTAGTTTCAAAACTATGAGACACCAAGGTCTCCTCAAATAATTTCATCATTAATCCTTCCAGTTCAATCCAACTTCCTGAACACACCATAAGATTCTCCATTTTCTTTGTATTAGCTTCATCAGTTTTCCTCAGAAAACTCTTTGTTCCATATTCGTATGAATGGATCTCTTCCTTTCCAAACACTTCTTTGATCTTAATAATTCCTTTGCCATCGTCCTTTTGACTTATCCTTTGGGTGTCATCTGACTAGACATCTTCCTTCACTTGACTGTAACTTTTCTCTTTATTCTTCATATAACTATGGGTAGTCATATTTTCACTTGTTGGTTTGATAGTTTCCACTAATTGCTTGTTTTCCTTCAAGTTTACATAACTTGCAAACGCACAACAACTTTCAGTTTTTAAAAT
Source organism: Pinus tabuliformis (assembly GCA_031772625.1). NCBI lineage: Eukaryota > Viridiplantae > Streptophyta > Pinopsida > Pinales > Pinaceae > Pinus > Pinus tabuliformis. Next base: position 1,228,710,288 of record CM062819.1, on the reverse strand, counting down.
ACAATACCTTTCATCCTCTTTTGATGCTTCAAGCACCAATATTCCATCATAGATCTTCTGGATTTCAGTAGATCCTTATAGCTATGACTCCATTCCTTTGAGTCTCTCCTTCTCTAATAAATCAATATGAATTTGTTCAAGTTCCCTATACTCGTTCATCAATTTTCCATTCCACCTCTGTTGCAATAGCTTCCACTTGACCCTTTTCTTCATTCTCCATCTGTATCTTTGATCTTCACTTGTCTTTCTTTGTACTGCCAGACTAATATCTTGTTCTTCATTCTGTTGCTAGTTGCTATACTCCTGCAATTTAATGCCTTCCTCAAATTCACTCTTATGTAGCTAATCATCTCTTTTAAATTGGTGGTTCCTTCCATCTTTATCTTGTTGGATTAATTCTTCTGTCTCCTTCATGTCTCTGAGAACATAACCTTCTTGTTGTTCCTGATCTTCCATTTCACCTTCAAATAATCTGTACTCAATTTCTCTGATTTTAGCATCATATTTATTAATGTTGTCTTCCATACATACAATCACACCATTAACTGAAGAGTCTGAATATTTACTTAATTTTATAAATATCAAAGGCATTTCATCCTTATCATGCATAGTAACCATTTCCTTTTCTTTATTAGGTTCTGAAAGCTTCATTTCTTCTTCAGGTTCCTTGAGCAATCTTTCCAAGAATTTTATTTCCATGTGAAATCTCTCGAGCAGTTCATCACAACTTTCATTCTCAGCTTCATTATTTTCCTGGTGATCCTCCTGAGTTATGCTGTTTTCTACACTATCATACTGCAAACTTCTTTCATCAATTCCATCAGACAAATTCATTTGCTTACTTTCTTGGAATACCACTATGGCATTTTCAGTAGACTTCTGGTCCATATCAACTTCATCTGACTGTCTTACACCAAACAAAATTTCATCTATGAACTCTTTCTCCTGCAATAAATAAGCACCTTCTGCCTCTAAAAGGCATTCTCCATCATACTTCACCTCAAGAGCTTCATTCCTGTTTGTGACAATTTCACCAAATTGTCCATCATCCTCTGGATATCCTGCAAACATACACAATCTATGAGAATTAAAATCAAAAGGCTTCATTGCCTCATTTGCTTCCCTTGTCATCATATCTTCTGATTGTTCTGAACTATGCCAATAGTCCATGAGATCTTCAGTTGATCTCCCATTATCCTCTTCACCCAACATTTCACCTTGTTCTGGCCTACAAATGGAAACTTCCATTTCTGCCTCTGCTTCTCTAAGGTTTTTCATCAACCACTTTAACTTTTCTTGTTGTATCCTTATCTACAACTTAGGCCACTTCACTGGCTTCCTCTTCAAGACCCAACCTTGTCTTTGGTTCTCCTCTAGCAGAATTACTAATGCATCAAGTTCTTCTCTTATCTCATCCATTTCCTTGTCAAGTTTTTCTTGACTCATTCGTTTCCTATGGGTTGTTTGAGCACCCTTCTCCTTCATCTTATAGCGTTTTTCAGAACCTTCCATATGACTTACCATAGCCATCTTCTCTTCTGTGTGAGTTCTACACCTACAACCAATCAACTACCTTCTAAGTTGATCTTCTCACCAAGCTTCTCCTCTGCCTGGTCTCCAAGTCCTCTTTCCTTAGAAATTGCACTGAGCACTCTTTCTCTCTCTCTAGTTGCTACACTGAATTTTCTTAAGGACTCCTTTATCCCTATCTATTCCAAGCCTTAGCTAGAATGAGATTCTACTACAATCTTTAAGAACTTCCAAAAGCTCTTCTATAGTCTTACTGCTGTAGTCCTGTGCCAAACTTCATTCATTCAACATGCTGTGAACTTTCATACCTTTTTAGTCATAATCTTCACAAGCAAGACATCCTTGCTATGATACCAAAAATGATGCAACCATATGGCTGCCACACCTTAACTCCTCATCAGGACTATTTCACCCTTATAAACCTTTAAATTTCATACCCACATATATATATCATAAGAGTAGTTTAGTGCTTTTTCTTTAGGAAACAGGACCACTTGAACTATCGGAACCATTACACTATTGGAAATGGTTTATATCGCTTTTATCCTTAAAAAACCCCTAGCCACACTTTTATTTGAAATATACAAGAATGCGGGAAATACATGGGAAACCCCGCTCCACACATATACCGAGATCTAAAATATTTATAAGCTTGCTTCTATATATTGGCGATCCATCCCTTGGTCCATCGCATTCCTATTGTGCGCTTCGATCACCGATCTCCGATCAGCTGATCTCCACCGTTCAATACATCCTCCAATCCAACAGTCCACATTTACTCCAAACATTTAAACTGACGCAAATTCTCCACTCTCGATCTGCACGTAGCGGATCCGATGGCCCACATCTATTTCGGGCAGACAATTTATACAGGGATTAACCACCCGATAAAGCAGTTTCCCTATTCACCTTAGCTGCTACGTGTCAAATGTTTAATGGAATCAGCCAACTGTCCTTCAATACAGCTTATGACTTTTCACTCGCCTGAAAACCACTTCACTATTGCGACACCGCTTCCGCGATCCAATGGTCACGGTTGATCGCGATCTAGCGGCTACAATTTAATCGCGAGATTGTAAATCACAAGTTCACTGGTCAGGCTCTGTCTGCTCTAAAGCGCCCATATGGTATTCTTATGGACCCGATATGGATATAAACCACCCTTTATAAAATTTCAAGTCTAGATTTCAGATCTGACTATGTTTTGTGCCAATTCTTAGTGTAATTCGGGTTTTTAGCTTGCGAGACAAAAACTATGTAAATAGACTTCACCGACCTGGCATCAACAATGATATTTAAAAGAAAGCCCCGACTTCTATCAATCACATGATTTAGGCATTTAAAACATAAGAAAACTAAGGGATAATCACCCGCTTGAATACAAAGAATCTGAAAGCATACAGGGGTTACCGTAGGCCTGATAATCCATCATAAACACAACAATAATTCATTCATAATAATATAATTACATAGTCTCGCCTTGGCCGACTACACAAATGAAAGATCTCTGCTATCAAAATACAATCCACACACTATACTTACTCTCGCTCTACTTAATCCTCTCCTAAATCTTTCCTCTCTGGCCTGATTCTACAAATTAGTGACCTCTGTTCCTAATCTACCCGTAGGCTCACAATTCCATCATGAACCCTATCTCTCTCTCTCTTCCCTTCAAATCCCCCTTCTAGAAAAGAAAGGAAATTACATATATGTTCTATCTAATAGTTTCCTTCCACAAATGAAGGAATTCACTATATTTTAAGAAATCAAATCCTACTCTAACTAATCAATATAGCTAATTGGCTTGATCTCCACACAGGGAGGATCACTGCCACTTATTTCCTATTTTTTTTTTCAGAATTAGGCAATAATTAACTACTTACATACTTTACAATTAATAAAATTAAACAACCAAGTCTTCCTCCAAACTTTCATTAGCCACAACATGTGACCACACCATCACATTATTGGTTAGGCCTAGATGCTCCTGCATCACAACATCACAAGGAGAATCATTAGGTTGAATTTCACGTGGAAATCCAATGCAAATTTGAGGCAAAAAAGAAGAACCAAGATGGGGATTGTGCCCAACGCACCCTCCTAAGGGGTAGACAGTGCGTTGCAGCGTTGGCCCAAATGTATTTTCATCCTGGCCTAAGTGGATGTTGGTGGCCACCTGCCTATTCCACTTGGACCCCCACCACTGTTTCTTTCAGTTTTTCAGTTTCCTTAATTATAACATAGTTTACTATTTTTAGTAGTTTTTCGAGTCTTGAACTTTCAGAGCCGTTTTGAGGCCCTAAACGACTTTTTTTTGGAAAATGAGAAAACATGAAACTTTACATCATTTTTGTAGCCAAAAGTTGTAGTCCTTGGATAAATATTTCTAATGAGGTGTTGTACACATCAAACGAATATCATATGCCAAATTTAGGACCCTGGGAAGTTGATGTACCAATTTACCCAAACGGGGCCCATAGTTTTGGCGCTTCATCTCCTAGGGTTTGGTTTTTGGATGTTTATGGGTTTCCATTGTTTCTCAATAATAAATAGGCCTTCAAGCCTCATTATAACATAGCTAAGGGGCATGTAGCTACCACATCTCTTCTCAGAGATAAGCTACCATCACCTCAGCTAACTTATTTCCATTTTGTTTGTAAGCACATTTTAGTAATTTGATATTAATGAAATGAAGGTTTATTTTTGTTTCATTTCTATATTTGTGTTCATATATGTGTTTTGCTGCATTCCTATTTAAGTTCAGATCACTAGGGGTGCGTTGGACCTAAGGAGAGGAATTAGAGCCCCAGGGGCTTAAAAACCTTGAAAAATGAGTAGGAAAACACAAAATGGAACCATGAAAAGAAAGAGAAAGATTCTAGATTCTACTTGGAAGTGAAAAAGCTTGAAATGATGCACAGGATTGGTCGCAATCAGTTGCAGAAGATTGGGGGAAAAACACTTAAAACTCACTCTCCAAGAGGTAAATGTGAAATGGTAAAAACAAGTTACCTTTTTCCTATTTTATGGTCATTTTCATCATGAATTCATTAATTTATTAGTGTTTTGAACTAAATATGATTCATTTTTATCTTGAAACATTTATTTTTAATCTTTTATTATTGTTTTGAGCATGATCACAATCATTTTAATGGATTTGATGATGTCTGAATTGAAACAGACCGTTTTGACCAAAGAGCATACTTTTATCACTTTTTTTGGGCTCTGTAAACCTAAAAAAACAAACCCCCTAGAGTCTTATTTCATCTATTTTCAGACTCCCTAAACATGAAAAAATTACCGAGCACTTGTCTTTTCGAACTTGTTAAAGTAAATGAAAAAATGTCTACACAGTATAAGTTTAACCCTTTTCCGGGCTAAGATAGAGTAACTACAAAAAAGGAATGCCTCAGTTGAACATGGCTAACAGGTTCTCCTGAGTATTTCTTTCTACCTTTTCAGACTCAAGATACTATTTACGAAAAGGAACTTTTGGAGTTTTACTTTTGCCACTTTTTCAAACTATATAAACATGAAAAAGATGTCAAGTTAGGCCTTTGCTAAACTCATTAAAACATCAAACAATGATGGACTCATCGAACATGATAGAACTGAATCACTCCTGAGGGTTTGTTAAACCTACTCTAAGGGATTCATCCAAAGGATTAACTTATAGATTAAGAATATGTTATCCTCCTCAAGCTTGTTAAAAAATAAAGAGGTAGTAACCGAAAATGGTTGGGGAAAATTTGGAAAATGGGATACTATACCTATTAATGGAAGCGAGTTGCTCTTGAACCTAAAACTATTCCACTTCATCTCCATGGAAATTGGGTTAGGTAATCAACTTTTCTTTTGGTTCATCATACCATTTCAGAACCTCCATTTTTAGTTTTGGTTCAATGCTGCCAACTCCATTCAGTGTCATCAATGTGTTTAAGAGAATTCATTTAGTTAATATCTTCTATGATACTCTTAAGCCTTCATTCCATGTTATTCATTTCTAAACTAGTTCCACATCGAAGTCTTTCTGTCTTGAATCATGATAACCATTTCATATCATTCATGGGGGATACATAAAGGTCCTCTTGCGGTGGGTTGCCTCCTGTAGACACCAACTCATTAACCAGGAAGTTGACTTATAAATTGTTCCTCCAGTACCTTGGTACTTGCATACATAAATAGCAAGTTTCCTCACTCTCGGCGACATGTTTACATCATTGGACTTCAACCGACAGATTCTATGTGGTGTTCAATTTCAACTCATTCATTCAGACCATACACATTGTGCTACAATACCTTCAGAGCCGTTAACATCATCGGTGGTTTCTCTAGCATCTATTAACGACTTATATCATTGGTTAGTAATCAGATGGTGTCTGCTTTGTTCGACTTCATCTCCTTTTTTTTCATGGTTATAATCCTACATTGGATGATCGAGTGAATGAGATAGTGTTATAGATCTGACCCAGAAATATATGAGAATACAAATATACCCAGAAATAACAAGATAGAAATAGATAGAAATGCTTCTTTATTGATCAAAACCCTTAAGGTAGGGCAACACCATACATTCACTCCTTAAGGAAAGAGAACAATCCACAAACCATATGCTTTTTCATACAATAATCCTTCACATTCCTCCATGGGGAGTCTCTAGCCTCTATATAGGCCTCATACATACAGTACCATGGGTCATTACCATGGTTCCCTCAATACCATCTATCTAATACAATGGGATTATTATATTATTGCTAACTACTTGTGGTCCCTTACATGATACGGGTTAACCATTTTATTTATTACTATTGCCCATTCCATTATTACATTATTCCCTTGGGTACCTCCCTCTGTACCCCATACTATCCCCCCTAGGTATACTACATTCCACCTCCCTTAAACATGTTTCATCCCCAAAACATAAGGACAAAAATAAAAAGATATACTCAAAAGAGTAGTCCATTGGTACCATGCACATGCATTTAGCCATCGCAAAGAAAGGTGAACCCTCGATCTAGCTGGTGCCTTGCTCGCTTGAGATGGAAGTTGACTCTGATGGCTCTTTTGTTTTTGTGTGTTGTGGGTGGATCTTTTCCCCTCTCTATCTATCATGTGGCGATTGTTTTCCTTGTTTCTGGTTCATTGCCATCTTGTAGGTTGGTTTCTTGCTTGGCGATGTGGGTGGTGATATTTTGGAATTGTAACCAATGGTGTATCTTGCTTCAATTCACCACCTAATTGAGCTTGATTGGTATCAAGTACATGTTGTGGCACCTGCTGTTGTTTCTTATCTTCCAGTATTACTTCAACCACGGATTCATCATCTGATATATCAATACCTGTAAGATTTTCTACTTCATCCTCCTTGGACTCAACATGTTTATTGATGGAAATATCCTGTAATGTAATTTTCTTCTTTTTATACCAGAGTTTCAGGAATTTCTTCTATACATTAATATTGATAGTACCAATAGATTCCATCCAAGGGTATCCCAAAACAACATTCACATTAGTCATATCTGAAGCATAAAAATTAGAATGCACTACATACTTATCCATAGAAATCTTCAAAACTTTAAAAACTTGCACCTACTCATTATTAACCTGTGTGTGCTCCATTTGTTTAGCTGGAATCTACAATCTTTTTGCCAAATTAACATTTATAAAATTTTTCTTGCAATTAGGATTTAAAGACACAACGATCTTCTCCTTCTAAATACATCCACGAACCTGTAATAAGGAGATACCAGTAAAAACTAACCCTTTACCTGTCTCATTCCCCTGTATTCTAGAATGAGACCATTTATCCATAAGGAGTTTTTCAAATTCTTCATCCGAAAATCTGGACAACTGCATGATTCCAAGTGAGTTCCACCATATGGCAACCACTTCTTTCAAATTAAGCCATATGAAACTTTTCCAATATTTCGGATGGTTTTTCTTAAGATCTTTTATGAATTGTTCAATAGTAGGACCATTATCTTTCCCTGTAAAAAATTGCTTGGTAGAAGCCATAAGAGGGTTTTGAAAAAAATCACTTGATGAAAATTTAAAGTGGCCACAGTTTGGTCAATATTTCTCATAATCTTTATTATGACCTGTTTTCGAAAATGGAAAGACCATTCTACAACTTCCCATGTAATAGAAATCCTGATCTAGGCACTGGAATTTCATATTCGCGCTGCAACTGTCTTGCCGTCACAATTTTTTTTGAAAAAAGAGTTGATTTTAAATCAGCGATATCTCCATCATCTGGACTTTGATTCGACCAATATTTTTTTTGAAATTGGTTATTTTTTCACAAAGAGCCGAAATGTGCAATTAGATTATGCAAATGTTTCCCTAGAATGTACAAATCTGATTTGTAAACTCATTGCCTCAAAAAATGTCTGCAACACAACTGATTTTTAAATCAACGATATCTCCCTCATCTAGACTCCAATTCGGCTGATTTTTTTCTTTAAATTGGGTAATTTTTTTTTTTGCAAAAAGCCAATATCTATGATTAGATTCTGCAAATTTTGCACCAGAATGTATAAATCTAATCTTCAAACTCACCGCCCAAAAAATTCCTGCAAAAAAAAAAAAACTCTGCTTTGCCCAAGAAAGTGCTCTGATACCACATGTTATAGATCTGACCTAGAAATATATGAGAATACAAATATACCTAGAAATAACAAGATAGAAATAGACCAGGCCCAAGGGTTAGCTCAGTTGGTCAAAAACCGTGCCTTGCCATCAGGAGGTCACAGGGTTGAATCCACCCGAAGCCCTTGGGGTTAGGTCTTGCAGTAGGCCGAGGGGCGATTTAGCCTATCTATCGTCTAGATTTTTCCATGGACGTAGCGATCACTCACTGACCAGGGTGCTCATGAACCACATGCAAAAAAAAAAACAAGATAGAAATAGATAGAAATGCTTCTTTATTTATCAAAACCCTTAAGGTAGGGCAACACCATACATTCACTCCTTGAGGAAGGAGAACACTCCACAAGCCATATGCTTGTTCCAATAATCCTTCACATTCCTCCATTGGGAGTCTCTAGCCTCTATATAGGCCTCATACATACAATTTCATGGGTCATTACCATGGTCATGTCAATACAATCTATCTAATATAATGGGCTTATTATATTATTGCTAAAGACTTGTGGTCCCTTACATGATACATGTTAACCACTTTATTTATTACTATGGCCCATTCCGTTATTACATTATTCCCTTGGGTATCTCCCTCTGTACCCCATACTATCCCCCTAGGTATACTATAGATAGAAGACCCTAGATCTAGTTCCATCCATCTGAGATGTGATTTTAAGATTAATTCAAGATCACAATGTATGATGGCTATGGTCATACAGACAATCGTCTAATCATGTTCCCACCATTCATCATTATTGGACATGTCTTCTTGATCATTGTATATGTAATGTTGCCTTTTGTGTTGAGAATGGGTATGCTTCCCGCAACAGAGATATCATGATAAAAATGTATTGTAACAGATGATGATTTGACCAATTGTTCTTGATACAAACTTGTCACAAGGTAAAGCACTTTAGTCACCAACCACTATTTCTAACTTTGTGCTTCAGGGGGTAATATATTATAGGTCATCTTAGGTTCCTATACCAATAGGAGTCATAATTTTGAAGGACTAAGGTTAAGCCTTGTAATATTGTACATACCTTTTCTTTCTGCAAATGTTTTCCATATTAGAATTAAAAAATCTAAAGAAGATATGTTCTAAAAGAAATATCAAAGGAGAAAAAGAATAAGAGGAGGTCAAAAAATGAAAATATATGAACCCCACCTGATCTAGATGGGACACAGATTGCAAGCCCATCACACCCTCCAGGCCTACAACATTACTTCGGATTCGACCATCATCGTCAATCTCTTTCTGTGGGGCGGATGTTCTGGAACTGGGTCAAAGAACACAAGCACATTCAAGGATGCGGTCAAGGGCAAAAGGGAAAGCACAAATCATTCCTACAGCTGCCTCTGAACTTCCGGGGCCTTACATAGTAGAACAAAACCTGAGAACCCATCTCTCACCATCACTATACCCGAGGTAAATACCATATACTCAGACCCACATACCAATGCAGTCATTTGTCATTTTAATGGTTTTTGGCCCATATCTGATGTACTACATCAATGTCTACATACATACTGGACAACAAATTACGAAATCTACTTATGCCCCAAGGGGTTTTTCATAGTAAGATTCAATATAAAAGAGGAAATGGACATTATCCTAAACGAGGGACCATGGTTATGGGGTAGTGCTAGACTCTTCATCACCCCTTGGTTTCCAGAATTTGATGCCAACATAATGGTGGTATCCAAGATGTCAGTCTGGTTTAGGTTGCACAACCTCCCATTACATTTCTGGCACCACCAGGTTTTAATAGCTATCGGGAATACCTTGGGTAAATTCATAAAGACTAACAAGGAGAGACTCATAAAGGGAATATTTACTTTTGCCAGAATATGTATTGAAGTAGATCTCAGTCAAGGACTACCAGAAAGTATTATACTACACTTCAACAATACATAGTGGATACAACCCTTGGATTACGAAAACAGAGCATTCTGATGTCGTGGATGACCACAAACAGGCCACCTACTTAGTGCATGCCCACAGACAAGAAACATCCCCAATAGGAACAAGTAGCAACAATGGAAGCCGAAAGGATGGCAACATACAGAGCCATTGGTGAAGGAAGAAGACACATCAGAGAACAAACAAATAGTTCAGGACAGTACAGAAAAAGAAGAGGAAGTCCCCAAAAACCCCATGTAACAACAAGGTTCCCAGCTAATAGAAAAGGAAATACCCAGCAATAAGAGAGCTCACGGATCAGAAGGATCAGAGTCTGACAAGGATTCTCCCACAACTATAACATAAAATCAACTATCCATTGTAACAGTGACCCCAAACACTGGAGGATGGCGAAAGGTGGAGAAGAAGAAAGGGAGAAAACAATAGCTATTTCAATCCTTTATTTATTTTTATTTTTTTACATCTTTTTGGTTTCGGTGAAAGCTAGAACACAACATCTGCATATGCTCTTTAGCATCTAAAAAATGTAATTTTTTCTTATCAATAAAATTACGACTTTTCCACGGAAAAAAAGAAAATATATGAACACCAAAAACAAAAAGAGACCATGAAAGTGTGCAAATCTAAATGCCACTACTATTTACTTTTATACAAAATAATGATAGTGTGCAGCTTGTTATTCATGTCACAATCCATGGTAATCAAACTGTTTAAACTTGGTTATTTCATGCTTTGAATTTTATGTTTATAGTTAGAGAATAAAATCTAACCAAATAGCTTAATCTTGGCAGATCATTAGACAGGTAGAGAAATAAAAGGAGCTCATAAGTTTAATCTGAACCCTTGGATAATATAAGGCTAGATTTAGATAGATTACTTTTGAAAAGAAAAATGGATGATAAGGGTTTTCTAGCCTAAATGCATCCAAAGAAATGAAGAAAACATGTTAGGGTAAAAAATGGGTAAGTAGAAGAAAGGTTGCTGAACTACAAGGTTGAATGGATCAAAACACATTCATCATGCTTAGATATATTTCAACATGTATGATCAGTTATGAAGATAAAAACAAAGGTTTACAAGTTAATGTGATTAACTCCCCCTCATTCATTTTCCCCTTTACTTACTAATTTCCTATCCACAAGTATGTTCTAGTACTTTTAATCCTACAAGTCATAGATGCTTAGAGCATTTCTTTGACTTTTGGTGGGATCGAACTCTCAACTTAATGACTTATGGACATCAAGTGTTAGATTCTCCTTCATGAAATTCATTTCCCCCTTCATTTCCCTAATAAAACTCTTTTTTCTAAGGTTAAACTCCATTAGCCTATGAAAAGTGAGAAATACCATGTTAAAATTCCATTTGATTCAAAAAACCCACAAATATTTTTATCCTAAGTTAAGTGTATGTAAAGGAAATGTACAGATATTACATTACACTTAATACTATTTTCATCTCTGCTCATTTCATTTCATATTAATTTCTAAATTAATTATATAGCTCCCATAATCCCTTGTTTCTCCTATATAAATAACTCCTTCATATATAATATCCCAACCCTTAGTTTAATTATAAACTATATTTTTATCCCCTAATCCCATGATTAAACCTTAAATAATCTTATACCACCGAAATTTAAACCGCTGGCCCCCCTCTAAACCCATGGTTTTATCACCCGTGCATTTCCCTTGCTCGATTGCCGTCCGATCAACATCTGCTTCATCCAACAGTCCACCACCATATCAACCACGCTTGATGGTTGAACGTTACCCGCTAGATAAAGTGGTTTTCCTTGACTCCCCAATGGCTACGTGTCAAGTGCTTGAGTATATCGGGTTACCCCTCCTAAAAACTGCCTTCGCCTCATAATCGGTGCGACGACCTTTAATACCGCATCCCTGCTAACCGGATAAACCACTTATTATCCATAAATATGAATTTTTGTGCCATATTTAAAAATTTGTCCTTTAAGACTAAAAACTCAAAAACCCTCATTTTCGTTCCTTTTTCCCATTTCACAGTATAAACCCATTAAACCCCTCGGTGCCACCCTGAACCTCTGCAACACATTTCGACCTCCAATTACTTTCAAAAACATTGCCACGACTCCTTCCCCAGACATCACTATGCAATAAAGCCATCAATTTCCTTTCTTGCCAACCTATGTTTTCTTAATGATTGTTGTATTTTGCAGGTAATTAGCAGAAGACCAAAGCTTGGATAAATAGTTTTGATACAAGTCACAAAACTTGTTTACTCCAAGACTCGAAAGGATTTCTATTCAAAAACCTTCATTCAGAAGAAGAAAGTAGTTATACACAGAACAGAGAAGAAATAATTCACACAGAGACATTGACTGTTAAAAGAAAGGAACCAAAAAAAGCATACAGTCAAAAAACAAATAGATAAAACATACAAAAAGTTGATCAATATCCATTACCTTATGCTCATACATATAAAAAACTAAATGATTTACTGTTGAAATACACAATAAAAAGTTAAAATGTACAATAAAAGTAAGAAAAAAGTGAAGCATAATGACAGTTCATCAAAGTAAAAGTGTATCAGATGAAATAGTATCAGTAAAAGTGTATCTAATTGAAAAATCAAAGTGAAGATAGATGAAAAAATAAAGTAGAAATGGTACATCTTCTAGAAACTTCCCGTTTAAATCATAATTTGTCAGAAACTATTGTGGCCAATCCAATATGCATTTTGAGAAACTGGAGGAGTTTTGTGTTCCTAAAAGGCCAATATACAAAAGCCTATCTCACGTTTTACACAGGTATTACAAAAAAGGAGATAAATGCATATCTTCAGAGCCTATTTTTCAGACTGTGTAAAATCTTGCTTTTGACATCTTTTCGCATAGAATATTGTGAATGGCTGGAGCTGAATTTTGAGACAGTCAAAGAATTTTATCTCAATAACATATTTATATACAATAACCTCTTTCACTTTTTACATATCTATCTCAGATTGAGATATAAAAAGGTATCACTGGACCCTAATTTTGCAGAATTTTTGGGGCAGAATGCACAAAGGAAGGAGGTAGTTGGTGACTTGGAAGCCTCATCATCAGTTAAGAGTTGCTATCAAATTCAAATTTCTCTTCTTTGTCACCATCAATCCACAAATATAGTGCCAAATATATTGTTTAGTTTTGAGTGTCCTTTATTTAAGTTCTATTAATGTACAACAATTTGAGATGTCTGTAAAACCAATCTTGATATTTTTTTAAGCTACTTTAGTTTAGAATTTGTATAAATACTTCTTCATTTAAACAATTGTGGGTGGATTCTTAGACATTTCTATAGACTTCTTGATCAGAAGACTTTAAAGCCATTCGAGCATTGACTGAGCCAGCAAGCTGGATTGATGAATAAAGACCAGATATTTTAAAGGATTCATGTGTGTAGCAAAGTTCATACAAGTATTTTCTCACGTTGTTGTTATATTTCTTAAATTTTTTCCATAATGTATATCTGAATCTGAATGCTATAACTGGAGTATTATCTCAGAATTTGTTTAATTACACTTTGTTTTAACAATTAGGCAAATACATGTTTTCTACTAATATCTAAGTTAAGGAATTCTTAATTGCTCCTTAGTTTAGGTTGTTTCTTTATAATCTATAGCAAAGGATTCTTAATTTCCCTTTGTTTCCAATTACCCTTTGTTCCTCATTTCAATCCCGGTCTAAGAATTCTTAATTGCTCTCTCACCCTGGTTAAAACCTTTTCACCCCTCTGGCCCAAAGACCTGCACTCTACTCTGCTATCTTGCCCTTTGAACATTCCCTTTAGTGAGTTGATCTAGTTCTACTACCCTTTTGTTGACTCCAAAGCCCAATGGTCTAGAGACATCATTCTATCCATCTGTTTTAAGGATTCCACCATCTAATCTCAAATACAAATCAAAAACCCCCCTGAACATTCATAACTAGCTTGAAATCCCAGCAAACAAAGCTAAATCACATAGAGAGAGCCCTCTCTGAGCCTAGGTTGGCTAGAGCCTATGCTCCACAAGTGGTTTGTGGTTACCTCAGTGATTTCTTTCTTTAACCTTGAGAAAATACTGAGTGATAACATAGTGGCGACCATACTAGGGAAGACTAACATTTTCTTCAGAAATCTTTTACAGTTTTAGATTTGATCTATGATGGTGGACAACGATCAGACACACAAAGGTTAAAATCATCCACTCGGTGACTCCAAATCAATTTCACAATCAAGACTCCACTGGAGGAATGAACCTAAAAGAACAATATGAAAATATCAGGCTTTTAACTTGGATTGTTATCCAAGACATTATGTTCTTTCTCATCAGTAAATATTTTCAATGTATATTGTATTTTAGAGAAGATTTTAGATTAATTTTTGATTATTTCCCTTTGAAAATTGTAGATGTAAAGTCTCCTTACACATTTGAGCAACATTCTTCTAACTCTTATGAAGATCATTTTCCAATTGAGGAGCATCAAACAATCAAGACTAATCATACAATCCCTGTACATATTCATGTACCTTATAAAGTTCCTAATAGATATAAGCCACTCATCTTACCTTCTACACTCCATGATTTCCCTAACAATTATTTCAAGTATCTCCCTAGGTTTGATGGAGAGAATGGTATCACTGCCCAAAAACATATTCAAGGTTTTGAGAAATATCTGGACTTATTTGAAATTGATGAAGATGATGTTATTATCAAGCTTTTTTCTCTTTCTTTGCAAAGTAAAGTAAACAGTTGGTTCAAGAATTTACCTATTGCAAGCATCTCAAATTTCCAACAGTTTGTCAAATTTTTCCTTGATAGAGAGATAATCAAAGTCAATCTTTTTGTGATCATAGAAGAGTACAATCATTTAAAAAGACAACCAAATGAAACAATACAACAATTTTCTGACAGATTTAATCAAGCCTATTATTCAATGCCATCAAATATAAGACCTCCTCCTAATTCATCTCTTTTGCATTATCCAAAAGCATTTGATCCAGAGGTTAGAATTTAAGCTAAGAAAAAGAAACCCCTCAACACTGGAACAGATGCAAAACATTGCAGTATATGTAGAAGTTATTCTGCAAATTAGAAGAGAAAAACTGAAAGAAGCAGAGGAGAACAACATTGCAGAGGTAAAACTCAACATTTTGGTAAGAAAGATAGAGGAAAGGATACAGAAGATCACCATGAAAGATACGTTTTTTGCTCAAAATCACCATGACACATTTATTTCAGAAAAAGAAGAGGTTGATAGCCATGAACAAATTTCTTCTAATTCCAACTACCATAGATTAGAAGATAGATTTATAGAGAAATATGTGGAGAAGCAATGTACTGATATAATGTGTATGTTTGATGACATTACTTCTTTTAATGATTTTCATAAATATGATCAATATGATGATAATTATGTTCTTCAAATCCAAACTAACTTATAGAGCAATCAGAAACTAGTTTGCGAAATAAAGGAATTTAGTTTCAGTAGCTTGAAAACAGTGATCATCTTATCCATATCAGCTATGAAAGTGAGGAAGAAAGTGTAGAAAATTTTGAAATAAGTGAAGCTTCTTTACCACTATGTTTTGAATCATTTTAATTTTTAAAGGAAATGTTGTATGAAAACTCTAAAGAAAAGGATGAGCAGCTTGTAGAAATTTGTGAAGTCCCATTCGAACCTACGAGTAATAAGTTGCAAAAATCCTTCCAAATTTTTCATGATCCCATAACTAATGGGTTGGATAGTGAATGCAATCAAATTGTTCTTCATTAAGTAACAATCAGTTTCAAAATCAAGATTATAAAGGTTTCACTAGACAGACATTTCAACCAGTGGAAATATCATCACAAATTTTATCTGAAAATCTGCAGGGTTTTAAAGATAAAAATGAAATTTCAGTTTCATGGCATGGAGGCCATCTAGAACAATTGTACAGTTTCTTAAATTAGTTGAACAATGGTGTATATATTTTGGAAGATCCTTTTGTACAGTTTCTAGAGTCAACAAAGGAAATCAAGTATTTCCTTATCTTCTCATTTGTTGATAATATTATAATTGGCTTTAGAATCTCAGTTTTAATCACAAACAAGCACAAGCAACAAAGTTCACCAATGTATATGATGCTTGAATGGTTGCATTGGCTGTTTAATTTTACCTAACCAGCAGTGGACAACTGATTAGAGTAAGTAGGTAGGATTTCAGTTTGAATAAATTCAGTTTTTCAACAGCAAGTTTATTTTAGATCAGATTTCAGTTTGCAGAAAAGGATGTATTTTTAGTTCAACAGTTTTAGTGATAGAGATTATACAACAAAGCATATGCATGTTTAAGATTGGCCCAATTGATCATGCTACTAGTCGACGCTGTTCTTGACATCTCACAAGGAGATGTCATCCCCATGTGGAGCCACTGTTAGGTTCCTATACCAATAGGAGTCATAATTTTGAATGACTAAGGTTAAGCCTTGTAATATTGTACATAACGTTTCTTTCTGAAATTTTTTTCCATATTAGAATTAAAAGATGTAAAGAGGGTATGTCCTAAAAGAAATATCAAAGGACAAAAAGAATAAGAGAAGGTAAAAAAATGAAAATATATGAACCCCAAAAACAAAAAGAGACCATGAAAGTGTGCAAGTCTAAATGCCACTACTATTTACTTTTATGCATAGTAATGATTTTGTGTAGCTTGTTATTCATGCCACAATCCATGGTAATCAAACTGTTTAAACTTGACTATTTCATGCTTTGAATTTTATGTTTATAGTTAGAGAATAAAATTTGACCAAACAACTTAATCTTGACAGATCGTTAGATAGGTAGAGAAAATAAAAAGAGCTCATTAGTTTAATCTGAGCCCTTGGATGATATAAGGCTAGAATTAGATAGATTAATTTTCAAAAGAAAAATGGATGATAAGGGTTTTCTAGCCTAAATGCACCCAAAGAAATGAAGAAAACATGTTAGGGTAAGAAATGAGTAAGTAGAAGAAAGGTTGTTGAACTACAAGGTTGATTGGATCAAAACACATTCATAATGCTTAGATATATTTCAACATGTATGATCAGTTATGAAGGCAAAAACAAAGGTTTACAAGTTAATGTGATTAACTCCCCCTCATTCATTTTCCCCTTTACTTACTAATTTCCTATCCACAAGTATGTTCTAGTACTTTTAATCCTACAAGTCAAAGAGGCTCAGAGCATTTCTCTGACTTTTGGTGGGACCAGACCCTCGACTTAATGACTTATGGACATCAAGTGTTAGAATCCCCTTCATGAAATTCATTTTCCCCTTCATTTCCCTAATAAAACTCTTTTTCCTAAGGTTAAACTCCATTAGCCTATGAAAAGTGAGAAATACCGTGTCAAAATCCCATTTTATTCAAAAAAACCACAAAATATTTTATCCTAAGTTAAGTGTATGTAAAGGAAATGTACAAATATTACATTACACTTAATACTATTTTCATCTCCGCTCATTTCATTTCATACTAATTTCTAATTTAATTATATAGCTCCCATAATTCCCTGTTTCTCCTATATAAATAACTCCTTCATATATAATACCCCAAACCTTAGTTTAACTATAAACTATATTTTTATCCCCTAATCCCGTGATTAAACCTTAAATAATCCTATACCTCTGAAATTTAAAGCACTGGCCCTCCTCTAAACCCATTCTTTTATCACCCGCGCGTTTCCCTTACCTGATTGCCATTCAATCAACATCCACTTCATCCAACGGTCCATGGCCATATCGGCCATGCCCGATGGCTGAACGTTACCTACACGATAAAGTGGTTTTCCTTGACCCCCCAATGGCTACGTGTCAAGCATTGGAGTATATCGGGTGACCCCTCCTAAAAACCACCTTCACCTCATAAGCGGTGTGACGACCTCTAATATCGCCTCCCCGCCAACCTGATAAACCGCTTATTGTCCATAAATATAAATTTCCATGCCATATTTAAAAATTTGCCTGTCAAGACTAAAAACCTAAAAACCCTCATTTTCGTTCCTTTTTCCCGTTTCACAGTATAAACCCATTAAACCCTTCAATGCCACCCTGAACCTCTGTAACACAATTCGACCTTTGATTACTTTGAAAGACATTGCCACAACTCCTTTCCTAGACATCCCTGTGTAATAAAGCCATGAATTGCCCTTCCTGGCAACCTATGTTTTCTTAATGATTGTTGTATTTTCAGGTAATTAGTAGAAGACCAAAGCTTGGATAAACTATTTTGATACTAGTCACAAAACTTGTTTACTCCAAGACTCGAAAGTAATTCTGTTTAAAAACCTTCATTCAGAAGAAGAAAACAGTTATACACAGAAAATAGAAAGAAATCATTCACACAGAGACATTGACTGTTAAAACAAAGGAACCAGACAGAGCATACAGTCAAAAGACAAACATATCAAACATACAGAAAGTTGAACAATATCCATTACCTTATGTTGATATATATAAAAAACTAAATGATTTACTGTTGAAATACACAGTAAAAAGTTAAAATATACAGTAAAAGTAAAAACAAAGTAAAGGATATTGACAGGTCATCAAAGTAAAAGTGTATCAGATGAAATAGTATCAGTAAAAGTGTATCAGATTGAAAATCAAAGTGAATATAGATGAAAAAACAGAACAGAAATGGTACATCTTCCAGAAATTCCCTGTTTAAATCATAATTTGGCAAAAACTATTGTGGCTAATCCAAGATGCATTCTGAGAAACTAGAGGAGGTTTGTGTTCCTAAAAGGCCAATGTACGAAATCTTATCTCCATTTTTACACATGTATTACAAAAGAGGAGATAAATCTATATCTTCAGAGCTTATTTTCCGGACTGTGCAAAATTTTGTTTTTCCGGACAGAGCTTATTTTGTTTTTGACATTTTTTTGAAGAGAATATTGTGAAGCACTGGAGCTGAATTGTGGGAAACTGAAAGAGATTTATCTCAAACAAATATATATCTACAATAACCTCTTTCACTTTTTACATATCTATCTTGGATTGAGATATACAAAGGTATCATTGGACCCTAATTTTGCAGAATTTCTGGGGCAGAATGCACAAAGGAAGGAGGTAGTTGGTGACTTGGAAGCCTCATCATCAATTAAGAGTTGCTATCAAATTTGAATTTCTCTTCTTTGTCACCATCAATCCATAAATATAGTGCCAAATAGATTCATTAGTTTTGAATGTCCTTTATTTAAGTTCTATTAATGTAAAACAGTTTGAGATATTTGTAAAACCAATCTTGATATTTTTGCAAGATATTCTAGTTTAGAATTTGTATAAATACTTCTTCATTTGAAGCATTGTGGGTGGATTCTTAGACATTTCTATAGACTTCTTGATCAAAATATTGTAAATCCATTGGAGCATTGACTGAGCCAACAAGCTGGATTGATGAATAAAGACCAGATATTTCAAAGGATTCATGTGTTGAGGAAAGTGCAGACAAGTATTTTCTCACATTGTTGTTATCTTTCTTAAAATTTTTCCATATTGTATATCTGAATCTGAATGCTATAACTGGAGCATTATACCATAAATTTTTTAATTACACTCTGTTTTAATAGTTAGGCAAATACATGTGTTTTACTGATATCTAAGTTAAGGAATTCTTAATTGCTCCTTAGTTTAGGTTGTTTCTTTATAATCTATAGTAAAAGATTCTTAATTTCCCTTTGTTCCTCATTTCAATCCCAGTCTGAGAATTCTTAATTTCTCTCTCACCCTGATTAAAACCTTTTCACCCCTCTGGCCCAAAGACCTGCAATCTACTCTGCTATCTTTCCCTTTGAACATTCCCTTTAGTGAGTTGATCTAGTTTTGCTTCCCTTCTGTTGACTCCATAGCCCAATGGTCTAGAGACATCATTCTATCCATTTGTTTTAAGGATTCCATAATCCAATCTCAAATACAAATCAAAAACTCCCCTGAACATTCATAAATAGTCTGAAATCCCAGCAAACAAAGCTAAATCACATAGAGAGAGACCTATCTCAGCCTAGGTTGGCTAGAGCCTATGCTCCAAAAGTGGTTTGTGGTTACCTCGGTGATTTCTTTCTTTAACCTTGAGAAAATACTGAGTGATAACTGGTCATTTTTTCAAATTTGGTTGATAGGCCTACAAACTGGATCCATCAACATCCATTAACACCTTGTCATCATCCCTACACAAAACTGTAAGCATGAATTTCTCAAGTCCCTAAGTTTTTGACCTTCACTGTTTCATTTGAGTGCTTTTAAGGCCTAGCAAACCTTGGCCCGTTAGGGACTTGCTTTGAGTGGAAGGTTGCTTAGTTTTGCACCTGATCTAATTAGAACAGGTTCTCCCTTGTTGGGGGTGGGCTGATTAAGAAAAGTTAAGAAAATAAAAAATAATATCTAAGATTCTGATTCCAGAAGCTTCCAGTAGTTGTTACAATAATTTACCTTTGATAAGAACTTTGAATCCTATCTACCCTACCTTGGAGTTTTCACCTTCTTATCCCTTGAGATCATACTCCCATCAAGAGTGGTTCTCAAGCCTAGATTGGTAAATGGATAAGAATTCCTAAACTACTATGTTCTAATATATATTTAGTTCCATCCACAAGCTAGATTTTAGCTTTTGGATATTAATTATACCCTTATGTTACATCTTTTATCATAAGAGAGACATAATTCCCATGCATTATGGTTCCTTTGAGGTGTACATTGGGGCAAGGAAGGACAAGTCAACTTGGGAGGTTCTCTACAAGATGGACTTCCACTTTTGGTTGTAGAATCTCTCCCTTCCATTTTAATACAAAGAGTATACCATTTTCATACATGTGTTATGTTATGTTTATGTACATGTGTTTCAATTCTATGTCGAACCATTGAATAAAATGATTAGATAATGCTACACAGATGTCATAGATATTTGGCTTGTGTTGTTTATTTGTGCAAGTTCTAATTATAGCATTTGGAGCTACGGTTTTAGTTGACAAGATAAGAGGAGAGAAGATATTGCGAAGAATCACAAGTACACATCTTTCCATTCTCCAATTCTTTTAAGGGAAACTTTATAGTCTTTGATTTATGTTGTTCTAGACTAGGCCACTAGCTCTAGGGAAGATAATTTTATCCACAGTCATAGATTTTGTATAACAAGGTGCTTAGCCAAGATTTTTGTGATGACCTTTTATGCAACATTACTGAGAGCTATGGCATGAAGCCACTTATTTCATCCACCTTGTAATATTTTAGAAGAAGGGTAAATAAGGTGGTATCTAGAGCGTTCACTATTGATTTTGACTTTCATGACTCCACTACAACTTGCCATAAGTCCTGACTAATTGTGGACTAGAAGATTTAGAAGAATTCAATTGTAAAACCATCTAGACCAAGGGTGTTATTGTGTGGCATTGCTTTGACAAATGATTCCACTTCATAAACTTAGATTACATGGAGAAGAGACTCATTCTATTAATTGGTGACCAAATACATGATATGTTGCACTATCTTTTGTATGACTTGTCTGTTTTCCTTGCGATATGTTATTACATATTTAAGTGAACAATCTCTTGGGACATGATCTGGTGGTGCTAGATTTTATCCCCATTTTGGTTCTTGAGGGAAGATATGTGATTATGGTGGAAATGTTGGGTCATCGAATTACGAAAAAATATGTTTTTTTCTCTCGCTCTTTTAGCTAAGGAATTCTACATTTTTGTTACCAGAGGATTTCCTCTTACTTATCGAATTCTTCAAGTTGTGTAAGGATGTGGGATTCTATTTTTATTAACTATTCTAATCTACCTTGAAGGATGACCTCTTTTTCAATGCATTCCATTTGTACCTCCAACTTTTGTTTTTCCTACGATGTATCACAAAGTTATTCATTGTTCCAAAATTTCAGATTAGCCTTGACATGGTTTAGTTTTCTTTGAATTTGAAACATAGTTGTGCCCTCTAGATAAAAAAGTTTGTCCCAATAGGTTGTGATATTGGATTGGAACTCAGGATGATGTAATTAGAATATTTCAAGTCAAAATTATTTGTTCCTGGGGCAAGATTTATTTTCCATATTAAGACTACTTAGATGTGGTATAATCCATGACGAGGGAGTATTGAAACACCTTTGAAGATGTCTTGGGCCATTATTGACTTGGAAAAAATGAATTAATCCAACTTTGAAGAAATTTTCTAAGAACCCCATCTTCGTTTATTCTGTGTAAATTCCATTTATGTTGCCAATATCTACTAGATGGGAGGAATCCATAACTTCTTGAGGCTAAAGTGATTCTTCTTTAAGCTTTCTACTTCCACCCTTAATTTCCTCAAGCAATTTTATAAATTTAAAATCCCCGTGAATAATCCATAGAGATGGATAAAGGATAATGTTTGTTTTCTTGATTGAGTGAAGGAAGTGGGACTTAACATTAGGTCTTTAGGGACCATAAACATTTGAGAGGATGAAACTTTCTACTGAACCAATGAGCTAGAATTGAACAATAAGGATTCTTGAGGTAAAAACCATGTTATCTATAGACATCTCCTACAAATTCTATATTATGGCTAGATCTTTGAATTGACCTTGAGTATCAATGGCAATTGATTTACATTCATGAGCCCATTGATCGGTCATTTTTTTTCATAGTTCACTAGAGGGTTGAATCACAATGAAAGTTGGATGTTTTGAGTACCAGTTTTCTTTAAGAAGAGTTTGTTTTCCCTTGTAACCAAGGCTACTAATATTCCAAGAGATGATATTCATGGGGGGAAGCGGAGTTGGAGAAGGGGCTTATCTCTAATATCAGCTTGATCCTACCTAAGTTGACAACAATTTCATCTACTTCTTCTAGAATTTGTTGGTTTCACTTTCTATTTGTTTTCTTCTCATCATTGTGTGCCTTTTTTGTTTCTTTCATTGGTTGGGCATGCACCCATTCTGTATGACCCATTGATGTCTTTTGATCTTTCTATCATGATTTGACGATATCTTTGCTTAAAAATTTAACCTAGTAATCTGAAATTGCATTTGGATCCTTGTCTTTCCAAGCCTTAGATATGCCTGGGAGATCTAGGGTAGCCAAATACATTTCCTTATTCATCTCAATGGTGGATGGTAGATTTCCATTAGGATTTCAATGTTCCTAGGAATAATTGATTGGGGATTTGGAGGGATGAGTTTGAGGGGAATCAATAGGATCATAATGAGCACTTAATTATACCATATATACTTCGAGGGGAAGGGGATAAAATAGTAGAATAGGAGGTCTCCAAAGAGAAGAGAGGGTTAAAATTATTACTTTTGGGTGGGATTTTGCTAGATAGTGGTTGTGGAAAAAGGTTTTTTGAGACACTACAATGGTTCCCAGGTTTTGAAAATATGTCTAGCTCAGTGCTTTTTGTCGAATTTAGGTTAGGATTAGAAAAACTAGAGTACAATTCTCATGAAGGTGGCCATACTCATGGAATATTCTGTAGTGGAACATGATTTGCTCATAGTGCAGGGTTTGATTTTATAGCTCATCATGATAATATACATCAATTGACTTAGGGAGGGGTTTGAAATGTTCATATAAATACAAGTGTGTGCATAGGAGATATACCTGGCCTCTTTGGTTGTTTCTGTGGATTTGATGAAGTTTTCGAGGGAATTTCCAATACCAACTAATATCTCTCATCCTAGAATTCATGCATAAGGAGTATATTTGGAACTAGATGGGTCTTCTATGAAATATTCTATATCTAGTACAAACTGTTTTTCTAGAACTTAAGATATTTGTATGAAGAGATGAATAGATATGGATAATTTTAAAAAACTTTCATGTGATATTCTATGTTAGAAAAAAAATGGTGAAAAATCCTCTTTCACCCAATTTTGATTTGATTTTCCCCAATAGGAGAGGTATTTTTATGGGGGATGAATTCCTATGAATTTTCCAATTATGGCATGGTCGCGTATGTATTGTATATAGTCTCCAATATGACTAGATTATACCTCAATGTTAGGCCCCTATAATACTAGTGTATTCCCATATTATTATTGTCATGGTAGAGCAATGTAAACTTTGAAACCAGAACTATAAATTCAAAACGAGAACTTTGGTCGAAAAACCTCGTAAAAACATAAAAAACAGTGCTAAAAACGAAAAGTGTTGGTGCTTGAATAACACCTTTTTTTTTCTACGGTAAATTTTCAACATGTTTTAAAATGGCGGTGAAAACCAATTTTTTGTGCAAAAATTGTCCAGAAAACACCCTCAAAACGAAGTGTTGATGTTCGAATAACATTTTTTTTTTCAATGGTAAATTTTGTGCAAAAAACACTTTCAAAACTAAAATTGTTGACACCGGGATAACAAAAAAATTTCCAAGGGTAAAATTTCAACATTTTGAAATAATGGTGTAAAATATTTTATCATGACCTCGAAAAACATTAAAATTTCAAAAAAATAATGAAAACATAAAATAAAATTAAAATTAAAACAATGAAACAACACAAAACAAAAAAAGTAAAAAAAAAATAACAAAACATAAATTAAAATATACACTAAAAACAAAACATAAAATAAAAATAAAAAACAAAAAAATCAATCATAAAAATGTAAAAAAAACAAAACAAAATTAACCTATAAAAGATAAGAATTAAAAAACTAAAAAAAAAAATACAAATTATAAACAAATAAATAGTAAAAAGAACATATTTGACAAAAATGAAAAAAAACAAATATATATATATATATATATATATATATATATATATATATATATATATATATATAAAGTTAAGTAATTAAAAATAGAAAAATTAAAAAAACATTAAAAAAAACTAGGAAAAAAATTAAAAACAAACTAAATTAAATTTTTAATTTTTTTTAGAGAAATAGCCAAAAAAAAAAATTAAAAACTAGCAAAATTAATAATAAAAACATTTAAAATAAAAAATAAAAAAACAAAAATAAACTGAAATTACTAGAAAAAAAACTAAAAATATATGAAAATTTTAAAAATATATGCCTTTTTAAATTAAAAACAAAAAAAATAATTAAAAAACATTTTAAACATATAAAAAACTGTGTTTTTGATTAAAAAAAATAAAAAAAATTTGTTTTTTATAAAAAATTCATTGTTAATATAAAAACAAACGAATAAAAACATTAAAAATTTAATTTTCTTTTTTCTAAACAAATTTCTATGTTTTTTATTTAAAAAAAAAAAAAAAAAAAATTCTTTTTTTTTTTTTAATTTTTAATTTTTATTTTTAAAATTTTGTTTTTATATTAAAAAAAAAAAAAATTAACCAGCCCCCACCAGGGGGTGGGCCGGTAGCTGTTCGATTCCCGGAATCAGACAGCCGCCTGCTCGCCGCCCAGCGGGGGCGCGACCATGGGCGGAGGGGCTGCGCACCCTCCACCCACGGCCATGCCCCTCCGGGCGGCGGGCGGGCGACTGTCTGATTCCGGGAATTGGACAGCCGCCCTCCCGTCGCAGCCCCTCTGCCCACGGCCGCGCCCCCGCCGGGCGGCGGGCGGGTGGCAGTCTGATTCCGGGAATCAGATAGCCACCCGCCTGTCGCCCGACGAGGGCGCGACAATGGGCGGAGGGCTGCGTGCAGTCCCTCCGCCCACGGCCGCACCCCCGTCGGGCGGCGGGCGAGCGGCTAGCTAATTTTGGCAATCGGCCAGCCGCCCTCCCGCCGCCCGGTGGGGGCTGGTTAAATTTATTTATTTATTTATTTTAATATAAAAACAAAATTTTAAAAATAAAAATTTAAAATTAAAAAAAAAAAAAATTAATTTTTAATGTTTTCATTCATTTGTTTTTAAATTAACAATGAAATTTTTATAAAAAACGATTTTTTTATTTATTTTTTAAATCAAAAACACAGTTTTTTATACGTTTAAAACGTTTTTTAATTATTATTTTTTTTTAAATTTAAAAAGGCATATATTTTTAAAATTTTCATATTTTTTTAGTTATTTTTTCAAGTAATTTCAATTTATTTTTGTTTTTTTATTTTTTATTATAAATGTTTTTACTATTAATTTTGCTAGTTTTTAATTTTTTTTTGGTTAGTTCTCTATTTTTTTTTAATCTAGTTTGTTTTTAAATTTTTTTTATTTTTTTCCTAGTTTTTTTAATGTTTTTTTAATTTTTCTATTTTTAGTTACTTAACTTTATATATATATATATATATATATATATATATATATATATATAATTTTGTTTTTTTTTCCAAATTATTTTATGGTTTATGAGATAATTTTTTTTTTTTTTTTTTTTTTTAACTTTTTTTTTTTTTTTTTTTTTTTTTGTCTTTTTTATATATATTTTTATATTTATGTTTTTTTAACTAATCAACATTTAAAAAAAGAAAAATAAAACAACTTGAAAATTCGTTAAGTAATCATAATTTAAAATTTTTTTGGAGATAATAAATTTTAAAGTGTGAAAAATAAGTCCTCTAAAAAAAAGGTATGCTGCATCAAAACGTTGCATCTACATTTCAAAATCAACATGAAAATCACTAATATTTAAAAACAAATATTTATATTTGATACATAAGAAAATTTAAAATGTCAAAAATATGCTCCCAACAAAAAGAAGTGTATTCTGTTTAACCACTTTTGGAAATCAGGTCACGTTTTTACTAACCCTACGAAACGAGTAATCGTATCGGTTATTTAAAATGTCAAAAACTGTGCTCTAAAAAAAATATGTGTGTTCTTCATCGCCCCTTTTCAAAATCGGGTCAATTTTTTGCTATCTCTAAGAAACGGGTAACAGTATCAGTTCCCATTCAAAGTTTACATTGTTGTAGCCCCTTATTGTATTGTTTTTCCCATATTGTCCCCTATTGTTATTGTTGTGCCCTTACATTATTATTGTTATGTCTACTTGACTATATTGTGACCCCTTAGAACCCTATATATAGCAAGGAGGTCTTATTATTTGTATCATCCAAGAACTATTCATTTCTGTAATGTAAAGGAGGTTTCCCCCTTGAAGAGGCTGATTTTGAAGTCGTTGATCTATATTTTCTTTTATTTTGTGAGTTGGTTGCATAACAATTGGTATTATAGCTTTGGATTTTAGGATTTCACTGCTTCAAACAAGTCATCGTAGAATTGTCTCTATAAACTTGTTTCTATAATGTTATAGAAGATAAAATTTAAACCCATTTGAGCTGAAATAATAATGAACCTTGGGCATGAATTTATGATCTTGTCTAACTATATTTTAGGAGATATGATCCAAGGACATTAGGGTTTTTGCATGCTCCCAAATTATATGTCAAACGTGTGACCTAGGGAAAATCACAATAACTTTATCTCTGAGATTCATATTGAAATTTTGTAAAATGGTACAAAACAAGGACGAATTGTAGTTTTATGGGTATTGATTTCAGGTCTGAAGGTCAAAACCATGACACGTGAGACTTCGTACAAGTTCACTCTACTAAACTAGTCCATAATTCGGTCGTCATGGGTGATTTAGAATAATGCTTTCTTGGAGAATCCAATATTGACAATACTTGTGGGGTTCGAACGAGGACTCAGAGGGCTAACATAGGACAAAATTTCTGATCTTGTAGATCTGCAATTACAGAGATACAACCGATTCAATATCGAGCTTCTACAAAGCCAAAAAAGGTGCATAGTGTTTTTAAAATCTTGCATAAGTTTAGTTTGGAAAATCAATTTAAAGGAATTCAAAGGACATAGTGAAGCATAATTATCGTTAATTGATTCCCCAAAGAAAGAAAATGCAAACACCTAGTAAGCAACTTGAAAGCTCTAGCATGACTCTTGAAGAAGAGGAAGAAATACAACATGATATATCAAAATTACGAGACCAAGTGCAACAAATTTCACTCTCACAAAAAGTAAGAGAAGCTAAGATAGATGGTTTAAAGAAATGTGTGGAAGCTAATATGGATGGTTTAAAGAATGGTGTAGAAGCTAATATGAATGGCATGGAATCTAATATGGATTATTTAAATATTCACATGGAAGCTAAGATGAATGGTGTGGAATCTAAGATGGATGGCATGGAAGCTAAGATGGATGCTATGGAAATTAAGATGGATGGTATATAAGAAAAACATAAAGGAAACATGGAATATTTGAAGATAGATTTGACAAAGTTACTACAAGAAATTCTTACTAATGGTGAAAGGGTAGTAAAAGGAAACTCATGATGAGAACAAAATAAATGTTAATCATGATTTCATAGACTCTAACGTTGGATTGAAAACCCACCATGTTCCAAAGATCGATATGAGGAAGTTTGATGGGAAGGATCCCGTAACATGGATACTACAGATGGAGAAATATTTCAAACTCCATAATGTGCAAAACACAAAAAGGGTACTTATTGCAACTTTATATTTGGAACCCAATCACTTTGTATGGTATCGAGGGCTTTGATCTCGTAAAATAATTGTCACTTGGGCGATTTTTACGGAAGAAATGATAGCACATTATGAGGATACAAAACGCAACACCTTTTTTAGCCAATTGATAAATCTCCAACAAAAAGGTTCAATGGTGGAGCACATTGAGGACTTTGAAAAATTGAATATAAGGGTGAAATATATTCCAAAGGAGCATATGGTTGATGTATTGATAGCTACATTAAAAGATAACATCCAACATGAGGTTCAGATTTGGGAACCTAATCCATTGGAGAAGGCATTCTGGTTGGCAAGAAAAATTGAAAGAAAAATTATGGCAACAAGGAAGCCTATCAATCACAACTATAAACATGGAAGTGTTGTTTTCCCCAACCTTCCACAACCTACAAGGTTTACACCACAACAATTGGAAGAAAAAATAGCAAAAGGGATTTGTTACAATTGCGATAGAAAATACACTAAAGGTCATAAGTGTGTTGAGAAAAAAATTATTTTACATAGATTGTGAAGAGGAAGAGGAAAAGGAACAAGAAACATCAAAAGAAGAGGATACACACCAGGAACAAAGCCTAGATAAAGAAGAAATGAATCTAACCATATCTTGTAATGCATTAGCCAGAATGACCATTCCTCAAGCTATCAAGATAGAAGGACATATCAAGAAGAAAAATGTAATAGTGTTGATTGATTTGGGCAGCACCCATAATTGTATTCATTGTAAGATAGTGAAGGAATTGAATTGCTTCCTATATCTAGCACCACTGTGTCAAGTGATGGTTGCAAATGGAAGAACCATAAATTTCTCTGGAAAGTGTCATTATATCAAGCTATCCATGGGAGAATATGTGTTGAATAGTCCAATGCTTTCCATTCCAATGGGTGGTGCTGATGTTGTACTAGGAGTCCAATGGCTACAACCTTTGGGTACGATAGCTTTTAATTTTCAAGAAATTTTCTTGAAATTTTGTTCAGAAGGAAAGGAAGTTGAATTAAGTGGTATCACAGGGAAATCGGGAAAGATAATCAGCTCTAACGACATGAAAAATATTCTAAAGAGAGAAAAATGTGGCATAGTTGTAGAATTATGTTCGCTAGAGGTTCCCATGTCGAAATCATCTATTTCTCCAGATCTCGAAAATGTCTTGGACAATAATTCCAAGGTATTTGAGACCCCCAAAGGCCTCCTACCTATTCCTAATCATGATCATGCTATTCATTTGATTCCAGGAAGTGTTCCTCCAAACATCAGGCCTTACAGATATCCCTATGCCAAAAAGAGTGAAATTGAACGTATGGTTGCAGAAATTCTAGAGGCTGGTATAATTGAACCTAGTCAAAGTTCTTTCTCTGCTCCAATAGTATTGGTGCACAAGAAGGATGGACCATGGTGCATGTGTCTAGATTATAGGTATCTCAACAATCTCATTATTAAAGATCGATTTCCCATTCCTGTCATTGATGAATTATTGGATGAATTTCATGGAGCAATTACTTCACCAAGTTGGACCTTTGTTCAAGATATCATCAAATCAGAATGAAGACTGAAGACATTCTGAAAGCACCATTTAGAACTCATGAGGGTCATTATGAATTTTTAGTCATGCCTTTTGGCCTTACCAATGCACCTTCTACATTTCAAGGTTTGATGAATTCCATTTTCAAGCCCTCCCTTAGAAATTTTTTGTTAGTATTTTTTGATGATATACTAATCTACAACAAGTGTTGGAAGGATCATGTTCAGCATGTTGATAGAGTGCTCAAACTATTGGAGGAGAAACAATTATATGCAAAAACCTCCAAACGTTTCTTTGGAGTACAAGAGGTGGAATAGTTGGGTCATATTGTATCTCATGAAGGTGTTAAGGTAGACCCTAGAAAAATTAAAGCCATTAAGGAATGGAAAATCCCCACATCCATAAAGCATCTGCGAGGATTTCTTGGGTTGACACTTGTATTATTACAAGTTTGTTAAGAATTATGGGAGAATAGCAGCACCTCTAACAACATTACTGAAGAAAGATGCATTTTCTTGGACTCCAGAAGCTACAACAAAAGCCTTTGAACATATTAAAGAGGCAATGTGCCAAGCACCAGTCTTAGCTATGCCAGACTTCACAAAAACCTTTAGTGTTGAATGTGATGCCTTAGGAAATGGAATTGGTGCTTTTTAATGCAAGAAGAAAGACCCATTGCTTTCGAAAGCTGTCCAATCAAAGGAAAGTATTTACATAATGCTATTTATGAGAACGAAATGTTGGCAATACTACATGCACTTAAGAATAACAACCTTACCTAATGAGAAGACACCTAAAGGTAAAAACATATCATGATAGTCTTAAATACTTTTTAAAACAAAGATTATCTTCAGAAGAGCAGAAAAATGGGTCACAAAGATGTTAGGTTATGACTTTGAAATCATCTACAGAAAAGGGAAGCAAAATGTTGTTATAGATGCACTCTCAAGAAAGGATGAGGATGTAGAATCATTGCTTTGTGTCATTTCTATTATCTAACCAGATTGGATAAACAAAGCAAGGGATGAATGGAAGAATGACAAAGAAGTGTGGGCACTCATTCAAAATTTACAACAAGACCCCAGTACATATGATACATTTAGCTAGAAAAAGGATTCGTTATGGTACAAAGATCGCCTATACGTCTGTAAGAATTCCCAACTCAAACAAAAGATTCCTATGGAATTGCACACCTCTCCCTTAGGAGGGCACTCAGTATTTAAAAAAAATTAACACAGGGTTAAGAAGGAATCTTTTTTGGATGGCCTTAAATCTGATATTCAAAAGTTTATGGTGGAATGTTTGGTTTTCCAATAGAATAAAGTTTATGGTGGAATGCAAGGTATGAGGTCTGTCAAAGATAATATTGATAGACATCAACTTAAGGGAGTCTATAAAATAAATTGTTTGTGTGGAAAAAGTTACATTGGTCAAACAGGTTGCTCCTTGCAGACAAGACTCAAGGAACATGGAGCTGATATTAGGAATGAAAGGTCTCGTACTTTAGCCTTGGCAGAGCATTCCTCAAAAACTAGGCACCATGTTTGTTTGGAAAATGCCTCAATTGCTGCAAGGGAAGAACAACATCATAGGCGAAAGATTAGAGAAGCTCTTGAGATTATTAGACATCGACATAATCTCAACAGGGACCATGGTATTGAGATTAGTGGAAGCTGGCTTCCCTTAATCAGAGAAATTAAGATCACCAATACATCCCAGGTATAGCACTCAGTGGGTAGATATCTCCCTCTCCTATTCTAATAGTTAGTAGTATTACTATCATTGTTACTCTTAATAATAATTTTCAATACTATTAAGTATGATAATAATAATAATAATTAGTATTTAATTATAACATTTACAATAATAATTATGATAATAACTATTACTATTATCATTAATTATTTTTATGAATTGTTATTATTAATTATTAATTAAGATCTATTAATAAATCATTTAACTAACTATGAATTAATATCAAATAATATTTTTTAAGAACAATAAAAAGTTTTTAAATTCTTGAAAAAAAATAAAAATTAAGAGCTTCCTTAAAAAACATAAAGATTTTCTAATATTATCTAATCATTGATATTTATAATTAATAATTATAATGATTATAATACTTAATTATAATAATAATTATGATTATTATTATTAAATAATTATTATCTGTAAATAACTAGTACTTAATTACAAGATCTATTAATTGATTAAACTATTAATAGAAATTAAACATTTAGTAGTAAATATTTATAATAACGATTACTATTTTTAATTATTAATAATAATTATTAAGATTATTATTATTAATCAATATTAAGATTTAGTTATATTAAGATTAAGGATTAGTATTTGATTAAGATTAAAGATTAAGTATTTAATTAATATTCCATTAATAATTGGATTTAATAATAATAGTTTTTAATACTTTAAAATTAATAAATTAACTCTTCAATAATTATTCAAAATTACAATAAAAACTTAAAAATGAGGATAATAATAAATATTATTAAACAAGCCGACCTTCATCTCATCCTTAAATCAACTCACCTCATAACTATTTAAATCTCTCATTTAAGCTCTTCTACTATCAACATTCAAGAAGTCCTGATGATGGATCCCTGTTGGGATTTGAAACGTTGACGAAAATGGTTTTTACTGTGGGTTCTCCGGTAACTAAGTCAAAAGTTGAAACAATTAAGACCCCAAGTCTATTACAATGTTTATCCATTCCAAGTCAACGTCGGGAGGAGGTTTCAATGGATTTTATCACAGGTTTACCCAAGTCCGAAGGAAAGAGTGTCATCATGGTGGTAGTTGATAGACTTACCAAGTATGCACAATTTTGTGCAGTATCCCATCCGTTTAAAGCTAGTACAGTTGCTACTGCATTTATGGAAATAATTCAAAAGCCACATGGAAATAATTCATTGGAAATTTTTGGACAGAATTATTTTATTGTATGGGTACTCAGTTAGCTCATAGCTCATCATATCATCCTCAATCTGATGGGAAAACTAAGATAGTGAACAAGTGTTTGGAAGGATATCTTCATTGCTTTGTATCTAATAAACAAACACAATGGGTCAAATGGTTGCCTCTGGTTAAATGGTGGTATAACACATCCTTCCATATTGCAGCAAAAATGACCCCATTTATGGCACTTTATGGATATCATCCACCATCCATCACATCATATTTAAGAGAAAATTCTAAGTTTCAAGAAATGGAAGATCACATCGAGCATCAAAAACAAGTTCTCCAAATCTTAAAGGATAACCTCACTTTGGCACAAAATAGAATGAAACAATAGGCATATCAACATTGCAATGAAAGAAGTTTTGATGTAGGTGATTGGGTATTTCTACGGCTACAACCATACAAACAAATGTCTCTCAAGTAAGCTAAGAAGGATAATAAATTATCACCAAAGTATTACGGTCCGTACAAGGTGTTGCCAAATATTGATACTATGCCATACAAATTGGAGCTTCCTATAGCTTCCCGAGTGTACCCAATTTTCCATGTTTCATGCTTAAAGAATGTTGTAGGTGACAAGCTCCTAGTTCAAACAATATTTCTAGAACTTTACAAGGAAGGAAAAATCATATTGGAACCTGAATCAATCACATAAACAAGAACTCGACAACTACGAAATCAATCAATTTTAGAGTATCTCATCAAGTGGAAGAACTTACCCGTTGAATATTCCACATTGGAGGATGAGAATTTTATACAGAAGGATCTACAACTACTCAAGCATTGAGCACAACACTTTTATGAAGGAGAGGGGCATGTTATGCCCCTATAATGCTAGTGTATTCCTTTATTATTATTGTCATTGTAGCCCCTTATTGTATTGTTGTGCCCATGTTGTCCCCTATTGTTATTGTTGTGCCCTTACATTATTAGTGTTATGTCGGCTTGACTATATTGTGACCCCTTAGACCCTTATTTATAGGAAGGAGTTCTTGTCATTTGTATTATCCAAGAATTGTTCCTTTGTGTAATGTAAAGGAGGTCACCCACTCGAAGACGCTAATTTTGAAGTCGTTGATCTATATTTTCTTCTATTTTGTGAGCTGGTTGCATAACACTCAAATTTAGGATTTATTGCTATTTTGGGAATAAAACTACCTAGTAATCATTTTTTGGGTGAGGCATGTTAAGCTAAGGCTTTTTGATGATAAATCTAGGGGTTTTTAGCAAAGGAATTGGGGTTGGAGGAGGAGGGTGTTTAGAAGTGAATGGAGTCAGAAACAACCTTGTTATAGGAGAGAGCCCCACTCCCTTCTACAACACAATCCATGGAAAGAGAGGGAGTGAAATGCGATGAGAACAATGTCGATGACAAGGGTTATAGCGGGTGCCAAAAAATAATTAGACATAACTTTATTTTAAATTATTATTATTATTATTATTATTATAAAGGAGTTAATATGTGAGTTAAACATATATACATTTAAAAAACATGTAACAAGATTCTTAATCATGGACATTCATCCCTACTTTACCATGAAGACTTTTAACCTATAAGTAACGTTTTTTACAATACCATGGCTTATCAATACCACATGCCCAAAAAATGATATCTCATTTCACAATGAAAATATTTTTTATATATTTCATTTTAATTTAATTCTATAACATTTTTTTAATTAAATTGTAAAGTGAAAAGGTCATAACTACCCTTGAGATAAATCACAACCCTCTATCTTGACTACTACTAACAAAATGCTAGGGATATTCTGTAGAGGTTAAATTCCTACCATCTACTTATCAATCATGGATAATTAAATTAAAATTATGGAAGTTCTATTTCAAAATAGACATGCCTATTGGTACAATTACAAATGATTAGCATTGTAGATTATTAACACAATAAGTTTTAGACATGTGAAACTAACTCACCATCTTCATATAAAAAACCATTAGCAACTTATAAAATAAGTAGCAAAATTGTAATTATAACTAATAGTTGTAGATGCAAATAACAAAAGAGCAGGCATATTTTGAAGAAATAACAAGGAGGAGGAAAAAGATTAATTCTGAAGATAAAAATATTACCAATTTGAATGAAGAATAAAGTTCATCTCATTTGAAGATTGGACATGAGTTCAAAATCAAATAAAAAGAATGTAAACAAAATGAAATGAGCTTAATTTAAGAATTTATCCCAGCTTAGTAATTGGAGGAATAATGATAAAATAAGAAAGCAAGAAAAAGGAATTCAAAAAATTTTAATGAAAAAAAAACTATCAAAGAAAAAAATATGGAAAGTAATAGCTATAAGGAAATGAGGGGATAAAAGATAGAAAAATCACAAAACTGAGAAAATGAAAAAGTTTTGCTTAAAA
The DNA here is from genome assembly GCA_031772625.1 of Pinus tabuliformis. Lineage (NCBI taxonomy): Eukaryota > Viridiplantae > Streptophyta > Pinopsida > Pinales > Pinaceae > Pinus > Pinus tabuliformis. The sequence continues at coordinate 1,228,674,915 of CM062819.1, read as the reverse complement.
CATGGTGTATGTTGAGACTTCAATAAACATCAAAACTAAAATAAAACTTGGGAACCTTTACATTGATGAATGTGCATAGTTTATACTTTGAAATAAACTTAATTTTGAGTGTCCAAAATTTTATATAGATATGCATATTTCATAGGAACCATTTGTATGGAGAGGTTATTTCTTTGTATGGGCAATTTTTCATATGTAACTAGTACAACTATATAAATTAAATGGATGTTAAATTTTTATAGGAATCAAAAAATTTATCTCATGATACATATCACTTTGTAAGGATTTAAAAATATCATAAAAATTAACTAAATTATGACTATTATTATTATTATAAAATAATTAGTATATGATTTAAACGTATATGCATTTAAAAATCATGTAACAAGATTCTTAATAATGTAGATTCACCTCTACTTTACCATGGATATTCTTAATGTGTGAATAGGCTTTGTTAAAATACTATGGGTCAATACAATGGATTATTAATACCACAAGCCCAAAAAGGCATATGTCATTTGACAATCAAAATATTATTTATATATTTTATTGCAATTTAATTTTATAACATTTTTTCTAATTAAATAAAAAAGAAAAAGGTTATAACTACCTTTGATGTAAATCTTAACAGTCTATCCTCACTATTATTAAAAATATTCCACGGATATTTTGTAAAGGTTAAATCCCTACCATCTACTTATTAATTATTGATAATTAAATTAAAATTATGGAATCCCTATTCCAAAATAGACTTGCCTACCAGGTAATTAGAATGAATGGTTTAACAACTATAAGCTGGATTATTCCTCTATTTAAATTAACCATGCATTAATATTTTTTAATTAGTATCTACAAAATTATCTCAAATGAATTTTAAGGACATCTCTACATATATTCGTCAAATCTAAATTTCCATATTTTAAGATGGTGTAATTTTCTTCATTCTTGGATAATTTCAACTACCAAATACATCTCCATTAGAAAAAATAATATTATACAAGTTTTATGGAAGATGGCGTACCCACCCAATAACAAATTCAAGACGATATGCTATTGTAGTTTCCCACAAAGGAGTGTTTTCGATGTAGTAAGTTACAAGTTTTTATTTATAGATGAATGTTTTCAATGTAGTCAATTAGTGTTTGCAATGTAGTTAATGTAAGTTTTTCTCTATAGATTACTCCTACAAAAATTCTTTAGATCAGTGCTTGAAATGAAGTCAACTACAAGCTTTTTTGCTATATATAAGAACTCATGCCTTGTTTATGCAGTCATAGTAACATGGAAAAGTTTGTGTCATCCAAGAAGGGAACATGACTACGCATACATGTAAATTTTGAATAAACTATCAAGTAAAGGAAGCTTCATAACTTCCTTGGTCCTTACTGCACCATCCTTCCTTATCATAAGTTAGAAAAATTGAAAGATAATATAACCTAGAATACATTGCATATAGAGTCTCTCTTGTAACTTATAATACAACATGAGTAGATAAAATGATTTCATAAACCTTATAGCGAATTGAACCCATTTGAAAAATTATACATATATAACTGCTAAGTGAAAAAATTGACTGTGTACTTATCTTGAAAATAACAGTGCCTGAAAATAGGTCCATTCAATATAAATGTCTCCATCATGATACGAAATCAAAATTAATATTTAACTAGGTGTTGATGGTGCTAGAAATCTGCCAACAAACATGGTCTTGCTGGTATGAAGTCCCAGCTAGACCTCACACCATTTTGAGTAGGAGATCCATGTGGGAATAGGCCCAACCACCATAACTTAAGGGATTATCTTGGCTGCAATGAATAACATAAATGGGTACACACATAACCTTGTAAACAAGCAAGTAAATTAACATTGTGAAATACCAATTGGAATGTATAAAAGGATACTTCCACGAGAGGGAAAGAGAGAGTGAGCTTCTAGAAGAAAAGTAATAGTACCATACTAAGAGAGACTCATGAGAGAAAGGGAGGACTCATTAATTAACTTAAAAATTAGCTCACAAGATAACAACGATTCTTGAAAGAAAGTAAAACACACATTCAACAAGATGCATACCAAATCTAACAAAATAGTTCATTTTCTTTAGCATATATGAACCTAAACATATACCACAAACATCTAAAGGATAGTCTTACAACTTTCATGATACATGCATGAAAATGTGTTGGCTCCAAGAGCTTATGATAATTAAGTGAAAGTTCCAAGTACCCAATTACATCAATGAGACACTAGCTCCAATAGTGGAGGATTAAGCCACTACACTCTTCTCTAAAGAATGATCTTCTCTCCTATGCCAAGCTAGAAAAGTCAAGGTAAAGACTATCTCTCGAAATTCCAATCCTCCAAGTCATTTTCTTGAGTTATGAGGTTTTATTTAGAATAGGGATGACCTTTCATCTCCCATTTTGGATTCTTGAGCTGCCCTCATGACCCTTGGGTTTCCAAATGAACTTTGGACTCCTACATGATTCTTGGACTTTCCCCAATGACTGTCTTTTCCACATGTGACTCTTGGAAATCCACATATTTAAATTTTCCTCATTTATTTGAAAATACATAATTACATCTCACATCATGTAGATACGTACACGGACACCCTAGGACTTTATGATGACACATTGAGAGGCAATGATTTGGAAACTATGACATAAGACTTCACTAGTCTATATTAATGCCAAGTTCTTCTCTCTATTTCTTTGACTTGAACCTTCATGATGGATCTATCTCGTGCGTCATATTCACCCTCCAAAGGGTTTTGATTAGTGTCATAACCTTCCTAGTCAACATGAGATGTCATATTTTTCTCTTGGTCCACGATTCCTTCATGTTCTTTATGATGGTTGCTCTTTGTGCTTCTTCTCTGCAACTGTTTTCTTGAAACCTCTTCTTGACATCCTCCTTGTGCATCAACTTTCCATGTTGATATGGTACACCTACAAATGAATTTTACTCATGACAAGGCAAGGTCAGTTTATAAATTCCCTTTTCTACCTCTACTTTTCTAATGTAACATATTGATGGTGATGGGGTAAATTGTAAGGACATTGGGAGGAAGAGATTGAGAACTACATATTTGAGCACTATAAGGGATAAGGGATGACTCCATTATCCCTTGGAAATTCATAATGTGCAATTAGGGAAGGCTTCTTAGGTTCCAGCACAGTGGGCAAGTTCGAGTGACAAGGGTCATGATATTGCTGCCTAAAGATGCACAATGCTCAATGAAGAGGAGATAGTGATTGTACATTTCGGCTACACAATGACCAAGAGATGACCCAACTATCCACTAAAACTATTCAATGCATAGAGGGAGGCCAGGAAAGAAAAGGTATTATGTAGTAAGGGGTTCCAGTTAGCAGGAGACGTAGGACTAAGCATTGTAACTACACAATGCACAGTGTTTGAGAGGTAGACTTAAGGTTTGTAGAGTTGAGGGTTGAAATGACTCATAATTTTACACACTATCCAATAGAACTTCATAATTCATAGTAAGGGGCTCAATGGGTGGAGAGATTATGTAGTTGGCAGATGCAAGTAGTGAAAGGTTAGGTCACTTTTCCTTGAGGATTCTCCTTACCCCAAGAAAGGAAGAGATTCTTTACATTGCATAGTTTGTCATTGCAAGGGGTTAGAGAATTCCTTTTTGTCGACTAGAAGTGATAAATGTGCTATACAAAGCAAAAGTTATCAAGGATTAGTGTAATGAGTCAATACAAACATCAAGGGTCTAGTGACTCTACTTTGAGGGTACTCAATGTGCAATGATAATAACTGTCTATGAGAAAGGCTCACTGCATAAGTCCAAGAGGTAAGGTTTCGTAAATAAGGCTTGTGTATTAACAATTCCCATCACTTAGTGGGGGGTTAGTGCTGTCATAAATTCCACTTGATACGAAGTCCAAGAAGAACTCCAAAATGGCTAAGTGTGAGATCAGTGGAATAAGAGAGAGAGACATGAAAACAAATATTAAACATGTATCACACACATTTATGCCATCAAATATAAGGTAAACAAATATATAGAAACTAACACCAACATGTATAACTTGAAATGACAACAAATCGACACTTATTTCTAAGTGTTTCAATTGAAATGTAGCTTTGCAACACTTAGACTATAAGTTGCGACATAATTGTCGACTGCAACCAAAAAGTGTGCTAAGATGTGGGAGAGTGTCGAGAGAATATTCTTAGGATATTGAAGATCAGCTAATGCAGGAGAATGCACTACATCCAGTGAAGTGCCAAGGTGTGACACATGTAGGGGTGACAATAGTTAAAAGCAACAATTGTGAGTGTAAAAAAAAATTAAAACTGATACTTACAAACGCTAAAGAAAGTGAAAGCAACACATGCTAGATTGAAGAAAAATTAGATGAAAATGATAGTTGCGAATGTGAAAGAAAAATTATGAAAAATAAAGCACACAAAAGTGACAATTGAGAAAACTTACTCGAATGATAGTGTATATGCAACTAAGAGTGAAGAGAATGTCAATGGAAATTTCACACTGACTATCGATGTGGTTTGCACAACACACTGTCTAGGAGGGTTTCTTAGTGCAGTGTCCCTAAATATTGCATAGGCATTGTTAAACATTGATAGCTAAGCTTGCATTAGTAAAAGGTGTGTTTTTGAATACATCAGAAGGCTAGGAATGTGTAAGCAAGTGACTTCCACACCTAGAACCCTAGAAGAAGACTTAAACACTTAGAGAAACATCAACTAACCATAAAGAGACTATGATCAACTTGGAACAACATATCACAAGATCACAAGGAGGCTTTGAAATTCAAGAATAGGAAAAATTTTGGAGGGTTCTTGTTGTAGTGACAACAATAGGAAGAAATGAACCAACACCAATTGAGATAGATTTAACCATGAGGCTTGAGCCTCTTTCGTCTCATAGGATATTCTCTAAAAGATATCATTATAGAAATTTTTAGTTAAAAAATGGACTTCAAAACAAAAATGTACAACAAAATCAACGTTATAATAACCAATAGGATTCAATATGATGATGCAAATCATGGGGGATAATTCACCATTTTTGGAGTAAATAGGTAAAAAGATAAAAAAAAAAAAAAAACTTTTAAAACTCATATTTCCAACTTATCTCCTTACTATTTTACTCAAATTTTGAGTGGAAGCACTCATTGTATGCATAATCTAATTTTTCATCCAAGGATTGCCCATGTTGCATGCTTTCGATGGACCCTACTACAAGAAAATTGTGAAATACATGAAAAATGCGATTGTAGTGACGCATTTTCATGTATTTCACAGTTTTCACATAGTAGGGTCCATGTAAAGTATGCAACATGGATACTCCTTGGATGAAAAGTTAAATTTTGCATCCAACAATTGCTCTTGCTCAAAATTAGAGTAAAATTGTAGGGATACAAGTTGAAACTATATATATATATATATATATATATATATATATATTTTTTTCTCCAAAGCTTGATGAGGTAAACTAATCTTATTTTATTATTTCTGCTATTATTTTGTAATATTACTTAGGAGTCCCATTTTAAAACTCAATATTTTTCTAATATAAGAGAAACTATTTCTCTTTCCACTGATCTACAATAAAATAACATAGGATAAACCAATAAAGGATAATTTAGGTAGTTTACTTTGATTATCATTGGTATACTTCTATAATAATGCTTACAATTCACTTTAATATAGTGAATTTTTAGGTTTTGTCCCATCTTCATCATATATTTATTAGGTTATGTTTACTTGGTCTAAAATGCTTCTATTAGATGGCATTTTTATTTACCCTAACAAAATTGGATTTGCACCTCAATTCATAGTTGAAGATGCAAACAACTATGATGGTGTTGATAGTGTTGAATGCCGCCAACATCTAAGGGGATATCCTCGATGTGAAGTCCTAATTAGACCTCATATCGGTTGGTGTAGGAGTCCCATATGACTATGTAGTCTGACCACCGTTGGAAAGGTTTCAAATATATGCCTTGGTTATAAACACACACAATAGATTGCAACACCTCTTTGGAGAAACACGTATGTAAGCTTTGTGAGACACCTAATGTAAGGTGCACAAGGGAAATTCAATAACTGGTCAAAGGAAAATGAGCCTCCAGTTAGAAAAGTAATAGCATTATCCTAAAGGGGGACATGGGAAGGAAGAGAAAGGCTTGTTGGTTACCTGAAAATTATTTCACACAATAAAGAAAAATCATGATAGCATAATGACACTTATTCAAAACTAACCATAGCTAAGCAAAGAATTACTTAATTAAACTTAGTATGTAATTAAAGCAACATATACCAAAAACATAATAATAATAGTCCTATGATATATATGATACATGTGTTAAGAAGTGCCGACTCATAGAGCTTATAATTAGGAATGAAAGATCCCAATTAGATTGTTACATAGATAAAACACTCTTATCTAGTAGTAGAACATAAAGCCACAACTTGATTCTCCAAAGAATGATCTATCTCCTATGCACTACAAGAGAAGCCAAGGTAAGAATCCAAGAATCCAAGCCCTTAGCTTGAGTTATGAGGAGCTATTTATAAAAAATAACAATGAACTTTGAGCTTCCTCATGACTCTTCAACTCCTATGAATTTACATATTCTATATATGACTTATTAAATTCCATATTTGGTTATTCAGATTGCACATGTGTCTCTTGGACTTCATTACATATCATTTGTTACAAAACAAAAATTACATCTAAGACAGTGGCTATATAAGACAAAATTGATAATGGGAAAAAGTCTCATCAAATTGATAAGTCATTTTCTTCCCCACGAAGCTCATTTGTGATTTATGTGTGTCATGATTTGAACTCCATTGAGATGGATTTGACTTGAACTAGAAAGTACCCTACATAATGCATCTTCACCTCTAGTGCCTCCATCAATATAAACTTGGAGCTTGTTGAGTCCCATTTTTCTCACTTTTTGATAGCCTCCTAAGACCTTGCTGCCCCCTTTTTGAACTCTTTTGATTCCTGACTACTCCTATTTCACCTATATTACCTAAGTTTTGACCACAAGGGTGTTGTGTGCTCACAGTATGCAAATTATCTTTAAAAATATTATTTTACCTTGTTCTTAAGTATTTCTTGAAGTTAATCATTTCCTAATCAAATTATCAAGTTTGAATGATCGAAATATTATGCAGATTAGTCATGATTTGAAGCAGCCTCACGATTTCCTGTAGACAACCATGGTTGCCAATTTCTTGCAGGCACTCTGCGGTTTCTTATAGATGCGGATTTCCTGTAACCACCCGGGTTTCTTGTAGTAGAATCGAGGGTTGGATATGTTCCACTTAGTTTCAAGAAGAATGGGAACATGTGTTTTATGAGGAAATCAACCTACATGGACATTGTCCTATTAGCTTCCACGAATTAATCATTGGAACAACCTAGATCTTCAATCCTCTTCTCGATGGCCATATTGGGAAAAAGCTCTAGCGATGTAACGAAATTAGTTTGATCCATGCTTTCAGTCATGGATCAAACTCAACAAAGCTATTTTTCATTCTGTTTAGTTATTGATAGCAAGTAGTTATAGCATAGTAGTTTTTCTAATTTAGGAAAACATATGCCTTTGAACTTGTATAAATTTCATTATGTTTCATTTGCAAAGGGATTGGCTGGTCAAACATATCAGACTTATACATCTGTGTAATACTTTTCAGATTAATAGAAAGTTATATGTTGTATTGATCTGCTAGTGTAAACTCCTTTAACAGTAGAGGGGTTGTGAGCAAGGGAGGGCCCCCTTTGCTCCCAACACCATTAGTTACAATATTTGTATTTTTGTTGATTATTTTTATGCATTAGTAAGTTATTTACACAACTAGTGTTTCTCTTTTCTAAATTTTAGCAGCATATATGAAATAGTTGGATGAAGAATTTTATTTCATAAATGCGTTTGGGATCATTTAATTAGGTTTTAACTTCTTGATTTTTATGGCTGTTTGTTTGGCCTTTTATATTTTCTTATCAACATCATCAATATTAAGAGTTGTAGAGGGATGATTAGATCCATTCAATAGCCTTTGTTTCCAAGTGTTGATGCAGAAAAGATACATTAGAGGTGTGTGTATGAATGGTTTAATTAGAAAAACACTTAAGGTATTAGCCTGCATATATTTTGCGCAACATCTCATAAGCTTACCTACCCTTGGTTGATGATTTATGTCTGTCAAATTATAATTCTATAATTTTCCCAAACATTTTGGTGTCATTGCTAGGGAGGTTCTAAGGGATGATACTGAAAGTGTTTTATTATGATTTCTTTTTGTTTGAGTTTTTCATGACTGGGGGAGTTGAAGTGGTAATACGTGGGGTAAGTCATACGCACCTACAGAGATCAGAATTTGCCAAAGCCACGTCCTGATTATTTGGTAAGTAGAATTTTTGGTGGTGGTGCGAGCACCACTTTGTTCACTAATAAAATTGTAGGAAAAAAAAATCTTGCAAAGAATAAGGGGGAATCTGAACCAAGGACTAATAGTTCTGAACAGGGATCGACAACTAATCCTAAGCAGAGCAATACCCTCACAGCAGAGAAGAATCCTTCTAATAGTGAATCCTATATTGTTGTTCATCAAGAATCTCCTCTTGCTAGGGGGACATTGTCTTTGCTTAGTGGTCAGTCTGAAGAAGATTTCCTCTTCAATCTTATTCAAGAAATATAGTTCCAGGTAGCTAACTCTGAAGGATCTGTAGTTTACCAGGGTCCCACTCCTTTTTTATTTAATATGGCTCAGTTAGAGGGTACTGGTAATACAGATGGGGACTATCATGAGAAGGAAGGGGAACCAATTAAATTTGAATTTCCTATCAAAGATTCTGTTGGGACTAGTTAAATTAAAAAAATTCCTCCCTCTGCTTTGCCTAATTTTCATGGTACCTCTAGTGAAGACCCTGATGCTTTCTTATTCGAGTTTGATGTATTTTGTAGGAGATACGGTTACTCTTCAAATGCTCAAAAGTTGAAGTTGTTTCCTACCACATTAAAAGATGCAACTCTCAGATGGTTCATGGGACTAACTGTGAATTCCATTTCAACATGGGATGACATGAAGAAGGTGTTCCTGAAAAAGTACCAAGATTAATGTAAGACTAGGGAAATCAGGGAAGAAATCATTGGCATGGACCCGAAGGAGGAGGAAGAATGGAAGAATTCCTGGAAAGGTTCCCATATAATTTTCAAAGATCCAAGATGAACCAGCTGAATAAGGAAACCCTAAGAACAATCTTACTGAGAGCCATGAGACCATAATATCTCAAGGTTTTACAGTTTATGGGAGTAGGTGATGTATCAAAATTTATTTATGATGATGTGTGTGATTTGTGTCGATGGTATTCGAGGGGAAATTCTAAGGTTGGAAAAGGATCAAGAGATTCCTCTTCCAGATTCATAAAATCAGTTGCAGGGGCTGGGGTAACCACAGTTGAAATGGGAAACTTATTTGAAAATTAAAAAAACTAACATTCTTAGCACTTTGTCTTAATAGTTAAATATTTTACACGCTAAGAAGAAGCAGGAGGAAGTGGAGAAATTCTTGGCTGTGTTCTATTCCAAGTGTAGGAAGAAACATCCCTTGAGGGAATTTCCTGCAGACAATATAGAGGTATGCCGAATTTGTGAGGCTGATCAATTTACTAATCAATGTCCTTCTCTTCTAGATATTAAAGTAGCATATCTAGAAGATCAGGAAGCTGTCAATTCACTCTATGCAATGGAACCTCAAAAACCATGGCAGTCACGTCATACAGGTATGTAACAACAATATTCTCAATTTAGTTATGCTCAGAATCAGATGTGGAACATTCCAATACCTTAGCAACCCTGGCCTCCACAACAACCTTGGCAAGGGAATTTTCCTTATCTTGTTGCATTAAATTACCCCCCTCAAAATTTTTATCCACCACAACCCATGCCACAACAAATAGGTTAGCGATAATTACAACAACTTCAATTACCTACCCCACCAAATCAACCACGACCTACACAACTTCTTGCCCAGCTAGTACCTAATCCAAAAAATAAATCCATCCAATCTACTCACAATATTGGAGTGGCCATCTATCCCACTTTTCCTACCTATTGTATTACACCACAACCTCTACAGGAAATTTATGTTCCTATGCTGCAGGAATTTCCTATGTTGATGCAGGAAATCAAAGTCAGACCAGGAAAAGTGGTGGCTCAACCCAGAAAAATTGAAGAGATTATAGAGGAAGACACTCTGGATACACTTGAAGAGGAAATCACACCATAACCAGCCGAAAAAATCATTTTAAAGTCACAAGAACCTTCCATGTCTCATATTGTCCAACTTCCTTTTCCAAAGAGGTTGGAGATGAAAATAAAATAGCTTGAGTTCGACCTTGTGTCTGAATTGAGAAATGTATGCATTAAGATCCCGTTACTACAAGAAATTAAGGATATCCCTATCTATGCCAAAACAGTGTGGGAGCTATGCACTAAGAAACTAGGGAGACAGAAGAAGGAACCTTCTACAATTCAAGTAGGTGGAAAACTTGCAAGTCTTATGTCCTTGTTGTTACCACCTTTATCAAATGGTATCCAAGAAGAAACATTCTAATAGATTTACGTGCAACCGTCACTATGATGACCATGGAAACATTGTCTCACATAGGATCCTTTGACTTACTTCCTACTCCAACCATGTTAGGATTGGCAGATAGGTCTAAGGTAAAGCCAGAGGGTGTATTAGAAGACATTGTCATTTCATTGGATTCCTAGGAATACCCTGCAGATTTGTATGTTCTTCAACATAAGAAAAACTTGGTAGGGAATCCTTTGATCTTGGGGAAACCTTGGTTGGCTACGGCTAATGCCTACATAGGGTGTAGGTCTAGAAACATGACCATCGCTCATGGGGCTGAAGCTAAACATATCAACCTATATCCCCCTTCCAAACCTCTCCTAAAGTCGGAAAATACCTATTGGGATGATGAAGAACATGATTCATAATCTATTCACCCAGTATTGAAAATATCCCAAGCCATGAGCCTTAAGGAAAATTTAGAGGAAAATATGATAAATTGTCATATTTCGAATCCTGACTTTTCACAACATTTAGAGGGGTAGTTTATTCCTAATCTAGATATCATTACTAACCTACAGAACTCTTAAAATATGATACAATAGCTGAATTACATTCGGCCCTCTTATTTGCATTACCTGCATATTCGATGATTGAATGTGGAGGTAAGGTAATTGAAATTTCTTATGGAAAAGCCCTAAATATCGATTTTGGCTTGACTCTTGAACAGGAGGAGAAACGGATTCAGGCACTGAAATATTTTTCGGATACATTTGCTTGGGAATACATAGACATGAGGGGTATTCACCTGGATGCATGCATTCATCACATCTACGTATAGGGAAATGACAAGCCCGTGAGACAACCGCAAAGGAGAATGAACCCTACTTTTAGAGAAATTGTAAAAAATGACTGGCATAAATTGTTAAATGTGGGGCTCATTTATCCTATTTCAGACAGCCAATGGGTGTCCCCACTGGTTATTGTCCCTAAAAAAATGGTAAATGGTGAGTGTGTGTGGATTACAGGGAACTAAACAAAGCTACATTAGAATATCACTTTCCTTTCCCTTTTATAGACCAAGTGCTAGACACTCTAGTAGGGAAGAGGTATTTTTCTTTCCTATATGGGTTCAGTGGGTACAACTAAATTAGGATAGCTCCAGAGGACCAGGAGAAGACAAAATTCACATGTCCCTAGGGAACCTATGCATATAAGGTACTGCCATTTGGTTTATGCAATGCACCAACTACATTTCAAAGGGAAATACTTGGTATTTTCTCTGATCTTTTGCATGACTGCGTAAAGGTTTACATGGATGATTTTACAGTAATGAGTGATACTTTTGAAGAATATCTACATAATATTAGGAGAGTTTTGCAGAGATGTAGAGGAACTAATCTTTTGTTGAGTAATGAAAATTGTTTCATGATTATGACTGAAGGTATTGTTTTGGGTCATCATGTTTTTGCTGCAGGAATTAAAGTTGATCCGGCTAAGATCGAAGTAATTGAAAATTTGTCCCCACAAACTAGTCGAAAGGGAGTTCGAAGTTTCCTCAGACATGCATGTCACTGCAGAAGGTTTGTTGAAACTTTTACAAAGATATCTTGGCCATTCTTTAAATTATTGACCAAAGAATCTGAATTTCATTGCAGTGATGAGTGTCAAGCTAAATTTGATACACTCAAGGAAAAAATTTCTTCAGCACCTATCTTGAGAGGTCTAGATTGGAAATTTCCTTTTCATATTTCCACTGATGGCTCTGATTCAGCTATAGGAGTGGTATTGGGCCAAAAGGAAAATCTCGTAACACATGTTATTTATTTTGTTAGTAAAAATTTAGCTCCTGTAGAACTAAATTACACCGTATGTGAGAAAGAATTTCTTGCTATAATATATGCAATTAATAAGTTTAGACATTACATCATTGTTTATGAATTTTTTTTACATATTTATCATTCTGTTATTTGATATCTCATGAACAGACCAGTCACTAATGGCAAGATTACTAGGTGGCTTCTACCGCTGCAGGAATTTGATGTCACGGTATTGGACAGGCTCGGAAAAGAAAATCAGGTAGCTGATTTCCTATCTAGGCTCAACCATGCAGGTGAGCATGTTCCTGTTAAATATAACTTTCCTGATGAAATTTTTTTTTCTATATTTGTTAAAACACCTTGGTTTGCAGATAAGGCCAACTACCTTGCTTCAATAAAGTTACCCCCCTACTTTTCATCTAGTCAAAAGAAAATAATTATTAGGAAAAGTGCAGATTACTCTTGGATAAGAGGAGACCTCTTTTGCATCGGACCTGACTTGATTATTTGCATGTGTGACAGGGTGGATGAGATGTATGATATCTCGAGAGATTATCATGATGAACCCTGTGGAGGATATTTTGCAGATAAGTGAACAACCTATAAGATCCTCCACTCGGGGTACTATTGGCCGAGTCTTTTTAAAGATGCAAAGGATTATGCACGTAAATGTGATAGCTTCCAGAGAATAGGGAAACCTATCCAATTGGATGAAATTCCTTTGCAGTCACAAGTTCTCATAGAGCCATTCAAGAGGTGGGCTTTCGATTTTTTAGGTCCCATAAATCCTATGTCCAAAGGTAAGAAGTATATTTTTGTTTGTACTGACTATGTGATGAAGTGGGTGGAAGCAAGAGCATTACCTAGAGAAACAGAGAAATCAGTGGTAGAATTTCATTTTATGATGTTTTTGTAATATTTGGGGTACCCTAAGAAGTTGTTACTGATCAAGGTACTTAGTTTGTGTCAAATCCTATGCATGGAACTGTACAGAAATATCAAATTACTCATTAGAAGTCTACCCCTTACCATCCATAGGACAATGGGCAGGTGGAATCAACAAATAAGGTGTTGGAGACAATCCTCACTAATATGGTGTAATTACATAAGAAGGATTGGGTTGATCGACTTCTTGAGTCATTATGGGCCTGTCGGATTACATGGAGGAATACCACTGGCTTCTCTCTGTATGAATTAGTGTATGGAAAACAAGTGTTACTGCTAATTGAATTTCAAATCAAAACTTTTAAGATGGCAACAAATTTGGGTATAGACATTAATGAGGCACAACAACAGAGAATCCTCGAGCTTAGTGATATGGATGAGATTAGGAAGGATGCTTTTCATCATACTAGCCTGATCCAACAACAACGGGCTAAATGGAACGACAAATACATTAAGAAAAAGCAGTTCAAAGTGGGACACTGAGCATTTTTGTTTGATTCAAAATTTAAGAATTTTAAAGGGAAATTCAACACACATTGGTTGATTCCCTTTGAATTTGAGAAAGTTTTTGATAATGGATCTATTCAGGTTAAAAAAATTGACGATGGAAATGTTACCTTCTTGGTGAATGGGCACAGACTCAAGCTATATCAAAAACACAAATCTAAGGAGGAATTTGTGGAAGAGATTGTGAAGAAGAAGGATATGGAAATGGTGGAGAAGGAAGTCATTCCTTTCAATAAAATAGAAGAGGAATGCCTATTAGGTACATGTTTCTTCCTTTTTCTGGGCCCAATGTACTATTTACGGAAAAGGAGCCCCTTGGAGTCTTCTTTCTCAGTATTTCAGACTCTCTAAAATTGAAATCTAGCAAGCATGGATTGCCTTGGACTCGTTAAAATCATAGGTCAATAGATCCTTTGGGATCCTCTCAATAAATTATGTGTTCAGATAATTTTTGGTTTTCTCATGTTGGATAGATGTGAGATTTCTTAAGGCCCTCCTTCCAACCACGTTGGCCCATCGACATCAGCAAATTATCTAGGTACAATATTAGAGTGTTGTGATGCCTTGAAGCTTGTATGCCTTAATGATAGGCTATCTCACCAAAAACAATGGGGATTCATTATGGCTCCTTGACTGCAGGATCCTACATGGGGTTCAACAAAAACTCATAAAGTCACACCTGATAGGATGCATCAGATGTACCTTGGTCCTCACTCTCATCAATGGTGATGGGCCTCACATTAGTTAACAACTAACATTAATGGTTGGTAATCCAATGAGATCATTGCACATTCGACATGAGCACCTCCATTCCTGTGCAATGAACTATACAAAAAATGGAAGAAATGGTTTCCTGCAAAAGTTCAACAGTTGTGGTTCTATTTCCTATAGCAATACCACTGATTTCCTGAAGAACAAATGATAGACAAAGCATATTCTACAGAATCTGAAAGTACTATTCATTTTTATTATTAATCGAGACCATGAGCTATACAATTGTGCATATGATGTGATTTAAAGGTGGGTTATCATTTCAAGACCAAGATTAGTCGTTGTCTAAGTATTGGACCATTGAAAGGTAAGGTCTGTAAGGTACAATTAGTGATAGGATTCTTAAGGTAAAAGGTAATGATATTTTAATTCTTAAATTTTGCACGAATGTAAGTCATGGTAACTCTTGCGTAAGAAGGAGACTACGAGCCATTATGTCATAAATCAAGTTCCATTCCCGAACATCATTTCTCTGACATGTCCTTCAGTTATCTTTTCAAGATTTATTCTACAGGACAAATCATGATGACAATCATGATCATGTCCCACGTTTTTCGAAAATTTCCATATCTCCTGAATGCTTCCAAATTTAAACTATCGTTGTCGATTTTTTTGTTGCACTAAGTCTTAGACGCATCTCTGTGAGTTGAATCAACTCTGTTCTCTCCCATCCCTAGCTATGTCGAACATGCATTCTGCTATGAGGTTTGAACCTCAGGGTCCCACGCTGTTGGATGCCAACCCCCAAAGTAAAGCAAGACAGGAGGAGGTAGGGTGGCTGCTTCTATTTCTGAAATTTAGTGATCATAATTCGGCAGTAACAAAGTCCTTTGCTTTGAATCTAAATGGCGACAAAGTGCAGGTGGGGAATGTTCAATTTAGGTTGATAGAGGAGTTAGTGGCTTTAGCTTGTGACATTCCATAGGAAGGGAGTGTTGGTTCAAGAATCAATGGTTTAACAAAGAAATTTGTGCACCCTTTGTCCAGAAAGAACATGAAAATGCAGATTGGAGAAAGGGAATCCCACAAGATTTCCTTAGAAGTAAGTATCGACACCTTTTATTTTCCTCCAAAAATACATAACCTGTGAAGGCCTCTTTAAGCTAGATTTTTTGTTTCATATGTGTCTTCTCAGCCACTTCCGAGACAAGCCTTTTAATTTGCCTTACTATTTAAGAATGTCCCTGATGAAAATGTCCACTGTTGCCAAGGAAAGTGCAGCCCGCATAGAGGAAAACCTCTATCACCATGGGTTGATAAAAATTATCATGACAAAGGTTATGCTGAAGAAGATTAAAACATGGGAATAATTATTGTTAGATAATTATTTCTTAGAGGATGAGAAGGACCCTAGTTCATTGGAATCGAAGGAGGAAGAGCTAGCAGAAAAGCTGAAAAGCAAACCCTGAACCCATGGTCTGTTAACATAAGAGGAAGTGGTGGTGATTGAGGAGACCATAGGGAAAAAGTTCAAGTTGAAAGTCCCTTATACCCCTGCCAAGTACTTTACAAGAAGCCAGGTTTTGAAGCTGGAAATAGTGGAAAATGCAGAGGAAGGGGTACCACTAATTAAAAATGATAAAAAGAGTAAGAGGTCCTGAGACCTGTCAAAAAGTAAAGGGAAGGTGGAGTAAGAAAAATTTATTAAAAAAGAACAAGTGGACGCTGTGTCTTTTCAGAATTCATAGCTGCTAGAAAGCATAGAGAAAACAGGTAGAGAGGAACCGAGTTTTCCCCAGTCCTCTCAAGGACAGCGTGACGGAGAGGGAACTTCTAAGAAGAAACAATCCCAAAAGGAATTGGAGGAAACCATTGATGAACTTAATTTGTATGAGCAGGTCCTTCGAAAGGAGAATGAAACCCTGAGGGAAAATATCCTACGCATGCAAAAGGAGTATGATAAGTGGCATCAAAAAGAAGCTCAGATTACGAAGAAGAAATAGGCCCAAATTAATCACCTATGGAAAAAGAATGAGGAGTCTTAGAATCTGGTTATGGAAGAGACCAACAAAGTCCAATTAGACAAATTGGCTATAATAGTTGCAGCACAGGGCATGGACTGATTTTTTTCCTGATGATGCAACATTTTTGCTTGCATAAGGGACATGCAAGAAGCTAGTTGTAGGGGAGATGTTGAGTCCCAATTTTCTCACTTTTTGATAGCCTTCTAAGACCTTGTTTCCCCTTTTTTGAACTCCTTTTGATTCCTAACTACTCCTATTTCTCCTATATTACCTAAGTTTTGACCACAAGGGTGTTGTGTGCTCACGGTATGCAATTATCTTAAATAGTATTATTTTACCTTGTCCTTAAGTATTTATTGAAGTTAATCATTTCCTAATCAAATTATCAATTTTGACTGATAGAAATCTTTTTCAGATTAGTCATGATTTGAAGCAGCTCTGCGATTTCCTGTAGATAGTCGTGGTCATCAATTTCCTATAGAAACTCTGTGATTTCCTGTATATGCAGATTTCTTGTAACCCTCAGATTTCCTACAGCAGAATAAGTGGTTGGATATGTTCCACTTAGTTTCAAGAAGAATGGGAACATGTTTTTTATGAGGAAATCCCCTTACATGGATGTTTTCCTATTGGTTTCCTCGAATTCATCATTGAAACCACTCAGATCTTCAGTCCTCTTCTCGATGGCCGTATTAGGAAAAATCTCTATTGATGTAACGAAATTAGTTTGATCCATTCTTTCAGTGAGGGATCAAGCTCAGTAGAGCTATTTTGTCATTCTGTTTAGTTATTGATAGCAAGTAGTTACAACATAGTAGTTGTACTAATTTAGGCAAACATATGCCTTTGAACTTGTATAAATTTCATTATGTTTCATTTGCAAAGGGGCTGGTTGGTTGAACATATTAGACTTGTACATCTCTGTAATACTTTTCAGATTAATAGAAATTATTGTTTTGTTGATCTCCTAGTGTAAACTCCTTTAAGAGTAGAAGGGTTGTGAGTAAGGGAAGGCCCCCTTTTCTCACAACTCCATTAGTTACAATATTTGTATTTTAGTTGATTATTTTTATGCATTAGTAAGTTATTTGCATAGCTAGTGTTTCTCTTTTCTAAATTTTAGCAACATATATGAAATGGTTGGATGAAAAAGTTTATTTGATAAATGTGTTTGGGATCATTTAATTAGGTTTTAGCTTCTTGATTTTTATGATTGCTTTTTTGGTCTTTATGTTTTCTGATCAATGTCAGCAATATCAAGAGTTGTAGAGGGATGAATGGATCCACTCAATAGCCTTTGTTTCCAAGTGTTGATGCAGAAAAGAGACATTAGAGTTGTGTGTATGAATGGTTTAATTAGAAAATAACTTAAGGTATTAGCCTGCATATATTTTATGCAACATCTCATAGACTTACCTACCCTTGGTTGATGATTTATGTTTGTCAAATTATAAGTCTATAATTTTCCCAAACAGAGCATTAGTATACATTATTCCATACCCATGAAAGTTTCATATGAGCCTTGACTAGTGTGATGGTGTATTGTAGAATAATGTCTTTGGTGACCTCCAATACTTCTTGTTTTGTTGCTTACTTAATCTATTTAATGCATTTCTTGATCCCATGGAATATGATTTCTCTATCTCTGTTTGCTTCAAGTGTTCCTATTGAAGACATCCTATGTTTCTGTGCTAGAGACATAAAAAAATTATGTAGTTAATTATAAGTAGTAATAGTACTAATCGAGTGTTCCCAAGGCACATATATTTATGATGGTGGAGCCTCAGTTAAAATCTATCTATCTCTATGGAAATCCTATCTTTATTTTCCAAATGTTGCAGATCATCCAGATACTTGGCAGCCCACTCTTGAAGATAGTCAACCACTCTATTTCCACTTTTAGGAGTTTCACCACTTCCTGTGCTTTATTTTGAACTCCAACAAGAGGAGCCACCAATTGTTGTATAAGTAATATTTCATCATATAACTATGTCATGTTGTCCTCCATTGGCCCTTGTTCCTCCTGCATGAATAACTCCCATTTTGTAGTGTTGAAGCTCTATGAAGATAACCATTGATTCTCCACTGCAAGGTGTTCTACTTGCTGCTTCACTACAACAAGTTCTCTCCTTAATTTAACATTCTGATTCAATAAATATTCAGATTTGTCCTATGTTGTTGTAGGAAAAAAACTTTACCACCATTATTTCCTTAGGATCCCTTCTAGTATTGGAAGTCATCACCTTTTCTGTAGAAATCAAGGCATGATTCTGAGGATGATTCGAGAAGTATATATGCTTTCGCTGCACGATCCTATTCTTGAGATGATCAAACATGACAATGCACATGTCCATGACTGTGTTTGTCAGTGTCAGTTTGATTCCCATTTCTCCAAATAGAATATGACCACCTATGAGAAGAGGTTCCTTCTGGAGAACCGAGTTCATTACCATGGGATGGATGGTATCCTCTTCCTCTAACTCTTCATTTATATCTGGAGTCAATTGTTCTTCTTCTATGCTTTGTGTTGTTTCTTCCTCCTAGGAATGCCTTTGTTGTTCCTCTTCTATTCTTCTCCTTTCTTCTACTTCTTTCTGTTTCTTCTCAAGAAACTCATCTTGATTCCTCTTCTCCTCTTCCCCTACTTCTCTCCTCTCCTATTTTGGTTGAATATCTCCATTGTTCAAGGGATCGACTTTCCATTTTATATTGTTTTCACTTGTCAAATCACACCTGATCCTCTTCCTAGGAGCTACACTCTTTGCTTGAGGGGTTATCTATTCTACCTCCTATAGCTACATACCTTGAGATGGTGGATCTTGGGGTAAAATGGTCTCCATCTCCGGATGTGCCTTTCTAACTACATTTTACCAGTTCTTCACCTTCTCATATTCTATTATAGACATTGATGAATAACCCCAATTGAAACTAATCCTCTCACAATGCTTCTTGCACATTGTCTTGGGATCATATCCATCAAAGTCCTTAGTTTCAAAGTGCAAGTGATCCAACTCTTGTATTTCTTACACTATTTCCTTGTGACTCTTTAGCTCATATAGCTTGATCCTCAAAGGAAGGGTGTGCCAAGGGTATTTCTTCCTCGTATGAATAAATCCTGACAATATCTTGTCCAACTAATTTTCCACTTCTTGCATGACCAACGTATTGGTCACATATCACAACATGAGATGAGAGAATATATGAAAAACAAAGCATCTTATGTATGTACCCTTAGGCACTTCAAACCAATATGCAATATCTTGTAGTGACTCCTTCACCTCATTGGTCATTCAAGGAGGATCGATCTCAAATATCATATGGAATATAACTGCAAAGAAGCACTCAACCAATCTGTCATATGTGACTTTGAAGCTTGATTCTGACAACACTATGTAGTGGAAGTAAATTGGAAACTTGTACTGAGGGGTCCAAATCCAATACATTGTTGGGAAAACATATTGTGCATGTATTCCATTTAGTAGAAATGAAAACATATATAATTGTGGTGCCTGGTTGGCCTTCAAAGATGATTTTTCTTGGCCCAAATGATGTTGCAACTCAAATGACAATATATCTGCCCAATTGAAAACTTTACCATAGGCTACCACCATATTGAGAATATATATAGTTTTCCTCAAACACCTTAGTGTTCTTACACCTATGCAACTGACAACACATGGAAATCAGATACTGATATACAACTCTAAGAATCTTGGTTAAATAAAATGTAGATGGGTGGTCATGAAACTTAGCAGGATCTTGAAACCAAGATTTAATGATGCACTTGTGTCAAGGTCAACCCATTTGGTGTAAAAGTCATTATTTTCATATTACATGGGCCTAATCATATTATAGTAGTTAAGCATGTATTCTCCATAATAGGTGACAAGTTGACCATCGCTTTCACTATGAAGCACAAGATGAGAATCATTCATGTGTGTGATAATCCATTCAATCACTTCTACATAAGGGATGACCCAGCATTTACATGTGATCCTATGCATCATTAACCTCATGATATTTATTTATGCTTGCATGTCTTCCAAGTTCTCAGTAAATTTTTCTACATGAATGTGTTTTTTATGACACCCCATGTGACCTCGATTGACTTATCAATGAAGCATTGTGTGTTTGAATATATGGGAATGGTTGGTTTTGTCACTTCAAATACTTCATTAGTGCTTACTTCTGAGGCTTTGTTGGAGGCCACTTTACATCTAATAGGAGGCATAGCTCCAACAAATGATGAGAGGGTGAAAATACTTGTAGTTAGAGCAACTTTTGTGGAAGCATCTCATGTTGACGAGATTAGCTCTATGAAATCACCTAACTATTGCAGCAATATCTTAGCAAATGATATTCAAATAGTTGTTAAATGTACTAAGAATATAAATCTATCAACGAAAACACATAATCTCTTGTATGCATAAGAAAATTGGCATGCAAACAAGGAGGAAACATTTTTAAAGCACAAATGGAAGTCAAGCATCATTCAGGGATTTTTAGTGGGATCATGCACTCATGAAAGAGAAAGAAAAACATCAAGGGCGCACTAGTGAAATTTGAAGGGATGAAAGAGTGAGTTTTTGGGCCTCCCAGACTTCATGGTTTGCTCATGCACTCAAGGGGATAGAGAGGGCGCATTAGCAAACTCCGAACGCTGAAGGAATAAGCCTTCAGGCCTTTAGGGTGCACTCATGTTCTCAAGGGAAGGGAGGGAACACTGGCGCATGCCGAAGGGATGAAGGAAAATCATTCAGGCTTTTATGGTATGCTCGTGCACTTAGCGATGATGAATTTCTTCATGGTGAGGGAGTGTGCTCAAGGGGTAGACTGATCTATTTTAAGCGTAGTTTTAAGAACTAATCAGGCTTCGGGTTCTAGAAGTGCACTCTGTCTAAGGATGGCTCAAGAAAAAGTATAATAACAATATTTCATGATAAAAATGGGAAGAATAAGGATCTACAAGCTTTATGGACGTTGTCGCAATCATGGTAGAATGTGAAAATTTGATCAATATGCAGAGTTTCGACATGCGATAGTAAAATAACACTTGCATAAACAAGATTGAAAAAAAACACCAGTAAATAAACATAAAAACAAAGAAATTCCAACAAGGAAAGAAAGATCGTCAGTGAAATCATGAATGGAAATCATAGATTCAACATGCAAAAATTACTTGTAACATAGATCGACGAAGAGTTTCTTGATCCACAGTTGTGTGCCCAACCCAAATGAGAATGATTAAGAAGATGAATGATAAGCTGGGTTAATTTAAAAGAGAATACATGCATAATTGTTTCATGCATGATCACCACTTGTCGAAGACTGAATGGATTAGTTAAGGGAAGTTAAGTTGGCTCCTATTTTCTATCAGTGCACCCACATGCAACAAGAAGGCTCATGCATGAATTCAATAAGGTTGCATTTCTTCAACACAAAGGAATGCGTTCAAGGAGGGCACACTTGCCTAACCCAAAGGAGTGCGGTCAAGGAGGGTGTAGTTGTTCAGCCCGAAGGAGTGCACTCAACAAAATAACATGTCTTTGTCAATGAGAAGTGCACTTTTTCCTTAAAGGGAACTTTCCTTGCTTTTGTTTTATTTTAATGTGATTTTGACTACTTTTTGAGTGTGTGCATGGTGAAAAGGCTAGTTTCTAAGTCAAGGAAAGTCGTGAGTCTACCTATCCATAGGTTAGATAACACAAGCGATTCTAAGGGTTAGGTGATGAAACTTAGGAAACATTGACTTAGGACGACGCGGCACTAGGAGAAAACACACAAATAACAAATTGAACAATGTGACGACACTAAGGGACTTGAAATGACAATTCATGTAGGATCCAAAATTTACTTAGGCAAAGATTTTGGAGGGTCCTTATTGCAGTGAAAACATGTGGCGACACACTGGGAAAACCATGCCTTCTCTAAAATGGTTTAATTTAGGCACAAAGTCTCAATTCTCTAGGAATAATTGATTCAATCAGAGAGTTGTCTTAGTTCCCCTTTCTTAGTCGATAAAATATATAGTTTTCCCAGTTCCACTGCTCGGCACAACACAAAAAAACCAATCCATATCATTATCTTTCAATGTAAATAAGGGTAATATAGTACGATGAGTTAAAACAATAAAAGTATGAGTTTTACATCTCTAGTGTTGCTCCACTCCTAGCAAACATGGATAGCACCCAGACGGAGTTGCTTCAGAAACACAAACTTTGATTCGCTATGAGCAAGCCTGGATAGTACCCCTGGTCAATTCACTTGCTTCACTTCTATGCATAAGAAACCTCTCTCTTCTTCAACCATTTATATTTCTTTCATTTCTTTTTCATAGGACTATGCATAGGAACTTATTATTTTTCAATGGGTGGAAGAGGGACCCAAACTTATTGAGATCAAAATCGATTGCTCCTTTAGAGACAAGTTTAAGACCTCTAATGGTTTGTTCGCTAAAAATTTTCCCCTTATCTTACTCTACTCATATAGATAAGAGAGAACACACTATTAATAATAGGATAGAGTGCATGAATGAGAATCCTAAAGGGATATATGCATCATGGTTTGCTTATAGCTTCCCACCTGAAGGATCGTATTTTCCATCGAAAAATAATTGACTTGAAATATGTAAACACAAATACAAAAGAGGGTAACAAGTAAGCCAAGGTTTGTATGTTACCACAACTTTCCTTTCCCAAACGTTTAGCCACATCATCTTGATGCTCCAAATAAGCTTTATTCAAGAACAAATAAAACCAAAAGAGAAAAAAGGGAAGACGAAAACACAAAACAAGAATGTAATGCATATAACTAAATGCATCCTATCATATCCTAAACTAAACAATACAAGGTTGGGTCATGTGAAATGTAACTTCTAATGGAACCATAGAAGCTGTGTCTGACCTTTGGGTGGAAGGATGTGATCATGTGACACCAGAATAAAATGTAGTGCAATGAGAAGGATAAACCACACAAACATAGAAACTGACACATAGAAATAGGAAGTGTACACTGTAATCACAATGGTGTAACACACTTGAGTTCTCTATCAAATGAAAGACTCCGAATAGGAGTAATCCCTAGGTCTATGACCATACAAAACTTGACAAAGAAAATGCAAGTGCAATCCATGAGACATGGGCCCTAACTGATAAGATTCCTCAAGGGAATATGCAATAGGAACATGTAAGCAACCTTTAGGAAAGATTTGAGGGGAAAAACTAATCAAAGACAAAACCAAATCATAAGTGACATCAATAGGCTAACCACAATCCATTATTTTTTGTGAGTGATATTCTTTGATAGATGATGCCGAAGATAGTTTAGATTGAAAAAAATGATATTAATTAATATCACTCTCTATTTCCATATCACATATTAAATATTTTCTTGAGGTGGGATGTATCAATGGAAGTTCAATAGTAAAATTAAACTTTTCTCCCTGAGGGTAAGAATTTTTTATGTGAAGAAAATGAGAACCCCTCAAGAGAGAGTCAACATCCCACTCACAGGAAGCACAAAATCCCTTTATTTGTCTTCTAGCATGCACTAGCATGAAGCACCAACTCCCTCTTTTTGTAGACACCTGATCAACTTACCAGAAACACCATGTGAAGAACCAACTTCAAAGATTTTTTGCAATCACCAATTTTTAGCTTCTTGGATTTATGCAAGCACCAACTTGCAGGAGGCACCGACCCCCATGATTTCTTCAGAAAACCACTGGAGATGGAAGCACCAAATTCTTGTATGAAGGCTCCAATCCACGTATAAGAAGGGACTATTGTTCACCATATATGGTATCCTCTCTCCTTTATATCAGCTCTGTTCTCCCTCAACATTCATCCATTTGTTCTACTTAACAAAAATCACCCATACACAACCCTCTCTACACTTTGTAACAACATACACTCACACATGTCCCTCTTCTCTCTCCCTTCTACTTCTGCATAATCACTCTTGGTGTCTTCTCTGTAGTATAGGAACACTTGGACTGTTCTCAAAATAGGAATTCTCAGCCTCTTCTCTACAACACAGGCATACATGGCCTCTTCTCAACATAGACACTCTTAGCCTATTCTCTACAACACAACAAAACTTGGCCTCTTCTTAGCATAGGCACTCTCAACCTCTCCTCTACAACATAGGCACACCTGGCCTCTTCCTAACAACACAAACACGGAGCTATCCACTTAACTCAATAACAACAGTGTTTCTTCCCCATGGTTTCCCAATCATAATCCTAATTTTTTTTCCTCTACTACACAAGGAACAATGTTGTCTTTGTTACCATCCACTCTTCCCAAGTGCATACTCCATTAATGGCTTCCCTTACTACATAGGATAGGTCTTCCTCATCAATATCATCTTCTATTACATAAAAATACTTGGCCACTACAGTTGAATTAATTCAAGGAATGGGATTCTAAGCGATCTCCCATAATGAGAATTAAATCTTAGTCAAACTATAGACTACAATAGGGCTCCCCATGTTGATTAATTACCTACAAAACTTAGATTATACATTATGAATTGCCTTCCTGGATTGTGATCAAAACTCCTGCACTTAGCCATATTTTCCATTTCGTATTTCTATTGGGTGCAAGAAAGCTCAAGAATGGTTGTTCTGGAGTCCACTGCCAACTCATTTTCATGCTCAGAGGCACTAAGTACTTAAACAACTTTCAATTCGTTCATTCTTGCATAATCAAATTATGGTGAATAGCCACATTAGTGTATCTTCCAAATATGGTGCATAGAGCCCCAGAGATGCCGACTCGTTCAAAATCGAACAATGGTCACAACCAATTATGGCACAAATTCCATATATGGTGGAACCCTGCCAAAGTAGCTATCAACCCGTTCATCCAAAGCCCAAAGGATTTCCATTAATAGCACTACCAAATCTATTGAATTCGGCCTTTAGCTCCTTTTTCTAGCATGTTTACCTATTTTCCCTCAATGGGAATAGGCGTTGTGACCACTGACTCAAACCTTCAGGGCTTAGACTGTTTAAGCCCTTCGCGGGCCAAATTTATTTATTAACGGCTCCACTCCATTAGTCTCATTTATACAAGAAACAAATAAGAGTGGGCGCTTAGCCACTCCAAAATCTTCCACATCTCCTTATAACCTTTGTGTCATAGGTTCTTACCTCTTGTATAGAACCCTATGAGCGATCTTAGCCCATAGACCCCTCTATCCCAATGCTTTTTTTGTGTGCCCCTTTATTCACCTGCTGGGGTCATGTTGCTGGGGCGACATGTATCATGGGGACAACCCAACCTCATCCTCATTCATTATTGCTTTGCCTTTAGTTCCAATGTGTCCCAATGCCTACTGCCTGACACTTTTTCTTGCACACCTTTTTAAATCTTCCTGACTATATCCACCAGGATGAAATCACGATGATGTCACCTATGCTAAGTGTTTACCAATGATTGGTGACACGTGTCACCCAGATATGGGCCATTCGGGTGCCCAAAACTACCAAATATTCCTACCACATGTCATGCTCTGATTGTTTGGTGCTGATGTCATAACCCTCTATCGTCTGGGAAATTTCATGTTGCTACTTGTCTTGTCGGAGGATAGAGAAAGAGTCATGGAGACCTTGGTTTTGTGAGAAATTTTCTTTGTTAATAAAAGAACATTGGGTTGAAGAACTCTTCCCTCAACACAAATTCATTATAATTTTTGGTATTAGGAGGAGTGGTCATGAAATGGTTCTCCTCCATTGATCTACATGATCGGTAGTTTGGCGAAACCACTTCCCATGACCACCAACCCTGAGAAGGATATCATCTCAAGTGTTTTCATAATGCTGCTACATCGCTCAACCCCTATCTCCCAATGCTTCTATTTTGTTTCCCCTTTGAAATCCTCTAGGATTTGGGTATCATGTGTATTGTGGGGTCCGCCCAGAGCCCTTCTCATTGGTCGTTGACTGCTTGGCTATCAATGCCAATGTGTTCCAACTCCCACTAACCAATGCATTCTACCTATTCCCCTTCATAAACCAATGGGGTATTCCTTACAGGATGATTCATCCTGATGGGGTCTACCCGCACTTTCAATGGCCAATAAAAGGCCCTTATGGGATGAACTATCAAGTGGTGACCTGCTACTCAAATCCTTATTGGCTCGTGCTCTGTCTTCATGTCCCGACATGATGTTTCCCAGTGCTTTCCCTTTATAAGCCTTAAGGATTTTTTGGGGTTCTATGGTTGTGATACCTCTGTTGGGCTAGGCTATCAAGTAGGGCCTCCACTAGCCAATAAGACTACTTCTTGCTACTCTATTGGCACTCCTCGTCATCCTGCTCCACTCATCTTGATGCTTTAAATTGTGCGCCATTACAATAGCATCGGTGTAACTCTATCGGGTGGGCTCCACTTGAGGCATTCAAAAATATTCCTCCTACTACGCTTTCCATGCCACGTCCTCCCATAACTCCCTTTCGCTACTGCACTAGGATTTTCTACCGATTTTAGCACTGCTGCTAACTTTAGCTATGTGTCAAGACTCCTCCAATCACCTTTTAGTCTTACCACTTTTACTTTGGGCACCTCAACTTTAACTGGAAATAACTCTTGACCTGAGAGGGCATTTTCAAACTTCCACATACCATTGGAAATATCTTTCCGAGCACTATGAAACTATACCATCTACAAAAGTATCTGAGTTGATCTCTTGAGAAAAAATCTCCTACAAACTCTACGACTCCAAATAATCAAAGTCATATTTTTGTGGATTCTTTTATAATCTTGCTACTGTGATGATTCTCTCTAGGATACTATAGCAACCATGGGACTCCCCATGAGGTTGGGACATCAAGAAAATCAATTCTAGCCTAGTTACCATCACAACTAGGCTAGTGGACATCAAAGCCAACATTTGTTGCCACAAACATCCATGCTAGTCTAGTTGATGTCAATTCCAACACTCTTACCAACTGTCAGACGATTTCAACTACCCAACACATCTACCAACATGACTATTGATAGAAATCTCCACACACTTGCTATCACTCGCCATCCAAGCAATGCTAACTATCCAATAATCCCCCCTTTGGCATTGATGGAAACAACTCATGAAATCTCCACTTTGATGGCCAATCCTTATGTTGCTTCCGTATTTCTCCTAGCATTAGCCACCAATGGATTTATCTCCTCTGCATGGGCCAACAAATCTTCTCCAATAAACTTCTCTCCCCCTTTGAAATCAATGGAAAAGGGATACAAGCTACTTGTCTCCCCCATGCAATCACTGAATTTCAATGATCAAAGGTTTGGCCATTGATGTCCATTCTTCTCTGCAGACTTCCTTTCAAGGACTGATAGTTGTTGTTGATCTATAAACTGCACATATTTCATATTCTCCCCCTAAAAATATATGGCCGCTGATTTGAATACCTCCAGTTTTGGACATCTTATGGTTTTTGGCTAAATACTCTCTCTGCCAATGCATCTTTTGTACCAACTAAAAAGAAATCAATACCAATTAAAAGTGCTCATGGTATTGCCATTGCTGCAAATACCAATCATTAGTGATGCATTTTGGCTTGCTCTTAACCGCTCCTACTACTATAGAACTATGCTCACTTTTCCTGAACATCTTAATCACTTCTTCCCCTGAGATCATGCCTCTTCCAAGAACATGATGTTCCTTAAATAATACCAATTCCACTAAGAAATTGATACAATTTGGACAAAGTACGAGGGAAAATCTTATAGTTCCTTCTCAAAAAGGAATGCCCACTTACACGAGAAGGTTCCTCCACATGAACCAAATACCTCTAGTTTACCTAGCGATATCAATTGAAAATTAAGGAACATCAAAAGCTTATAACAATTTCGTTTCATGAACACAAGGCTGCTAGAAAAATCAAATTCATAACTTAAATTAAATAAGGGTATTTCACCCAAGATGAAAAATTTTCATTTACTTGAAAATCATTAATCCTGAGGCTGAGAATTGTTGCCTGTTGCTGCTTACTAAAGCAACTCCTGTTGGGAACGGGTCCCCTGGGGTCAATTTTGGGGTTAAAAGCCCAAGTTTTGGGGCTAGAGGCCCAAGTTTTGTATAAAGAATGTAAAATATCCTCATTTTGTGGTCACGGAGTGAATATGTAAACAATAAAAAAGGGTTTCTGACCTTAGTATAGATAGCTTGTGTCGGCTTGAGAAGATCTTCTCTTGGTCCGCGGGCCATGGGAATGTATAAAAAGGGAGTCTTAGAAGAGTCTGAGGCAGTAGTTAGTTTAAGGTTTTGGGAAATTGAGAGCTAAGAGCGAAAAGTCTTAGCGTAGGAAGAGGCTTTGCTGTTGAGTGCGT
This sequence comes from Pinus tabuliformis, assembly GCA_031772625.1. Classification (NCBI taxonomy): domain Eukaryota; kingdom Viridiplantae; phylum Streptophyta; class Pinopsida; order Pinales; family Pinaceae; genus Pinus; species Pinus tabuliformis. The sequence goes on along the minus strand of CM062819.1, from coordinate 1,228,645,977 downwards.
AGAGGCCTAGGGTAGAAGTCCGGAGCTGAGTGCACAGACCCCTGCACCTGTGTGCGCAGGGAAGTTAGAGTATGTACTGGAGGTATGAATGATCAATAAAGACAATTATCTGTATATGAGCTATTTTACTTCTGTTATGAATGTTTGCAATTATGTTATGTTGAATACTGGATTTATGATTTAATTCTATATTGATGTGCGATTCTATGTATTTTACTTTCTCATATGAATGCAAGTAAGAATATCTGTTTACACAAAGACAATCATAATTCATGTTGAAGTTAACCACTACTTAAGCTAATCAGGGTAGACACAGAAGTAAGAGTAATTAGAGAGGCGTGTAAGTGTCTGAATTGACCATTTAGGGACTGCGAAGGATGATTAGAGACTTTTGCGAAGGTTTCAAAGCCGAATAAGAGAAGTACTTTGATAAGCCCTAAGGGGCTTATATGTCTACGTGAAGGAAGGGTTAGGGTATAAAAGGACAACTCTACCATCTCAGGGTGGGGAAATGTGGTTCATGCATCCCCCCATATTGCTTTGGGTGAGATTTTAGTCCGTGCTCTGCGGATTGATGCCGAAAGGGCCAGTAGTGTAGGGATTTGCTTGGCTAACTAACACTGAATGTGGGTTAGGCCCCATCAAGCAAACAAATGGTTCCATTGCCGGGATTGATATCTACATAACAAGATGTGTGATGTCACATCATTATAATCCAACTAAGAAAGAGATCAAAGATTGTTTGGATAGAAAGATCAACGAATTCGCGATGCAAGGGAACATGAATCTGTGATTGACGAAAGAATAGTGGTTGGACAAATACCTGTACACATAAATACACAAGATCTTCTTTTGTTCCTTCCTGGTCAAATTTTATGAGTGGATCGTGAAATTGGTAGAGGGCCAAGGAAGGTGGAGGCTTGATAGTCCAATAGTCTAGACCATGGAGTTAGTGTAGAGATTAGGAGCCTTTGAAGATAAGATCATGCACGTTGTCAATCATTGGCTCGATCGTATCATAGGAGGGTTTGTGACAGAGTTCGCGGTCAATACCTCAGTCAGTTATAGTGAATCAAAGCACTGCTTCTTCAAAGGACCACGAGGTAAGTATTTAAAATCATTAAATACCTGGATTAAGATGCTCTTGTGTGAAAAGCGGGTTATGTAGCTACCTTGATGTTTAGGGCTGTGCGAAGTGGAAGGACATTGAGGAACAAGGGAAGAATAGGCCCTAAATATAGCCTGCTAATTGAACCTCCTCTGAGTGATGATGAGGAAGAAGCACAAGCATTTCTCTAGAGCATTATTCAGTCGATAAAGCAAGGATTCCCGTGAATACCCCATCCACCCACACCACCTCCATATTCACCTTTTCCGCATATGCCTTCGCCTACACCACTGCCACCTCCACCATCATTCAGTATGGCAAACTCCGTAAAGCTACATGTGTTCAAGGGCATGAAAAATGAAGATCCAAGCCAGTTTTGGTTTGTCACGAAAGATGTATGGGAAGCTTAGGGTATCACAGATGCTCAAATGATGAAAGCAACATTGGTTAGTGTTTTGCAGGATCACGCCCTAACGTGGTACATTAAGTACTGCATTGATAATCTGATGTCCACATTGGCAGATATCCATATTGTGCTGAATAAGGAATTCAATAGACCTAAGTCTGAGGCACAATCAATTATGGGATTCAAAGAGATCATGATGATGCTTGGTGAGACACCCTGGATCTGGATCAGAGATTTAAGTTTATGATCCATGAGGCTAACAGGAACTTAACTAATGGGAAACACCGTGAATGGTTTGTGGCTTCGCTCTTGCCTCATCTACGGGTTTCACTATCACAATAGAATATTGGGACCTAGGTGGAAGCTCTAGAAATTGTGATGAGATTTCATGAGACATCGATGCAAGACGCTAATTTGGGGGTTCAGCAGATTCATGCACAGTTGCAGAACCTTTGTCTATAAATGTAGAGTCAGAAGAAATATAGAACAACTTGGCCCAAGGCGCATGTAGAATTTTGGTGCCTGAAGTGCAAAATCTAGGGGCATGACAAAGATCATTGTCCAGTTTTTGGAAATTATGTTGCAGCAGGGGGACCAATGCCTCTGAGGTTAGAAGCTCGAATAGGGCCAAGTATAGGGGCCACGCTATGGTGTGCTATCTGTCATGTAGCTGGAAAACATGTGACAAACAATTTCCCTTTGCTACAGAAATTCGTACAGACATCGCAACAACTCTTCTGCAAATTATGTCAATCGATGGGTCATGATGAGCGCAATTTCCATAGTTACGAACTAATGATGGATAAAAAAACTGCATACAGGGTGAAGGCAGAAACCTTACCTCCAGACAAAGGCACTAGAGGAGCGTGCGAAAATTATCAGGGGTGCGGACGAGGCCAAGGTGGAGGAGGACCTGGTAGAAGTTGAGGGCAGGTCATTTGTTACAACTATGGGGGGCCAGGGAAATATGTGCGAGACTGCCTAAATCCAATGCATCTGTCATGCCACTATTATACTCAGTTTGATCACGCGACAGAGGATTTCCATATATTGTTAGCTACGATACACGAAAAGGGGGCACAATGTCAACAGTTGACTCAGAACCTACGGATGATGAGGACTGGGCCTCATGAGGAAGATCCTAAGGTAAATATTATGCTACAGAGTGGAGTGACAATTGGTGAAGATAAGGGGAAGAAGCTTGAAGAAGGTGAGTGGGCCTCTAAAGTGCCAGAAAAAGAAACCAGGTTTGATCTACAATGCACAAAAGAAACATTTATGGAAGCGAAGAAAATCTTCATTAAGCCCTCTACCTCAAGGAGTCAGGAGAATTCGACTGAAGAAATGGACCCCTCCATGATTACCACATTCTTGGAGACCTGAATGAAGCTTCTATGTGATAATAATGCTGTGAAGGGACTGCAGGAGCTGATAAATAGGTGTGCTGGGAAGGAAAACGCTACTAATGAACTGCGCGTAGTTAGAAATATTGGCAGGCATAAGACGAGAACGGGGCGTGAGATGAATCTTACTACACAGATAGGAGAATATGAGATGGATCAAGTTATTTTAGATTTTGCATCGGACGTGAACATTTTACGGAAATAGACATGGAAGAGAATGGGGAGACTTGCGCTACAGTGGTCTCCGATTTAGTTAAGGATGGAAAATCAACAAAAAATCATCCCAATGGGGAGGTTTCAGGGGGTAACAGTTGATATTGAAGGTGCGAGCACACTAGTTGATTTTGAAGTGATAGAGACTGTGGATGACAATAATACCTACTCTGTGCTCCTTGGGATCAATTGGGCCACTAACATGAATGGGTTAATCAATCTGAAGAAGCAGAAGATGATATTTGAGAAGAAATTGCTCCGCGTAGTGGTGCCATTGGATCCTGTAGAAGGATTGCGCTATACTGAACTGGTCCGAAATTATGAAGTGATGACGATTTGGACCAGACATACAAGATAATGACGTGAGATCAGAATTGGGGAAATCTGATAGCAGATGGAGGTATTGCATGGGACCGCGAAAGTTCCTGCACATCAAATTCAGAGGAAGAAATAGAGCCCTGGAAGAATCGAATGCATGAAGTATATATGCTACGCTGTAGTATGATGACCAAGTCATTGCGCTGTGTATCATCAGAGGTAAGAAATCTGCCTTAGTATGATGGTTTAACTGATGTTGATCACTTTTTGGATGCATCTGAGAGAGAAGTACTAGAGAAACATCGCTTCCAGGCCCTGGATTGGGCGCTGTGCACTATGCCTGCAAGATCGTGGGGCACACACAAGAACAATTTTGATGATTGGCATGTATACAAAAAAATGATGAGAGTGTGATTTGGTCACCCACAAGTGCAGCTAACAGAAAAGTATGATGGGATGAATGACCCACGCGACCATCTAGCCAAATGGACCGAAGTGTGTGGAGCGAAGCCTCAACTAGAGTGGGTACATCTGTTTTGTCATACCTTGGATGTTACACCAATGAATTGGTACTTGGAGACAGAACTTTGCCATGGCACTAAAGAGTGGGATGTTTTGTGCTAAGGATTTTTTATGACGTTCAACTTTGAGGATGGGTTTGAATGTATCGATGAAGCGTTGCAGGAGGTTAAGGTATCGATCTTTAGGATACCACAGGATCCTCTAGATTTGATTCAACTTGATTGGACTACCCAACTGAGCCATGTAGTGGAGTTCTACAATGTAAAAATGGAAGAAGATGATGAAGACCCAAGAAAGATTAACATTCCAGAGATTGAAGGGCACCACGAAGTTAAAGGGCCATAACTAGAGAATCCAGACATCACCAAACCACTCAAAACTAGACAAGTGAACATTGGCATGGAGGCAGAGCCGAAGTTTACAAAGATTGGGGAATATTGGGATAACACGATAGTAGATCAGGTCACCGAACTACTCCACAAATATCAGGATCTATTCCCCATGAATTTTTCATATCTGAAAGGGATAATAGGAGACTTGGGTGTCATGAAAATCTCTCTAAAACCAGGCACAAAGCCAGTTAAGCAAATACCTTACCACCTCAATCCAAAATATAAAGAAAGGGTCCATTTGGAGATGGATAAAATGGTTGTAGCAGGTATCATTGAACCAGTCAAGGAGTCTGATTGGGTAAGCCCTATGGTAGTTCTGGACAAGAAACAGAAGGATGAGATAAGGATATGCGTAGATCTCAGGAAGTTGAATGATGCTTGTGTGCATGATCCCTTCCCAACTCCATTCATGAATGAGGTGTTGGATAAAGTTGGCGGCCAAGGAGCATATTCGTTTATTGATGGCTTCTCAAGGTACCATCAGATCAAGATCACATCGAAGGATAGGAGTAAGATGACCTTCGCGAATTAATGGGGATGCTTCCATTATATTGTGATGCCTTTTGGGCTGAAGAACGCACAAGCGATCTTTTCATGCGTAGTCATCGCAATGTCCAAATATTTCATTCAGAAATTTCTGGATGTATACTTTGACGATTAGATAGTGTTTGGGATGGTAAAGCACCATGTAGCAAGTCTGCGCTTGATGCTAGATACATGCGGGAGGTACCAGATCGCACTTAATCTAAAGAAATTTCTGTTCTGTATCACTTTTTGGATCTTGCTAGGTCACGTGGTATGCAGACAAGGCTTGATGGTAGACCCTACGAATATCACGGTTATAATCAATTTGGAGGCACCAAGAAGTGTGAAACAGATGTGCACAACATTGGGGCATACAGGGTACTATAGAAAGTTCATCAAAAGCTATGCCAAGATCATCGAGTCGATGGAGAAACTGTTAAAAAATGATGCAACATTCTTTTAGAATGACGAATGTCAGAAGAGCTTGGATGTGCTCAAAGAGAAAATGGTCACCAGGCTGATCCTAGTCTTCCCGGATTAGAAGAAGGAATTTCATGTGCATGTGGACGCATCATGTATTGCATTGGGAGTAGTACTGACACAGGTAGGTGAGGGAGAATTGGATCATCCCATAGTGTTCACAAGTAGGAAGTTATCTAAAGCTGAGAAGAATTATTTAACGACAGAGCGTGAAGGTCTAGCCATGGTATACGCGCTCCAGAAGTTTAGGAACTACTTGCTAGGCAGACACTTCAAGATGTATACAGACCATTTTGCATTAATGTACTTGGTGAACAAGCCTGTGTTGAGGGGGTGGGGGCAATATGAAGATGGCTGTTGCTGTTTCAAGAATATGATTTTGAAGTTATTGTGAAGCCACGACGATTGAATGTTGGACCAGATCATCTGTCACACATTGAAATAGGAAAGGAGCCTACCAAATTGGAGGAAGGACTACCTGACACGAAGCTCTTCACGTTGCAGGTCGCGGACAGTCACTTTGAAGATATTATACACTTTCTGACAATGGGAATGGTTTCAGAAGGATATACTAGCCAAGAAAAAAAGGAATTCGTGGTGTGCATGGTATACTTTTCTGTGATTGCAGGACACTAGTACAAAATGGGATCACATGAAAGACTGCAACATTATGTGCTAGAATTTGAATGAAATACCATCCTCGCTGAGGCTCATGGAGGAGCCGCGGGAGGACATTTGTGGGCAAGCCAACAGTGCAGAAGATTCTACGCGCTAGGTTGTAGTGGCTGACACTACATAAGGATTCAAAAGCGTATTGTAGGGCATGCGATGCATGCCAGAGGAGTGAAAAACCATCACGAAGGGATGAGCTATCGCTGAATCCATAGATATTGTTACAACCTTTTGAGAAATGGGCGATTGACTTTGTGGGACCAATTCAGCCTCCAGGAAAAAGACGAGTGTGCGGTACATCATCACCACAACTGAGTATTTAACCAGATGGGTGGAAGCGCAGCCTGTGAAGGACTGTACAAGCACGACAACAACAAAATTCATCTTTGAGTATGTGCTAACAAGGTATGGTTGTCCAAAAATTTTAATGAGCGATCATGGTACAGATTTTCTTAATGAAACGATCAATGTGATGATGGAGGAATTTCAAGTTTACCATCAGAAGAGCACACCATATCACCCACAGGATAATGGAACAGTAGAAGCATTTAATAAGATTATAGAGAGCGCACTGATGAAGGTTTGGAATACACAAAGAAACGACTGGGATGTGCACGTACCTGCGGTGCTATGGGCTTACAGAACAACTTGTAAGAAGCTGACTCGACAAAAAACTTTGAGGCCGGTTTATGGCATTGAAGCTATGATGCTAATGGAATACATTGTACCTAGTCTATGCATAGAGGCATTCACAAGTGGTGGATCACGGAGCCATGGAAGAAAGGCTCGCGCAACTGGTAGAACTGGAAGAAAATAGGTTTCTAGCTGGATTCCACAATAATTTCAAAAGGAACGTGAAAAGGCATTGCATGACTGGCACATAAAAATACACACCTTCAAGGTAAATGATTTAGTGTTATTATATGATAGCAAGTTTGATAAATTTCCAGGAAAATTTCAGACACATTGGCTAGGGCCCTATGTCATCAAGGATATTGCAAATGGTGGAGCAGTTCAATTGGTAAAGTTGAATGGTGAGCCATTCCCAAGGAGGGTGAATGGTAGCTGATTGAATCCATACACCAAGGATCTAGCTAGATGACTATATGGTGGAAAATACACTGCCTGGGTTGTAGAGCTACGATATCGAGGTATTGTGTGGAATAGAGGATTGTCACAGTGTCAGGAGAAGTACAAGGGGAGCTGCACTATTAAAGGAGAAACCATGCAGGGCAGCTAGAAAGTGATAATTATGGTCACTGTTCATGACTTGACAATGGGAAAATGGCTAAACGGAGAGGGGGGGCGGCAATTAAGTCGGAATTTAAGAGCAAGATCTTTGAAAATTTACCGCCACTCTAGCATTTATGAATTGATTTTGGGGGGAACGGTCAGATTCAAATTTGAAATTGCCTATAAATTGCAGAGGGTTGACCAATGAAAAACAATTGGTATTTTGAGAATTGAGGTGTTGAGCTATCAAGCACGCATGAACCTTGATTATTTCGAGGATTTGGTGGCGAGTGTAGTGTTGGAGAAATTGCCAAAGGAGACTCAGGAGATTTTAACTGGAATTATGTTAGCACCCGTGTGTTGGGTCAAGAAAAAGGTATGTTTTCTCATTGGTAGTAACTTTATTCAGCACTCATCCTCACATGATTATCTCTTTTTATGAATAAAAGTAGAGGAAATAATATCTAATGTCGAGTAAAAGTAATCATTAACAAATTAGATGAATCTAAGCAGGAAAAGTTGATTTTTACTATCTTTATGTGCAGAAGTCAAAAATTGATCGATAGTTGCTCAATTGATAGAACGAAAACATCTCATAAGGGAAGGTGACATCATCAGAGGCAAGGCAGGACAATAGAAGACCAGGAAAACCAATGACTATTTTATGACAGAATCAGATCAAGTATAGTGAAATCCTCAGGATCCTCTGATCCTGAGGATTCGCTTCTATCTATTTACTTTCTAAATATAATATAAAAGGCCGAAAGGCAAAACTGCAGAGAGTTTAGAATTTCACAGTTTGTAATTATTCTTTTTGACACATAACATTGTTATCTTGGATGTTGTAACTTGGTTACTTATTTTAATGAAGAGAGACCGCATTTAACTCATACTTATATTCTAAGTATCTCTTAGCAGAGACTTCTGGTGACTCTGGGCTCAGTCAAGAGAAGATCTACTGCTTCACCTATGTCATAATATTTTCTATTTCATTCTTGATTGCTTGTTAATGTTAAGTTAATATTATGTTTGATTATCGTAAGGATTGTCGATTCAGTTTTCTTTTGTTTCTCATTCGAGATTCAAATTGATTCGTGTGTTATATGCGAGTAATACTTTTGATTGAATTGGTTATGCTAGTTCCAAATCAGATCGTTGTTCATTTCAAGTAATGTTATCTTAGATTCTAGAGATAGAATTGACCACTTTATGCTTCTACAGTCATTTTCTATCTAGATATCGTTTCTTATTCGAGTATCGTTTGCTGTTCAATTCGGAATTGTTGTTTAATTTAAATTTGTTGTTCAATTCAGATTCGTTGTTCAATTAGGATTTGTTGTTCAATTACCATTACTATCAATTGTTACAGTTCAATTTCATGAGTGAGCGAGTTAGCTTCAATTCTATTTAAGGCTGCCAAGCGTGATTCTTTACAAGTTGTACTCAAATCCATTTTCTTTCATGATAGGTTAAGTACAATTGCAGAGCGTGCTATGAATTTCTTTCAGAGTTGTTTGGATTAGGTTTGAAGAAGATAGTAATTAGCAATTGCAATGATTTGTTATTAGTTAACCTCTGAATTCACTGCATTTATAGCACTGGCACTTTTGAAATAAAAAGACTTGCCTTGGGTTGAAAATTAATGTAGGAATTAAGATTACCTGTAAAAAGACATCTTAGTGCACCAAAATTTTGGTGCCATTGAGAGGGAGAGTGTTCCAAAGTGATTTCCTTTTTATCTTGCTGCAAAAAAATTGGGTTTTAAAAATGGGAGGTAAGAACCTGTGTACCTAGCAAGTAAAGTGCTTGCTTACTAGCCCACTCTTTAGTAAAAGCTTAGAATTTAAATAGGAATTGGTTTTTATGAATGACTAGGAATATAAAGATAGAAAAGGAATAGAACCCCCCTCCAAAATCCACAAAACCCAAGGGATTGGTGAACCTTGGCAGACTGACCTTTATAGACGAAATTGTGAGAAAAGTAGAGTCTCAAGCATCAGTAGGATTCCGAGCTGTATCTGGAAGATGTCGTACTATAATCCCTTAAGTATCAGGATCACCATCTACAGCTTACACTGAGATTGAAAGCCAAATAGGAGGATTTGAACAAAGTCTTCAAGCTACAATAAGCTTACATTATGATCTTCTACAAGAGGTAAAATCATGTAACCTAAGAGAAGGAGAAGGAGAAACAAGTGGAACTGCTAAGGCAGGACCCCAACTCTTTGAATAAGGGTATTCTGTGATCCCAAATCTAGGTAGTGCTGCGAGGCCATCTTGAGTTGTTAATCCTCTGCTTACTCGAAAAAGACCCCCTGAAATCCCTAAAGAGTATTGGCACATCTTTGACTAGATGAAAAATAAACCACCTCAAGGTCAAAATTCGACATTCAAATATCCCATAGTTGACCAAGTGGCCAATGCCCCCATGAAGGCTATTCCTCTACAGAGCATCCCAACGTTTCATGGGATGATCACAGAAGATCCTGATGCCTTCCTGTTTGAATTTTATGTCCCCTGCAGAGGGTATGACTACACCAATGACCACAGAGGATTCTGAAAGGAGCATCTTTAAGATGGTTCATGGGTCTGGGTGGATGTACTATTAATTCTTGGGACGATATGAAAAAATCCTTCCTCACAAGATACTAGGACTTTTGCAAGGCTAGGGAGCTAAAGGATGAAATCTTTAACATGGCTGCAAAGGATAATGAAACTCTAGAAGAATACATCGAATGGTTTCATTATAACTTGCAAAGATCTCGACACACCATCCTACCAAAAGAAGTCCTAAGAGCTATCTTAATTAAAGGAATGAAAGAGGAGTGGTTAGAAACTCTAAATTTAATGGGGAAAGGAGATATTTATCAAGAATATTGTGATGAAATTGTTCGCTTGTGTATCAGGTGTTCGTGAGGAAGCTCATGCACAGGAGCAACAAGCCGAGATCCCATTAGCAGGGGAAGAAAGCCACATATTGGAGGTGTAACAAGAATGGAAATCGGTAACCTCCTAGAAGATTTCAAAACGGACATTTTGGGCACCCTCACAATGTAGTTGGACGTCCTACAGGCTAAAGAAAAACAAGCTTTAGCATAACAAAACTTGGTCATTTTTTGCCCAAACTGTTAGAAGAAGCACAACCAATGGGAGTGTCCATTAGACATGGTTCAGACATGCGCTATCTGTACCAAGGATCATGCCATTGAACAATGTCCATCACTCCCAAGGTTCAAAGCAGTGTTCAAGGAAGAAGAAGAAGAGATAGAGCTAATATATCTAATGAACCATCGTCGACAGTGGCAGGCCAAACCTCCAGGTATGTCAGAAGATGCATCTCAGTTCTTTCCTTCTTCATGGTTTAATCAGTAATAAAACCCTAGGAAAGCGTGGTAAGGCCAATCACACTACTCAAATTGGCAACCTTAATCATTCCCTATCACACCATGGTCAACTCAATCATTTCTGGCTAATGGTTGGCCAAATTCTCCTTTACTCCTATTTGGAAAGGCAAACCCTATCAATCCGAGTGGCCTACCTCCACTTCTCAAAATCTGAATCGGTCTACAAATTGGTAGCGACCTTTGGGAATAGCCAACATTCCTATGGGGACAAGTCCTCAACCTCAACCCGCATTGTCAGCTCCTTATCCATTACAAAAAAATCCTCAACCTCTTCTATGCCCTCAACTGCCAGCCCAACCGAATACAAATCCAAATAATAGACCGATCTAGCTCATGCAAACTGTAGAAAGCTCAGACTATGATATTGAGAAAAAAGAATGTAATGAAATTAGATTGAGGTCAGGATGTATCATCACCCCTGAGGAAAATAAGGATCAACCATCAATTGAGATCAAAACGCCACCTGCACATATACCACCACCTGTAATTGATACTGAAATGAAACGAGGAGAAGAGACATATCAACAAAAATATCTAGAGGAACTCATAGTCACTTTTCCCCGATTCCCCGAAAGGTTAACGATACCTAAGCTGAGTGTTTAACTAGATTTTGATCTTGTAGGGGAACTAAAAAATCTTTGTATAAAAATTCCTCTCCTCCAGGCCATTTAGGACATTCCCATCTAAGCTAAAACAATTAAAGAGTTATGTGTAAAGAATCTTGTGAGGAAAGCAAAAACTTCACCCACCATTCATGTTGTAGGAACCTTATCTGATTTACTCTTGGGAGGGGAAACTACAGTAAAGTATGAAGATCCTGGGAATCCCATAATGACCGTTTAGATATATGGCTGCGCTTTTCCCAATACGCTAGTTGATCTGAGTGTAGCCATTAATATTTTAACGACATAAACTTGTCAAGCAGTTGGTATTACAACCTTGGAACCAACCACCACCTTAGTAGAACTTGTTGATCGTTTGGTGGTAAGGCCAGAAAGAACTTTACAAGATATCACAATTTTTGTTGATTCATGGGAATATCTAGTAGATTTTCTTTTTATAAACCCAAAGAGTCGATTCAATGGGCACCCTCCGATAATGGGCGACCTTGGTTGGCGACATCTGATGCATAAATAGGCTGCTAGGAGGGAAACATGACTATTGCAAAGGGGGATGCTATAAAAAATCTTGTTTTATATCCCCCTAATAAACCAAGTCTTCCCATTGTAAGAATATGTAAACAACCACTAGCATACCTAGAAGAAAGCATCTGTTCACCACTCACACTAGCAAAGGCACTAGAATTCAAAGATCGGACTGAAGATGACGTTATCAACAATTTCATCGATAAGCCAGCTTATGTGAGCAATGTAAAGTGTCAAATGATGAAAGAAATTCTTGATAATGAAGCATTAGAATATCCCTTGAAGGATACTGATGATCAACACATCTAGACAACTGTTGTTCATAATAGCAAGCTAGTCGAAATTGAACCATGCAAAGTTTGAAACACTAATCATAGATTGGACAGCGATCAACAACGAAAGCTCATTTAGATCTGGCAAAAATATAAAGGGGCTTTTGCCTGGGATTATCCCAATATGAATGGTATACATCCACAGCTATGCACACATCACATCTATATCGAGAAGGATGCTCGACCTATTCGGCAGCCTCAGCAAAGGTTGAATCCACACCTTAAGGATATTGTGAAGGAAGAATTACAGAAGCTGCTGTATGTGAATTTCATTTATTCTATTTCAGATAGAAAATCGGTTTCTCCATTGGTGGGCGTCCCCAAAAAAAATGGGAAATGGCGTATCTGTGTAGATTACTGAGAATTGAACAAGGCAACACAAAAAGATCATTTCCCTCTCCCATTTATCATTCATGTCCTTAATACCTTGGTAGGGAAGCAATCCTTTTCCTTCCTAAACAGATTCAGCGGCTACAATCATATTCATATTGCCCCTGAAGACCAAGACAAGAAAACCTTCACCTATCCCTGGGGTACGCTCGCTTATAGAGTATTACCATTTGGCTTATGTAATGCCCCAGCCACGTTTCAAAGAGATATACTCAATGTTTTTTCCGACCTGAGAAATGAAGGACTTGAGGTATATATGGATGACTTTGCTCCATATGGGGATGAATTTGATCAAGCACTGCAAACATTAGGAAAGGTTTTAGAATGATGCATTGCTTCCAAGTTATGTTTAAGCAATGTCAAGTGTCACATGATGATGACCGAAGGTGTAATCTTGGGACATTATATTTCTGTAGCAGGGATATAGGTAGACCTAGCAAAAATACAAGTAATTCGTTTACTCCCCACTCCCTTTACTCAGACAGAGGTACATAGTTTCTTGGGATATGCAGGCTATTATCGTAGGTTTATTAGAAATTTTTCACAAATTTCTGCACCTTTATATGCTTTAACTAGAAATGTTGATTTGAAATGGTCTGACAAATGTGACACAACTTTTATAGGTTTAAAAAAGCTAGTCTTGACGACACCAGTATTATGTTGACCAAACTGGGAGCTACCTTTTCACATATCCACAGATGCATCAGATGCAACTATAAGAGTTTTCCTCGGCCAGGAAGAGGAGAGGAAGCCTTATGCTATATATTATATTAGCAAAAATCTTACTCCTGCAGAACTTAATTATACAGTAACAGAAAAATAATTCTTAGCTGTTATTTATACAATAAATAAATTTAGACATTACATAAATGGCTACCCAGTTTTTCTGTATACTGATCACTCTGCCATTCGGTATTTAGCTAACAAACCTATCACAAATGGTCGAGTGACTCATTAGCTATTTCTTTTGTAGGAATTTGAAATTACTATTAAGGATCATCTGGGAAAGGAAAATCCAGTTGCTGATTTTCTGTCTCGAATCCCAAAGGTAAATGATCCATTGGACCAATTCCATGATGAAAATTTGTTTTCCATAATATTCAAGACGCCATGGTATGTAGATGTGGAAAATTATCTAGCAGTAGGGAAGCTGCCCAGGCATTTGAGAGTGAGGGAGAGGAAACAAATCGTTCAGCGTAACACCCGATTCTATTGGATTGTCAGATATATTTTTCACACAGGGTCCGATATGTGTATACGAAGATTCATTCACGAGGATGAGATTTATGACATCTTGAAACCTTTCCATGATGAGCCTTGCGGAGGACACTTCAAAGATTGAAGGACAGGGCATAAGGTACTATAGATGGGCTATTATTGGCCCACTATTTTTAAAGATGCTAAGAAATATGCCTAGGCTTGTGATAGCTGCCAAAGGATGGGCCGACCTGGCCAATCTGATGAAATGCCACTGCAACCCCAACTAGTCATAGAACCCTTTGAACGATGGGTGTTGGACTTTGTTGGCCCATTCCATTTGCCATCTTATCAGAAAGCCTACATATTGGTTGCCACAGATTATGTGACAAAATGGGTGGAAAGAGTAGATTTACCAAGAACTACAAAGGAAACCGTGATTAACTTCCTCTTTGGGCTATTCATGTGGTATGGTTTACCGCAGGAAGTGATAACAGATGGGGGAGGAAAATTCGTAGGACACAATAAGATCATTGAAGTGATTTTGACCAAAAAAATCTCAACACATCAACAAGACTGGGCTGCTAGATTGCTAGAGGCCTTGTGGGCCTATCGCACGACTTGGAGGAATACTACTGGATACTCTCCCTACCAGCTTGTGTTCAGAAAAGAACCTATTTTTCCGATCGAGTCCAAAATAAAGACTCTAAGAATTGCTCAGGAAGTGGGGTTGGATTTAACAGAAGCCCAAACCAAGAGACTTCAACAAATCAATGAACTACACAAAGCTTGCCTACTAGCTTTGCAACAGATTGTAATTGTTCAGCAGAAAAGGGAAAAGTGGCACGATAACCTTATAAAAAAAAAGACATTTCAAAAAGGGGATTGGGCACTCCTTTATGACTCAAGATTCTAAGATTTCTAGGGAAAGTTGCAAACAGAATGGCTTGACCCTTATGAGATTCAAGAAGTACATAACAATGGCGCTCTTACTTTGACTACCATTGACAGGTTTGGCCATTCTTTTAATGTGAATGGGCATCGAGTGCATCTCTACCACAAACCACTCACCAAGGAGTCTTTCTACCAGTAGGTACATGAGGACCCCTCCATGCAAATCTTAGCTGCATAGAGTGATGACCCTGCAACTTTTCTTTCAAAAAACTGAGATTTTTTTAATTTGTAAATAATTCATATATTATTTTTGATTGATTGTAATTCAGTTAGGTATCACCATGTAAATATGAGGATTTTTCTTGTTTTAAGTGCTTGGTAAGTGTTATTCAATCGGTTGAACGATTGTTGTTCAATCAATTGAATATAACTTATGTTTATGTGTGCGTCATTGTTCAGTCGATTGAACAATTGTTGTTCAATCAATTGAACATCATTTTGCATTTTTGATTTTGTTGTTCAAATGATTGAATGATTGCTGTTCAATCGATTGAATAACACTTCTACATTCTTGTTGGTATTTTCTGTTCAAACAATTAAACGATTGCTATTCAATTGATTGAACAACACTTTTGTGTTATTTTCAATTTTTTTTATGTTCAAACGATTGAATGATTGTTATTCAATCGATTGAACAACACTTTTTGCATTTTTATTCTTAAAATTTCGATGTTCAAACGATTGAACAATTGTTGTTCAATCGATTGAACAATTGTTGTTCAATCGATTGAACAACAATTTTTGCATTTTTTTTTTCAATTTTCGTTATTCAAACGACTGAACGATTATTGTTCAATTGATTGAACAACACTTTTCGTGTTTTTATTTTTAAATTTTCGTTGTTCAAATGATTGAACAATTGTTGTTCAATCGATTGAACAACACTTTTTGTGTTTTTATTTTTAAATTTCCATTGTTCAAACAATTGAACATTTGTTGTTTAATTGATTGAGCAATACTTTTGCATTTTTCTTTACTGATATTTTTTTTTCAAATGATTGAACGATTGTTCATCAATTGATTGAACAACACTTTTGCGCTTGTTATTTTTCAATTCTCGTTGTTCAAATGATTGAACGCTTGTAGTTCAATCGAGTGAACAACAATTTTTGCATTTGTTTTCTCTTTCAATTTTTGTTGTTCAAATGATTGAATGATTGTTGTTCAATTGATTGAACAACAATTTTGACTTTTTAGTTTCAATTTTTGCTGTTCAAATGATTGAACGATTGTTGTTCAATTGATTGAACAACACTGTTGAGTTTTTATTTTCAATTTTTGTTGTTTAATCGATTGAACAACACTTTTGCATTTTTTTTTCTTATTGATATTTTTTATTTAAACAATTGAACGATTGTTGTTCAATCATTTGAACAACACTCTTGCATGTTTTCCTTTTGATTTTGTTGTTCAATCGATTGAACGGTTGTTGTTTAACCAATTGAACAAGAATTTTGTTTCCCTTTTGATTTTGTTGTTCAATTGATTGAACGATTGTTGTTCAATCAATTGAACAACAATTTTTTTTTATTTTTATTTTTTCTATTCAAATGATTGAACGTTTAGCATTCAATCAATTGAACCACACTTTTGTACTTATTATAGGACGAACTATGATTTTTTTTTCATTGTCGATCATTGTGCCATCTTCTTTTTCTTTTATGTTTTGAATAAACACCATCTATGTGGATTTGTGCCTAACATAACAAAAAATAGTAATGTCAACACTATTATGATTTATGAAGCCTCTTGATGGTTATTTTTATTCAAAAGCTGATATGGTGCATCTCTATAATGACTGGCTAGACATTTTTTTTGGACACATCATAAAATGATTCATTATTTCAAACCATGTTGGCTTATTTACCACACTTTCAAATGGACAAATCCCTTCGATATGATGAGATGGGGGTAAAAGTATAACCTTTCCTTGGCATATTTTTACTTCTTAGACCATCCCTAACTCTTAAGGAGAAAATGAGCCTCCCTCTTTTTATAAAAACATCAAAAGATAAGAAAACTGAAAATAAAAAATAATGAAAATGCAATGAACATTGTCTTAAAGAGGATAGGGGGTCTCATCATGAGCCAACCTACTATGATGATAAATATGTAACATGTGACATTCCATTTTTGGCCACCAAACCAAGGTAATGACCTTCTTGATGATTAAAAACTGTCAGAAGGACAAGCGGTCTCATTACGAGTCAACCTGATCATTTTGTTATATCTTGGTGAATGGCACTATGATCATCTGGTCACCATGCCAGCATAGTGGTATCTTTATGGCAGGAAAAGAAGAATCATCTAGATACTAAAAGGAGGACTCTGGCTCATTTGTGGGGTTAAAATACAACCATGTCGAGGCTATGAACGCCTGTTGGCAGCAGTGGCTCTGCTCATGGTATTGGAGTATTATCTTAGACTGCTAAATTCTCTCTATTATATTGCCACCTATGGATTCATTTTTAAGGAGATTTCCCATTTGAACAACACTGTTACAAGCCAAAATGCATCGTAACTTATGTTATAGATTATTTATATTATATTTGTCCAATCACTTTATGATAGTCATTATTACTTACTGCCAATTATGTGTTTATTCCTAATATCGCTTGAGGTGAAAATATTTTCACATAATAATTTGGATATCTATTTTTATCTTTTTCGGCCATTTTTACCTCTGATACGTGTATTGCTTTAATTGCTTTGTCATAAATTGCCCCGCTTTTGTAGATTGGTTTGCATTTACGAATTCTGGATTCATGCGCTTGCTTTTGACATGCTTGGTGGATGTGGATGTCCTTTTCCCATTGGAGGGGGGATGGTCTACATATGAGTAGCGTGTGTGACAGTTATGGATAATTGAATGATAATTATTAAATTGATTTCCGGGTAAAGACTACATGATGATTGGATATGCGTAATAATTAGAAAGGTATTTCGGATTGAAGAAATGACAACAACCATTACGGATGGCCAACGAATTGATTATGAGTAGGCATCAAATATGGTTGATGAGACAGATGAATTGATTGTATATGTTGTTAATTACCAAATCAACATCATTTTCCTGTTAATTTCTTTAATGATCTTTCCTTGCTATTCTAAATTGCGAAAGAGACAGAGAAGTCCATGCAGGAGAACCAGTCATAGGAACACAACAATATGGGAGGTAGAGCTATCCAAAATGAATCCACAATACTCATGGTATTGGACTAGGCTCATGCAATTCTCGAGCGTGCAGGCTGGTGGCAATATCTGAATAAATTTCAGGGATTTCATGAAGAAATGACACTCGAATTATTGTAGAATTTGCATAATGGTACCACCACAGTAAGTGGCAGGGATATAATAGTCTTTGAAGCAGTCATAACCAAAGCCATTAGAATTTTGACTGAGGGAACAAAGTGGAAACAAGCATGTCCTTCTACACAATGCGGTCACATTGTGCTAGGACCCGAGTGAGCAATTAGCACGAATAAGGAAAGGGATTCACCCTTTAGCATTAAGACAACCATGGCAGGAATTGATAGTCATTTTACAATGATAAATCACATGCGATGGTGGCCAGGATGTGGTAAACCCCTGTAAACTCAAATTGTTAACCATCCTAAAATAGATAATTTCAGTTAATTTGTCATTTTATTTGAATTCTCTATTTCATGAAGTTGCTCGACGAGTTAGGAAAGCTAAGGACCCACGCACTATCATCAGTCATAACAGACTGATCAAATTGCTTATCATGCAATGACTGGCCTAGCAATAGCTAACCTAGGACAATCTTGTAATACTCTAGCCCCATGACCAGAGAATCTAGTAATAGAACAACAAGGGCCTAGAACCCTAGGTCTGAGAAGGACACTAAAGAGGAAAAATTCCTTTGTGCCTTTGAACTCAACAAAACACAGGCACTCTATGTAGGTGAATTACTAGCAACATACCCCAATTAAAGCAAATGAGGTCATGCCATCACTCGCACCATCTCCAAGTTCATAGAATACCACTTTGCAAGATTATAAGGAAGAGGTGACCAGGGTCTTGGAAAACATGGGGATGTTTGGCAAGAGAAGAGAACAATATGAGAATCTTGAAGGATAGAATTGTACCCTAAACTAGTCTGCCTCTGCTGATAGCCCTGGTTGTCACCAAAACCTGCCATTGACTGATTTCTTGGAAGAACAGAGGGAACCAGTTAGTTCTGTGGAAAATCCCCTCAAAGTCAAGATGCATAAAGAGGAAGCCATTAGAGAAGAAAACCAGACAACAAATAGCGGTCAAGTGGACCCCCAAACTGAAGAAAATCCTACAGATGAAACCCTGGAAGATGAAAATCAACCAGATAATACTATCTTTTCTAAGCTCCCTTAGGACGAGTCCTACCCAAAATAAAAGCTGGAGAACAATAATTTCTCAGGAGACACCATTTTATTGGGGTCTCCTAAGTGAAAAATTCATGATGAAGAAGAACTACAAGGGGAAGCTCCATCAGGAGATACAATTCTAGTTGAAACCCTCCCTGATGTTGATACAATACCACTCGAGCATGAACCTGAGGAAAATGCAGCTGCACCACCTCTGATTGAAAGTCCTAGAATAAAGAAGTCCTACAAGGACAGGCTTAGAAAAATTCTTAAAAAATATAGAAAACATAAGCGAATAATTGGGCAGCTAAGACAATGGTTAAAAGAGGCCATAAGAGCCAGAAAATTTAAAGTGGAAAGAGAGACCACAGGAACACAGACATAACATTGTTCTGGAAAGGATGTTGAAACCAAAACTGAGATTCTTTTGGTCTGTTCAAAGGAAACTCAGACAGAGCCATGTCTTATAGAGGACATTGAAATGCAGACTGAACACCCCTGTGTTTGTTTGCAGGAGACCCAAACGGACTGTTAGGCCCCTATACTACTAGTGTAACCCCTTATTGTTATTAGTACAACCCACTTATTATATTGATGTACCCATGTAGTGCCCATATTGTTACTATTGTTCCCCATAGAAGCCCACTATTGTTATTATTGTGCCCTTACATTATTATTGTTATGTCGGCTCTGATTATGTTATGACCCCTTAGACTCCTATATATAGAAAGGAGGTCTTTTCATTTGTATCATCCAAGAATTGTTCATTTATGTAATTTAAAGGAGGTTCCCCCTCGAAGAGGCTGAATTCTAAGGCGTTGATCTATCTTTTTGTGAGTTGGTTTCATAACATTTGGTATTAGAGCTTTGGATTCTAGGGTTTTGCTGCTCCAAATAGGTCATCGTGGAATTTTCGCTATAAATTTTTTCTGCGACATTTCAGATGTTGCAAAAAAAACCCATTTTAGAATAAATCGTGCTGAACCTTGGGTCCAAATTTCAAAGTTGTTAGCGCTATATTTGCGGAGATATGATCTAAGGAAGTTGGTCTTTTGTAGACTCCTGAATTACATTCCAAACAGGTGACCTAGGTAAAATCGTCATAACTTTCTCTCTGAGCATAGGATTGAAATTTTGTAAGAAGGTACAGAAAGAGGACAAACTGTAGTTTCTTATATATCTTTTTTTGATCCAAAGGTCGAAACAGTGACTCGTTGGATGCCGTACAAGTTAGCTCTACTGAACTAGTCTATAATCAGGTCATCTTGGGAGATTGTGCATAACTCTTTCTTGGAGAATCCAATTTGGATCATACTGGTGGAATTGGAAAGAGGACGCAGAGGGCTACTATAAATCACAATTTTAGAACTTAAAGATCTGAAAGTACAGAGTTACAGTCGTTTCAAGATCGAGCTCCTAAAATCAAGAAAAAGCCAGATGAGGAAGTTTGATGGCAAGGATCTAGTAAATTGGATACTTCAGATGGAGAAATATTTTGATCTACATGGTGTACCACTGTTACAAAAGGTATGTATTGCATCTTCATATTTAGAACCAGATCATTTTTTATGGTATGAAGGGCTTTGTTCTCATAAACAACTTGTTACGTGGTCAGTTTTCACGAAAGAAATCATAGCACATTATGAGGATACAAAGAGCAACACCTTCTTTAGAGCAACACCACAACAATTGGAAAGAGTAAAAGGGCTTTGTGACATAGTGGAAAGCAAAATTATGGAAACCAGGAAGCATACCCCTCACAACTATAAATATGGAAGTGTTGTTTCTCCCAGCCTTCCACAACCTACAAGGGTTACACCACAACAATTGGAAGAAAAAAGAGAAAAAGGGCTTTGTTACAATGTTAGGCCCCTATATTACTAGTGTAACCCCTTATTGTTATTAGTACAACCCACTTATTATATCGTTGTACCCATGTAGTGCCCATATTGTTACTATTTTTCCCCATAGAAGCCCACTATTGTTATTATTGTGCCCTTACATTATTATTGTTATGTCAGCTCTGATTATGTTATGACCCCTTAGACTCCTATATATAGAAAGGAGGTCTTTTCATTTGTATCATCCAAGAATTGTTCATTTATGTAATGTAAAGGAGCTTGCCCCCTCGAAGAGGATGAATTCTAAGGCGTTGATCTATCTTTTCTATCTTTTCTTGAGTTGGTTTCATAACATTTGGTATCAGAGCTTTGGATTCTAGGGTTTCGCTGCACCAAACAGGTCATCATGGCATTTTCACTATAATTTTTTTTTGCGACGTTTCAAAAGTTGCAAAAAAAACCCATTTGAGAGGAAATCACGCTGAACCTCAGGTCTGAATTTCAGATCTTTTCGCACTATATTTGCAGAGATATGATCTGAGGAAGTTGGTATTTTTGTAGACTCCTGAATTACATTCCAAACAGGTGACCTGGGGAAAATCTTCATAACTTTCTCTCTGAGCATCGGATTGAAATTTTGTAAGAAGGTACAGAAAGAGGACGGACTGTAGTTTCTTTTATATCTTTTTCAGATCCAAAGGTTAAAACAGTGACTCATGGCACGTCATACAAGTTTGCTCTACTGAACTTGTCTATAATCAGGTAACTGTGGGAGATTTCACATAACTCTTCCTTGTAGAATCCAATTTGGATCATACTGGTGGCATTGGAAAGAGGACACAGAGGGCTACTGCAGGTCACAATTTCAAAACTTAAAAGTCCAAAAGTATAGAGTTACGGTCGTTTCAAGATCGAGCTCCTAATATCAAGAAAAAGAAAGATGAGGAAGTTTGATGGCAATTATCCGGTAAATTGGATACTTCAGATGGAGCAATATTTTGATCTACATGGTGTACCAATGTTACAAAAGGTATGTATTGCATCTTCATATTTAGAACCAGATCAATTTTTATGGTATAAAGGGCTTTGTTCTCATAAACAACTTGTTACGTGGTCAATTTTCACGGAGGAAATGATAGCGCATTATGAGGATACAAAGAGAAACGCCTTCTTTAGAGCAACACCACAACAATTGGAAATAGTAAAAGGGATTTGTTACATAATGGAAAGTAAAATTATGGCAACAAGGAAGTCTACCCCTCACAACTATAAAGATGGAAGTGTTGTTTCTCCTAGCCTTCCACAACCTACAAGGGTTACACCACAACAATTGGAAGAAAAAAGAGAAAAAGGGCTTGGTTACAATTGTGATAGCAAATGCATTAAAGGTCATAAGTGTACTGAGAAGAAATTATTTTACATAGAGTATGAAGAGGAGGAAGAAAAGAATCAAGAAACAGCAAAAGAAGAGGATATACACAGGACCCAACCCCAGAGAAAGAAGAAATGAACCAGGCCATATCTTGTAAAGCATTGGCAAGAATTACCACTCCTCAAACTCTCAAGATAGAAGGACATATCAAGAATAAAAAGGTGCAAGAAGTGAAAGATCACATCGAGAAGGAAGAAATGAATCCAACCATATCTTGTAATTCATTGGTCGGAATTACCACCCCTCAAACTATCAAGATAAAAGGACATATCAAGAAGAAAAATGTTCAAGAAGTGAAAGATCACATCGAGCATCACGAAATGAATCCGACCATATCTTGTAAAGGATTGGAAGAAATTACCACTCCTCAAACTCTAAAGATAGAAGGACATATCAAGGAGAAAAAGGTTCAAGAAGTGAAAGATCACATCAAGCATCAACAACAAGTTCTCCAACTTTTAAAGGATAACACCATTTCGGTGCAAAATCAAATGAAACAACAGGTAGATCAACATCGTAGTGAAAAATGTTTTGATGTAGGTGATTGGGTATTTTTACTACTACATCTCAAGCAAGCTATTTATGAGAAGGAAATGTTGGCAACACTACATGCACTTAAAAAATGGCGATCTTACCGAATGGGAAGACTCTTCAAGGATGAGGATGTGGAAGCATTGTTTTGTGCTATTTCTATTATCCAACCAGATTGGATAAATGAAGCAAGGAATGAATGGAAGAAGGACGAAGAAGTATGGCCACTTATTCAAAAGTTGGAAAAGATCCCAATTCAAACAATATTGCTAGAAATTGAAGAGGAAGGAAAAATCATATTGGAACCTGGAGCAGTCACAGAAACAAGAACCTAACATCTACGAAATCAACCAATTTCAGAGTATCTCATCAAGTGGAAGAACTTACCCACTGAAGATTCCACATGGGAGGACAAGAATTTTATACAGAAACATCAAGAACTACTCAAGCATTGAGGACAATGCCTTTTGAAGGAGAGGGGCATGTTAGGGCCCTATATTACTAGTGTAACGCCTTATTGTTATTAGTACAACCCACTTATTATATCGTTGTACCCATGTAGTGCCCATATTGCTACTATTGTTCCCCATAGAAGCCCACTATTGTTATTATTGTGCCCTTAAATTATTATTGTTATGTCGGCTCTGATTATGTTATGACCCCTTAGAATCCTATACATAGAAAGGAGGTCTTTTCATTTGTATCATCCAAGAATTGTTCATTTATGTAATGTAAAGGAGGTTTCCCCCTCGAAGAGGCTGAATTCTAAGGCTTTGATCTATCTTTTCTATCTTTTCTTGAGCTGGTTTCATAACATACAATTGTGGTAGCAAATGCACTAAAGGTCATAAGTGTGCTGAGAAGAAATTATTTTACATAGAATATGAATAGGAGGAAGAAAAGGATCAAGAAACATCAAAAAAATAGGATATACGCCAGGATCCCACCCCAGAGAAAGAAGAAATGAATCAGACCATATCTTGTAAAGCATTGGCAAGAATTACCACTCCTCAAACTCTCAAGATAGAAGGACATATCAAGAAGAAAAAGGTGCAAGAAGTGAAAGATCACATCGAGAAAGAAGAAATGAATCCAACCATATCTTGTAATTCATTGGTCGAAATTACCACTCCTCAAACTATCAAGATAGAAGGACATATCAAGAAGAAAAATGTTCAAGAAGTGAAAGATCACATCGAGCATCAAGAAATGAATCCGACCATATCTTGTAAAGGATTGGAAGAAATTACCACTCCCCAAACTCTAGAGATAGAAGGAAATATCAAGAAGAAAAAGGTTCAAGCAGAGAAATATCACATCAAGCATCAACAACAAGTTCTCCAACTTTTAAAGGATAACGCCACTTCAGTGCAAAATCAAACGAAACAACTGGTACATCGTAGGGAAAAATGTTTTGATGTAGGTGATTGGGTATTTTTACTACTACATCTCAAGCAAGCTATTTATGAGAAGGAAATGTTGGCAATACTACATGCACTTAAAAAATGGCAACCTTACTGAATGGGAAGACTCTTCAAGGATGAGGATGTGGAAGCATTGTTTTGTGCTATTTCTATTATCCAACCAGATTGGATAAATGTCCTGCCTCTACAGGTGATGCTGGCTCTTGCTTTTGCTCGATGCCACAAGCACCACCTTTTCCTATGGATATCAAACTAGGCGTGAAAGGACTGGAATATGAAACTGGAACAACAACAACATCGGGTAGGTCCAAGCTGAAAGAACAAAACAAACTAACACAGGTACTAGCACTGCATGGACTGATTGACGAATGGATAGATACCAGATGAAACAAGCACAAAGGGATGAATGGAAGAAGGGCAAAGAATTATGGCCACTTATTCAAAAGCTGCAAAAGATCCCAATTCAAACAATATTGCCAGAAATTGAAGAGGAAGGAGAAATCATATTGGAACCTGGAGCAGTCACAGAAACAAGAACCTGACAGCTACAAAATCGATGAATTTTAGAGTATCTCATCAAGTGGAAGAACTTACCCCCAGAAGATTCCACATGGGAGGACAAGAATTTTATATAGAATCATCAAGAACTACTCAAGCGTTGAGGACAATGCTTTTTGAAGGAGAGGGGCATGTTAGGCCCCTATACTACTAGTGTAACCCCTTATTGTTATTAGTACAACCCACTTACTATATTGATATACCCATGTAGTGCCCATATTGTTACTATTGTGCCACATAGAAGCCCACTATTGTTATTATTGTGCCCTTACATTATTATTGTTATGTCGGCTCTGATTATGTTATGACCCTTAGACTCCTATATATAGAAAGGAGGTCTTTTCTCTCTGAGTATCGGATCAAAGTTTCATAAGAAGGTACAGAAAGAGGATGGACTATAGTTTCTTTTATATATTTTTCAGAGCCAAAGGTCGGAATAGTGATTCGTGGCACGTCGTACAAGTTCGCTCTACTGAACTAGTCTATAATCAGGTCACTGTGGGAGATTTTGTATAACTCTTCCTTGGAGAATCCAATTTGGATCAGATTGGTGGCATTAGAAAGAGGACACAGAGGGCTACTATAGGTCACAATTTCAGAACTTAAAGATTCAAAAGGACAAAGTTACAGTCGTTTCAAGATCGAGCTCCTAAAATCAAGAAAAAGCAAGATGAGGAAGTTTGATGGCAAGGATCCGGTAAATTGGATACTTCAGATGGAGCAATATTTTGATCTACATTGTGTACCACTGTTACAAAAGGTATGTATTGCATCTTCATATTTAGAACCAGATCAATTTTTATGGTATGAAGGGCTTTGTTCTCGTAAACAACTTGTTACGTGGTCAATTTTCACGGAGGAAATGGTAGCACATTATGAGGAAACAAAGAGCAACACCTTCTTGAGAGCAACACCACAACAATTGGAAAGAGTAAAAGGGCTTTGTGACATATTGGAAAGAAAAATTATGGAAACCAGGAAGCATACCCCTCACAACTATAAAGATGGAAGTGTTGTTTCTCCTAGCCTTCCACAACCTACAAGGGTTACACCACAACAATTGGAAGAAAAAAGAGAAAAAGGGCTCTGTTACAATTGTGATAGCAAATGCACTAAAGGTCATAAGTGTGCTGAGAAGAAATTATTTTACATAGAATATGAAGAGGAGGAAGAAAAGGACCAAGAAACACCAAAAGAAGAGGATATACGCCAGGACCCCACCCCAGAGAAAGAAGAAATGAATCAAACCATATCTTGTAAAGCATTGGCAAGAATTACCACTCTTCAAACTCTCAAGATAGAAGGACATATCAAGAAGAAAAAGGTGCAAGAAGTGAAAGATCACACCAAGAAAGAAGAAATGAATCCAACTGTATCTTGTAATTCATTGGTCAAAATTACCACTCCTCAAACTATCAAGATAGAAGGACATATCAAGAAGAAAAATGTTCAAGAAGTGAAAGATCACATTGAGCATCAAGAAATGAATCTGACCATCTCTTGTAAAGGATTGGAAGAAATTGCCACTCCTCAAACTCTAGAGATAGAAGGACATATCAAGAAGAAAAAGGTTCAAGCAGTGAAAAATTAAATCGAGCATCAACAACAAGTTCTCCAACTTTTAAAGGATAACGCCACTTCGGTGCAAAATCAAATGAAACAACAGGTAGATAAACATCGTAGTGAAAAAGGTTTTGATGTAGGTGATTAGGTATTTTTACTGCTACATCTCAAGCAAGTTATTTATGAGAAGGAAATGTTGGCAATACTACATGCACTTAAAAAATGGCGACCTTACTGAATGGGAAGACTCTTCAAGGATGAGGATGTGGAAGCATTGTTTTGTGCTATTTCTATTATCCAACCAGATTTGATAAACAAAGCAAGGGATGAATGGAAGAAGGATGAAGAAGTATGGCCACTTATTCAAAAGTTGCAAAAGATCCCAATTCAAACAATATTGCCAGAAATTGAAAAGGAAGGAAAAATCATATTGGGACCTAGAGCAGTCACGGAAACAAGAACCCGACAGCTACGAAATCGATCAGTTTCAGAGTATCTCATCAAGTGGAAGAACTTACCCACTGAAGATTCCACATGGGAGGACAAGAATTTTATACAGAAGCATCAAGAACTACTCAAGCATTGAGGACAACGCTTTTTGAAGGAGAGGGGCATGTTAGGCCCCTATACTACTGGTGTAACCCCTTATTGTTATTAGTACAACCCACTTATTATATTGATGTACCCATGTAGTGGCCCTATTGTTACTATTGTGCCCCATAGAAGCCCACTGTTGTTATTATTGTTCCCTTACATTATTATTGTTATGTCGGCTCTGATTATGTTATGACCCCTTAGAGTCCTATACATAGAAAGGAGGTCTTTTCATTTGTATCATCCAAGAATTGTTCATTTATGTAATGTAAAGGAGGTTTCCCCCTCGAAGAGGCTGAATTCTAAGGCGTTGATCTATCTTTTTGTGAGTTGGTTTCATAACACGGACTACCCTACTGTGAACGTTGTTGTTCATACTGATGCTGAAAAAAGCATCCCAATTGTTTATTACATAAATCAAGAATCAGCCGAAGCTGTTGTCCAAATTTAGTCTATGGAGAGACAAGATAATGATGCCCAAACAGAGGAGACACCTGCTTACATTCCCTTAGTAAGGGAGGCATTTATTAGGAGACTACAGAATGAACTACTAAAGGTTCAACAAGAATTAACTCAGCACAAGGAGGAGGTAGTGCCCCTATGTATACATCAAGAATTAAAGAAAAATTTTGAGGCACTCAAAATGAATGAGGATGAGACCTCTGCTTAGTATAAGGCTAAACAGAAAAAGGTGAGAAAGCACAAGACAAATTACAAAAGGTTAAAGAGCAGTTGGAGACTATCTACTCTCTTTATTCAGACACCCTGTCATGCAAAGCCCCTGCCACAAATTATGCACTATTCCTCATAGAAAGATACCTCCTACTGAAAATCAAAGATGTTAAGGCTGGGAAGTCCATGGAAATCAAAACTAGCCCAGAATTTGTCAAGTGCTTCAAAGAACAGAGCGAGCTGTTGGCATTATGATTCAAGTGTTGTCCTTGATGGCAACTCACTCAGAGGTTGGTACAGGTGCGCAGAGGTTGGTACAGGTGATGGCAACTTAATCAGAGGACAAATCTTAGTACAGCATGCCAAGAAAGTTCATACACGCAGGTTCGTTAAGCCCAAGTCACGTATACAAGCAGGTTCACTATATACCAAGTCGCGTATACGCAGGTTCTCTATATATCAAGTCGCGTGTACACGCTGGTTGGCTTCAGTAAAAGCGCGTGTATGTGGAAAACTTATCTTTGGTCCACGGCGGTTATTCCTTGGAAGTTGTGCCTATGGTTTTGGACCTTGGTGTCTCGACGGACGTGTTGATCCCTAGTTTTGAAGATGATGGTATTGGATTTCTATGGTTTTGGCTCTTGGTATTGAACAAGGCCTAAGGCTATATAAGGAGAAGATCATTAGGCAAGTGATAGTAAGCATTGTGTGAGTGGGTGTGAGTGATGAAGATCTGAGGAAGTGTGAGATCCAAATGCTGGTTATGGGTTGGTGATCTGAACCAAGGTTTCACTCATGTGGAGGATGATGAACGATGGAACGAGATCTCAAGGCTTGGAATGATTATCTTCATATGGTTTGACTGTGAATAGACTAGATCTATTGACGCATGTTTATTGTTATGATCTGGGTTTGTTTTGATGCTTGATATAGCTGTGGAGTCTTAAGTTTGAATTTACAGATCTGTACGCGGGTTGCCTTTGGTAGAAGAGCGTATACACGCAGGTTGGGTTCGTCAAAGTAGCGTATACAATGTGAAGTATGAAGATGGAGTTGGATCTGGCTGTTGTTATGTTGTCTGGGTTTCAGTGATTCAGTATTGGGTGATTCAGAGATTGATGATGCAGGTTGTTCTACAATGGTGATTGTTTCATGGATCCAGTATGAAAATGTATGAAACGTGGTCCCGGGAAGATTGTAGGCCGGCACCTACGTACTGGTAAATATATCAGCCAGTACAAGAGCCAAAGGGGGTTGTAGCTCCCTTCCAGGAGCAGCTGGAAAACGAGTGAAGGTTGTAGCCTTATGTAGGGTTGGCACCTATGTACTAGTAAATGGATCGGCTAGTACAAGAACTATGAGGGTTGTAGCCCTCTGCAGGTTGTAGCCTGCGTGCTGGTAAAGGACTGCACCAGTACATTGTAAAAGAAGTTTCTTATTAAAGGAAGATAGAAACAAATTGCAGCAGGTGGTTTTCACCAACATTGGGTTTCCACCTTATATCATGGTGTTCATGTGTGTGCCTTATGTGTGATGATCTGTTCTGTTATACTGCACCTGTTTACTGTTAATATGGTTAATAATGTTCTGATGCATTTACTGAAGATAAGCTAACTGAATCATAAGATCTCTGAATATACGCTAGTTGCTTTAGACACAGTCGCGTGTACACGCGGGTTCACTTAACTGAAGTCGCGTATATGTTTATGAGCATGAAAATTGGAAAAGTTTTATTGATCTGATAATACTGATTCACCCCCCCCTCTCAATATTATTTCCAACAATTGGTATCGGAGCAGGTCCTTCAGAGAAGCTTGATCGCTTGAAGGAGATTCGTAGAGCAATGGGGAAGAAAGCACGTCAGAAGAAGAAGACAACTCAAAGGAACAATGACAACCTGCCATTGAGTGGAAGCAAGTACTCAGATCCTGAATCACCTCAGATTGAAGATGGACAAGCAAATGAAGCACCAGATCAAATCATAGATCTACCTAGCAAAAGGGAGAATTCCCTCAAAGAAGAAATCATCATATTAAAAGATCAGTTGGAATGTGAATCCAGAATTCGACAAATGCTGCTAGCGCTGAATAAAGAGCAAGAGAACGAGATCCTCGAACTAAGGCATCAGTTGGATGAAGGAAGGAAAGCTGAAGAGACCTTAAAGAAGCAATGTCTGGAAAAAGAAGAACAACATCAAGTTGAGGTAAATATCTTGAAAAGTAAATTAGAAGAAAAGGATACGCTTTTACGATTTCAAGATAGCTCTAAAGTCTTGGATGACATTCTTAGTAGTCAAAGGTCCCCTGCTATCAAAACTGGACTTGGTTTTCATGAGTCTATTGAAGGTGAATCTGGTTCACAAAGTAAGACAAGAAACTCTAATGAAAAGTCTGAAAGGCTCATCAAGGAGATGAAAGGACAACTCCATCAACAAACAAGGAAAGAGGCTCCTCAAAGAAAATCTTTTACCCCTCCCATGAATAATGTTGAATGTTATGTATGTCATAATCTTGGACATGTTGCAGCCATATGTAGAAGAAGAAGGTTTCAAGACCATCATGCAGAAAGATCATCACATTCAAGGTACTTTAATGGATATTGCTTTTCTTGCAATATGTTTGGTCACAAAGCTGCCGATTGTTATAGGAGGAATATGAAACATGTAAGATGCTATGCATGTAACAAGTTTGGACATAGAGCAAAAGATTGCAGGAACAAATCTCATGATAAAAAGAAATCATCAACATGCTTGAAGATATGGAAGAAGAAGGAAGTTCAGTCAGAAAGATGTGGCACAGCACAGGGTACTCAGCACAGCACAGACATAACAGACTCAGGGGGAGCTGAAGGTGTAAAACTTCAGTGTTCTAATTCTCATACGCAAGTTTCATGAAGGAAAGCCGCGTATATACGCGAGTTTCACACTGCAAAGTCGCGTATATGTCAGTTTGTGAAAAAGCAGTGGGGACAGACTCAGAAAAGGGGTCTGATATGATCCAGTCCAGTATATGCTCTATTGGTTAACAGTTACAGTCTACTGAGGATGTCTGGAAATGTCTTGATACTTGCTCAGGGGGAGCATATACTTCAAATAATGCATTGTTGGCATTATGGTTAGAAGTTGTTGATAAAGTCTATGAAGCTGAATGATACATCTTGCTGGTATTGCAGGCTGATGCTTATGGTACAGATCATGATGCTGCTGGTGGCTTTCATAAGTCTTGATACTTCATCACTATGTCATGTATCTCTTTTGTGATATCTCTTTTATGATGTCAAGGTCATGTAACGGCCTATGTTGGTTTCCCCACTATGCCTGGGATGAATGATGTAATGTTCATGTCTTATCATGAGTAAACTCTTAATGTATCTCCACATGGTTAGGTGGATGAGTCAATATTGGTATATCCCCACTAGGTTGGGTGATGAATGTATGTATTAAGTCTTTTGGTGATAGGAAGGTCTTCTATAATGTATAAGTCTTTGTTCTTCTTGAAGAACATCTTTTGCAGATCTTGCCTACAGTCAAGGGGAGCATGAACAGCACAATTCAGCAAGAGCAGGATGGATAGATTGGTACACTTTGGCATACACAAAAGGGGAGCACATTTGGAGATTTCAGCAGGTACTCAGGGGGAGTATGGACAGCAGAAGGTATACCAAAGAAGAGAATATCTTGGTCCACCCTTTGCCCTTGATGTCAAAGGGGGAGAGTGACTTGGTGTGGTGGTTGCCATCAAGTCCAAAGGGGGAGATTGTTGGCATTATGATTCAAGTGTTGTCCTTGATGGCAACTCACTCAGAGGTTGGTACAGGTGCTTAGAGGTTGGTACAGGTGATGGCAACTTAATCAGAGGACAGATCTTAGTACAACATGCCACGAAAGTTCATACACACAGGTTCGTTAAGCCCAAGTCGCGTATACAAGCAGGTTCACTATATACCAAGTCGAGTATATGCAGGTTCTCTATATATCAAGTCACGTGTACACGCTGGTTGGCTTCAGTAAAAGCGCGTGTATGTGGAAAACTTATCTTTGGTCCACGGCGGTTATTCCTTGGAAGTTGTGCCTATGGTTTTGGACCTTGGTGTCTCGACGGACGTGTTGATTCCTAGTTTTGAAGATGATGGTATTGGATTTCTATGGTTTTGGCTCTTGGTATTGAACAAGGCCTAAGGCTATATAAGGAGAAGATCATTAGGCAAGTGATAGTAAGCATTGTGTGAGTGGGTGTGAGTGATGAAGATTTGAGGAAGTGTGAGATCCAAATGCTGGTTATGGGTTGGTGATCTGAACCAAGGTTTCACTCATGTGGAGGATGATGAACGATGGAACGAGATCTCAAGGCTTGGAATGATTATCTTCATATGGTTTGACTGTGAATAGACTAGATCTATTGACGCATGTTTATTGTTATGATCTGGGTTTGTTTTGATGCTTGATATAGCTGCGGAGTCTTAAGTTTGAATTTACAGATCTGTACGCGGGTTGCCTTTGGTAAAAGAGCGTATACACGCAGGTTGGGTTCGTCAAAGTAGCGTATACAATGTGAAGTATGAAGATGGAGTTGGATCTGGCTGTTGTTATGTTGTCTGGGTTTTAGTGATTCAGTATTGGGTGATTCAGAGATTGATGATGCAGGTTGTTCTACAATGGTGATTGTTTCATGGATCCAGTATGAAAATGTATGAAATGTGGTCCCGGGAAGATTGTAGGCCGGCACCTACGTACTGGTAAATATATCAGCCAGTACAAGAGCCAAAGGGGGTTGTAGCTCCCTTCCAGGAGCAGCTGGAAAACGAGTGAAGGTTGTAGCCTTATGTAGTGTTGGCACCTACGTACTAGTAAATGGATCGGCTAGTACAAGAACTATGAGGGTTGTAGCCCTCTGCAGATTGTAGCCTGCGTGCTGGTAAAGGACTGCACCAGTACATTGTAAAAGAAGTTTCTTATTAAAGGAAGATAGAAACAAATTGCAGCAGGTGGTTTTCACCCACATTGGGTTTCCACCTTATATCATGGTGTTCATGTGTGTGCCTTATGTGTGATGATCTGTTCTGTTATACTCTACCTGTTTACTGTTAATATGGTTAATAATGTTCTGATGCATTTACTGAAGATAAGCTAACTGAATCATAAGATCTCTGAATATACGCTAGTTGCTTTAGACACAGTCGCGTGTACATGCGGGTTCACTTAACTGAAGTCGCGTATATGTTTCTGAGCATGAAAATTGGAAAAGTTTTATTGATCTGATAATACTGATTCACCCCCCCCTCTCAGTATTATTTCCAACACGGCAAGTACATCGCTTCCTCTGTGAACTTTATATGCACAATTTCTTTCTGGAAGATGATAGAGACAACAACCCTAGCCCCTTTATAGCGGATGTCCAATTCCAGGCATTTTTCTCTTTTTCTACTAACCAACTCAAGTGGGCCAAGGCTCACAATTCTTTTATAAAGTGTGAATATGGAATCGACCTATGGGTTAGAGGGGAATCTACAAAACCCCTGCATCTCTCTATCAAGAACAAGCAATTCATGAAGAGAGATGGTTTTGTGGGCCAATGAGGGAAATTTCACACAGATATTATACAAGTTGGAAAGGAGTACTTCTAAGAGATTAAGGAGGAAGCCTTGTTTGCATCCAGACAAAGGTGGGAAGTCTCTGGCACTACTGTTAGAAACTGAGAACCATTTGGATACCGAAACTTTAAAGTTGCCTTCTCTCGTTTCCATAAGTACAGTAACATGCTCTTAACCATGGGGCCTGAATGGATAAGATGTTGGTATAGAACTCCAATCATATGGTATCCTACAGATAAGTATCACAGTAACTATAACTTGAAGGATCAAGATGTTAACCAGGATTTTGCTGTACTTAAGAAGAAAAATGTCTTTAGAATTTATAAAGAGGAGGTATATCCTGCCTATTCCCTAACTCAGCTACACCTCAACCATTTAATTGCATGACATCATGCAACATGGTAAGCTGTGGAGTATGTTGGATCAAGAAAAAGGTATGTTTTCTCCTTGGTAATAGTTTTATTTAGCACTCATCCTCACATGATTATCTCTATTTATGAATAAAAGTAGAGGAAATAATAGCTAAAGTCAAGTAAAAGTAATCAGTAACAAATTAGACGAATCTAAGCAGGAAAAACTAATTTTTACTATCTTTATGTGCAGAAGTCACTAATTGATTGATAGCTGCTCAATCGATATAATGGCAACATCTCATAAGGGAAAATGATAACATCAGAGGCAAGGCAGGACAACGAAAGACAGGCCAAACCAATGACTATTTTATGACAGAATCAGATCAAGTATAGCGAAATCCTCAGGATCCCCTGATCCTGAGGATTTGCTTTTATTTATTTAATTTCTAAATGTAGTATATAAGGTCAGAAAGAAAAACTACAGAGAGTTTAGAATTTCACAGTTTGTAATTATTCTTTTTGACATATAATATTGTTATCTTGGATGTTGTAACTTGGTTACTTATTTAATGAAGAGAGACTACGTTTAACTCATAGTTATATTATGAGTATCTCTTAGCGGAGACTTCCGACGACTCTGGGCCCAGTCAAGGGAAGATCTACTACTTCACCTGTTTCATAATATTTTCTATTTCATTCTTGATTTCTTGTTAATGGTAAGTTAATATTACGTTTGATTATTGTAAGGATTGTCAATTCAGTTTGATTATGATGTTCTAGATTTGGATTGATCCATGTGTTATATGCGAGTAATACTTTTGATTGAATTGGTTATGCTAGTTCCAGCTCAGATCGTTGTTCATTTAAAAAGTAGTGTTACCATAGATTTCAGAGATAGAATTGATCACTTTATGCTTCTACAATCATTTTCTATTTAGATATCATTTGTTATTCCAGTATCATTTGTTGTTCAATTCAAATTTGTTGTTCAATTTGGAATTTTTGTTCAATTACCATTGTTGTCAATTGTTACAGTTCTCTTTCATGAGTGAGCGAATTAGCTCCAATTCTATTTAAGACTGTCGAGTGTGATTCTTTACGAGTTGTACTCATATCCAGTTTCTTTCATGATAGGTTATGTAGAATTGGAGAGTGTGTTGTGAATTGCTTTCGGAGTTGTTTGGATGGAGTTTGAAGAAGATAGTCATTAGCAATTGCAATGATTTTTTATTAGTTAACCTATGATTTCACTGCATATATAGTGCTAACACTCTTTAAATAAAAAGACTTGCCTCGGGTTGACAATTAATGTAGGAATTAAGATTGCATGTAAAAAGACATCTTAGTGCACCAACACCGTGAACACTGCAAGTGTTTGGGAAGCCATGGAAGCTGAAGGATATGCCCCGCAGGTAGCGAGTACAGAGGTACCTGCAGAAGTACCCAAATCACTAAGGTCGCCCATGTCGAGGCCTATGCTGCCCAACGAAGTTCCCAAGATGAATAAAGATAAGCAGAAACAAACACAGCCGTTGCGTGAGTCGCCAAGGAAACACTAGAAGAAAGAAAAAGCTACTGCATAGGAGAAGTCCAAGGTAGTATACTTGGAACCTGACGAGGACATAGAGGACGTCGGTGTGGGCATAGAAGACATTGACACGCGGATAGAAGATGTTGATGTTGAGGGGGAAGGCCCTATCTCCAAGCTGCCACCATATATCCCTCCGCACTGAGGCAAGGTGAAGGTACCAAAAGACATCGACGAGAAAGAAATCACACTGTTCACCCCATTGCTACCAGACAAAATCACATTCGAAGGACTGCGCTAGTGCATATACTCCTTTTGAAGCTGGAGGAATGGGATTTAGTAGCTATAAAGCGCTTTCCACACTTGGCGACTGATATATTCATGCACCGCGTCTTCTATAAATACTCTAGTGTGACTGCGTTGGAGCTAAGAAAGTGGATAAAAGGGGTGGAGAAGGCAGGATTGTTGAACCTGCTATGGGTGCCGCATTACAAGCGCACACCCATAACTTTGATAGTGATCAAGTAGCTATTATGCTTGGTGCACGATGGGTGCCTATGGTTAGGAGATCCAATACCAATCACTGACATGCTAATCCACATGATC
Organism: Pinus tabuliformis; assembly: GCA_031772625.1. Taxonomy (NCBI): domain Eukaryota; kingdom Viridiplantae; phylum Streptophyta; class Pinopsida; order Pinales; family Pinaceae; genus Pinus; species Pinus tabuliformis. The sequence continues at coordinate 1,228,610,228 of CM062819.1, read as the reverse complement.
ACCTTGCTCCTGTAATCAGGTTTGAATCCGGCCATGGCATTTAGTGGAAAGTCGGGTGAGCGCGACCTCACCGAATGAATGAAGGACAAGTTCAATCTTGCCAAGAAGCCATGCGACTACTCCATCTCTAGCATAACCAACCTTGTGGTTAAAGTAGCCACTCAGATTTTGGTAGGGAAAATTATGAGGAAGTGTCACACAGTTGAAGTGCTGACACTGGTGGTATCTTTGGTAGCCAAGTGTGCAGATGGCATACAATTTAACTGGGCATGCTATCTCTGTAGCGAGTTACTAGTGAACTGTAGAGAAGCACAAGATCAAATAAATACTTTTCACTATGCATGCCTACTGTTGTCGATTGTACTGGTTGCGTGGAACTTGCTGGAGGACAATTAGTTTCCCCCGGTTGTACTGGAGATGCTAGAAGTAGCAAAGTTCTCTTCGCTCTTGGCCACGAACGATGCCCAAAGGATCAAGGATAGCAATATATTATGGATTGCCATGGAATTCACGCTACCATCAACCACAAGCCATGGCTCTCATCAACTCTCTTTGAGCAGTTGTCTAAGTATGTGGAGTTGAAGGCGAACTTCCACTGTGTGTCCATCAGAGCAGGGAAGGACCTTGCACAGAAATGGTATGATCTTCCATACCTAGCGACGGATGATGCAATCGTTGCAGTTCTAGAGAGTTGGCTAGAAGAGTGGCACAAGGCCTCACACTTATCAGTTGGGATTAGTAAGTCTTCCGCAAAGCAGAAGAAGGAAGAGGCCAAGTTAAAGATGGACCAGTTGGCTAAAAAACCAAGGAAGGAAGCTAAGGATAAAGCCACAACAGAGTGTGCAGCCAAAACACAGGCAGAAGAGGAGGAGGAAGAGGATGACCATGACTATGATAAGAGTCAGAAGTTTCCTTCTCCACAGATAGACGAGGAGGAGCAGCACTTAGATCAGGGAGGAGCGGACCCAGATACTACTCTATTCTGGGTTAAGCACACACGGGAGCAAGAGAAAGTAGGGCTACAAAATAATTCCAAGGCTAGTAAATCATCCCTCAACCAAGTCACCTTGACAGAGGGTGATTTGAATGATATCAGTGATACAATGAGGGATGCGATCGCAAAACTATTGCAGTAGTTTGAGCAGTAGCAGAAACAGGCCTTGGTCACCATTCAAACAGGTTTGTGTGAGCTGCACATCCAGGCAACTCAGGTGAAGACCATTGTAGTGCAGGGTAGCGCGGCATCGAGAATTTTGGCACTGGGAATCTCAGACGCAGCAGATATGGTTCGTACAATGGATCCCTGGGCTGTCGCATTGTCGGATGGAGCATTGACCGCAGAAGCAGAGACTGACAAGGCCACTGTCAGCGCCATCAAACAAGTCGGGTTAAACTTGGTTGTGCTTCCAGGTGAAGCCCTTCACACCCTGCTGGATGGTGTGATCGTAGAAATACAGGCTCAGGAACAATGCACCTTGAATGTTATCAGCGAGTAGAAGGTGAACAATGCACAGATGTTCGCCGAAAAATCATCCGTGATTGATCTTCGGAAGAAGAACACGGAAAAGAATGAGTGCATAATAGTTGTGGTGGTTGAGGCATGTCGGACTATTCCAGAGCTGAACATCCCCGAAGATGTGCCCGTCGATGCAAGGATCTAGAAGCTCACTGTAGGTGTGTGCGAGGCACGAACAGAGCTAGCTAAGGTTCTGTTTGAACTAAACCTTAAGAGCACAAAAATTGAGTCGAGGGCCGAGCCCTCAAATCCACCAAAAGTCAAAGAGAAATTTGCGACCACTATAAAGGATGTCATTATAGCTATTGACACCGTTGTGAAGGATTACATTGCTTTCTTCCAGTAGGCGCTCGAAGTAGTGACCAATCTGCAGGAATATCCCAACCTGCAAAGACTAGAAACAAAGGCATGAGAGTTGTAGCATAAGTACGATGAGGTCAAAGCGATGGCACACACCATCACCATCACGCAAAGGTTGGAAAAGCTGCAGGGAGCAAAGGAATTAAAGGAACAGGTGGATGCAGGTCAACGCAATGAGGTAGTACTGAAGGCTAGATTGTGGCCCTGGCTGGAGGAAGCCTATGTACTCACTGCCTCCATTGAAGGGAAATTGACCAATCTATAGGTGACACAATAGAAAATACAGGAAGATAATGCAGAACCAACGACAAAGCAGTTGGTCAAGTAGGTTAGGCAGGCGGAGACGCAGTGTACCGCCGAGGTTGCAGTCATACCGGTGGTGTTGGGAGTTCTTTGTGACAAGATCTTTGCACCGGCAGAGTGACTCAGGGCGAGTCTCCAGATTTGTGTTAGGGGCTTGTTTAGAATGGGTCCCCTAGGGTCAATTTTGGGGTTAAAAGCCCAAGTTTTGGGGCTATAGGCCCAAGTTTTGGGGCTAGAGGCCTTAGTTTTAGGGCTAGAGGCATTCTTGCTTCTGCGTGGGGACTGATCCTGTGGACCTGACTTGGCTTAGAGCTTCTTATCATTACACACTTTTGCTGCAACTCATCCTCTTCTTCAACAACATAGAGTATTGTTATGTACTCCCCTTGAAACCATGCTGGCTACATTCCTTCTCTCTCTTTCAATGTTGATACACTTCAAGAAAACCAATCTACTCTTGTAATAAACAAGGGGAGATGACCATAGCTTCAATCATTCAAATGCACTTATGTTTATTCTTCTTTCGTTGCATGCATCTAAATTATTTGGCCTCCCTTGAGGCCATTCTCTCCTTTTAATGAAGATAAACAAAGGATCTACTCCCCTGAGCATATCATCCTTCTTCTTCATCCATACCTTCTTTGGCTGAATCCTATCAGTGAAATTTCTTTTTAGCTTCTCCTTTGCCATGTTTTGGCCTTTTCTTCGCTGCGCATGGATATAGGGAAATTTCCCTTCAACTCCTCTTTATTAACCCAAAATCACTTGATGTCTTTTTTATTTTTTTGCAAGATAATGGTAATTGGGTTATTCATGCTCCCTTTCCTTACCTAAAGCTTGCACTCATTATAGCTTGTGATTATATAGGTCTTTCTTCCTCCTTTATTTTTCACATCCTTTTCATATTGAGTACTAAAGACAAACTCATAAACCTTTGCTCTTTTGTTCCCCTTTGTCTTAAAAGCCCAAGCTACAATATTTGCATGCATATGCTGAGAAGCATGGTTTTTGTTGTCATATTTGGAGCTTTCCCTAAAAATACTTTTGAGTACTCAAGAAACTTTTACGTTTAGGGATTCATCCTTGAGGGGGAAATTACCTTTGTTTTTTCTTCATGTACCTGCCATGGTAGTATTCATTACTCCCTTGCATTCCTTCTTGCTACTACTTGGATCTCTTCTGCTGCTCTCCTCGCTATTGTTGCTTACCATTCCACTGCTAAATTTCCTTCTCTTGTTGTTGTTTCTTTCCCTGTTGTTGTTGCTGTCCAACAAAATCTTTTCCCTTGTTGTTTTTGGAACCTCCAACTACCCTTACCTGGATAGATGACCCTTCAAAATTTTCCTTCTTGGAGCTTGATTCTTCTTTGAAATCCAAACTAGCCTTGATGAGAGGGGATCTCTACTTAACAAGCATCTCATCCAAAGCCTTTCGACTCTCCTCAAGATTCTGATATTGAGCGAGATATTTACTCAACCTTTCTAGGTCATGTCTCAATGAGACCAAATCGACTTGTAGTGTCTCACAAAGAGATTATTTTTCATTCAGTTGATTGGTTAACATCTCATTCAATCTACTAGCCTCTTCTTGTTGAGAATTTAGATCAACTATTATTTTTATGAACAATTCATTCTCAAGCTCATAAATTTTCAATTTCTCTTTTTGTTTAGGATTTTCATCTGATAGCTCCCTGATCTATTTTAGAGTAGAGATCAAATTCTTCCTGAAATAGATCCTTTCATCTAGATCCTTTTCTTTTCTATCAGAGGTATGAGTTGAACCAACAAATAGATCTAAACCCCTCTTTGTGTCCATGGAATCTTCCACGGGTTTGAGGAGTATTCCATCTTCATCACTTCCAGTGATACCCCTATTCTCTTTACGACATATACTCTCTCCTTCTTCAGAGGATCCCTCATTTTTTATTTCTACTATAGTGGGTCTATCTTCACTACTACTACTAGATGCATGATTGTCTCTATCTTCAAGTGATTTACATGAACATCTAGATAATGAATGACCTATTTATTTACATTTATCATAAAGCAATAGATTACCTCCTGAGTATCATGGACTTTCATCTAATTATTCATCATCGTCAACTCAAGAGTGATGGGTAACAAATTCCTTATTTGAAGAAAGATCTTCAATATTTTGAGCATATCTCCTTTGAGATGCCTTCGTCTTTCTATTTCTCCTCCTTTTCTCATTATCAACAACCTTCATAGATTTAAGTTCAATTCTTGAGCAACAAGTTTCATCGAACTCCTCTTCCATATAGACACTGCAATCTGTTTAGCATTTACTTTGCTGACTTACAATGCCTCACTTTGTCACTATCTATGTTAGAAAACCATCTTCATGATGATTTCATTGGATTCTATAATGAACTCGTTCCTCTTTCCATATATCACAGACAACCAAATGTCTTCATTGGTTACCATTAAATAGGATTCCAATTTAATCTTCAAGAGCTTATAGTCTGATCCATTTAAAAATGGAAATCCTTCAGCTGTTAGCCAAACGTGATTAACCATTGTTTCCCTTTTATCTACCTTCTAGTGATTATGCTATTCTTGAAGGAGCCTTGCTGTGATACCAATTGTTGGAAACACTGTTAATATTGGGGGGCGAATTAGTATTAAGGCTAATATAAACTTTTACGCAAATTTATTTATTTTTTTGTATTTTTTCCAAACTTGGAAACCATCAATATAACCATCAACAACATATCATGTGGCAGTAATATGAAATCAACACATAAACACACACCATGAAAACCATACACATTGGACATAGAGGTTTAACATAGAAACTCTTTTGGGAGAAAGACCACCAAAGCTTGTTTTGTTATTGATGTAAAAATAAGAGCACCTACTATATTACATCAATCTATTTGTGAGCCACCACTCAGAGGAAGCACCAAATCCCTTTGTTTGTTTGTCAACTCCCACTAGCAGGAAGCACCAAATCCCTCCTTTTGTAGACACGTAATCAACTTACTAGAAGCACCATGTGAAGCACCAACTTGGAACTTCCTGGATTTATGGAAGTGCCAACTTGTAGGAGGAACCAACCACCAAGATTTTTTCAAACACCCACTAGATATGGAAGCAACAACTTCCTTTATGCAAACTCCAACCCACACTCAATAGGGAAATAATATTCACTGTATATGGCAGCCTCTGTGCTTGACATCAGATATATTCTCCCTCAACATTCGGGCCTATGTTATTCTCAATAATAGTCACTCATACACATCCATCTCTTCACTCTCTCCACTCTGAAACAACATACACTCACATAGGGCTCTCTTCTCTTGACCTTCTTCTTTTGCATCGACACTTTTGGCCTGTTCTCTGCGGCACAAGCACACTTGGCCTCTTCTCAACATAGGAACTCTCGACCTCTTCTTTGGAGCACAAGCATACTTTGCCTCTTCTCAACATAGGAACTTTTGGCATATTCTCTATAGCACATGAACACTTGGCCTCTTCTCAGCATAGACACTCTCAGCCTCTTCTCTACAGCATAGTCACACTTGGCCTCCTCTCGACAACACATACATGGAGCTCTCCACTTAGCTCAATAACAACAACAACATTGCTTCCCCATCATTGCTCAATTGAAATCCTAAGTTTCTTTCCTCTCTTGCATAGGGAACAATGTTGTCTTGGTTGCCATCTACACTTCCCAAGTGCATACTCCATGCATGGCTTCCCTTATTGCATAGGAAAATTCTTCTTGATCAATATCATTTTCTATTGAATCAAAATTACTTGGCTACTGTAGATGAATTAATTAAAGGAATGGGCTCCTAAGTGATCTCCCATACTGAGAAATAAATCTCACTCAAGATTTATACTACAACAAGGCTCCCCATGTTGATTAATTACCCATAGAACTTAGATTGTACTTCTGCCATGGATCGCTTGGATTTTGATCAAACGTCCTGAACTTAGCCATCTTTCTCATTTACTATATCTATCGTGTGCAATAAATATCAATCATGGTTGTTCTGGAGTCAACCGCTGACTTATGGTGAATAGCCACATTGGCATATTTTCCAAATATGGCAAATAGAGCCCGAGAGGTTCCGAATTGTTCAAACTCCAACTATGTCCATACCCAATTATGGCACAATTTCCAAATATTGTGGAGCCCTATTAAATTAGTTGTTGACTCGTTCATCCAAAGCCAAAAGTATTTCCATTAACAATGCTGCCAAATCTACTGACTTCAGCCTTTAGCTCCTTTTGCTGACACCTTTACCTATTTTCTTGCCATGGGACTAGGTGTTGTTACCACTAGCTCAAATCTTGAGGTGCTTAGCCTGCATAAGCCCTTCATGAGAAAAACTTCTTTATTAATAGATCTACATTGTTGGTATCATTTCTATGTGAAACAAACAAGAGCTTTCACTTAGCCATTCCAAGAACCTCAGTGGCTCTTTATAACCTCAATGTCCCAAGTTCTTACATGTTGTATAGGACCCTATGCAAGTGCTTAGCCCAAAGCCCTCTCTATCCTGATGCTTTGTTTGTGTGCCCATATATTCGGCCTCTAGGGTCATGCCATCATTTTGATGTGTCCCATGGGGCCCACTGATCAGGCGCTCAAAATTAGGCTCAAAAATCAAAGTGTTAGAATCTTGATAAACTTATCTTCAGATCAAATACCTCATCATTTTGATTCTAATGGTGTGAATGACACTCAAATCCGAGCTCATATGCAGAGGTTATGACACGTCAAAGTTTAGGTTTGACTTGCTCACATGGTAGGATTGGATGATGTGGCAAAGTTCTTCAGTGAATAAGGAGGTACCAAGTGGCAAGCTGCCATTGGTCCCTGCATGTCGCAAATCACAATCACAGGCAGGTCGGAATTAAAAATCGGACCTCAAGCAGGTAAGGGTTACGATGCAACAAGGTAGGCGACAAGGCATTCAAGAATCAACTAGAGGTGCGATGCAATGGATCGAAATCACACATTGGCAAAGGGAGGCACTACAAAATCGACCCTGAAATGTTTGAGTTGTGATGCAATATCGCAATCGCAAACTGCAACATGGTGCAAAGTCTCGCATATACAAGACCTTGGTACTACACCGATTGTGAAAGTATCCCGAATGCAATAGATTTATAAGCTCAAGTTAAGAGTTCTATTGGGCCCATTGAATCGAAGTCACATATCACCCACCTGGTTCACATTCCATAAGACCATAGGACTCCGTTGATTACGATTTGTGATGGGCAGTCGGTGCTGACAGATTATGGTCCACCACACGGAGAAATTCTCGCTCGATTAGTGGATTTTTGAATTGAAATTGTGGGTTCCTGTTGGATGTGTGGGAATTTGTGGAGCGAATAATGTGAAACCAAGGGGAAGCCATAAATTCTTGGGTTTTCCACCAAATTTATTGCAAAATTTTTGGACTTTTTGAACTGATTGGAGTAGGTTTCAAAAGCATTTGAGCATTGTAAACACAAATTTTTACAATTTTGAGCATAATAGAAGGGCCCAAGCCATCGGAAGCTGGACCAAGGAGACGTAGCCTAGGAGGCGTTAAATCCTTTATAATGTGCTTGTTATAATGTGTTTTTGATGATGTTTTGTATATGTTGATTCTATTGTTTAGTTTCTAGTTTATGTTAAATTGCTCATAAAATTAACATAAAAAATCTTCATTAAACTTGCAAAAATTCATGAATCCTTAAGTACAATGAAAGCATTTCTTTTATAATCTGAGGAAGATCTTAACACTGCAAACTAATATTCTCAATCAGATCAAATTTGGTATCAGATCACTAGGTTTTCTTTGTGAAAGAAATATTTAATTGTTTGCAAGTTTATGTCATGCTTACAATGTTAAAACTCAAAAGAGGTGAAGGAAAGTTGGTTGGGAGCCCTGAAGTTGGGTCAAGGGGAAGGAGAGAAGGTTGCCACAATCTCCAACACTAATTCAGCCTCAAGTTGCTATTGAGACCCCATAGATCATGTCGTATGAAGGAGAACCTACAAACATGAAAAAATATGAGAATACCTTCAGAAAGGATTTCTTGTATATGACAAAGATGATGAAGGTCCTCTATGAAGAGAGGAATATCAAGTTGCAAGGAGAAAGTTCCAAACATTTCAAAGGAGAAGGCTCTTCAAGAGGACGTAATGGGAGTGGAGACAAACCTACACCCTCTCCACCATCTTCTTCATCTTCTTCTTGACAAGAATCTTCACACTCTTCCACTAACACAACCCTTACTCACACTCATCATCATTCTTCAAAATGAACTAGTAAATCGCCTTTTTTAAAACTTGATGTTAAATTCGAGTTGCCCATGTATAATTGTCAAGTGAATGTAGAGAAGCTTGATAATTGGATTTGTCAGTTGGAGGTCTATTGCAGGATTCAAAACCTTCAAGAGGATGACATAAAGATTCAGTTAGCTGCCTTGAGAATGGAAGGTGCAACACTTGTATGGCAGGAATCGAAGACCCAAGAGGAGATTAAAAAGCACAGTAAGATATCAATTTCTTGGAATGATTTGATTGCTTCAATTAAAATAAAATTCTACCCCCTAGCTTATATGTAGAAAGCCATCATGAGTTGGAAGAACTTTAGACAACTTAAAGGTCAAAATGTGCAATATTACACCCAAGAATTCAGAAAAATGTCTTTGATGTTAGGTGTAGATTTTCAATCACAAGGCACTTTGCTGAAGTACATAGGGGGTTTACACAATTACCTTAGGCATACTATCTTAATGTTTAATCCCAGTAATCTAGATGATGTGTGTGTGCAAGCCACTCATCTTGAGGCAAGAGGGAAAAGCACCCCAGAAGAAGGTAGTAAAAATCCATTTAAGGGTAAGGGAAAAGAAAAGGATTACAAAGGGAAGGCAATGAAAAATGCATCTATCAAAAAATAAGGAGAGAAAATTACATGCAAATGTTGTTCCAAAGAGGGCCATGATGAAGCTCATTGTTGGAAGTTGTGTTTTGAAATGAGACCAAAAAGAAACAACAACAAGGGAAAACAAAAGACAACTGCAACCACTCAACAAGATGTGGGATCCGATTCGGGTGATGAACCTAAAATCACAACCATGGGGTTAAAAGGAAAAGAATCCATTGCCAACACTATTTCTTTAGACTTGAAAAATGAAACTCCAAATGAAAAGAGGAGAATAGAACTGTTTCACATAAGGGTGATCTCAAAACGTAACAAGATTGATACGTTGTTCAATAGCAGCTCCCAAGCCAATCTTCTCTCTGTAAACATTAACAAGATTTTAAATATGGAAATTGTTCCACATCATAAACCGTATCCACTTGGATGGGTATGTGACAATGCACAATTGCAGGTTAGGAGAAAGTGTAAAATGAAATTCACTATCACTACAAAATTCATAGATGAATTAGAGCTTGAAGTTGTGTCTTTAGATATCTATGGCATCATTTTGGGCAGCCGACACCTTTATGACAGAAAAATTATCTTCCATCAACATGAAAATAAATATCATTTGTTCAAAAATGGAGTAGAATATATTGTGAGAGCTCACAACAAGAAAACAAATCTTTCTCTTGTTAATGCAGGGAATATGAAAAGACTTATGAATTCGAGCAAGAACTTTGTGCTTCTGATGATCAAACCCAAAAATGATGTGATAATGAAGATGGTCATGCATGTAAGAAAAGTACTTGATGTCTTGAAAAAATAACAGTTGTATCTGAAGATGTCAAAGTGCAAGTTTGGAAAGACTTCTTTAGTTTACTCGGGTCATATTGTTGGAGGAGGTGAGTTGAAAATAGATCCCTCCAAGGTTGACATCATTGTGAATTGGCCAAGGCCCAACATAGTTACAGAGGTAAGAAGTTTTCTATCAGTAACCCAACATTGGAGGAAATGCATTGTTAATTTTTATCTTATAGAATTTCCTTTGCATGCATTGACAAGTGTGAAAAGGGTTTTTCAGTGGGGAGGCAAAAAACAAAAGGCCTTTTATGCATTGAAGGAAAATATCAGTATAGCTCCAATACTCACACTTCCAGACTTGAGACAGTCATTTGAGATTCAGTCAGGTGTTAGTGACTATGTTATGTGTGCAGTTCTCACAGAACATGGTAAGCCTACCTATTTTCATTCAGAAACTTTTAATGTTGCAATGATTAACTATCCTACATATATCCAGGAGTTGTATGCATTGATGCAAAGTGTGAAAAAATGGAAACACTACCTGATGGGTAAGGAAATAGTCATTCACACTGATCATCAACTTGTTAGGTTCCTATAATAATAGGGATTATAATTTTGAATTGACTATGTTAAGTCTTGTAATATTGTACATACTTTTTCTTTCTGAAAAATGTTTTCCATATTAAAAATTAAAAAATGTAAAGAGGGTATGTCCTAAAAGAAATATCAAAGGACAAAAAGAATAAGAAATGATAAAAAAAAGTGAAAAATATGAACACCAAACAAAAATAGATCATGAAAGTGTGCACATTCAAATGCCACTCCTCTCATTTTACTTTTATGTGCAAAATAATGGTTGTGTGCAACTTCTCATAAATGTCACAACCCATGATAGTCAAATAGTTTAATCTTGACCAAATCATGCTTTAAATTTCATGTTTATAGATAGAGAATAAAGATCTAGCCAAACTATTTAACCTTGGCAGATCAATAGTTAGGTAGAGAAATGAAAATGTTCTCATAAGCTTAATCTGAGCCACCAGAAGATATAAGGTTAGAATTAGATAGTTTACTTTTCAAAAGAAAAAGCAAAGAAAGGGTATTCTAGTTTAAATGCACCCAATAAAGTAAAGCAAAAATGTTAGGATAAGCAAAGGATAGGTACAAGAAAGGTTGCAGAAGTACAAAGTTGTTAAAGCATAAGCACATTTATCATGCTTAATCCTACGTTTCAGTGTGCAGGAGTAGTTATGAAAGTAAAAGGATGTTCACAAGTTGATTTTCTTAACTTCTTCTCATTTCATTTCACCCCCCACTACATAAATAAAGTATTCCCCATTATCTCATCATGTCTTATGAAAATACCATTTCCCTTCATTTTAACCCTTACCCCTTGGTTTCATACATTTCCCTAGAAAATTACCCTCCAAAACTCATTTCCCAACCCAAAACCCCTTTTCCCTAGTGTGAAACCCATTTCCCTTAAATAAATACCCTTTCCCCTCATTTTAACCTTGTTTCATTAATTTCAACCCTTTTCCCTAGGCAATTCCCTTTAAAAATCATCCCCCCCTTATTAATTTCCTTGTTCCCTTGTAAACCCACTAAAACCTCGCTTATCCTAAGTTTTGTTTCCCCCTTCACATTACTTAATTAACTCTGCCTTATGCCATATTTTTCCTAAAAAACCCATAAAACCCCTTTATTCTAGATTTATGTTTCCCTGTCCCAATATTAATTTTACATTAGAAACTTAGTGTATTTTTACAATCCCGCCCATATACTAATAATAACATTTAACTTTAATTATTAAATTTGCTTTGTGCATATATCTCGTATTAAAATAATTCCTGCATATATATCCCATAACCCATATAAAACTCACATTAAACTATATTAATATATATCCCAACCCCGGTCCCACTCCATTAACCCACTTATATTTAACCTCGCCTTATTCATAAATTAATTACAAATCAGTTGTAATTAACCCTCGGGCCCCGCAAATCTCCACCTGATTTCCCTCCGTGCAGCTTCATCGCGCGATAGACATTAGATATTTCACCCCCAGATTTGACGGCACACATCCATATCACGTTGATTTTTTTTCCAAGATTTACCCGCCTGAGAGCACGCAAGATTCACAGTTTTTCTCAGACCCCTTTCGGTTACGTGGTAGCTTTAGGTGAACTTGAGTGCTCTCAAGGAAAAACCGCTTGACTGCCAAAAGTGCTGCGATGGCTCCCGAAACCACCTCCCCATGTAAGCCAAAACCATCCACTGTTCACTTATAATTTCTGCATCCAAAAGTTAACGATTACCAGTTTAAAAGCTAAAGACACTCATTTTCTCTCTTTTCTCTCGTTTTTTACTAGAAAGTTGCCTAAGCCTTCCTGCGCTACCCTAAGCCTCTGTAACGGAATTTGACCTCCAATTACCTTCCGAACACGCTACAGCCTCCCCTATTCCCTGAATCCATTATGTCCTCCCTACAAACCTGTGCTCTTATTATCTATTGGTTTATTTTTGTAGGTGATCATATAATACCTGGACAAAGAGTTTTTATACTAGTTAAAAACTTGTTTGTTCCAGATTCTCAGGAAATGTATTCAAATGGTTTTCATCAATAGAAGATTCAATACAACAACAGAGCAGAAGGAAACAATTTACATAGTAAAAGGTTAAAATAGAGATGAAATCATTTTCATACTAGCAACTCTCCACGACATATTTTACTCCTTGTTACTTATGATTCACTGTGAAAGGTAAAAATGAACGCAGGTGATAGAGCATACAGTTAAAAGACTAAACAGAGGAGGCAGATGAAAGTGTATAAGATGAAAGGTCATAAATAAATATGACATCCAGTGTGAAGACCAAACAACTAAGTAGCTTAAAGGGAAAAAGATCAAAGACTAAAAGCTAGCAGAACCTAAATAACGGGGACAACAAACATCAGTTCAATAGTTGTCTCTATCTTCTTACATGAAGATATTTCTTTTTCCTAGATTAGTTCTCAATGTAGTTTGAGATATTTTGTAAATTATTTTTTTATAAATACTTCGTACTTCGAAGTATTGGGGTGGTGTGTGGATTGCTATACATTTGTAGAGTTATTTTGATCTTAAACCTAAGGGTTATTGTACCAATTTTCAAGTCAACAGACTAGAGAAAGTAATAAAAGCATTACATTACAAGATTCATGAGATGAGCTATTTGTAGTGTAGTATCTTCTTTGTCTGATTTTGTTACTTTCTTATGTGTTTCATAAACTTAAATGTTTTTCCAAATTTGAATGAATTAATTGGAAATATAACTCAGAATTTGTTTAAGTACACTCTGTTTTGCATAGTTAATCATTTATATGTTTTCCACTAATATCCAGATTTGAGAAGCCTTAATTTCTCTCCCATCTCGATTGACCTCTTTCTCTTCTCCTCTTGATCCGGCTTAGGGAACCCTTAATTGCTCCTTGGATCTGATTGGAAATCGTTTCACCTTCAAGCCTTTGAGATCTGTAGTAACTCTTCTATCTTGCCCTGTAGACACTACTTTTAGAACTTAATCCAGTCCTGTTTGTCTAACATTTGACCCCATAGCCCAATGGTAAAAGGAAACCCTTTTCATCTAAGTAAGTGATCCCACCACCCAAATTCAAATAAAAAACCCAAGCACAATCATAACTAGCCTAAAATGAATTAACTAAAACAAAGTTAAAACATAAAGAGAGAGCCATTTCTAAGATCAGGAAGGCTGGATCCTGATCTCCAAAGTTGGTTTCTGGTTACCTCGATGATTTCTTTCTTTAACCTTGAGAAATTTTCTGAGTGATAACATAGTGGCGACCATACTGGGGAAGAGAACCTTTTCTCTAGAAAGATTATACAAAGACCAGATCTGATCTATGATGGTGGACAGTGATCAAACACTCAAAGGTTAAAATCATCCCCTTGGCGACTCTAGCTCCAAATCAAGACTCCACTAGAGGAATGAACCTGAAAGAACAATATGGGAAGATCAGGCTTCTAACTTGGATTACAATCCAAGCCATTATGTTCTTTCTCATCAAGAAGGTTTTTAAACGTATATTGTATTTTAGAGAATATATTAAATTAATTTTTCATTATTTTCATTGGAAGATTGTAAATATAAATTCTCCTTATAGATTTGAGCAGTGTCCCTCTGAATCTTATGATGATCATTTTTCGATTGAGAAGCCTCAAACAATCAAGACTAATCTTACAATCCCTGTACATATTCATGTACCTTATAAAGTTCTTGATATATATAAGCCCCTCATCTTACCTATATTGGGTTGTGTTATATTATTTCCACATAGATAACAGGGGTTTTGAGGGGCACCCGTAACCCCACTTTATGGGATCCGGGGCAGCACCCCGGAAAATTTTGGTTTTGGAACCTATGTTAGGTTGGGCGGATCCACCTATGGTTTTGTGCATGTTTTTCAAACATGTTTTCTGGACGCGATGGTTTTTGGTCCATGGTATTGGATGCTTCAGCATGTATACATATGTATTATAACATTGAAAGGAACATAATGAAAAATCAAGCTGGTAGTCTTGGTATTGGGATCCAGGGGAAAATCTCTGTGTATATGTGTTTTATGTGTACTGCGCTCGCATTATTTATTTTATGTGTTTTAGAATTCGTATCCAGGTAATCTCTGTACGGGCTTAAAACCTACATTTGGTATCAGAGCAGATTTGGCTTCAAGGGGACGCCTTTGTTGCTGAGGGGTTTTGCTCAGGCCTGTGGTAGACCCTGTTCAGTGGGAGATTTGCAAGATCAATTCTGGTGGTGAAAGAAGATGGCGAGTAGTGGAAAGATAGAGATCGAGAAATTTAATGGTCAGAGTTTTGAGTTGTGGAAACTCAAGATGGAGGATCTGTTGCTGGATAAAGATTAGTGGATCGTAGTAGATCCAGGTACTAAACCAATAGGAGTGTCCGATGAAGAATGGAAGAAGTTGGATGGGAAGGCAAAGAGAACAATATGATTGTGTGTCTCAGATTCAGTATTGCTGAATGTATCAGGGGAAGCTACAGCAAAGGCTTTGTGGGACAAGTTAGGGACTTTGTACCAATCTAAGTCTCTGTGAATAAACTGTTCCTGCGGAAAAAGCTGTATAACCTGAGGATGAAAGATGGAGACTCCATGATAGAGCATCTGAACGCATTTAATACTGTGGTAAGTCAGTTAGCATCTGTTGATATTAAAATTTCAGATGAAGATAAGTGCATCAGTTTGTTGTGTGCTCTACCAGATTCGTGGGATAGTTTGGTTATTGCAATAGGTAGCAATGCAGCTGCCTTGTAGTTTGATGAAATAGTCTCAGCCCTGCTGATGGAGGAGATGAGACGGAAAAATATGGAGAGCCAAAATGGTGATGCATTGTCTGTACGAGGATGGTCCCAAAACAAAAACAAAAACAAGTCATCGAGTGGGAGATCTAAATCTAGAGGGAGATGTAAATCTCCAGGAAAACCTGTAAAGGTGGTGTGCTGGAAATGTGGAAAGGAAGGCCACTTCAAAAGGATTGTAAATCTAAAGCTCCTGACAAAGGAAAGGGATCTGATGAGGCTCCTTCTGCAGAGGTGAAAACCACCTCAGATGAAGGTGGGGATGTGTACTTGGCTTCTTCAAGTACACATGTAGATCATGAGGCATGGTTGATTGACCTAGGTGCATCCTTTCATTTCACTCCCCATAGAGAGTGGTTCTGCGAGTATGAGAAATATGATGGTGGTGATGTCTTCTTGGGGGATGACAGGAAGGCTAGAATCATTGGTTGTGAAAAAGTAAAGTTGAAGTTGCAAGGTGGAAGGGTTAGAACGCTTCCAGTGTTCTACATATTCCTACATTAGCTCGAAATCTGATTTCTGTAAGCAAGCTAGATGATGCAGGTGTAAAAGAGTGTTTTAGAAGGATACCTGCAAAATGGTTCGGGGAGCACTGGTATTGATGAGGGGAGTTCGCATTGGAACTCTGTACAAGATGCAAGGTAGCACTGTTATTAATGGGTGCAATAGTTCTATGGTTCTTGAAAGTGGAGCAGAAAATCTAGTGGTCTCTAGAGAGAAGACCATGCTATGGCATCAAAGGCTTGGACATATTGGAGAGAAGGCCCTTCGAATACTTCATGGTAAAGTTATGGTAGAAGGTATGAGTAATAGCTCTCTGGATTTTGATTTCTGTGAAAATTGTGTATATGGGAAGCAAAATCGGGTGAGTTTCCCCTTTGGTGATAAGAGGGAAAAACAAATATTAGAGCTTGTGTACAGTGATGTGTTTGGACCTGTGAAGGTTCGATCACTGGGTAAGTTTGTGTACTATGTATCATTTATAGACCACTTCTCAAGGAATACATGGATATATTTCCTTAAGAAGAATTCTGAAGTCTTTGACAAGTTTAAAGAATTTAAGGCTCTGGTGGAAAACCAGACAGAGAAGAACATAAAGGTGCTGAGGATAGATAATGTTGGAGAGTTTTGCAGCAAGGAATTTGAAGAATTCTGTAATAAGTGTGGTATATCACGGCAGAAGACTACTCCATATACACCTCAACAAAATGGAGTTGTAGAAAGAATGAACAAGACGTTGATGAAAAGGGCAAGAAGCATGGCACTCAGTGGTGCCGGGTTAGGACAGGAATTCTGGGCAGAGGCGGTGGATACTACATGTTACCTGGTCAACAGGTCACCTTCATCAACGTTGGAGGATAAGACTCCACAGGAGGTATGGACTAGTAAGAAACCCTCTCTTTCTCATCTAATGGTATTTGGATGTGATGCATATGTACATGTTCCAAAGGATAAAAGAACCAAGTTGGATAGTAAATCTGAAAAGTGCATCTTTATTGGGTATAAGGATGGTTTAAATGGTTATAGGCTTTGTAACCTAGTAACAAGGAAGGTTGTGTACAACCGAAATGTGGTGTTCAGAGAGGTGAAAGATGTTATTAAACATGAAGTCCAACCAAAGGAACCTGAGAAGATAGAGTTTGAGCTAAAGGAGGAAGAATCAAACTCTACAGCAGAGGAGGAATCAGAAGATGAAGAGCCACAAACTCCCATTGTGAGAAGATCAGTTCGAGAAAGAAGGCAGCCAGAAAGGTATAGTCCATCTGCTTTCTGTTCAAATTTTGCTTTGTCTGTTACTGATGATGATCCCAAAACTGTGAAGGAATCAGTGGATTCAGAGGATGGAAAACTCTGGAAAGCGGCCATGGTTGATGAAATGGCATCTTTGCACAAAAATTAGGCTTGGGATCTGGTGGATTTGTCGGCTGGAAGGAAACCCATTGGCAGCAAATGGGTGTTCAAAAAGAAGACAAATGCAGAAGGAAAAGTGGAGAAATACAAAGCTTAGTTGGTAGCAAAAGGTTATTCCCAGGTGTCGGGAATTGATTTTGGTGATATTTTTTCTCTTGTTGCCAAGGTAACTTCTAGTAGATTACTTTTATCTGTTGCTGCTGCTTTTGGTTTTGAGGTAGAACAAATGGATGTGAAGACAACATTTCTTCACAAGGATTTGGAAGAAAAGATCTACATGAAGCAACCTAAAGGCTTTATGATGAAGGGTAAGAAAGAACTGGTATGTAAGCTAAAGAAGTCTTTATATGGGTTAAAACAGTCACCAAGGATGTGGTATCAGAAATTTGATACATTTATACAGGGACTTGGCTTCACTAGAAGCAAAGCAGATCACTGTGTGTATTTTAAATTAATTGGTGACCGTGTTATTTATCTTGTCTTGTATGTGGATGATATGTTGTTGGTTGGAAGTGACAAAGAAGTTATCTAGGATTTGAAGACCCAATTGTCCTCCAAATTCGACATGAAAGATCTTGGTGCTGCAAACTATATTTTGGGCATGGAAATTAAAAGAGATCGGGCAAAGAGGAAGCTCTGGTTAAACCAGAGGAAGTCTGTCGAGACAATATTGCATAGGTTTAATATGCAGGATAATAAACCGATGAAGGTTCCTATTCTTGTAGGTGTGAGGTTATCTTCTGAACAGTGTCCCAAGACACAAGAAGAGGAAGAGGACATGTCCCGTGTTCCATATGCAAGTTCAGTTGGTAGCCTGATGTATGCAATGGTTTGTATTAGACCAGACATTGCACATGTAGTGGGAGTATTGAGCAGGTTTATGTCAAAACCAGGGAAGGAGCAATGGACAACAGTGAAGCGAGTTTTTAGGTATTTGCGTGGCACTAGTGATTATGGTTTGTGCTACCAAGGAAGACCAAGATTGGACAGAGTGTTGTATATTCATGGCTTTTTTGATGCGGACTGGGCTGGATACTGGATCAGAGAAGGTATACAAGTGGGTATGTGTTTAACCTATTTGGAGGTGCAGTTAGTTGGATGAGTAAGAAACAATCTGTAGTGGCACTGTCAACTACAGAGGCAAAAAACATGGAAGCCACTCATGCAAGTAAGGAAGTAGTTTGGTTTCAGAGATTGTGTTTAAGTATGGGGTTAGTACAGGAAGCTATAAGGATAGACCATGACAGCCAAAGTGCAATTTTCTTCGCAAAGAACCTGGCATATCATTCAAAGACAAAGTACATTGATGTTCAGTATCACTTTGTGAGGGATATGATAGAAGAAAAAATGGTGTTTCTGGTAAAGGTGGACATTTTGAAGAATACTGCAGATGCACTAACAAAATCTGTGAGCTTTGAGAAGTTCTCTTGGTGTAGAGAGACAATGGGCATTTCAAGGCTGGAAAAATGACTATGCTCTCTTGTGGCCCCCTCTGGAAAGAAAACAACAAGTGGGAGAATGTTGGGTTGTGTTATATTCTTTCCACGTAGTTAACAAGGGGTTTGAGGGGCACCTGTAGCCCCACTTTATGGGGTTCAGGGTAGTGCCCTGGAAAATTTTGGTTTTGGAACCTATGTTAGGCTAGGCAGACCAACCTATGGTTTTGTGCATGTTTTTCGCACATGTTTTTTGGACGTGATGGTTTTCGGTCCATGGTATTGGATGCTTCGGCATGTATAAATATGTATTGTAACATTGAAAGGAACATAATGAAAAATCAAGCTGGTAGTCCCGGTTTTGGGATCCAGGGGAAAATCTCTGTGTATATGTGTCTTATGTGTTCTCCTCTCACATTATTTATTTTCTATGTTTTAGAATTTGTATGCAGGTAACCTCTGTACGGGGTTAAAACCTACAGCCTCCTATATTCCATGATTTCCTTGATAACTATTACAAATATCTCCCGAATTTTGATGGAGAGAATGGTATTACTGCCCAAAAACATATTCAAGGCTTTGAGAATTATCTGGACCTATTTGAGATTGATGAATATGATATTAAAATTATACTTTTTGCTCTTTCTTTGCAAAGTAGAGTAAAGAGTTGGTTCAAGAATCTACCTATTGCAAGCATCTCAAATTTCCAACAATTTGTCAAAATTTTCCTTGATGGAGGGATAATCAAAGTCAATATTTTGTGATCATAGAAGAATATAATCAGTTGAAAAGACAACAAAATGAAACAATACAACAATTTTCTGATAGATTTAATCGAATCTATTATTCAATTCCATCAAATATAAGACCTCCTAATTCAAATCTCTTGCATTATCCAAAAGCATTTGATCCAGAAATAGAATTTCAACTAAGAGAAAGAAAACTAGAAACTCTTGAACAGATGCAGAACATTGCAGTAGATGTTGAAGTTAATATACAAATTAGAAGAGAAAAGTTGAAAGCAAAAGCATAGAAGAACAACATCGCGGAGGTAAAACTCGACATTTTGGTAATAAAAATAGAGGAGAGGATACAAAAGATCACCATGCAAGATAATTTTTTTGTGCAAGATCACCATGACCTATTTATTTCACAAAAAGAAGAGGTTGATAGCCATGAACAAATTCTTGCTAATTCAAACTACCATAGATCAAAAAATGGATTTATAGATCAATATGTGGAAGAGGAATCTACTAATTTGTTGTGTCTGGTTGATGAAATTCCTTCTTTTAATGATTTTCCTAAGTATGATCAGTATGATGATAATTATGTTCTTCAAACTCAAGCTAGCTTTACAGAGCAATCAAAAACTAGTTTGGAGGATGAGGAAATTCAATTTCAGCAAATTAAATACATTGATCATCCTATACATATCAGCTATGAGAGTGAGGAAGAAAGTGCAGGAAATTTGGAAATAAGTGAAGGTTCTTTGCCTCTTTTTTTATCTTAATTTTAGTTCATCAGAGAAAACTTTATAGCTATCAAAAATCAACACTATTTAGGTATTGATATTAACAACAAAGAAGACAATGAAAATCTTAATCAGGATTCTTCAGTTTCACAAACAAAGTTATCAAATTTCATTGAAACACCTGATCAAATGACACAACAAATTTCTATACCATTATGTTTTGAATCATTTCAATTTGTAAAGGAAATGTGGTATAAAATCTCTAAAGAAAAGGATGAGCAGCTTGTAGAAATCTGTGAAGTTCCATTCAAACCTATGAGCAATAAGTTGCAGCAATCCTTCCAAGTTTTTTATGATCCAATAGCTGATATGTTGGATAATGAATGCAATCATAATTTTTCTTCATTAACTAACTATGAGATTCAGGATCAAGATGATAAAGGTTTCATCAGTCAAACATTTCAATCAGTAGAAATATCATCACAAAGCTTGTCTGAAAATCTGTAGGGAGATAAAGATAAAAATGACGTTTCAGTTTCATGGCATGGAGGCCATCAAGAATAATTGTACAGTTTCTTAAATCAGTTGAACAATAGTGTATATGTTTTGGAAGATCCTTTTGTATAATTTTTAGTGTCAACAAAGGAAATCAAGTATTTCCTTATCTTCTCATTTGTTGACAAGGTTATATTGGGTTGCAGAATCTCAGTTTTGATTACAAAAAAGCACAAACAACAAAATTCACCAATGTATATGATTCTTGAATGGTTGCATTGGCTGTTTAATTTTTCCTAACCAACAGTTGGACAATTGATTAGAGTAAGTAGGTAAGATTTCAGTTTGAATAAATTCAGTTTTCATCAACAAGTTTATTTCGAATCAGATTTCAGTACAACATGTGTTAGATTTCAGTTTGCAGAAAAGGTTTAGATTTCAGTTCAAGATTTTCAGTCATGGAGATTATATAACAAAGGAGGTGCATACTTGGGATTGGCCCAAAGGATCAGGCCACTAGGGGATGGTGTTCTTGACATTTCACTAGGAAATTCCATCCCCATGTGGAGCCACTATTAGGTTCCTATAATAATAGGGATCATAATTTTGAGTTGACTATGTTAAGTCATGTAATATTGTACATACTTTTGCTTTCTGCAAAATGTTTTCCATATTAAAAATTAAAAAATGTAAAAAGGGTATGTCCTAAAGGAAATATCAAAGGACAAAAAGAATAAGAAGTGATCACAAAAGTGAAAAATATGAACCCCAAATAGAAATAGATCATGAAAGTGTGCATATTCAAATGCCACTCCTCTCATTTTACTTTTATGTGCAAAATAATGGTTGTGTGCAGCTTGTCATAAATGTCACAACCCATGATAGTCAAATAGTTTAATCTTGACTAAATCACGCTTTAAATTTCATGTTTATAGATAGAAAATAAAGATCTAGCCAAACTGTTTAACCTTGGTAGATTAGTAGTTAGGTAGAGAAATAAAAATGTGCTCATAAGCTTAATTGATCCATTGGAAGATATAAGATTAGAGTTAGATAGTTTACTTTTCAAAAGAAAAAGGAAAGAAAGGGTCTTCTAGTTTAAATGCACCCAATAAAGTGAGGAAAAAATGTTAGGATAAGCAAAGGCTAGGTACAAGAAATGTTTCTTAAGTACAAAGGTTGTTAAAGCATAAGCACATTTATCATGCTTAATCCTATGTTTCAGTGTTCAGGAGCAATTATGAATGTGAAAGGATGTTCACAAGTTGATTTGGTTAACTTCCCCTCATTCCAATTTCCCCATTATCTCATCATGTCTTATGAAAATATCCTTTCCCTTCATTTTAACCCTTACCCCTTGGTTTCATACATTTCCCTAGAAAATTACACTCCAAAACTTATTTCCCAACCCAAAACCCCTTTTCCCTAGTGTGAAACCCATTCCCCTTAAAAAAATACCCTTTCCCCTCATTTTAACCTTGTTTCAATAATTTCAACCCTTATTAATTTCCTTTTTCCCTTGTAAACCCACTAAAACCCCCCTTATCTTAAGTTTTGTTTCCCCCTCCGCATAAGTAAGTCCGCCTTATACCATATTTCGCCTAAAAAACCCATAAAACCAATTTATTCTCGATTTATGTTTCCCCGTCCTGATATTAATTTTACATTAGAAACTTAGTGTATTTTTACAATCCTGCCCATATACTAATATTAACATTTAACTTTAATTATTAAATTCCCTCCGTACATATATCTGGTATTAAAATAATTCCCGCATATATATCCCATAACCCATATAAAACCCGCATTAAACTATATTAATATATATCCCAACCCCGGTCCCACTCCATTAACCCACTTATATTTAACCCTGCCTTATTAATAAATTAATTACAAATCAGTTGTAATTAACCCCTGAGCCCTGCAAATCTCCGCCTGATTGTCCTCTGTGTAGCTTCACTGCATGATAACTATTAGATCTTTCACCCCCATATCTTTCGATGTGCATCCATATTGCGTTGATTTCTTTTCTAAGCTTTACCCACTTGAGAGCACGCGATATTCACGGTTTTGCTCGGGCACCTTTCGGTTACGTGGCAGCGTTAGGTGAACTACGTTCTCTCGGGGAAAAACCGCCCCACTGCCAAAAGCGGTGCGATGGCCCTCGAAAACACCTCCCTGCATAAGCTGAAACCATCCACTGTTCACTTATAATTGCCGCACCCAAAAGTTAACCATTACCCATTTAAAAGCCAAAGACGCTCATTTTTGCTCTTTTCGCTCGTTTTTTACTAGAAAGCTGCCTAAGCCTTCTTGCGCCACCCTAAGCCTCTATAACTGAATTTGACCTCCGATTACCTTCCGAACACGCTCCAGACTCCATCCACAGGCTTCCCTGTTCCCTGAAGCCATTATCTCCTCCCTGCAAACCTATGTTCTTATTAACAATTGGTTTATTTTTGCAGGTGATCATATAAGACCTAGACAAACAGTTTTTATACTAGTCAAAAACCTGTTTGTTCCAGATTCTCAGGAAATGTATTCAAATGGTTTTCATCAACAGAAGATACAATACAACAGCAGAGCAGAAGGAAACAATTTACACAATAAAAGGTTAAAATAGAGATGAAATCATTTTCATTAGCAAAGAGTGAAAGATTCATACTAGCAACTCTCCACAACATATTTTACTCCTTGTTACTTATGATTTACTATGAAAGGTAAAAATGAAAGCAGGTGATAGAGCATACAGTTAAAAGACTAAATAGAGGAGGTAGATGAAAGTGTATCAGATAAAAGGTCATAAGTAAATATGACATCCAACGTGAATATCAAACAACCAAGCAGCTTAAAGGACAAAAGATCAAAGACTAAAAGCCAACAAAACCTAAATAACATGGACAACAAACAACAGTTCAATAGTTGTATCTATCTTCTTGCATGAAGATATTTCTTTTTCCTAGATTAGTTCTCAATTTAGTTTGAGATATTTTGTAAATTCCTTTTTTGTATACTTCATACTTCAAATTATTGGGGTGGTGTGTGGATTGCTATACATTTGTAGAGCTATTTTGATCCTAAACCAAAGAGTGATTGTACCAATTTTCAAGTCAACGGACTGGAGCAAGTAATAAAAGCATTACATTACAGGATTCATGAGATGAGCTATTTACAGTGAAGTATCTTCTTTGTCTAATTTTGTTACTTTATCAAGTGTTTCATAAACTTAAATGTTTTTCCAAATTTGAATCAATTAACTGGAAATTTAACTCAAAATTTGTTTAAGCACACTCTGTTATGCATAGTTAATCATTTATATGTTTTCCTCTGATATCCGGATTTGAGAACCCTTAATTGTTCTCCCATCCAGGTTGAACTCTTTCACTTCTCTTCATGATCCGGCCTAGGGAACCCTTAATTGCTCCTTGGATCTGATTGGAAACCATTTCACCTTCAAGCCTTTGAGATCGTAGTAACTCCTCTATCTTGCCCTGTAGACACTATCTTTAGAACTTAATCCAGTGCTGTTCGTCTGACATTTTACCCCATAGCCCAATGGTAAAAGGCAACCCTTTTCATCTAATTAAGTGATCCCACAACCCAAATTAAAATAAAAAACCCAAGCATAGTCATAACTAGCTTAAAATCAATTAACTAAAACAAAGTTAAAACATAAAGAGAGAGCCCTCTTTGAGATGAGGAAGGCTAGATCCTGATCTCCAAAGATGGTTTGTGGTTACCTCGGTGATTTTTTTCTTTAACCTTGAGAAATTTTCTGAGTGATAACACAACCATTGCAATATTTGCAATCTCAATCAAAGTTGTAGTAATCAAGGCACTTCCAATGGATGGGTTTCCTTCAACAATTCCACTTGGTAATCAGGTATAAGAAAGGTATCTATAATAAATTTGCTGATATGATTTCTAGGTTGATTGTTAGTGCAACTACTTTATGCAAGCATAATTTTGTTTTACATGAAAGTTATATTGAGCAATATGCATTAGATAATGACTTTCAAGATGCTTATGCAAGCTTGAGTCAAGGTAACCAAGTACAGGAATTGGATTATCATTTGCATGATAACTTGTTGTACCATCTTGGCAAGCTTTGTATTTTGTGGGGAGAAAGAGTTAACATCATAAGAGAGGCACGTACTTCTCTTATTGTTGGTCATTTCGGTGTAAGGAAGACGGTGGAACATCTACAAAGGTATTTTTATTGGCCTCATATGTTTGAAATTGTGTCTCGTTTTATTAAAGAATGTTCATTATGTGCAATCAAGAAGCCTAGCAATAGGAAGCTAGGATTGTACACACCACTTCTGGTTCCTTCACGACCGTGGGAGAGTGCTTCTATGGATTTTGTAGGAAGTCTTCCATTGTAAAAAAGAGTTCATGATTATTTGGATGTAGTTTTGGATAGGTTCAACAAAATGTGTATTTTTATGCCATGTAGAAAGAAAGTTATAGCTGAACAAACTACTCAGTGGTTCTTTTAGAATGTTTAGGCGCATTTTGGATTGCCCACGTCCATTGTTAGTGATCAATATTCTCGATTTGTTGGGAATTTTTTGTCAAACTTGTGGGGATTCATGGACACCAAATTGAAAAAAGAGTACAACTTTTCATCCACAAATAGATGGTCAAACAAAAATGGTGAAAAAAACAGTCATACATCTTCTTCGTGGGTATTGCAGTAAGCATCCTAAGTTGTGGGATGAACATTTGCACTATATTCAACATGCTTACAACCAAGCTAAGCAATCTTCAACTCAAACATTTCCATTTCAGGCATGTTTGGGATACTTGCCTAAATCTCCTTTGAATTTCATTTGTGGCAACGATGTTTGTATTTCAGGTCATAGTGACATAGATAAAGCAAGAAGGTTCATTGAACAAATCCAATTAGTACACCAAAAGGTTCAAGAACAACGTGAGAAAAGCCAAGGAAAGTACAAAGAAAGGCACGACAAGAATCATCAAGATCACAAGTTCCACTTTGGTGATGAATTTTGTCTTCACATTACCAAAGAGAGGCTCTAAGGAGAAGGTAAAAGGCTAAAACCAATTAGATATGGTCCATTCAGAATTTTGGAAAAGATTGGTAACAACGCCTTCAGGTTGGATTTGCCTTCATATATGCAAATTTATGCTGTTGTTAATCTTGAGAATTTAAGGTTGTATGAGCCTCCTTTGATTGAAGATGAAGGAGAGAATATTCAAATTCCATCAATTGAAGACTTTTCTCCAATATTCCTTAATGAGATTCAGCAAGACACTATACTTGATAGAAGATTAAGGACATCAAAAAGGGGAAGTATCGATTATCTTTGAGTGGGGATCAAGGTACAATTCCTTCAAAATAAAAATGGATAGAAGTTCGAAAGATGAGGGAATTGTACCCTCACCTACTGAATAATTGAAAGTGATCCTTTTGGGGTCCAAAAGGCTTCCAGTGGGGAGGAGTGATCAAGTGCTCAAAATTAGGCTCAAAAGTCAAAGTGTCAAAATCTTGATAAACATAACTTCATATCGAAGGTCTCATCATTCTGATTTCAACGGTGTCAATGCCACTCAAATCTGAACTCATATGCAGAAATTATGGAAAGTCAAAGTTTAGGTTTGACTTGCTCACATGGAAGGATTGAATGATGTGGCAAGGTCCTCTAGCAAATGAGGAGGCACCAAGTGGCAAGCCGCCATTGGCCCCCGCATGTCACAAACTGCAATCATAGGTAAGTCAGCATTCAAAATTGGCCCTCAAGCAGGGAAGGGTTGTGATGCGATAAGGTAGGGGGGAAGACATTCAAGAATCGGCCAGAGGTGCGATGCGATGGATCACAATCGCACATTGGAAAAAGGAGGCACTATAGAATTGACCATGAAAGGTTTGAGTTGTGATGCGATATCGCAATCGCAAATTGCAACACGGTGCAAAGTACCGCATATACAAGACCCTAGTACTCCATCAATTGCGAAAGGATTCCCAACGTGGTACATTTATAAGCTCTAGTTAAGAGTTCTTTCAGGTCCATCGAATCACAATCGCATATCACCCGCGAGGTTCACATTCCATAAGATTGTAGGACTCCAATGATTGTGATTTGTGATGGAAATTCGGTGCTGATGGATTATGGTCCACTGCGCGGCAAAATTCTCACTCAGATAGCAGATTGTTGGAGCAGAATTGTGGGTACCTGTCGGATGTGGAGCAATTTGTGGAGCGAGTAAAGGGAAAACAAGGGGAAGTCATAACTTCTTGGGGTTTCCACCAAATTTATTGTAAAAAGAGGCTAGATAGAAATTTTTGGACATTATGAACTGATTGGAGCAGGTTTCAGAAGCATTTGAGCATTATAATCACATAGTTTTACACTTTTGAGCATAATAGAAGGGCCCAAGCCATTGGAATATGGACCAAGGAGATGTAGCCCAAGAGGGGTTAACTCATTTATCATGTGCTTTTCGTAATGTGTTTTTGATTATGTTTCGTATATGTTTATGCTGTTGTTCAGTTTCTAGTTTATGTTAAATTTATCATAAAATTAACATAAAAACTATTCATTTTACTTGCAAAAATTCATGAATCCTTAAGCACAATGAAAGAATTTTGTTTATAATCAAACTAATATTCTAAATCAAATCATCTCCCTACCTCATCCTCATTTTTTGTCACTTTTCCATCAGTGTCGATGTGTCCTCACATCTACTTCATGACTCTTTCACTTGCACACCTTTTTAAGTCTTTTGTGCTATATCCACTATGATGATGTCATGATGATGTCACCTTTTTTGTGTGTCGACCAATGATTGGTGACATATGTCACCTATATATGGTCCATTTGGGTGCCTAAAAATACCAAATTTCCTGCCACATGTCAGGCTCTGATTGGTTGGTGCTAATGTCATCACCCTCATCGTTTGGGAAAATTCGATGTTGCCGCTTGTCCTCCTGTAGGAGAGAGAAAGAGTCCCCAAGACCTTTGTTTTGCGAGCAATTTAATTTATTAATAGAAAACCATTGGGTTCAAGAACTCTTCCCTCGAAAATGGTTTTCTACCATTGATATATGTGATCGACGATTTGGGAAACTACTTCCCACGACCACCAATCCTAACAAGGATGTCTTCTCAAGTGTTGTCATAATGCTGCCATATGGACCAAATTTTATCTCCTAAGGCTTCCATTTTTCTTCCCCTTTTCAATCCTATGGGATGAGCCTTCTGGGATGACGTGTACTATGGGGTCCACCTAGAGACCTTCTCATTGGTCGTTGAATACCTTACTGTCAATGCCAACGTGTCTTAGTTCCCCCTTCCTAGCACATTCTACCTATGCCCCTTCATAAACCATAGGGGTATTTCTTACGAGATGAGCTATCTCAATGGGGTCTACCCATGCTTCCACTAGCCAATCAAAGGTCCCGTTAGGATGAGATGTCAAGTGCCGACCTCCTACTCAAATCCTTATTGACTCGTGCTCTGTCTTCATGACCTGACACCCTATCTCTCGACATTTTTTCTTTGTAAGCATTAAGGATTTACTGGGGCTATGCTGAAGGGCTACCTCCACTGGGCCATGCTATCATGTGGGCTCCACTAGGCAATAAAATTTCTTCGTGGTTCTCTACTGGCACTCCTCGTCAATCCATTCCATTCATCCCAACAATTTAATCTGTGTGCCATTACCATACCGTCAGGGTAACTCTATCGGGTGGGGTCCATCTGAGTCATTTAAAAAGCTTCCCACTACTACGTTGTCTGTGCCTCGTACACCCCAAACCTCTTTTAATCGTCCTGCAAAGATTTTCCACCTAGTTTGACACTCTTGCTAAATTTGGCTATGCTCCAAGAATCCTGAAATCACCTTGTAACCCCACCATGTTAACTTTGGGCGCCTTAACTTTGATTGGAAATAAATCTTGATCCAAGAGGCCATTTATGACCTATTTTATAGGACCTTGAGTGGGTTCTTAGCTTGTAACCCCCTCTATCAATACACTTTAATTGTGTTCCCCTTTATTCACCTGCCATGATCATGTCACTGGGTTTACGTGTCTCGTGGGGAGCACCCAACCTCATCCTTATTCATTATCGTTCTGCGGTTAGTGCCAACATGTCCCAACTCTTGTTTCCACACTCTTTTTCTTACACACCTTTTTAAGTCTTTCAGGCTATATCCATCAGGATGACATCACCTGTGTTAAGTGTCAACCAATTATTGGTGACATGTGTCACCCAGATATGGGCCATTTAGATGCCGAAAAATACCAAATATTCCTGCGACATGTCATTCTTTGATTAATTGGTGTTGACATTGTCACCCTCTGTTGTCTAGGCCAATTTCATGCTACCACCTGTCCTTCTAGAGGAGAGAAAAAGTTTGCCTAAGACCTTGGTTTTGTGAGAAATTTCCTTTGTGAATAAAAAACCACCAGGTTCAAGAACTCTCCCCTCGACACCACTTCATTACAGTTTGTTATATTGGGAGGATTTGTCCCAAAATGGTTCTCTACCATTAATCTACACGATCCGCAGTTTGGGAAACCACTTCCTATGACGATCAAACCTAACAAGGAAGTCCTCTCAAGTGTTGTCATATTGTGGTCTCATTGCCTGATGCCTATCTCCTGACACTTCCATTTTGTTTCCCCTTTGCAATCCTCCAGGATGAGCCTTGTGGGTTGATGTGTATTGTGGGGTCTTCCAAGATCCCTTCTCTTAGTCTTTAACTACCTGACTATCAATGCTGACGTGTCCTAGCTGCCACTTCCCGACACATTTTTCCTATACTCCTTTATAAGCTACCATGGTCTTCCGTATAGGAGGATTTATCTCGATGAGGTCCACCTATGCTTTCATTATCTAATCAAAGGACTCACTGGGATGAGTTGTCAAGTGGGGATATCCTACTCAAATCCTTATTGGCTTGTGCTCTATCTTTATGTCCTGATGCCTTGTCTCTTGACGCTTTCGATTTTTAAGCCTTAAGGTTTTTTAAGGTTATACCATCGGGCTACCTCCATTGGTCCTGGCTATTAAGAGGGGCCCCCACTAGAAAATAAATCTACATCCAGCTACTTTGTTGGCACTCCTTGTCAGCCCACTCCATTCATCCCAGAGATTTAACTTGTGCAACATTACCATATTGTCGAGGTAACTCCATCGGGTGGGCTCCGCCTGAGCCAATAACAAATATTCATGTTGCTCCGTTGTCCTTGCCACATCTGCCAAAAACTTCTTTTGGCTACTCCACCAGGATTTTCCACTGATTTTGGCACTTCTACTAACTTTGGATATGCGCAAAGACGCCTCCAATCACCTTTTAACCATGCCACTTTGAATTTGGGTACCTCAAATTTGACTAGAAATCTCTTGATCCAAGAGACCATTTGCATAGTTCCACATATTGTTCGAAATCTCTTTCCGAGAACTATCCAACTATGCCATATCCAAAAGTATCTTAGCTGATACCCTGAGGCAAAATATCCACCAAATTCTTGGCCTCCTAACCATCAAAGTCATCCTTTTATGGATTCTTTAATAAGCCGTCTACTGTGATGATTCTATACAAGATGCTACAGCAACAATGGGACTCCCCCTGATCTTTACGCATCAATCACATCAATGATAATCAAGTTACAATCATAACTACGCTAGTGAACATCAAAGCCAACATCTGTTGCAAATCCATGCTAATCTAGTTGAAATCAATGTGAACACTCTTTCCAACTGTTAGAGAGTTCCAACTGCCCAACACATCTCCCAACATTATTGTTGTCATCAATGCCCACACACTTTCTCTCACTAGCCATCTAGATAATGCCAACTATCACATAGAACATGACATAACCATCAGTGTAGGATGAAGTGTCCTACACACCTGAATTGACTTTGAATTGTAAGAAAAAATGGTCAACTACTTATCAATACAAGAGTCATTAATTAGATCAAGAAATTTATGAGGAATTTAAGGTTGATTAGATAGATTCTGAAGATTTACATAAAATCCTCAATGATAAGCATGTCATATTCTTGATCGAAATGAGATATACCTAAAAGAAAATCTTTGATGATTACATCAGACTCCATTCACTAGTACAAAATCACTGATTAATTACTAAAAAAACAACTAAAATTTTCATATAAACGACCATCTTTCAGTCAGTGACCAATAGTAGCTAATTTACAATATCTTATAATGCGACAAACTTTTAGTCATTTTTAGCTTATTCATTAATTGGTTTCCTCAATTTTACCATCTAGTAGTATATTTAGTCATAAATTTGGTCATTAATTTTTCATTGGTTTAGCCATTAATTGTCACAATTAATGACCAAATATACAACAAAATATATTACTATATGAATCCTCGAGAAAACCAATTAATGACGAAAGAAATATGATGAAAATGTTGGTCATGTTATAAGATACTATAAATTAGCTACTAATAGTCATATATATCCATATTTTAGTCATCATTTGAAACCAATTAATGATCAAAGAAATATGACTAAATTTTAGTCATATTATAAGATACTGTAAATTAGCTACTATAGTCGTGTATATGCAAAATTTAGTTATCACATTAATAAAGAAATTATCATTTGCAGTAGTCATTTTTTTTGGTATTTTCATATTCATTATATAAACAACTGATTTAGTAGTTTCTATTCATTTCATTTAATTTGATTCATAATCGTTATAAACAACTAATTTAGTTGTATATTCATTTTATTCGTGTTCATCATTAATTAATATAAGCTACTAATTTAGTAGCTTTAGATTGATTTTATGTGTTCGTTATTAATCAAAGTAAATTAATTAGTATGATTTTGCAACTAAATTAAAAAAAAAAAAATGCCATACAATGTGCATGTTTATCTAATATGATAACACAAAGTTACATATGTTAATTGAAAGATTAAACAATATAAAGTGTAAATAAAAATAATTTCAACCATATAAATTTTATTATATAAAATATCAAGTATTACAATATGAGTTTCCAACTTAATATCCATTGGACTACAATTTATACATGAAATATTGTTTCATCATTTCAAAACATTATCATTGTGTTTCCAAAGCATTGCAAGTGAATTCACCAACTCTGAAGGCTTTACCATCAATCTCTATGAGTTTGTCTTATGCAAGATATTGGCTCTAATGGCATCACTAGAGATATTCTCTTCTCTCTCTCATTTTGCATCTGTCACTCTAATGTTATTGTTCTCCTCTTTCTTTAATTGCTGCTTCTTACCTTCAATATTGAGTTCCTCTCTTGAAAATGAAAGAAGATACAATACAGAGTATAAGACATGAAAGATGATGAATACTTGAATATAAATAAAATAGAATATAAAATATTTGTACGACATATACCTCAACAATCGATAGTCGCCACTATGCGGCTAGATGACCTATATAAACAAAGAAAATAGAACATCACCATAGAAAATAATACCTTAGGAACTTAGTATTCAATCTTCAACAAAACCTTAGGCACAATCATACCAACTAAGTTATTTGTTAAAAATATCAGACAATAAATAACTTGTGAAAACAAATGGAAAAGAAAAGATTAGTGTAAAAAATATCCTTATTGCTTGTTCTAAACGAGTCATGTTCCTTAAATTTGGATATTATTTTTCCCACAATAAAAGTTCCTCACTATTATTACCTATGTTTTTAGGATCATGAGATTGATCCAACATCATATTGGATTATCAAGACAAAATGATTCAACTTTCAAAGATGAGTACCTCACTTGGTTGAATGGAGGTTCTAGCTGTAAGTAGTGTCAAAACCTTAGGGAAGAAGAACACTAAGACCTAAGAAAATATTGTTGGCATTATGATTCAAGTTTGGTGCTATGGCATAGGTGTTTTACTTGATGGCAACTCACTCAAGTGGCAGATATCTGTTTAGGCTCTCAAAATCATAGAAAATGAGATACCCGCAGGTGATCCTAAGAGAAGCTGCGGACCCACAGGTACACCGACCAAGAAGTGCGGACATATCCGCAAGTGCTCCGTTCAGAAGGTGCGGACCCCAGTTCACTCACTCCAATGCAAAGAAGCGCGCACACGTGGGGTTTCTTATGTTTGGCCCTTGGTATTTAGCCCGTTGATCATGATCCTATGGTTTTGGTCCGTGGTATAGGATCTAAAGTATTGAACCCTGGTTTGGATCCCTTGTATTGGTTTTTGAAGGTTTTGTCCCATGGTGTGAATAAGGGCTTGCCTATAAAAAGGAAAGGAGATCACTTGGCTAGACACTTGTGAAATTTGAATATCTTAAGATCTAAAATTTTAGGTGATTGGTTTTAAAAGCTAGATCTAAATCAAGGTGAATTTTAAGGCGAATATATTGATAGGTCGTGATCTCTCGGGTGCATGATCAGATCTGTGGATATGACTGTCTGTGGCACATTAGAGGACTGTTAATTTGGCTCTATTCAGAGGTTCGCAGGCGATCCACAGCGCAGGTGCGAGGGCCGCAGCACAGCAGAAGGCGCAGGTGCGAGGATCCGCAGCGCAGGAGAAGGCGCAGGTGCGAGGTACGCAGTGCAGAAGAAGGACCAGGTGCGAAGGTACACTGTCAGGCAGACAGTGCAGGTGCAGATCTGAGCAGAGGTACGTAGGGCAGCAGAAGGAGTAGGTGCGGAGGTACATAGAGCAGAAGAAGTAGGTGCGGAGGTACGCAGAGCAGAAGAAGGACCAGGTGTGGATCTGCGTAGTTTAAACACAGAAGAGCTGCGGATATTCGCAGGCCTCTATTGGTGAAGTTGTGGACCTTTCTTGAAACATTTGTTGGCTGTCTTTTATCTATTGCTGAAGAGTTCTGGGTTTAGATTACTGGTATTGCTGATCTGGTTACTGCATTCTGAGAAGTTATTGGTTGATTCATTGATTGATTGAAAAATTTGATTGGGTGATTCCCATGTACTTGATGATTATTTGATGTTCATGGATCCAGTTTGAAAATTTATGAAAAGTGGTCCTTGGAAGAAAAGAAGTAGGGGGTTGTAGCTCCCTCCCAGGAGAGACTGGAAAACGAGAGAGGGTTGTAGCTCTCTCCAAGTTGTAGCCTGCGTACTGGTAAAGGACTGCACCAGTACAAAATCATTGTAAAAGAAGTTTCTAATTGAAAGAAGATAGAGGCATATTGCAGCGGGTGGTTTTCACCCACATTGGGTTTCCACCTTATATCTGGTGTTCTTTGGTGTGATTATCTGTCTTTCCTGTTCTTGCTCATTATTATATGGTACTGACATACAAACTAATCTAAAGAATAACTTAAAGTATAAATCTGGAAGATATATTGAAAAGAATTTGACAATACTGATTCACCGCCCCTCTCAGTATTATTTCCAACAATTGGTATCAGAGCATGTCCTTCTGAGGAAGCTTGATCGATTGGAGGAAGATCCATCATCATGAGCAACTACGAGAGAGAAGCATCTATCAGGCCACCAATTTTTGATGGGACAAAATTTGTATATTGGAAGGTAAGAGTTACTGCCTATCTTCAATCACTTGGTACAGAAGTCTGGGATATCATAGATACCGGGTACACTTTTCCTTCAGCAACTCCTACAGATCGGGCTAAAAAGAAGAAATATGAAACAAAATCAAAAGCAGTCAATACTCTATTAGGATGCCTATCTCAATCAAAATTTGTCAAGGTAATGCAGTATAAATCCGCAAAAGAAATATGGGACAAGATTGTTCTGAGCTATGAAGGAGATGAACAGGTAAAATGAGCAAAACTTCAAACCCTCAGGATTCAGTATGAAAATATCATAATGCACAATGATGAAAGTGTGGCTAACTATTTCCTTCGTGTAGATGAGATTGTTAATTGTATGAAAAATTTGGGTGAAGAAATAAAAGAGGCTGTTGTGGTTGAAAAGGTTCTAAGATCTTTGTCCCCTAGGTTTGAATCTAAAGTTTCTGCAATAGAAGAAAAGGAGAATCTACGAAACCTTACCATGTCACAGCTACACGGGATTCTAACTGCTTATGAAATGAGGAAAGGAGGACCATCAAACAGGAGAGAAGCAGCTTTCAAGGCTTCAGGCAAAGGAGACTACTATGAGTTAGGAGATGCGTCAGAAGAGGAAGAAGAATCAAATTTTGTCAAAAACCTTCAACGGGGTACTGGGAGATTCAGAGGTAAGTTGCCTTTCAAATGTTTTGCTTGTGGGAGAGTCGGTCACTATGCTGCCAAATGTCCTCATAAGGATAAAACTGACAAAGGGAAGGAACCTGTTAGATGGAACAAGAAATAGAATGTAACTAAGAAAAGTTACTACACTCATGAAGATAGTGATGGTCTTTCAAATAGTGATGAAGATGAACGAGGTAATAACTATAAACTTTTAATGGCTTTTGAAGATGATGATTACATGGATGCTATAGATGTGGATGGCTTTTATGAAGAGATTTCTAGACTCAAAACATGTTTAGAAGAAAAGAATGTGATCATTGATACTCTGCAATTCCAACTTGATGAAAAAGAAAAGTCTCTTGAGAAGTTAGAATGTGAAATTGTTGGCCTTAGAAAAGAAATTGAGAAAACAAAGGTTCTTAATCTTAAATTTGTTAAAGGATCTGAAACTCTGGATGAGATTATCAATATACAACATTCTCCACTAATCAAGACAGGTTTTGGGTATAATGGAGAAGCATCTCAAGCATCCACCTCAAAGAGTTATCTCAATGCAGCAAGGAGGAATGAGAAAAAGCCCAATGGAGATCACCAAGTAAAACAGGGACAAATTACATCAAGAATAAACAAAGATTACCAGGTAAATCAGGGGCAATCCACCTTAAGGATGAACAAAATCTACAACCAGCCACAGGTAAAATCTTCTCAATTTGCCTCAAAAATGGATGACAATAGAAACTACAATCATTTGGCAGGTAGATTTGATAATCGCAAAAGTTTCTTCAATGGCCAATGTTTCTCTTGCCATAACTTTGGCCACAAAGCAGCTTATTGTGTTGCCTATAAAACAATCATGACTAGAGAAGCTCAAAAACAAAGAAGTATGACTGGGATCACGAAAAGGACCTATAACAAATTTTCAGCCCTTGAAAATGAAATTGAATGTTCTATTTGTAATAACTTTGGTCATGAAGATTTTGAATGTAGGAGCAGGTTTTGGCAGACAAAGGAACAAGCCTCAAGTACCAGAACATGGAGAATAAAGGAACCACAGCCAGAAAGATGTGGGATAGCCTTTTATGCAGAAGGACAGGAAAATCAATGGTACATCGACAGCATATGTTCGAAACATATGACAGGTGATAAAGAAAAACTTGAATCATATAGTGTTTTAGAAAAGGGAAAGAAAGTTTCTTTTGGAAATGATACCCCTCTAGTCATAAAAGGAAGAGGCACTGCTCAGTTGAAAGAAAATGTCAAAGCTGGAAATGTTTTGTATGTTGATGGCTTGAAGCATAATCTTCTGAGTGTCAGTCAGATGTGCGATCAAGGAACCGAGGTAATATTTCGATCAAATGGATGTAGTGTTCGTGATCTTCATACAGGAAAAGCAGTGATCAAAGGCAAAAGAACTCCAAATAACTTATACATATTTGAAGAAGGACAACAACAATGCTATTTGAGCAAGGATAATGAACACTGGTTATGGCACTGGAGGTTGGGGCATCTAAGCTTTTCAGAAATAAGGAAAGCATGCAAGTACCAGGCAGTTCGTGGCCTTCCAGATATCAAAATTCCAGACAACACCTTATGCAAATCATGTCAGTTTGGTAAGCAAACCAGAACTAACTTCCCTGAGAAGGAAGGATCAGCCAGCAGGCCTCTTGAACTAGTCCATACAGATGTATGTGGTCCATTTAGGACAAGGTCACCTCGAGCAGAAGAATACTTTATATTATTCATTGACGACTTCTCTAGGATGGTTTGGTTAGGACTTATGAAACACAAGGACAAAGCATTCGAAAAATTCAAATCTTTCAAAGCCTTGGCTGAAAACGAATCAGATCGCAAAATTAAGTGCCTCAAGTCTGACAGAGGTGGGAGTTTACCTCAAATGAATTTTTCGATTTCTATGAAGAACATGGAATAAGAAGGGAATTCTCTACAGCTAGGACTCCTCAGCAAAATGGAGTGGTGGAAAGGATGAACAGAACGGTTCAAGAAATGGCTTGTGTTATGCTTGATGAGTCTGGAACTCCCGCAACCTTCTGGGGTGAAGATGCATTTGATGTGGTTGTTATTCCCAGCAAAACAAATGTCCGAGTGAACAACACTCAAACTCCTCATGAGCTCTGGTATGGTGAGACTCCTTCGGTAAAGCATTTCAAAATTTTTAGAAGCAAATGCTATATTAAGAATAATGATGAACAACTTGGCAAACTTGAACCTAGAGCAGATGAAGGCATTCTCCTTGGTTATTCTCCTCACAGCAAAGCATATAATTGTTACAATAAAAGACTTGGAAGAATTGTTGACAGCATTGATGTGGTGGTTGATGAAAAAGGAAACATTCTAGGCAAGTAAATCATGAAAATATCGAAGAGGATGAAGACTACCCTCCAAATCAGACTAAATATGAAGAAGAACCTCAAGAGGCACCAGAGGAACAGACAAGGATAGAAGAGAAGACTCCATCTAGGTATGTTCAAAAGAATCATCCAGAATCTCAAATCTTGGGGCAAAAGGAGGCAGGCGTACAAACAAGAAGAACAATTGCAGAAGCTTCAAGCTATTTGGCATTACTCTCCTCCATTGAACCACAAAATGTAAGAGAGGCATGCAAAGATGAATGCTGGGTCAAGGCAATGGATGAAGAACTTGAGCAGATCGAAAAGAACAATACTTGGGAGTTGGTTCCTAGACCAAAAGATAAGAATGTCATAGGGACAAAATGGATCTTCAAAAATAAGTTGAATGAAAATGGGGAAGTAATTAGAAACAAGGCCAGACTTGTTTGTAAAGGGTATGCTCAACAAGAAGGAATAGACTTTGAAGAAACTTTTTCTTCTGTTGCAAGACTTGAGGCCATCCGAATGTTCCTTGCTCTCTCAAGCTTTCAGAAGTTCAAAGTATTTCAAATGGACGTGAAATCAACCTTTCTGAATGGAGACTTAGAAGAAGAAGTATACATTGAGCAGCCAGATGGTTTCATTCTTGGGAATGATCCAAATCTTGTATGCAGACTGAAAAGGCTCTCTATGGTCTTGAACAGGCTCCAAGGGCTTGGTACTACCGTTTGGGCAAATACCTTCATCAACAAGGTTTTTCAAAAGGATCAGCAGATAGCAATCTTTATATAAAAATTGAAAATGACAAATTGCTAATACTTGTTGTGTATGTAGATGATATTATCTTTGGCAGTAATGAAGAAGCTATGAGTCAAAGCTTTGCCTTGGTGATGCAGAAAGAATTCGAAATGTCTTTGCTTGGAGAACTGACATACTTTCTTGGTTTGCAAATCCAACAAAAGGAAGACGATATCTTTTTGTCTCAAACCAAGTATCTCAAGCAGATCTTGAAGAAATATGGCATGGAAGATGCAAAACCAGTATGTACCCCCATGGTTACAGGATGTAGCCTCAGTGCAAATGATGAATCAGCAGCAGTGCATCAGCCAACCTATAGATCTATGATTGGAAGTCTACTTTATTTGACAGGTACCCGACTAGACATTATGCATGCAGTGGGAATAGTTGGACGATTTCAGGCAAACCCAAAGGAAAGTCATCTTCAAGAAGTGAAGAGAATTTTTAAGTACCTTCAAGGAACTCAAAACTATGGCTTATGGTATCCTAGAAATACAGATCTCACTCTTCATGCTTATACAGATGCAGATTGGGTTGGAAGCGTGGATGACAGAAAGAGCACAAGTGGTGGTGCATTCTTTATGGGTTCCATATTAGTATCTTGGTTCAGCAAGAAACAGAGTTCGATTGCTTTATCTACAGCTGAAGCGGAATATGTGGCTGCTGCATCTTGCTGCACTCAACTCCTTTGGATGATGCAGACCTTGCAGGATTTTCAAATCACTTGTACACCACCTATCTCCATCCTATGTGATAATACAAGTGCTATCAGCATTTCAAAGAACCCAGTCATGCATTCAAAGACCAAGCATATACCTATCAAATATCATTTTCTTCGAGAACAAGTGCTTGAACAAAAGGTCAAGTTGGAGTATGTTCCTTCTAAGGAGTAAGTTGCTGATATACTCACCAAACCATTGCCCAGGGAGACCTTTGAATACCTCAGGCAAAAGTTGGGGGTAGTTGATGCATCATCTTGTTATTGAATCTCATCTGTTTCAGATATTGTTGGTTGTACATGAGTTTCATATGGGGTATACGCGTACATTTGATGGGTTATGGATTGGTCGAAGATCGAATGGAACAGGTTCAGGGGGAGCATATATTCTTCTAATAATGCATTGTTGGCCTTATGGTAGAAGATCTTGGAGGAGAAAGTACAGAAGGAGAACATGGATGCTGATCTGAATATTGTTGCTAATATGTCTCTTTCTCTTTTGTCAAGGTCATGTATGGTGTATGGTAGTTTATGGTTCTTCTTAAAGAATTTTTCTTTTGCAGATCTGGTCTATAGTCAGGGGGAGCTCATTCAAAAATTTCAGCAGGCACTCAGGGGGAGTATGGACAAAAAAGGAAGAGAATATCTTGGTCTGCCCTTTGCCCTTGATGTCAAAGGGGGAGAATGACTTTGAGGATCTTGGGGTTGCCATCAAGTCCAAAGGGGGTGATTGTTGGCATTATGATTCAGGTTTGGCGCTATGGCACAGGTGTTGTACTTGATGGCAACTCACTCAAGTGGCAGATCTCTATTCAGGCTCTCAAAATCATAGAAAATGAGATACCCGCAGGTGATCCTAAGAGAAGTCGCGAACTCGCAGGTATGCCGACCAAGAAGTGCGGACATATCCGCAGGTGCTCCGTTCAGAAGGTGCAGACCCCAGTTCACTCACTCCAATGCAGAGAAGTGCGCACAGGAGGGGTTTCTTATATTTGGCCCTTGGTATTTAGCCCGTCGATCATCATCCTATGGTTTTGGTCCGTGGTATAGGATCTAAAGTATTGAACCTCGGTTTGGATCCCTTGTATTGGTTTTCGATGGTTTTGTCCCATGGTGTGAATAAGGGCTTGCCTATAAAAAGGAAAGGAGATCACTTGGCTAGACACTTGTGAAATTTGAATATCTTAAGATCTGAAATTTTGGGTGATCGGTTTTAAAAGCTAGATCTAAATCAAGGTGAATTTTAAGGCAAATCTATTGATAGGTCATGATCTCTCGGGCGCATGATCAGATCTGTGGATCTGACTCTCTGTGGCACATTGGAGGACTGTTAATTTGGCTCTATTCAGAGGTCCACAGGCAATCCACAGTGCAGGTGCAAGGGTCCGTAGCACAGCAGAAGGCGCAGGTGCGGGGATCCGTAGCGCAGCAGAAGGCGCAGGTGCGAGGTACGCAGCGCAGCAGAAGGACTAGGTGCGGAGGTACGCTGTCAGGTAGACAGTGCAGGTGCGAACCTGAGCAGAGGTACGCAGGGCAGCAGAAGGAGTAGGTGCAGAGGTACACAGAGAAGAAGAAGTAGGTGCGGAGGTACGCAGAGCAGAAGAAGGAAGAGGTGCAGATTTGCGTAGTTTATATACAGAAGAGCTGTGGATATTCGCAGGCCTCTATTGGTGAAGTTGCGGACCTTTCTTGAAACATTTTTTGGTTGTCTTTTATCTATTGCTGAAGAGTTCTCGGTTTAGATTACTGGTATTGCTGATCTGGTTACTGCATTCTGAGAAGTTATTAGTTGATTCATTGATTGATTGAAAAAGTTGATTGGGTGATTCACATGCACTTGATGATTATTTGATGTTCATGGACCCAGTTTGAAAATTTATGAAAAGTGGTCCTTGGAAGAAAAGAAGTAGGGGGTTGTCGCTCCCTTCCAGGAGAGATTGGAAAAAGAGAGAGGGTTGTAGCTCTCTACAAGTTGCAGCCTGTGTATTGGTAAAGGACTGCACCAATACAAAATCATTGTAAAAGAAGTTTCTAATTGAAAGAAGATAGAGACATATTGCAGCAGGTGGTTTTCACCCACATTGGGTTTCCACCTTATATCTGTTGTGATTATCTGTTTTTCCTGTTCTTGCTCATTATTATATGGTACTAACATATAAACTAATATGAGGAATAACTTAAAGTATAAATTTGGAAGATATATTGAAAAGAATTTGATAATACTGATTCACCCCCCCTCTCAGTATTATTTCCAACAAATATATCACCACTTGTCCACTAAAAGAAAAAATTTCAATCCCATAATGGCCTCTGGGAGTACATTTCATTGGATGGATATCACGCTTTGAGATACAATTGTCTAATACAATGATAAGTGTACATATATTGTCACAATGCCCCTCATGGTCAAACGCTATAGTTGTGTCCTATAATAGTAATCATATTATACTATTTAATTACAAATCATGACTATCAAATAATTATTAGTTTGAATAATTAGTCTGAAATTGCATTTCTAGTATTTTTGTATACATGAAAATATTTAGAAAAAGGGTACTTTTTGTGACTAGTTAATTTTGAGTAAATCTAAATACACAAGTAATTATGTTGCCTCGGTGTTTCTCTAGTGGTTATCCACTCATTGTACTGATTTCTCCCATGTCCTCTACTACTTTTGGTGAATTCCTCTTTGATGATGTCTAATGCCAATGCAATGGAGATTTATCCTCGATGTTTTTCTCATCCAAAGGAAAGCTCCATAAGTAAAAACCAAAAATTATCCTCAAATGTATTATTGGGGGCCAAAATGTAGTAATTATATGACAAGCCAAGAAACATTGCACGTTAATCATATCCCCTTTAATATTGATTAATATTTTCTTTGCATGATCATATAATACTAAAGTGTCAAGTAGGGACATTTAAAGTTAGTCATCCATCAATATCACCCTTGAGAGTGCTTAGTAGTTAATACTTCCTATTACACACACAGTAGATCACCAACTTCAAGGATAGTAGTATAAACGCAACAAAAATGAAATTAAAAGAAATGCTAGGAAGTCAAATGTGAATCTTGAGTCATGAAAATACCAAGCCCTTCACATTAGCAAGGCATTCTTAGGTAATAAAACCGAAAATATTTCCATTGCATCATTTTGACCTTTTCTTTAATTTCTTTAATTGAGAACATAACTTTTAGAAAAAAAAATCATTGAAAAAGGTCTCAAAATCTTAACAAATGCTCGAGTGATTGTTGTATCAATTAAACAGAAAGGTACTTATTCGATATGCTTTTAACTTGTAGAATATATTGAAGAATATGAAGCTTTCTCATCCCCTTCTCCTAATCAAGTTGTAATCCGTGGCTTCCAATCAAGTAATGAATTTCCCTCCATGATAGTTAAGAGATCACTTTGGAGAAGGACTTCTAGAAGCATTGAGATAGTAGAAATGGAATTAACTAGGAGGAAAATGAAGCACTTTAGTGGGTGCTCCAAAATATTTGAACGCAAATGAAAATGATCTTATAATCCCTCCACACATTTTAAAACAGAAATCCATTCAACTGTATCTCATTTATTTTCCACCTTTCTGTAATATGTAATTCTTTGAGCAAGAATAGAGCATTCATAAATATTGTCATGAAAGAGAACTCCTCATAATCCTAATAAGTTGGGATCTAACAAATAAACAAAATGACAACTTTATTCTTAATCTCATTACAACAAAAATAAATTCAACCCTAACTAGTTGGGATCTAACAAATCAAGAATTTCATGTAGTAAAGTAAACTTACATGGTAGATCCCAATTATTTTCAATGACAACTTTATTATTGATCATATTACAACATAGATAAATTCAAAAGTACATACATATTTCCCTATCTGAGACAAACTTTGAACACATTCCGAGATTTCATAGAAATATAATGATACGATTTACCTGTAGGACATGAGAAAGCTATCTACATCTAGTACCCGTCACTGGACAATAGTGTTATTGAGACACCATCTCATGGCACTAGAATCATGTAGATAGATAGTGTTATAGAGATTTCTTGCAACACCTATTCAACACTACCTCCAAGCTTCAAATTCATCATTTACTTTAGTAGCAAATTCTAGTGGGATTTCATTAAATACAACTCGACAAAAACCATTTATGATAGTTTTCATTACCTTCTCTCAATCTATCCCCCTATGCAAATAGAATAACTGATATTCCCCAATTTCGGAGGTACTTGCTTCATGTCCAACATGGGCTATTGGGTTCTTGACGTGGAAAAGGTTACAAATATTAGATATATAATGGAAACAAGCATGCAATTCAAGGTTGCTCCTATAGTCTCTTGGGTGAATTATAAAACAAAGTCTACTTAAAACATGATATATGGCAGTAACAAAAACCTACCCAAGATTCCACTTAATAATTCAAAATGTTTCATATAAGAGATGCCTTAAACAATATCAACTATTTAATTGCATAATCACACTAGAATAGACAAATCTTTAAATTGTTGAAAAGTGTGGAAAAAATGGAGTTGGAATATTATAGTTATGTCACGGTAGATATAGCTATGTAAAATGTAACTTCTATCTAAAACACGTAAATGTAACTTCTATAGCTACATGAAATGTAACTTCTATATAAAAAAATGGAGTTGGAATATTATAGTTACGTCAAGGTAGATATAGCTACGTGAAAAGTAACTTCTATATAACATTCTAAATATCCTTTTTCAGTCATTTAAGAGACTAAATTTTTTTTATCTTCATTTAATACCTTAACAATCCACCAAAAATAACATTGAATTGGTTCTTCACCAACCAAGGGGAAATTTTAAACCATGTGAAAATGCCTACTCATTCCCCTGCCATATTTCTGATATTTTATATTCCGATATTTTAATTGTGTGTGGATTTAAGCTAGTGTAATGTAACTTCTACATATTTGACAAATTTAATGTAAAAAATTACTAGATTGAAGTTATACAATTAACATATGCACAATAAGATACAATATGCATGAGTTCTGAGTAACATGATGTTTACATGTTATATCAAGACAAACTTGCTCCCATCTCATTAACTCTTATCTTATAGTTGGTGATGGATATAGCCTTTAAAATTATGAGCCATCGTTGTCATATCTTATATTTAATGATGGATATAGCTTTTAAAAGAATCAACCTTGTTTGTTATTTTATGTATGCTCAGTTAAATGGAAGTGCTCATAATTTTATTCAATATTATCTTATACAATTGGAAATAAAATGATGTGGGGGTGGTGTTTCTAGTGATTTTCAAACTTGTTTGAATTACCTAAATTTAGCCTATTTAAAAGAAACAGGGGTGGCTTTTCTAGAGATTTTCAAACATCTTTTAATTACCTAAATTTAGCCTATTTAAAGTAAATAGTTGCACTAACCATCCTATCTTTAAGTCAGTAAATTTGCTTGAGGGCATCTTCATGACATCCATCATCTCTAAAAATTATGAAATATTAGTAGTATATTGCACTAAATAGACAATGTTGGAATAGAATATTTTATTGTGTTTTTTACTTCGTGGCAGAAATTTATTGTTTTTTTTATGATTCTTGGTTTCAATTTCCATGCTAAGACTGGATTCATCATGCCTACTAAGATTTTTGGTTGTGCACACATCATATTGCTCACTTCTAATTGTATAAAAAACATAGAGTATGCACAATGACATGTAGTGACATGTGGTTGTCTATGTTACTCAATGATATGCTTGATTCTTTAACCCATTCCAATCCTACCATAATGAAATTAAGAGAGATAAGGACACAAGAAGGACTTTCAATAAATGAAATTAGAGGCTTTTTAATGCAACTCAAATTGTACTTGAATGTA
Source organism: Pinus tabuliformis (assembly GCA_031772625.1). Classification (NCBI taxonomy): domain Eukaryota; kingdom Viridiplantae; phylum Streptophyta; class Pinopsida; order Pinales; family Pinaceae; genus Pinus; species Pinus tabuliformis. Next base: position 1,228,565,744 of record CM062819.1, on the reverse strand, counting down.
ATGATAAGTATTTGCAATTGCTCGGTCACCGATGAGCATCGAATCACACTGTGAAAAATTCCTTGCATTATGAGAATTTTGTTTCACCTGCACTAATTCTCTACAGTATTTCCTTGACTTTCCTATAGATATAATTTTAGAAACAATCCTACTACAATTATTCCCTATATGGATCATCTTTGTCCCCCCTATTGATAGTCAATTTTCAAAGCAACATAATAGAACTTTCCAATTGCATCATCACCTTTCAAAACAATGCTTGAGTATTTCGAGGTGATTGTTGAACCAATTTATATTGAGGTCCATGAAATTCTTGATTTGTCTCCATTGGAAAAACATGTTTTTGTAATAAAATTATAAATCCCACATCTACATTCCTCATCCCCGACATAGCAATTCTTTACAGTGGAATACTTTGTTGTTTCTCCCTCGATGCAATAGAGATCCACTACTATGGCATGGAGATGATTGATATCATAAAATGATGTAGTGCATCCTTCAATATATGTCACAGAGATCCTCTCACCTCACAGAAATCTTCTTATCTACAACCATAAGAGTCCTCTCAAACTGCTTGGTTTCCATCCCATTCATCCTAAAATAAGTGGATATTTCCATGGGTGACAAAGTTGGCTTGGGGATTTAATAGAAGGATCTATCACTAAAAAAAATAAAAATGCAGCATAACAATTATCATCAGGAGGAATAAACCCACTAAGCTACTTCCTAACTAGATTAAGATACTCTCGAATTACCTCTTATAATGAACAAAAGATAACCTCAACTGCTTATAGAGTCTACCTATGCATGGTAGCAATGGAAACACTGTCAAAAACAACATCTACAACAACGTTGGTCAATCTCTTCTTCTAGTCAAGGGCATGCCCAACTTTTGAAAAGTATCAAACAGGTCAGGGTCCAGCTCATCCAGGCTCCTCTTCTTCTTCTACTCTCTCTGTTTAGGTTCAGAATAATAGCAAAGGTATTGGAAATTGATGGGTGGGTAAAAGTTATCATACCATTTGGGTTCTTCCATTTTTAATCATTGTCTATAAGCGTTGAGTCTAAATTGCAAAATCCATTCAGGTTCCTTCTTTTTAGGTGAAATTAACCTAAGCATTGGAGAGTTGTAAGATTTAATGGATCTAAGTATATTCACTTTAAAATATAGTAACATGGTTTAAAATTGTAGGTATTGAGATCAAAATCTAAGGATGAAACAGAAAATATTTTATGTTCATGATTAGAGAAAAAATTAATTTCATGTAACAAAGTTTGAGGAAGGTCTAGTATTTGCATCCTACTAGAAAATTTGCTTGCATCACTAGAACCCTTTGAATTTGGGCATGGTAGAGTCCATTACACAAACAGTCAATCAGTTAAAAAAAGGTGAAAAGAAAAAATAAAATTTCATGCATTCTAACCCTAGAAAAGTTAGGGAGGAGCGAACTGATCTGTACAATAAGGACATGCAAAATGCTTACTTGTCCATTGTCTTTTGATGAATTGCTGGCCACAATCAAGATATGCATTATCATAATCATGAACCCTTTGTTTTAAAATAAGGACATGCAAAATGCTTACTTGTGCATTTTCTTTTGATGAATTGTTGGCCGCAATCATGATCTGCAATTTCATGATCATTAAGCCCTCAACTCTAGATGAAATTTAGGCTTTGATCATATAAACCCTCGAAATTGTTTACCCATAAGAAAAATGATCTTTAGTAAAAAGGAAGAACTCTTTAGAGTCCAAATACATACCCATGTACAAATGGCCAAAATATCCACACCCAATGACTTTGCCCTTCCTCCATCTAATCGTTGATGCTCTCCTAAGGTGTTTCCCATGCAAACTCCATCTGGGGTTTGACTCCCATGAAACCCATAGATCACGTTGATGGTCTTCCTTTCCACGCAGATGTCAATAAGGCAGAGAAAAATGTAGTGCTGGAGTGTGATGTTGTAATCTGTGGATATTTTATTTGAATCGAGCGCTAAACTAGAAATGAAAAAGAAAAGAAATATTTATAATGGAAAAAATAAAAGAAATATTTATAATATAAAATAAAATATATAAATTTCAATTGGGTTAAATGATTTATTTTTAATAATAATATGTTATTTTTGCACTAAATAAAAAAGAAGAAGAAGAAGTTAAAAATGATATTGGGATGAGTGTAAAAATTTAAATATGGTCTCCATTAATAATAAAAGTTAAATTAATAAATATAATAAAATTCAATTTATTATATTTTGATTTTGTTATTAACTTGTGAATAGGATTTTTTACAATATCATGGGCCAATACCATGGCTTATCAATACCACAAGTCCCAAAACCATAAGTTATTTCACAATCAAAATATTTTATAACAATATGACAAGATTCTTAACCGTGGTTATTCACCCCCACATTACAGTAGATATTATTAACTTGTAAAAAATAACCTTTGTTACAATACCATGGGTCAATACCATGGATTATCAATACCACATGCCCAAAAAACATAAATTATTTCACAATCAAAATATTTATAACAATATGACAAGATTGTTAACCATGGATATTCACCCTCACTTTACCATGGATATTAATTTGTAAATAGGCTTTCTTACAATACCATGGGAAAATACCATGGCTTATCAATACCACATGCCAAAAAACCATAACTTATTTCAGAGTAAAAATACTTTATTTTAATTTAATTTTACAACATTTTTTTAATTGAATCTAAAAGGGAAAATGTTACAATTTGAGATATATATAAACCCTCTATCCTGACGACTACTAAAAATATTCCCACAGAAATTAAATTAAGGTTTTAATAAAATTAAGCTAAGATGGATCTATGCTAGTTCTTTATATATATATATATATATATATATATATATATATATATATATATATATATATATATATATATATATATATATATATATATATATATATATATATATATATATATACTGACGAATTATAATAGATTAAATATAGTGCATGATTTTTTTTTTAAGAAATTCATTATTTTATTTTCTTTGACATGATTGATCCAAAATATAGGTTTAATATTTTACAACCAAATAAGTTTTTGTAATTAAGATAATTTCTTAAACACAATACAATGTGATTGAATTTAAGAGAGTGTTGGGGAGGGGGCAGAGAGAGGGAGGGAGATAGTGAAAAATTTGGAGGGCAGGGAAAGAGGGAAAGAGAGAGTGATGGGGGGGAGAGAGAGAGTGATGTGGGAGAGAGGGAGCGAGAGGAAGGAAGAGAGAGAGAGAGAGAGAGAGATGGAGTTGGAGTAGGAGAGATAGGGAGGAAATAAAAAATACATAAAGAGATAGAGGTGGAGAGAGAGAGGAGTGAGAAGGGAAAGATGGAGAGAGAAGAGGAGGGAAGAGAAATAAGAGGAGAGGATAGAGATAGGGAGAGAATGGGAAGTGAGAGAGATGGAGTCATAGAGATGGAGAAGGACAAGGAGGGGGGGAGATAATGATATACTTGGATAGAAGAGAGAGAGAGGGGGAGAGTGATTTTGGGGGGAGAGATAGCGGGAGGTGGCAGATAAGGGATAGAGACGAAGGAAGATATAGATGAGGAGAGAGAGATGGAATTGGAGGGGGGAAGGAGAGGGAGGGAACAAGAAAAACATAGAGGGATAAAGGTGGAGAGAGAGGGGGTGACAAGGGAGTCATGGAGAGGGAGTGAGGGAGAGAGGAGATCGAGAGGGAATAGAGAGAAGGATATAGATAGAGAGGGAGAGAAGGGGAAGTGATAGATAGATAGAGAGGGGCAAGAGAGGGAGAGAGAGAGTGTATGTTTGGGGGGTCAGATAGAGAGAGGGAATAACAAAGAGGAACAAATACAAATATAGATATTATATAGTATTATGTAACCAACCTAGATCCATATTAACACTATAACTATCAAGTGCTGAGAGGGATCCAATCTCTCAAGGTGAAAACATTTCGTCAAGTTTTGCACTAGAAAAAAAGTTTTCACCTCGAGAGATTGAATCTGTCTCGATGATTGATAGATCTGGGGTTAAGATGGATCTAGGTTGGTTAAAATGAAATTAAAGTAGTTTTTATTTGATATTATAGTCTTAAGAAATAAAATTTCTCTTCAAATTAATTTCAAATTGGAACTAGATCCAATTAGATTCAATGAATAGATTTTTTAAAAATACATAAAATATTTTTTTTATTAAAAAATAGATTTTTAAAATTACAAGTTATTAGAGATAAATAATTCAAAGTTGGCTCACCTATACACCATGTGAGCATGAAGAAGTGTTTAAGGAAGGATAACCTTTCAACCAATCTTTAACAACCTTTCAATTCCCTATCACTTGTAGGTTTAGATTTCTTGACACAATTAATATGACTAACATAAAAAACTGATTCATATTATTGTAGTACTTGATATGTAGTTGTATTTTTGTTGTTAGACTAAACTATTCATTCATGTTAGTCATTTTTAGTTGTATTACTTATTATCTAGTCACATATTTTAACCCACGACTAAATTAGTGATTTATGTTAGTTGTTTTTAGTTCGGTCACTTAAGATTGCTCATTTTTGGTAGTATTTCACTTGGAAAAGCTGTGGTGACTAAATTTTTTGGTCACCTAGTCACTAATTTCTCATTTTCTACTAGTGATTTGAAATTCTTGCAATCCTGAATCTTCTTGTAGGAACAAAGATTCATCCATGTTACTTGAAAAATCATTACCATATAATTCATAAAAAAACAAATCATTAGGGTCATGGTTGTCCAAGTATTCAACTTGATGGGTAGAGGATTGGATCAATAAGAGGAATATCAAAATTTAAGGATGGTTGATTGATAATATCATATGAATCACCATAGGGGAGAGATGTGAAAGAAAAATCAATTCTTCATCAACAAATTGATCCTTTGATATATTGATTGGTTCAAGTCCAAAACAAGGAACATCAAAAGGAGGGGGACATGGAACAAAAGGCATATCTGGTTCTTCCCTAGGATGTTAAACTAATGAATCAACTTCAAAATATTTCCTTGAAATACTCACTAAGAATTGAAATGTTTCATCCAAGAATTTCCAGTCCACATCCTCATCTAGAAATTCATAGAAAATATGAAGGAGTTTAGCATAAAATTGTTCAAGAGATTCATTGTATTCCATTATGAACTGATCAATTTCATTAAGAACATCTTGATATTCATATTTGTTGAAAACATGATGAACCTCGTTAACCAAATGCTTAAAAGATGAGATAGAAGCAGTGGGTAAATAATAACACCATTACTTGACATGCCCATGTAATGTAAGGGTAAACGACCATGCAAGGATTTATTTGGAATAATCACCACTTGAAAAACAAAAATGAACAAATTCATTTACGTAATCAAGGACGGTTGTCATACCCTTAAGATGAAATTTTAAATTTGACAAGTTGTGTAAAAATTCCATGGGGATTGAAAGATCTAAAGCTTAAACAAAAAACCTCGGGATTATGATCTGGGATGAAGCCATTAAAGGTAAGAAATCCAAACAGGCTTCACAAGCTCAACTTTTCATTTGACCCTCCTTCTAGAGCCAAAACTATTGATGGTTTTGGATGCCACCAACATGTAAGGGGATATCCCTAATGTGAAGTCCTGATTAGACCTCACACCGTTTGGTGTAGGAGTCCCGTCTGGATATACGGTCTGGCCACCATTGGAAAGGTTTCAGGGATATTCCTTGGTTAAAAACACATAGCTTTCTGATACACCCAATGTAAGGTGCATGAGGGAACTTCCACGGTTGGTAAGGGGGACCTGACAATTAATAAAAATGATTTTTGATTACCTATAGATTAGTCCACACAATAAACAACAATCATGAAATCATAACAACAATTATTCAAAAATAACCATATGTAAGCAATGAAGTATTTCATTAAAATTTGTACATAATTAAAGGTAGATATACTGCAAACATAACAATAATAGTCCTACAATATTTATGATACATGTGTGAACAAGTTTTGTCTCATAGAGCTTCTGATTAAGAATGAAAGATCCCAAATACACTATTACATATATGAAACACTATATATAATAGTGGAAGCTGAAGCCACAACTTGATTCTCCAAATAATTATCTATCTCTAATCCACTACAAGAGAAGCCAAGTAAAGACTCCAAGAATCCAAGCCCTTAGCTTGAGTTATGAGGAGTTGCTTATAACAAATAATAATGACCTTTGAGCTTCCTCACGACTCTTCAAATCCTCTTAATTTTCATACTATATGCATGACTTATTACATTCCATATTTGGGTATTCACATTCCATATGTGTCTCTTGAACTTCATCACATATAATTTATTACAAAAGAAAAATTACATATGAGATGGTGGCTATACAAGACAAATTTGATAATGGGAAAAAGTCTCATCAAATTGATAATTCATTTGATTCCTCATGGAGCTCATTTGTGATGTATGTTTTCCATGCTATGAACTACATTTACATGGTTACCAAAACTAGAATGTCCCCTACATAAAACATCTTCACCTTCAGTGCCTCCATCAATATAGTCATGGATCTTGATTGTACATTATTCCATACCTATGAAAGTTTCATATGAGCTTTGATTGTTGCGATGGTGTATTGTAGAATAATGTGTTTCGTGACCTCCAAGACTTCTTATTCTATTTCTTTATTGATCTATTCAATGTATTTCCTGATCTCATCAAGGATGATTTCTCTGCCTCTGATTAATTCAAGTGTTCCTATTGAAGGCATCCCATGTTTTTATTCTAGAGTCTCTAAACCATTGTGTAGTCGATTATAAGGAACAATAGTAGTTTCGCTTGTTGCCCAATATGCTTATATTTCTAATGGTGGAGTCTCAATTGAAATTTGTTTATCTTTGCAGCAATCCTGTCTTTTCCTTCGAAATATTGCAGAGCATCAAGTTACTTGAGAGCCCACTCCCAAAGATGGTTAACTACTCCGTTTTCCACTTTCAAGAGTTTCACCACATCTTGTGCTTTCTTCTGAATTCCAATGAAAGGAGCCACCACTTGTTAAAAAGCATCATTCTACATATAACTATGCCATGGTGTCCTCCATTAGCCCCATTTCCTCCGACATGGCTAATTATCATTATGCGGTGTTGAAGCTTTGTGAAGATAATTATTGATTCTTTGCCACAAGATGTTCTGCATGTTGCTTCCCTGTAGCAAGTTCTCTCCTTAATTTAGAATTATCATACTACATATATTCAAAGTTGTCCTGTAAAATAAAAATTTACCACCATGAATTCCCTTAGGTTCCTTCTAGGATTGGAATTTATCACCATTTCTGTAGAAACCAAGACTAGATTATAAGAATAATCTGGGTAGTATCTATGCCCCTGTTGCACTATCCTCTTCTTAAGCTAATCAAACATGACACTGCATATTTCCATGACTTTGTCTATAGATGGAGGTGTGATTACTCTTTCTCCAAATGGAAGATGACCACCTATGAGAGGAGGTTCTTCAGAGAGCCTAGTTCATCATCCATGGAATATATGGTATCCTCTTCCTCCACTCTTCTTTTATCTCCTAAGTCAACTATTCTTCTTCGAGTCTTTGTTTTGTTTATTCCTCCTAGGAATTCCTTTGTTTTTCCTCTTCTATTCTTCTCCTTTCTTCTTGTTCTTTCCATTTCTTCTAAAGAAACATGTCTTTCTTCCTCTTCTCATCTTCTTCTTCTTCTCTCCTCTCTATTTCCACTTGAATAGAGCTTATGTTCAAAGGATCAACTTTCCATTTATTTTTTCTTTCAGATTTCAAATCATACCTAATCCTCTTCCTAGGAGATACATGCTTTGCTTTAGGGGTTATTTGTTCTACCTCCTACACCTGCATATCTAGAGCTAGTGGATCTTGGGGTGAACTAGTCTCCATCCATGGATGTTCCTTTCTAACGAAATTGTACAAGTTCATCACCTTCTCATCTTCTGTTATAGACATTGATGAATAACCCCAATTAAAATTGATCCTTTCACAATGCTGCCAACACACTCCCTTGGGGTCATATCCATGAAATTCATTAGTTGTGAGGTGCAAGCAATCCAGCTCTTGTTTTTCTGTTGCTACCACCTTGTGGCTCTTTAGCTCATATAATACGATCCTCAAAGGAAAGGTGGGCCAAGGGGATTTATTCCTCCTTTGAAGAACTCCTCACAATCCCTTTTCCAACTAATTTTATACTTCTTGCATGACCACCATATTGGTCACATATCATAGTATGACATGAGTGGATGTATGACAACCAAAGCATATGATGTATGGACCCTTAGGCACTACAAACAAGTACGCGGTATCTCATAGTAACTCCTTCACCTGATTGGGCGTGTAAGGAAGATCGATCTTGAATATCATATGGAAAATAATTTCAAAGAAGTGCTCAACTAATTTGTCATATGTGCCTCTGAAGCTTTATTTTGTTAACACTCTACAGTGGAAGTAAACTAGAAACTTATCATGAATGGTCCAGTTCCAGTACATTGCTCGAAAAGCATACTTTGCACAGATTCCATCTAGTAGAAATGACAAAATATATAATTGTGGTGCTTGGTTCACCATCAAAGATGATTTTACCTACCCCGCATGGCCTTGCAACTCATTTATGAATTGTTTGATGACCTACATGGAAACATTTACTTCACCAACTTGGATATTTGTTCAAGATATCATAAAATTAGAACTAAGGTAGAAGACAGTCTAAATATGACATTTAGAACTCATGAAGGTCATTTTTAATTTTTTATCATGACTTTGGCCATACTAATTCACCGTACACATTTAAAGGCTTGATGAATTACATTTTCAAATCCTTCCTTAGAAAATTTGTCTTAGTATTTTTCGATGATATACTCATCTATAACAAATGATGGAAAGACCATGTTCAACATGTTGACAGGGTCCTCAAAATGTTAGGGGAGAAACAATTATATGTAAAACTCTCGAAATGTTTCTTTGGGGTTCAATAAGTGGAACATTTGGGTGATATTGTATCCCATTATGGTGTTAAGGAAGACCATAACAAAATTAAATCCATCAAGGAATGGAAAATTCACAAAAGCATAAAGCATATTCAAGGATTTCTTAGGTTGATAGGGTATTATTGCAAGTTTGTTAATAATTTTATGAAGACAGCAGCACCTCTAACAACATTACTGAAGAAAGATGCATTTTCTTGGAATCCAAAAGAAACTAAGGCCTTTCAACATATTAAAGAGGTAATGTATCAAGCTTTGGTATTAACTACACTAGACTTCACAAAAACCTTTATTGTGGAATGTGATTCCTTAGGAAACAAGATTGGTGTTATTTTAATGTAAGAAGGAGGAGAAATTACTTTTGAAAATTGTCAAATAAAGGGAAAGTATTTAAAAAATTCCATTTATAAGAATGAAATATTGGAAACCCAACATGCACTAAAGAAATGTGCCCTTACATAATAGGATGACACTTCAAGGTAAAAATAGATCATAATAGTCTTAAATACTTCTTGGAACGAATATTATCTTCAGAAGAGCAACAAAAATGGGTCAGAAAGATATTGAAAATATGACTTTGAAATCATATACAAAAAAGGGAAGGAAAATGTTGTTACAAATGCACTCTCAAGAAGGGATGGGGACATGTAAGCATTGCTCTATGCCATTTCTATTGTCCAACCTAATTGGATAACTGAAGAAAAGGAGGAATGGAAGAATGATGAAGAGTTGTGCACACTCACTCAAAAACTGCAACGAGATCTTAGTACATCTGATACATTTATATAGAAAAATGATTCATTATGGTACAAAGATCTTTCATATCTATGTAAGAACTCCAAACTCAAACAAAATATTCTTCTGGAATTGCACATCTCTCCTTTAGTGGGGAACTCATGATTTTAAAATAATTACCATAGGGTTGAAAAAGAGTTTTTCTTGGATGGCCTTAAATCCGATATTAAGAAGTTTGTGATAGAATGTTTGGTTTGCCTACAAAATAAGGAGTATCCAATTAAGAAACCAGGCCTACTACGACCTTTAGTCATTCCAACTCAACATTGGGAGGAGGTATCTATGGATTTTATCATAGGTTTACTCAATTCTGAAGGAAAGAGTGTCATCATGGTAGTAGTTGATAGAATTACCAAGTATGAACCCTTTTGTGCACTATCTCAGCCTTTCAAAGTCAATACAATTGCTATTGGATTTATGGAAATAGTTCAAAAGTTGCATGGAAACCAAAAGATTATTGTAAGTGATAGAGATCTTATTTTCACTTGAAATTTTTGGACATAATTATTTTCTTGTCTCGGTACTCAATTAGCTCATAGCTCATCTTATCATCCTCAATCTGATGGGAAAATTGAGACAGTGAACAAAGTTTTGGAAGGACATCTTTGTTGCTTTGTATCTAATAAATAAACACAATGAGTCAAGTGGTTACCTCTGACAGAATGGTGGTACAACACTTCCTTCCATACCACAACAAAAATTACCCCATTTATAGCACTTTATGGATATCATCCACCATCCATCACGTCAACTTTAAGAGAAAATTCTAATGTTCAAGCAGTGTAAGATCACATCAAGAATCAACAACAAGTTCTCCAACTCTTAAAGTATAAATTTACTCTAACATAAAATCTAATAAAACTATAGGAAGATCAACACCGCAGTGAAAGAAGTTTTGATGTAGGTGATTGGGTATTTTTACGACCACAACCATACAAACAAATGTTTGTCAAGAAAGCTAAAAAGGATTAGTAAATTATCACCCAAGTACTATGGTCCTTACAAGGTGTTGCAAAATATTTGTACTACAACATACAAATTGGAGCTGCATGCATCTTCCCGAGTACACCCAATTTTCCATGTTTCATGCATAAAAAAGGTTATAGGTGACAAGCTCCCAATTCAAACAATATTGCCAAAACTTGATGAGGAGGAAAAAACGTATTGGAACTTGAAGCATTCAAGGAATCAAGAACTCGACAACTATGAAATTGATCAATTCTAGATTATCTCATTAAGTGGAAGAACCTACCAATTGAAGATTCCATATGGGAGGATGAGAATTTTATACAAAAGCATGTAGAACTACTCTAGCATTGAGGAGAACACTATTTTGAAGGATAGGGGCATGTTGGGTCCCTATAATACTAGTGTATCCCCCATATTGTTATGTCTACACCCCATGTATCCCCCATATTGTTATTGTTGTGCCCCATAGAATCCCACTATTGTTATTTTTGAGCCCTTACATTATTATTGTTATGTAGGCCCTAATTATATTGTGACCCATTAGTATATTATATATAAAAAGGAGGTCTCGTCCTTTTTATCATCTAAGAATTGTTCATTTATGTGAAGTAAAGGAGGTTTCCCTATTGAAGAGGCTAATTTTCAAGTCATTGATCTATTTTTTCTTCTATTTTCTTATCTAGTTGCATAACAATAATAGAAAAAGAGAGTCACAACAAGGAACCTTGTTGCCCCTTTCATCATCTATCACGTCACAATTACCTGTGCCACTGCAATGACCTCTAATGCTATAAGTGACTACATCACTAAGGATGCATCCTTTCTTCCTTAATCATTTCAAAGTTTCTTCCCTCTACAAAATCAAGGAGATTGAAGTTAACTTCTTTTCAATGAGAGGATTTTTCTTTTAAGTTATACCCCATTCATGGTTCTCTTGGTAGACATCTCATTCTAAGAAAACTCAAGAATACAATCATGTGCATCATAGGTTAAATAAAAAACATAAACAACTATTTAGCAATGAAGTTGGTCTTGAATGTTGTTCTAAGACAATTTTGTTGTTCATGTTGTTATTAATTAGGCTTGAGAGATGAAGAATAAAACTAAGACAAAGAGGATATGGTTTACCACAACCTCATTACCATTTGGAATAATAGGTTAAATATCTTTCCATCTAAGGCCTTCCTTGAAGAAATCACACAATGATTTGATCATCACATTTTGTTAAACTCTCTCACAAGTCACATTGTCATAGGGATGCCTGAAGGTTGTTCAACAATTGATCTTGCTGCGAGGGAGAAATTATAGCTTGTACCATGACCAATAAACATAATTATTTGTCATGTCTTTTTGAAATTACCTAGCACAATGTTATGTAACATGTCCCCACTTGGAGATTTTCACCTTAGTACCATAGATTGTCTCATTAGGATTATGTTCTTAACCATAAATCAATACTTCGAGATTGCCAAAGTCCAATAACTCAAAACCAACATCTTCTGGCCATAATGTTTCCCACATCATCGAGATGAAACATAGGATTTTGTAGAGTTGGCAAGAGTGATTCACGATTGTTGTAGAAAAGTCAAACAAGATATGGGTGGTTTGAATTATAGATGGGACTTCTCTTGAACATATCAGTGACACGACTCCAGAATTTGGCAACATTTAACTCAACGTAGGATCATAGGTCATGATGACAAATAGGATATAATTAGATGAGAGGAAAATAGATTCCTAAAACATAGTAAGGAATGTGACGAAGCGAGGATAACCTAAACTCGACATGAAATAAAAATAAATGTCATGTTCAAGAGTGACGTGCTACCTTTATACAAAATACAGGATATATGTTTAGTTCCATTTTTGCCCCACTATTTCTAGCATGTACCTCTCTATTGAATTTAGGCTTCTATGATCCATATCAAGTTTTTGAGACATGTTTTGGCGATAATCACATCAAAAATTCATTTTCCGACACATTTCGAACCAACCAGTTTGTTTCATAATCTAGACAAGATCCAACCTCTTTATTTTGAATCCCAAGCTTGAAGAGGATACCATATGCTTGTCATATAAGTTCATCCTTCAGATGAATCCATCCTAGTATTTTTAATGAGCTCTAAGAAGGAGTATCTGAGCCTCATCATGGTAACAAGTCCTTCGTCATTTCAGTTTTATGAGTCTAACAAAGGGATAAATCGACATATTTTTTCTGTTTAGAGAGCTTGAAAAAGAGGCAAAAAGGAAACTCCAAAGATCCATTTTCATATATGGTCTCTCGAGTCCTAAAATTTAGAAAACAATATTCAAGAGAACCTTTTTGCCACGTGTGATCAAGGTATTCCTCTTTTGTACATTAATCTATCTCAGTCTGGAAAAGGGATAAAATAATACCGGCTAGATGTATTTTCATTTACTTTTACGAGTTCGAAAATACAAGTTCTCGGTAATATTTTCATGTTTTTGGAGTCTGAAAAGAGATGAAAGAGGACTCCACCTGGTGGAATGAGTGGTATAAAAGGATATCAATTGGTTCTTGGTGATGTGGAACTTGCTCAAAACATATAAAGGTCAAGAGGATGGCTAATAAGACCACTCATCGCATATGTTCCCCAGGCAAGGGTAAAGCATGCAAGTGAAAGCGTATGATTGACCAAAGAAATGGTGATGATGGAATGAAAAAACCAAGGCTCATCTAGCAAAAATAGGCTAATTAAAAATGGCAATCATGAGAGTTAAGGTGGGAATGGTTTCATTTCTACACAATCTTGAAACATGGGAAACTATTCTTGAGGATACTTGAAGATGGTTTCATTTTTTCACAATCTTGAAACATGAGAAAAAAAACTATCCTTAGATTTGGTTTCATTTTTACACAAGCTTGAAATGGAGAGAAAATATGCTTGAGATTGGTTTCATTTTTACATAAGCTAGAAACAAAGAAAAAATATGCTTGAGATAAGTTTTCATGCCCCTAGCATAATGATTCAATTCAAGGTACATGCCCCCAAAGCTTCATTTCATTGACCTAAGTTGACTATTGGTTACTAACAAGTGGATGGAATTAAGGTTCATTTACAAGATCAAGTGAAAGACTCAAATGGGAATTTATGAGATCTAATGAAATACTCGAATTGGAAGGGGATTTGCTTCATTTTTTAACGAGCTTGACACAGGAAAAGGACCATGCTCATGACATCTTGCTTCATTTTTTAATGAGATTGATACCATTAGGGAATTTCTCTCATGACACCTTGTTTCATTTTTTAACGAGCTTGACACAAGTAAAGGAACTTTTCTATGACACTTTATTTTATTTTTTAATGAGCTTGACACAAGAAAAGAACCATGATCATACACTTTGTTTCATTTTTTAATGCACATGACAAAAGAAAAGAACCATGCTCATAGCGACCTATTTAATTTTTTAATGAGGTGGACATAGTAAAACAACTATCCTCATGGTACGTTGATTATGGCCTATAAGAGGTCAAAGCTTCCAAGAGGTTCGCATCACATGGGAGAAAAACACTATGGAAGGGATACATGTCAAGTGATCTAATGGAAAGGTTAGGTTCCAATGCATCTAGCACATGACGCACTATATCACTGACTAAATCATCAGTAGACGCGGGCATGTAGTAGGTGGCCACATAATTAACCTGTGGTGAGTGTGATACCACTTGCATACAAGGACCATTTAGGGAAGATGGTTGATCGAAAGTCAAATTTGGACCAACGAACGAAAGCTGATCAATTGGCACAACTCTTCCTTCATGTGGGAATCACATGAAAGAGAGAAGAGAGGAGAGATCCCATGACATAAACATATTCACGACTGAGGAATAAATTAAAATCCAAAGGGCCTTGGATAACCATCACGTCGAGATAGACAATTTTTACTCCCAGCGTAATAGGCAACTTTAGAAGGATCCCTAAGGGTTGACTGGTTCCTCTGTTAAAAGCTAACATATTCTGGGTAATGGGCACAAGATGTGGAGAAAGTAAATCTTGCCAAGTAGTTGAGGGCATAATAGATAGATGCGCTTTCATCTATGATTGTGCCAAGTACGGGTATATTATAATCTTGTACCATGATTTGAAAGGGAACATAGGAAGGAAGACAATATCATGCCAGTTGACTCCAATCAAAGAAAGTGACTAAACTACGTAGAGAGGGTGCCATCAGAATGGGAGGAATGCCCTCTTGTGTTATGGGAATAGGAGTATCCCCCCCTATATCATGGGAATAGGATGATCACCCCCGTGCACCATGGAAACAAGAGGATTTCCCCCTAATTATTTGGAATATGAAGAAACCA
The DNA here is from genome assembly GCA_031772625.1 of Pinus tabuliformis. Lineage (NCBI taxonomy): Eukaryota > Viridiplantae > Streptophyta > Pinopsida > Pinales > Pinaceae > Pinus > Pinus tabuliformis. The sequence continues at coordinate 1,228,550,628 of CM062819.1, read as the reverse complement.
GAAGAAATTGAGCAGTATGAACTTCACTCTCTAGAGGATAGATATGATCAACTAAAAGCAGAGTTAGGTCAACCATTTTTTTGACCAATGGTTGTTCAGAAATGGACTCATGGGATTCAATTTCAGAGAGAGTGGGATTGACCAAAGATGAGTTATGATCAATCACTTGATCAACTAATGGAGGATCAAGGGAAAGCTTTTGATAACTATTCAGAAGATGAGGTTGAGTAGTGGTAAGGTTATCCAACACGTTATAAGCTTCATCTATATAAGGATAAAGGTGAATAGTATGATTCCCTTCACATAGCCTATGGGGAAATTTTACTTCTCCCTATTTACCTTGGGTTTTGTTGTCACTAGTAGAATTATTATCACCAACATGATCTCCAGAGGCTGATGACCAAGGTTGGTGTGAAGCTGTGGACCACACTTCTAATACCTTGGGTGTACTAGGACATTCTCGAAGAAGGTGGTTTCCCTCAGAAAATTTGCAAGGGAATTTCACTTTGTGGGGTTGATTGGAATATTTTGCAGCATCAGTTACATATGTAGCAATGGTCGCTTGGTTGGACCTTTTCTTATTTATCTTCTTCTTAATCTTCCTTTTCTTCTGCTACTTATCCATTTGGTTACTAGCTTGTAGGCTTTCACTAGATGAAGAGGAAGAAGAGGAATAAGACTGAACATGCGAAGAAGGAAAAGAGTCAACTTTCATTGTCCAGGAAAATGATATAGAAACTCCCTTTTAGTTCCTTGGAGCTTGCATGCCTCAATGGAAGGTTCTTCGCATTCGACGATAGGTTCACATCACTGGTCTTCGATCAAATGAATCTACGAGTGTTCAACTTCAACTTCATTGTTCACACTCATAGATTGTGCTATTATACCTTGAGGGACATTTTAATCATTGGTGGTTCTCTCGTGCATGTTAATGGTTTACATCATTGACTGGTAATTAGGTGGTTTCTACTATGTTTGACTGCAACCCATTTATTCAGATGGTTAGATTCGTACTTTAGTTGGATCGAGGTGGAGATGAAGACCCTGGGTTTCATCTAATAAATCTAGGTTGCATTGAATTATTACGTATTCATGATTGTACACATGATCCCTTCTATTCAGATGGCAGCATCCATGCCGTGGATCTAGGCACATGATCCTTTCTAGTCAGATGGCTATGTCCATGTCGTGGATCTATGTATTATTAGATGCTTACATGTTGAGCATACTTACATCATAGATGTCAGATATATTGTATTTTGTTTTATTTGTAGGTCTCCTGACGTTGGTTCTCCAAAGTCCTTGTCTTGATTTATAAATCATTTTAGGAATCACTTCCCATTATGAATTCATGCTTTAGGGAGCATTTATTATACAATACTTTTTTGCACTCCCAATCTCATATCCTAAGTGTCATAAATGTCGCAAGTGTCACAAACTGACGAAGTATGTCAAAAACAATGTATTCACCATGAAACATGTTCAGAAGCATCCCTGAAGGAATAAGAAGACTTTCCTTGAATAAATTCTAAATAACTTGTCCAAAACCTTGTTTTTCAAGCCCAATGCTACTTTTCGCAAACAAATCCATGCTGGTAACCTTTTTTTTCTAACTAGTGTCTAGCATTGGCAACGTGCATTTTGATAGGAAAATTCATGTTGGTCCTCCTCATATATTTTTTCCTAAAATGGAGGAGAAGCTTCTCCTACTAGAAGTCTCAAGAATGGTGAGCTAACTACAGTTGAATCAAGATTAGAGCGAGACCTCCCATTCCTAGTTCTTGATCCTATTTTCATGGATCTTCACCAGTGTAGTCACCATCTTGTTGGGCAGGAAATCCTTTCTGCAGTTTGAAATGATCCATCTAGTCGTATGGGAGGAAACAACAACAAAATAAACAAACATTTGCAAACTTTCCTAGCTTAAACCAGAAAACACAAAGGAGAATAGATGATCTACCTCACTCTGATGCTAAGATTTATTGACATCGTCCTTGATATTCTCACTTCCAAGTTCAATCCTCTCTATATTGTTGTGGATGAATACCTAAAAGGAAGATCAAATAGAGACGATATAGGCATGCATAGCATAATTCAATATAACATAAACTATGTGACAGATCAAGGAGCATCACAATAATTGAGTAATGATTTACACAGTTATGGAAAGAAAACACATAATTTAATATTAATAGAAAGTAAGGGAAGAATATAACCACTTAATCCTTGATGTTGGAAACATCCTTTGGATCAGTTTCCAAGTCCTAGCCAAGAACTTGAAGAACTCCTTTTTCCTTAGAAAAACAGGCAGCATTTAGGCATGGCTTAAGCATAGGAGGGCAAACAAGCAATAAAGAACCAGAAAAATAACCGAAAGTAGATGGTAGGGTTTTGATTTCTAGGGAAGGAGAGGGAGTTGAGGATCCATAAAAGGAGGGAGAGGTTCCACATTTCAAGGGGAAGATCCATGAAAGTAGGATCAGGAACCGAGATTGGGAGGTCTCACTCTAATCCTCACTCAACTACAACCAACTCACTATTCTCGATACTTCTAGTAGGAGAATCTTCTCCTCCATTTTTGGAAAAGTTGCCTGAAGAAGGTCAGCATGGATTTTCCTATCAAAAGGCACTATGCCAGTGCTAGTCATATTTTAACAAAAGGTTACCAATGCAGGTATTTTTGCTAAAAGTATGCTAGGCTTGCAAAATAAGGTTTTGGACAAGTTCTTCAAAATTTCTTCAAGCCAAGTCTTCTTCTTCCTTCAGGGATGATTCTAAACGTGTTTCATGGTGAATACATTTTTTTGTATAGCTTTTGTCACTTTGTGACACTTTTGAAATTAACGACACAAAGTGTGACACTTAGAATATGAGATCGGGAGTGTGACATAACACTGTATAACAGACCCTCCTTCCATCTTAAACATTTTTCAACCCTCAAGCTCCTTGAGCATAGATAAATTCCTATCAAAATTTATATTTCCAAAAATAAGTACAGGCATAAAGCCATGATGGGTTGATATGCCAACTATAGAAGAATTATGGACCCCACAAAGATGGTGCAATACAACTTGTAAAAAAAGTATCTATGCCTTTTCCAACAACATCATCTCCAAAATGGTATAGGGAGAGGTATTTTCAAATGGATATAAATCGATAAACATTTACCTTCATCTGTACTTATTAGTATGTCTTCAATCTTGACGTATTTACCCTATCTAGGATTTAGACAGTCTATCAAACATAATTGCACAATAAAATTTGCACTAGCAGAATCCGTCAAGGAAATAAATATTTTCCTCTTCAACAAAACAAGTAAATGGAACACAACGTAAGACCATACAAAATAGGCACCATGGAGAAAGTAATTTCATATAACATGATAAACCTATTGTTTTTACAAGCCTTCAATACCTGCATAATGTTATAGACCATTTTCTATTCCCAAAAATGTCACCAATGGACCTCTAATAGTATCAATTAAAACCAAATTCTACATATAAGATTTTGCATATGGTTTAAGGAATTTGTAGACAAAAAATTTGGTCATCAACACCACTGTTAGATGCATCGATCATAGAATTCAATATTAACAATACCAACATAACTAGAGGAAACATCAAAATTTTATTGTTAATTCCAAAACAATTACACATAGTGAAACTATTGTCCTCATCAACCCCCAATGAAAGAAGTTGCTCCAAGCATAACAAAGAGTAATTTATCTAGGTTTGTGACTAACCCAAGTAATATGCCAAAAAATCAAACATAAGAGGAACCAATGAAATTAATAGGAATGAATAGATGTAATGATAGTGCAATACCATATGAAAATATCACAAGAACATACACTACACAAAAGAACATAAGTATTGATGAAACTCAGATTTTGTGCTAGAATTGAAGAGATTCTGAATTTTATCATCACTCATATAGAAATAAAACATAAGTAGATGATCATATTCACCAAGTGGGCACTAGAAATTTTGAGATTCCCTAAACAACCAATTAATAACATGTTTCAACGAATCCTTGTTTCCCCAAATCAGGCATAAAAATGATTTAATAATTCCAAATCTGCCAACTAAGTATGTTCTCTCTTAACGACTAAAATACTCCAAAAATAAACACAATGAGTAAATTAAATGAATGAAATGTTTTTGGGACAATCATGTTTTGTTCCAATGATGCCATGAATTGGGGAATCATTACAAAATATGATGCATCATAAAGAGGAGGATAAATTTCCTAAAGAACCTCTCGACCTTTGGTGCAAAACCCATAACATATAATGTAACACAAACCCAAATCCTCACTTCTATCAAGGAGAATTATAAATAGATGGGGCTATGATTCACATTAATATTTTATGTTGCGTTGGCTATACATAATGAAAATGGCTCAGGGTTTTCTAAATATAAGCCTTCATTATTAAATTGAGAGTATGGTTCTATACACCATTGCCTTCCATAACTTGACCTTGGAGAGTGATTGCTTATAAAATTTGTTGAAGGCTCAAACCCTTGATATCATCGTCATAAGAGAGATTAATCAATAAATCAATATGAGATGATTACGGTTCAAAATATGTTGTTACTCATGATCCATGGATGTATTATTTTCCCTGGTGTACTATACTTCATTCATAAGCCTTTTTTTTAGAGGCTCATAAATATTTATCTACCAATGTTTACAGACCTAGTGCTCTCTCCTTCACTATTTTCCTAAGGATCACTGTGTGACATTCATTGGGGTCCTCATCCAATGGTTCCCAACCCTTACTTCCCATTAGAAATCACTAGGGCCACATCCAATGGCCCAAAAGAATTGTATGCCCCCCCTTTATTTTGATATTTAATGTAAAGGTGGGGCGTTCACGCATTAAATGGTTTATGACCAATACCTATTGATGGGCCTCTCAATTGGACATAAATTAAGGCTCGTGCCTCTACATTAAACATAAATTAAGGCCCATCTGACCATCCTTCAACACATTAAACCTCTATTTTTCATTAGATAATGTATTTTTAACTTTAATATGTTTAGTAGGAAGGTTTATGGATAATTGATGTGCCTAATATTATTTATTTTTGTGGAATATTGTGAGAATATTGGGAATATTATGGAGATTTGGAGGAGGAGATAATATAGGGACCTACTCCCTCCTACAGGAGGATCAATATTAATAATAAATTAACAATATATTATGGAATTATGGCATAGATTGTGGAGCTCCAACGATTGAGAAAATCTAGGAATGTGTTCCCTGCAATTTAATGCAGATTCATAGTATTTGGAACTAGATCCACTAATCAAGGGATTTTGGTGGGGAGAGATTCCTACTTCCATGTGGAATGATTCCTAATAATTTTTTATAAGTACCAAGTTTAATTTTCCTCTAGGGGTGGACTTTTATTAGTCTTCTGGTCGAGAGAACTCATATTTTTGTAGCTCCACTTTCATTTTTTGTAGGGATGTAATTGTATTGGTGGGAATAATGAAGATTGGTGTCATGTTCAGCTTCTAAAACTTGGTCTCCTTCATATCACTCTAACTTTATTTGGTCTTGGCCATCTGAGAAGCCTCAGAGCCCTTTTGTATCATTTAATATTCTTCTTTTCACTTCTTATTCACATGCATCTCTTGTTCCTTTTTTTTTTTTTCTATTTTTGCATTTAGTATTACTGATTTCTTGTTGTAGGATTGGGTTAAATTGTTGAAGTAAGTTTTTTTTTCAGGATAAAAAGCAGAGTTTCATCATTTTAATAGCTTTGGAAGGTCATATTAATGATTGAGTTACTTGTATTAGTTTTCTGACTCCCAAATCTACATTTCTGGAATTCCTTTGTGGCAAATAACATTAAATTTATGTTATTTTTTAGAGTATGCTAACGAGATTCAATCGACTTGATTCCAATTTCATTATATCATAAAAACATTCTAGTTAATATAAAAAATTACCCCATTTCATTTTCACTTGATTAGGTTAGGCATTTCATAGATTTACTAGCTCACTAGTTCTCGAATTTCTAGATTTTATACTAGTAATTTTATGCCATTTTTTTAGCATGGGTTAATAGAGGTATTTTTTAGTGATTCCACTTGGAATGGATACCTAAGAAATCTAGTCAATAAAAAAAAATCCCATCTACTTTTTATTTGATTTGGTTGGTCATTCGATGAATTATAACTCCATATAGAAGATTTGTTGTTTCCTGTAGTAAACTACATGAAACCCTGTAGCATCCTTCCAACATGTATATATTTGCCCATATTCACTCAATAAGATTGGTTATTGTCCCTTAGGGTTGAATCAAGACCCCTAGGCTCTAAATTAATTATTAGGTAAGACTGAAGACCACTTAGTACTTATCTGTTTACCCATGCAAAACGTTTCAGCGATTTGGGCTAATGGACATATTTATGAAATAGATACTACAATGATGACTGCCACATCCATTGAACTCTATTAATGGACCTAAAATCTTTGAAATGTAATGATTTACATTTAATTCATGAGATTTACTTTATGCAATTAGAGTTAGTTTCTTTCCTTGTACTTTCTTTCTTGCAATAGGTTAAGGTTTCCATTTCGAGCATTTCATTTTTTGCAATTAGTTTAGGATCTAATTTTATGACATTCACTCCATTTCATCATGACATCAAAGGAAGGAAACATTGTATGATGCACATATAGTGTTGGTACCTCTTAAGTTTGTACAAACCTCGGGTTGATAATTAAAGCTGGCAGCCTTGGGCTCATCACTTTTTGGTGTCATTGCTAGGGAGGTGTCAAAGTATGCATTGTTTTCTTCCCTAGTTGATTCATTTCTTTTAATTTTTGCAAAAGAAAAAAATGAGTTAGGCATATTTCATTTAAAAAATAGAAAATTTCATTACATTAGTGTTTTCACTCAATTATGAAAAAAAAACAAAACAAAAAATTCTCCAACACCAAACCTCCCCATTTGATCACATGCTGTAGTAAGAGCCACATCTTGATTCATTTTTGCAGGTAGAAGAAGAAGAGGTGACAGAGAAGGTAGAAGAAATGGATTGAGATGATGACAATGAAGAATATCTTCTTGGATTCCCCATTCAAGATACTAATGTCAATGTGCATATGAAGAGCATCCCTCTATCATTTCTGCCCAACCTCCATGGTATGAGGTCAGAGGATCAAAAAGCTTTCTCTTAGAATTTTAAATTGTTTTGAGATCTTATGGTTACTTATTAAACACCCAAAAAATGAGATTGTTTCTAGAAACATTGAAGGATAGAGCTTTTAAATGGTTCATGAGTTTAGGGACTAATTCAATAAGATCATGGAATGATATGCAAAATATATTTCTAGAAAAATATAAAGATCATGATCTTAAAGAAGAAATATTTAGAATGAATCAAAAAAATATAAGAGCCTTGAGGATTTAATAGAGAGGTTCATGTATAATGTTAAGAGGGAAAAACTACATTATTTAGGCTAGCTCCGACACCCAAAAAACCCTCTTACTTAGAACAATTAGGGATGAATGGATTGATCTCCTTGATCTCATGAGTAAAGGTGACGCATACCATTTATCATTTGAAGAAATTTGTGAAACATGAAAACACATATCAAGAGGAAGGGAAAGAGTAAGTCAATCAACATCAAGATCAATAAGTCAAGCTAAAATTGGAAATTTTCTTGATAAATTTAAAACGAAAATTCTTAGAAATCTAAGTGAATAAGTAGAAATGTTAAGAATACAAAAAAGAGAAAAAATAAGATGTTGATATTTGTGTTGTCCATGCAAAATCACATGATGTTAAATATTTCCCCTCATTACCAAGGTTGAAGAAAGTTTATTGAGAGGACAATGGAGCAGGTCAATTTCCAATGAAGCTATGTTATGTAGCTCAAAGAGGACCATGGAAGCCTATTCAACTTAATATGAGGCAAAAGACTAATTCACAATTTCATGCTTATGCACATCCATCTCAAAGTAATTGGAACACACCATTTCCTTGGAAACCTTGGCCATCTCAACCAAAAAACCAATCTTGGCAATAAGGTTAGCAAGGAACTTATGGGAGCCATCCACAATATCCTCAATATTTTCCTCAATATCCTCCATACCCAAGTCCATGTTATCCCTCCCATTAACCTCCACCACAACCACAACTCCAACCACATCCATCTAAAATATCCACTTCCAATCAACTAATTGTACCACCATTTCCAAACCCACACAATGAAGTAGCTCAACCCACTTACAATGATGAGGTACAACACTTCCAAACATCTCCTCTTAATCTAAATGATATTCATCTTAGCTCAGAAAGGGTATCACAAGACTCTCTTGATATCATTGAAGTACAATATGCAGAAAAAGAAGATTCAAATGAGAAAACCAAAGAATCATGGGTTGCACTTAATGAAGAGTAGACATCAAAATCAGAGATTGGGAAAGTGCTCTCATATTTACCATTAGATCATGTGTTGAAGAGAATAAGCAACATAAAGAAGAAGACATCCAAGATGATCCAAATGAACAAGTGGACCATGGCCATCACAACTATATTGAAATATGGTTCCAGACAGTCACTAAGTTGCATCAATACTCTCTTCTTCAACTGTGCTTGATATCATCAAAGTCAAATCATTTGGTCTCTTACATTTAGGTACATGTCAAAGAATATATTTCGATCCTACACATGATTTTATCTATCATCCAGTGGTTCAAGTGGCTCCATTGGAAGCATTCCTGCACTTGAAAATAATTTTGTCTTTTTCAATTAGAGTAGGATAGGAAAAGAAATAAAAAATGAAAAATAAGAGAAAAAATAAAATCTCAGGTGAAATCCTCCTTTGAGGCACCTGAGATTGGATCATTGATTGAAAACCTCCATGAGGTAGTCAATGGGTTGGAAAAAGGAGATAAAAAGAGAAAAATAAAAGATCCTAGGTGAAAACCTCCTTTGAGGCACCTAAGTAGACCTATTAGTTGAAAACCTCATTGAGGCAGCTAGTAGGCCTAGAAGAAAAGAAACAAAAACAAAAAATATTTTCTCCATGTATCTCTCCGATGAATATATATTCTCTCCAACATCTGCAAGCAACAAAAACAAGTTGGCATGAAACAGAAGAAAAAATTGGTCAAAATTGTAGTGAAAGGAAGTCAAACTTTGACTTTCTCCTCCTTTTCTTAGATTCTCCCGAAGGGCCTAGGCCATTCCAATCCATCACCCTCATCAATTTCCACCATCCACCCATCATTCCCAATATTTTCCCATTCATTTTCCTCACTGTCCTAAAATACTACAAGAATGCTCTGTTTTACTATAGGAAACATAAATACATAGAGCATAAAATTGTTTTTGTCATATCTTGAAAACATGCATCCACTTTCCAAGCTACTTTAGGTGGAGATGCATATGGATGATGGTAACACGCTCAAGCAATTTTAGCAAATTATAGTGCACATTTTTTGAGAAATCGGCCACCATCACCTACAACCCTTTTTTAATGTTCTCAATATTCATGCATCCATTTCCAAAGTTGTTTCATGGGGAGATGCATATGGATGATGGTAGCACACCAAAGAAATTTCAGCTAATTCAAGTGCATGGTTTCCAATAAATCAGCCTCCATCGACTTCATCCATTTTTAATTTTTCTTGAAATTTGTACATCCATTGGCCAAAAATCTTTTATGGGGAGGTGCATAAGATGATGGCAACATCTTCAGAAAATTTAAGGTCAATCCTTTCTACCATTTGGGGGATATGGAAAAAACAAGGCTGCTATAAGGTTTCTTGTAATACTATAGGAGTCCTAGTTTACTACATGAAACAGGTTGAAAGCTATAGGAAGGTACAGAATGTGAAATAAAGCATGGTGAAGGAGTCTAATGATGGAATAAGGTATAAGGAAGGTGAACATCACCCATGGCCAAGCACATCACTCCATGAATGTCAGATTGGACTAAGATAACTTTCTGATGGTAACTGGAAGACAAAGATTTAGAATCACCAAGCCATGAAAACATGTGCATAAGAAAAAAAGGAAATTATCACCTCTAGAGGACCATGGATCAATCATCAAATCAACAACAACATGCATGTCTCTCCAATAGCCAACAGGTAGGTACAAGTATGCAATATTATTGACCTCCTCTCTTGATCATATTATAGTTAGAAATTTGTTGTCAATGCATGATAGATGAGGTTTTATAAGCTAAGGATGCGTCAACAGCCTTGGTCACCTTCAACTAATTAATTATAGCTCACTCCTTCACTCATGCAATGTGAAAAATCCAAATTAGGAAGGGTGATGATTTCGAGGAATGGGGACAACAGTTAAAAGAAGAAATGCAAAAGCTAAGTGACCACAACACTCCAAGCCCTCCATCCAATTCATATCCACTATATATCCATCATTCATCTGTCCCATTTCATAAGAAAAATGCTAATATTTTTCAAGAACAAACCCTACACTCTATCGCACCCTAAACATTTCTTGAAAAAACACATAGAGCACATCCTCTCCATTTTCACAAACCTACACTACTCCCTCTGAGCCCTACCATCATCCTCCAAACCCTCTATATCATTTCTCATCATTCCCATACATTCAAAAGACCCTGAAAGAGGAGGAATGACTTCTAGAGGAAGGCAGAATGTTGCTACAAGAAGGAAGAAAGGAACAAATTGTGTTAAAACCCAAAATGGCAGTGCCTAAGAGAGGCCTAATCAAAAAATATAACTTCCAGGCCATTAGGCAATCATCTAGGCAATAAAAGAGAAGAAGAAGTAAACAAAAGGAAAGAAGGCATTCACCATCAAAATAGAACTCAAACTGCAGTGATGAAAAGAGGCTTTCCAAGAGGTTTCTAATCTCTTTCTAGCTTGTGTCCAAGGCTTAAAAGATGTTATAGAAATGGGAGAAAGGCATGGAAGTCAAGCTGAGGGCCTACCCTAGGCTCAGACTATCATTTTTGCTCAAAATAGGTATAAACAGGTTTTCTTGTAGTACTACAGGAACTGCTACAGGGTTTCCTGTAGTACTACAGTTACTGCTACAGGGTTTCTTGTAGTACTACAAGAACCACTACAGAGTTTCTTGTAGTACTACAAGAACCACTACAGAGTTTCCTGTAGTTTACTACAGGAAACATAAAATTTACTACAAAATGTCATAGTTCTTACCTAAAGGCGTTTTGAAGGTTTCAGAGGTGTCGAAATGGTGGAAAAAGGTAGCAGAAGGTTGGAAATGGATTTGGATGAACTTTCCAAACTAAAAAAAGTCAAGAACCCATCTTGAATAAGGGAAAGAAGGCATGTTAATGGTCTCAAGAAACATTGTGATTTTTTCTATGCACAAACAATTTTGGAAAAATGAGTGAAAATGGAATGAATATTTCATGGGAGAGGATATGAATTAAATGGATATACAAGCCAACAAAGTTCACTTGCAAAGAGGAAAGTTATAATTTTTCTTGAAAGATTGTTAAAAAATCATGAAAAGAACAACTAATATTTTTTGCTTGTACTTTCAGAACTTGCGGCCAAAATTATTAAGAGAAAGGATTGAGGAATCCACAAGAGAGAGGAAACCAGGGCCATGAATGAGTGATAATGAGGTCACTAATTTGCTTAGAGAATGAGCAACACTTTCAGTAGGGGGTATGATGGGCCTCTAAATTAGACATAAATTAAGGCCCATATGACCATCCTTTAACACATTAAACCTCTCTTTTTGCATTAGATTATAATGTATTTTTAACTTTAATATGTTCAGTAGGAAGGTTTATGGATAATTGCATATTTGTGCCTAATATTATTTATTTTTATGGAATATTGTGAGAATATTGAAGAGATTATGGAGATTTGGAGGAGGAGATAATCTAGGGACCTTCTCCCTACTACAGGAGGATCAATATCAAATAATAAATCAACAAGGTATTATGGAATTATGGCACAGATTGTGGAGCTCAAATAATTGAGAAAATCTAGGAATGTGTTCCCTGCCATTTAATGCAAATTCCTAGTATTGGGAACCAAATCCACTAATCAAGGGATTTGGGTGGTGAAAGTTTCCTCCTTTCATGCAAAATGATTCCTAATCATTTTTTATAAGTACCAAGTCAAATTTTCCTCTAGGGGTGGATTTGTATTAGTCTTATGGTGGAGAGAACTCATATTTTTACATCTCCACTTTCATTTTCTGTAGGGATGTAATTGTATTGATGGAAATAATGAAGATTAGTGTCATTTTCATCTTCTAAAACTTGTTATCCTTCATAGGAATATCATTTTCCTTGGGCTTGGCCATGTTAGGAGCCTCAAAGTGCTTTTGTATCATTTACTTTTCTTCTTTTCACTTCTTATTCACATGCATCTCTTGTTCTTGTTTTTTGTCTATTTCTGCATTTAGTATTAATGATTTCTTGTTGTAGGATTGGGTTAAATGGTTGAATTATACAGGATCAAAAGTATCATTTAATCATCGGAACCACTTTGGAAGGTCATAGTAATCATTGAGTTATTTGGATTAGTTTTCTTATTCCCAAATCTAGATTTCTAGAAGTCCTTTGTGGCAAATAACATTAAATTTCTTCTATTTTTTAGAGCATGCTAATGAGATTAAATTGAGTTGATTATACTTGCATTATATCCAAAAAAAATTATAGTTAATAAGAAAATTCACCCCATTTCATTTTCACATGATTAGGTTAGGCATTTGATAGATTTACTAGCTCACTAGTTCTCGAATTTCTAGATTTTAGACTAGTAATTCTCTGTCATTTTTTAGCATATGTTACTAGACATATTTTTGAGTGATTCCACTTGGAATAGAGACCTAAGATATCCTAGTCAATAAAAAAAAATTCCCATCCAATTTGGATTTGATTTGGTTGGTCATTCGGTGAATTTTAACTCCCTATAGAAAATCTTCTCTTTCCTGTAGTTAACTATAGGATAGCCTATAACATCCTTCCAGCATGTATATAATTTCCCAAATTCACTCAAGAAGCTTTCTTATTATCCCTTAGGTTTGAATAAAGACCCCTAGGCTCTAAATCAATTATTATGGAAGACTAAAGACCACTTAGGACTTCCCTCTTTACCCATGAAAAAAATTTCAGCGATTTGGGATAATGGACAAATTTATGAAATAGATAATACAATGATGATTTCCACATACAATGAAATCTGTTAATGGACCTAAACTCTTTGAAATGTAATTATTAACATTTACTTCATGATATTTACTTTATGTAATTAGAATAGGCTTTTTTCCTTGTATTTTCTTTCTTGCAATATGTTAAGGTTTCCATTTTGAGCATTTCATTTTCTGCAATTAGTTTAGGATCTGATTTTATTACATTCACTCCATTACATCATGACATGAAAGGAAGGACACAATTTATGTTGCACATTTAGTGTCGATGCCTCTTTAAGTTTGTACGAACGCTACGTTGATAATTAAAGTTGGTAGCCTTGGGAGTTGCAACATTCTTGTTGCAATATCGAGGCTCATCACCTACCACATCAAATCAACTGTGGGAATGCATTGTGGGCCTTGCCCCCTCATTCCAAACCACCAAAGGGGTTTTGTAATCTGCTCATTTTTAAATAGGAGAATTTCATTTTCTAGCCTCTCCATAACCATAGTTATTCTATGTAAGTCATGAATTCAATTCTTCGTAACCACCATTACTCCATGTATTCAAACATCATTTCTTAGGGTATCTTTGGGGATATTTGCCTCAAATATAGTCAACAATCTAGACATTTGATGGTGTGACATCTCTTTAGGATACTTATCAAGCATATCATGTACCACTCTCCATAAACTAATGAAAACATTTACACAATTTTATCTAGAATGAAAAATCATGTTTAAAGTCTATTTTACCTTTTACACACAATGCCTTGTAATTCCCAACCAGAACTGAAAAAATTATTATATTCCACATTGAAACACCAAAATGACGAACACATTACTTATGTAGCCAAACCACTCCAAGCCTCATGGAAATATATGGTCCTTTGACCCTAAAACAAGAAAAGGTCTCCATTGCTCATATTTTCATTCCTTGGTATATGCACGACGCTTTCGTAGAAAGATAGACATGCAACAAAAACATATGTGCCCTATGGATTAAGTTGCCCAATTGAAGTTGAAACTTCTTGATATGAAAGGAAAAGTAATATGTAGGCTCAAGGGAAACATAGAGATATACCTTTTGACAGCAAAATTCTACCTCGTAATCAATCTATTCCAACAAACAAGATCCCTATGAGGACTTTTTAGAAACATATCATATGAATAGCCTAATTTGTGCATTTGGAATACAAGAATATTTCCCACATTGACATCCTCACATTAAAATCTGACCTAAATGGTGTGGACATGAATCAACTCTCCTTTTTTCACCAAATTCATTCTAATGTAGTCCTATAGAGAGGTCCAAAATTTGAGGGACACATAAGTCAACACATAAATGTTAAAATTGGCATTACATCTTTCAACCTGCTAGGTTTACAGAGGATTTATATAGAGAATCCATGTTCATGCATGTTCGATAGATTTTATATTGGGACATGTCATGAGATCATTAGAAAAGGTATCTTGGCATCTAGCTTACATATTAATCATTACATTTCATGGAACAACTTAAAGGCCTCTACCCCATGGTTGTTCTTGATGCAACGAGAAATTATCATAGTCCATGGAATGGAACTTAATTTGGAAATGTTACCATATTTTTTTTTATAATCCAACTCCATGATGAGAATGCCTAGAAATAACTTCCTTATATGCAATAACATTTAATTTGGTCATTTTTGCAAACACCAGAGAGGCATATTACATACTTTCACATTCAACATACATAAAAATAAAAAAATGTTCACAAAAATGAGTCACAGTCTATCCTAGCATGCATATTTGCAACATGAACGAACTTACCCCCTTTCGAGAACCATTAGGATGCTACAAATCCAACAATTATAGAAATTTAGGGAACCACATTTGGTTCAAATATTTTTTGAATAGATGGTAAACATACCTCGAAAATTCCAACTTTTGTAAAACAATGTTCATCAACTTCTGCAACTTCTTAAAGCGGCCCAATTTGCCACTATGATTGTCAACTGATGTTTTTTAATCACCTTTTCAATAGATTCATTCAAGAAATAGAGGATTCATGGTTGAATTTGACTCCCATATTTTCTCAAATAGTTTGTATACATACCAACAATTTCACATCTTCTCCTTGTCTTTAACTCATGTAAGCTGAGTGTAGTGACCTGTGACCTATGGGTTATGGAAGCACTGGTTTGGTTTTTTCAAACATTTAACATGTACCTTCCATACACTATCCTCTATATGAAATCTTTCCGAAGAACTTGTTAATAATTTCCCCTTTGTTAACAAAACCTTCACAAAGCTCAAACCAAAATGGGGGATAAAATTTAATTATAGATATAGAGGAAGATTCAATTCCCTATACTCTATATGACTCGTAGTCCATGTTCCACACATAGGACAATACCACTCTTTGTGGAAAATTTTCAAACACATCATTTTGATTCCCTAGAAATTATACAAGTCCAAAAATCCACATATTGTTGAAGTATTTCATAAAATAATTTGTAGAAAACCTTACAAATATTGCCTCTACACCTTACCATTTTCTCATGTAGACCTAGTGATGCAATCAGGATTCAATATCACTTGTAACATCCTCGACCCTCCCATTAGGTGACACCACTCACACAATTACTGACATAGCTAAGAACACATGACTATTATGCATGGTAAAACCATAACAACCAAAATTTGTATAAATAAACAACAAAAAATTGATATGCTAACTCATTAATAGGTGAAGAGAAAGTATTAGACACTTATCTGTTAAATTTTTTGGCTCTTGGTGGAGCTCAAATGTTTCACCTAACTGTAGACTGTTTTTCTCTAGTTCTCTCAACATTTGTCTACCCCAAAGTTGGGGCCATAACTCCACTAGAAATTAGCTTCCTAAACTAGATACACACCTCATACCAAATTCAGTAGGGCCAAGGTACCATACTTCACAACCTCTAACCAACTGGACTTATAGATTCCCATAACTGTAGGAGTTCTGTTTCCCTCATGGGTCTTTTGGCAACCCTTCCAAGCCATCAAAAAGTTAAGGTACCAAATCTAGCAGCCTCCAACCAATAGTCCTCTAGCTTCCAAGAGTCCACTACCATCACAAAGCTTGTGGGTGCCCTTCTAGGCCCTCAAAAGGCTGAGGTACCAAGTATGGAAACTTTAAAATATTCATGTGGCTTCTAGGAGTTGCACTACCGTCATGGGTCCTCCAGGTACTGTTACAGGGTCCCCTCTAGGGATTCATGTCCCTTCCCCCCTTTTCAACTAAATAAGCAAAACACTTTTTATAGACTTGGTGTCCCCTTTACTTTATATTATAAAATTATGAAGTACTTTCATATTATGATGCCTTAAACTGTTGTACAGTCATGTCCCCTAGACTGTTTTTATCCCTCCGTTTATAGCATAATAAGAAGTTAGCTAAAATTCCATGTAAGCCAAGCTCACTAGCCTAATTATCACACATGCTCAATGCCTTGAGTTGCCCAGACACTATGGCCCTAAATTCATAACTATGATAACCCAAAGGCCTAATACATCAGACAAATTGAGGTACATAGGACTTAGTGGAACCTGACTCACCAACCTAATAATATGGGTTCTCTAACCCAATTACATAGGTACATCAACCTTAAAATATATCAATTCCTTATCCCACTGGCCCAACATGTGTATACATGTAGGAGCATGTAAGCTTCAATAGATCTTTTGCTGAACAACCTTATCATCACATGTACATGTAAGTTACAATTTAGGTTCTCGGTCAGGGGTGTTACATTCTTGGTCATGCGAAGATCTCATACATTTTTACCTCAATTTACACACTAATCAACTACTTTTGTCAACCTAATTGACCAATCTATTCTCCTAGTTGACCTTTGATTGAAAAGTATCTCTAGAATATTTGCAAGTATCACAAACTTGATGTTCCAAGACCTCCGCATTAACACAACCCTTTGGAGATTTAGGAGGTTAAATTAACCATCCATAATTTCACCTTCCTAAATCCTAGGGATACTCTAAAGTTTTAGAAATATAGTTTCCACTAGATTCTTCCTAGAAATATTAATGATCTAATCATTTTATTGTAATAAATAATAGACACAATAGTGTATTGAACCATCTACCTTAAATAATGAACATGAAGCTCCAATCCTTTCATGTTATTGTGAAAACATGATTTTCAGTTACTTGCATTACACTTTGATTGTCATAACACAATACCATCAAACCAAAAAAATTATGTTAGAATATTGTTGTAGGCTCCAACCTACTATTACAACAATTTTATTGGCATGAACAAGGAGACATCGATCCTGTGATTTACATGCACCCACTTGTAGACGGCAACCCCCTTGAAAGTCTCCTTGGTATTTGTAATACCAACAAATATTTGGTAAGTATTAGACAAAATTGACCTAAAATTATTGTTGGCTTAAGGGGTCCTGACCCAGGTTAGGAGTTAGTTGTGCCAACCAATAAAGCCCTACACTACTAGCCCTTTTGGAAGAAACCTGCATAGTGCAAGCTGTAGTGGGGGATGGAAGAACCAAGTTTCTGCATATAGAGACTAGTGTGATGTATTTCAATGCCTTAGGTCTCCTTCCACGCAGATATAACCTTCCGGAAAACTCCTAATTCAACCCTAGATACCTTCAATTCTTTGCGGCACCAGCTAATTGTGTTATTGAGGCCCTAAGAGAATATGTCTGCTGCTTCCATGCACCTGAACCAGTCTTCTAGGGCTTCTGAGACCTAGATTTGTCGTCGCGCAGACCTATCTTCCTTTTCTGAAACTAACTTAAAATAGATTTATTTCTTCGCAAATATCATTCAATCATCTTGTTAAGCATAAAAATGTTTAATTAACCCGATCCGCATAGAGAAAACACAATGAATTACATAAATAGTAGTGAAAGTGACATAACAATTAGACGAATAGATGCAAGTATTTCCAACCCAAAATCAGTCTTTATTAATCAAAATCGTTCCCATAAAGACTTCAACTAATCTATCCACTCAGGTGCAGGGGTCCACACACTCAGTTGTGGACACTTCTAGGCCTCCGCGCACTCAGCTGTGGAGCCTTTCCTTTTCTACTGACAAGAATAGACCTTCCTATCTATCAAAACCCTACAAAATCATTCATTCATTCATCTCTCTTTTCTTAGCTATCAAATTTATCTCTAAGACTCGCTATGACTCAACTATTTATAGATTTTCTAATATAATACCATGGCCCCCCAGCTCATGGGTGAGCCTTCAAAACCGCTTATCACTTATCCAACCAAGGTGATAGGGCCCCTATGACATTTAACTAGTTATGCGCTCCGCATCCATATTATGTGGAGACTTTACATTCTTTACAAAATTCTTTACAAAAAATGACTAAATTAATTCAATTCTACCCCTTGGGACCCCATACCAACAGGCCCCCAACACAAAGATCGTGACTCACCCTCGAGTCACTCAACTGGTTCTTCCACTTTCTAGAGGAGTTTGTTTAATGCCTTGGTCAATGTTTTAAGCTCCATGGTACTTTGTTCTACTGCTTGATGTACCTCCTGGATCAATTTATGTGTGGTTGGTCCCTCCACTGCGAGTTGCTTAGTTTGCAGGGTTTACTGCATGGCCTTCATCTTTTCATGAATATTTTGTGAAAGTTGGTTGGCTTCCTCTGTCCAAGGCTGAAGCCATTCCCTTAGCAGGGACTGCTTTTTTTGTAACTCCTGTATCTGCATCTAAATTGCCTTGCCTTCCTGCAAGCACGCAAAGTGCTGGACTGTTGCCAACATCCGCACAGTTGTACTGATTTCATCATATTTTTGCGTTGCTTCCCTAATCTCTTTGTTCAAATGTTTCATCTTAGGGTCCTCCTGCAATGTATCCCATAGGCCCATTCCCTTATTAGATAGTTGGTCGCAACCATGAACTGCGACATCTAGTTGACCCATTGATTATTTTATAGCTGCACCTCTTTGTTCCCAAACTTATGGTAGTGTGGTTAGTTGAAGCTTGAGTTGGAGTTCGGTTATCTTCATCTAGAACTCAAAAGTGACTCGTCCAACCTCATATTTGGCGTCGTGCACCGCATTAGCTATTTCCTGACTTTTGCCTTCACCTATGCACCGTCTAGGATATGCAATTATGGAATTGTTGGACAAGATTGTTCAATTAACGACTCTAGGTTTTTGCTTTGCACTTTCATTTCCTCTTTCCCCTTTAGTCTTCTCCTCCTACATCTATGCATTCTTGAATTTACATTCACTGAGGACTACAAGAGCATGTTGCTCCTTGATATGGAACTCATCTGAGACCCCCTAATGCAATGTGTGTAGGGTCTGGAGTGTTAGTGCGGCCACATTGATCCCAATATCCTTGATCTTTTCTAGCGTGCTTCAGTCTTCTTGTTTATTTTCTCGCAAGGATCCTTCTAGTAAAGGAATGATCCTTAGGTCCAATGTTCGGTCCACTTTTAGAACACTCATGGTCCACTTCTAGAACAATCATGCTCGCTTGAGTCAGGCTCACTTGCACCATGCTCGCTTTCCCAACGCTCTCCTGGATCCTACCATCCTGGATCTGCAGGTCACGTAGATCCTTCTGGACAATCCTTAGTCTCTGCATATGCTGCTACTCAAAGTGCACTCATAGCTCGGATGTGGAATCTCGAACCTTGTCACTGATCTCATCTAAATCGCCCTATGTTAGTACAAGAGGGTCCACCTATGTATGTTTATCTGATTTTCTTTTCTTTCGTGGACGTATCATTGATTCTTTGGGGTGCTTCTGCAATTTAAAGTGGATGGACACCTCCTCACCCCCATCGCCACCTTGAACAGATAGCTCCTACTCTTTGGTATGCGGGGAAGCCGATTCTTTGTCCTTTTCTTTATGTTCCTTGTCTGCATGCTCCTTTTCAGCACGCAATGTCCCCGCAGTGGTCTTTTCAACAACTTCTCTCTTTTGTTGGGCAACCTTCTTCCACACGACTTCCTAATCTTTGTCTTTCCTCTTTTGCACAGCAGAGGTCTGTGCAGAGGAGCTTCTGTCTAATTTTATTGTCCCGACATCCAAATGGGTAGGCTCTTGCCACTCTACTAGCCATCCACCCATAACCTCATGTACATCTATGTCAGCCACTAAGTAAGGCAACTTGTACCATACCTCTTCAGGGTCTCTCCTCGTCTGAATTCAAACATTGTGAAAGTCAGCCTTAAATTCTGTGAAGGCCCTCAGCTGCTTGAATAAGGTGGGCGATAACCTTGGCCTCTGGTTTATAGCCATTTTCATGTCCATCTCCATGAATACAAAAAAAAAAAATTGGATTCTGTAATCCGTTCTGTGTCTTTTGTCTGCTACAACGAAGCGAACTTCGCTGCCTCTAGGAGGGTCTCATTCAGCAGAGGGAACTGACTGTCCTCTGGAAGCCTCCATGCCACCAAAACTATTAGCAATAAGAGCCAAGAATAGTGGAACTTATGGCTCTTCTCTTCCGCCTTGTGACATTCTGCCAAAAATTCGCTACAGAGATATTGGGCCTAGTAATACTAGACCTGTTCACACACTGTGCTGCTAATGAAATAACTGGCACGGGCACTTCATCCGCACGACACTTCCGCATTATCTTTCCTGCTAGGATCTATGCTGCAAAATGTACCGCATGGTCTTTTATGGAGTGGATAGAATATCCATGCTTTCCCTTTAAAATCCCGAACTCGATCTTCATGCGATTTGCGAGTTGTGTTTCCTTGGTTTTTCCCACAAACTCCTTTTTCAGGTCTACTCCTTTATAGGGTAGCTTAGTAATCTGATGGATTAACATATCTGTGATGGGGATAGGCTCACCTAGCCATAAACACCCATCATGCACTAATGTTAGCAACTGGCGCACACACACTGTATTGATGTTGGAGCGGTGAAAATGGGGTATGAATAGCATGTGTAATAGTCCCACCAGCTGAAATCCTCTGACCCATTTCATTGGTTCCAACTTCGTGACCCTGGTATCTTCATAGTATATGGGGGGCATATACTAATTTGTTGCTAAATGCGATAATTTCACTTGGTCGGTGAGTTCCCATTCTTCCATCTTTAACATTGTTATGCACGCTAAGAGCGTACCTTCAAATGGAACTTCAGTAGGGAGGAGTGGCGTTGCAATTGAACATTTGTTGGAATCAGTGTCTTTGGTCGCCTTCTTTTGTCCTCTTCACAGAGGCACATATGCCAGAAGCATAGTGATTGGTTTAGCATCCTCAACATCCAACTCCTCAATCCCCTGGCAGAGTTCCTCTTCGTCTAAATCTAGGGGAACAAAAGGTTGCTTTTTCTTATTTATTTTTCCTTTTTGCTGCCCCTCCTACAAATGCTTTTTGGGTGAGTGGCGCACTAGTTCTATGACGACTTCTTTTTCTTTGGCATAGAAGCATGCTACTTTGGCCTAGGCGAGCTTGGCGATATAGATACTGCTGGTGTAGCTTCTATACCCATAGCTTCCAGAGTTGGGGCTTCAGACAATGCAGCCTCAGAACTCATAAACACAGATATCCTCTCCACAAAAAAATTGCGCAATGCATCAGGATAATGAGCTAGCCCTGCATGCTTGAACAAAACCTCCAAATATTCTCGGTGCATGCAAGAAATTCGTAGACAACAAAGTGTTTCTTTATAGACCAACATGACATACTTATAGCGATTTTTGGATTCAAATCCAACCATTCCCTCCATAACTTTGTCATAAATGCACCTTTGGCGGCATATTTTCAAATATTTTCACCTTAATTGCCGCCTTCTCGCTCCTCCTAATGGGATTTTCTCAATCCAATCAGCTACAATAACTCCAACAACTATTTTTGGGTTGGGCTACGTGACACCTTCCTTCATGGCACAACATCCTGAGTGAAACTTCATCTATTGCACCCTTGTCAATCATCACGTAGCCTGCTTGCTGCCTTGTCCTCCTAGTCGGGCAGTGTAGTTTATAGTCCCGCGCTCCCTTGCAACTTCCTGGAGCACTAGGACTGTCTTCCATTCATATAGTCATTTTGCAGGGGCAAGAACCCCCATATACATCTTTAGCCAACTCCCATTCACTTTTCCCGGAAAAGGTTCACCATTCAGCTTTGCGAGTTGAACTGTGCCACCCTCTGTAATTTCCTTGACAATATATGTTCCAAACCAATTCACCTGGAACTTACCCGGAAATTTGGTGAACTTGCTACCGTATCACAACACAAGATCATTTATCTTGAAAGTGTGAATCTTGATACAGCGATCATGCCATGATTTTTCGCGCTCCTTCTGCACTTGTTGGTTGAATCCCGCCAGAAATTGGTCCTCCTATAACTTCATTAGTTTCGTGAGTTGTTCCTCCAAGGCCTCACAATCTGCCATGTCTATTAAAGCTACTATGTGTAGACTTGGTACAATGTAGTCCATAGGCATCACCACTTCAACCCCATAGACCAATATGAATGAAATTTTCCTTACCAAATTCTTACAGGTTGTCCTATAGACCCATAGTACTAGAGGTACACACACATCTAATTCATTCACTCCGCGTTATAGACCTTTGTCAACATGTTCTCCAAAAATTTTTTAAAAGCTTCGACCGTCCTATTTGTCTGTGGGTGATATGGTGTGCTCTTCTGATGGTAGAACTGAAATTCATCTGTCATCACGCTAATCATTTCACTCTGAAAAGTGTGTTCCCCTGTCACTCATTAATACTTTCGGGCATCCAAACCGCGTTAAGACATGTTCAAATAAGAACTTTGATGTAGTAGTTGTTGTACAGTCTTTCACTGGATATGCTTCCACCCATCGGGTTAAATATTCCGTGGTAGTGATAATGTAGCGCGCACCCGGTTTCTTTCCAGGTGGTTGAATTGGCCCAATAAAAATGATCACGATCACCCACTTCTCAAATGCCTGCAAAGATACTTGAGGATGTAGTGGTAGTTCATCCCTCTGTGATGGTCTGCGAGTTCATTGACATGCATCACAACCCTTACAGTATGATTTGGAATCCTTGTGTAATGTTTGCCACCATAATCTTGCACGCAAAATATTATGTTTGGTAGTTTTACCTACATAATGGCCTCCCATAGCTCCCCCATGAGCTTCAATGAGAATAATATCACGCTCAAATTCTAGCACATATCTCCACAATATTTCGTGTGCCCCCATTTTGTACAAATGCCCTGCAATGACTGAAAAATCTATTGCGTGAACTACTAGTTCTTTCTTCTGCTGAGTTGTATATCCTTCAAGTGCCATCCCTATAGTTAATAATTGAATAATTTTAGCAAAATGGTCATCTTCTACATGTACCGTAAAGAGTTGTGCGTCTGGCAACCCTTCCTCCAAATTACTAGGTTCTTTACCTGTTTCAATCCTTGACAGGTGGTCTGGACTGATGTTCAACCGACTAAGCTTCACAATAACTTCAAAATCATATTCCTGAAATAATAACAACCACCTGTAAATCTTTCCCCCCAACATAGGCTTGTTGACCAGGTACTTTAAGGCAGAATGATCTATATACATTTTGAAATGTCCCCCTAATAGATAATGCCTGAATTTTTGCAGCGTGTAGACCATGGCCAACCCCTCGCGCTCTATCATTGAATAATTTTTTTCAGCCTTTGATAAATTCCTACTTGTGAAGGCTATAGGATGGTCTAGTTCGCCTTCACCTGCCTGTGTTAATACTACACCCAATGCAATGCAAGAAGCATCCACATGTACATGAAACTCCTTCTTCCAATTGGGAAATACTAGGATTGGTGTAGTCACCATCTTTTCTTTTAACACATCTAAGTTGCATTGACATTCCTCATCCCAATAGAATGTTGCATCCTTCTTCAATATTTTTTCCATGGGCATGGTAATTTGAGCATAGGATTTAATGAATTTTCTATAGTATCCAGTGTGTCCCAACATCGCACGAAACTGTTTGATGTTCTTAGGGGCCTCCAGGCTCATAATTACAGAGATATTTGTAGGGTCCACTGTCAATCCTTTCTTATAGACAACATGACTAAGAAAGATCCCAAAAGGAACACAAAATATACATTTTTTCAAATTCAGCGCAATCTGGTATCTTCAACATGTATCCAACATAAGGCATAGACTTATTGCATGGCGTTTTACCAATCCAAACATAGTCCAGTCATTGAAGTATACTTCTAGAAACTTATGAATGAACTCTTTGAACGCTATGATGACTATGTAGGAAAATATTGCAAGCGCATTCTTCAATCTAGAAGGCATAACAGTGTACTAAAAGCAGCCTCACTCTGTCGCGAAGGTGGTTTTTCTTCAATCCTCTGGTGCAATCTTAATTTGATGATAACTAGAAAACCCATCATAAAGGAATATGCCTCCTTCCCTCCAACATTCTCTAACACTTCATCTATAAATGATGTTGGAAATGGATCATGAACACATGCATCATTCAAATTTGACAGATCTACACAGATCCTTATTTCACCCTTTTGTTTCTTCTCTTGGACTACCATCGGGCTCAGCCAATCAGACCCTTCAATGGGTTCTATAATTCCAACATCCAAAATTTTATCCAACTCTTGGTGAACCTTCTCCTTATACTTAGTATTAAGGTGATAATGCCTTTGTTTGACAGGCTTCACATCTAGCTTCAATGTGATCTGCATAACACCCAAATCGCCAAGTATGCCCTTTAAATATGAAAACTTAGTGGGGAAGAGATCCTGGTACTCGTGAAGTAATTCGACAACTTTTTCTACTATAGCATCATCCCAATAATCTCCAATCTTCGCGAACTTCATTTCTTCCTCAGTGCCAATGTTTAACTGTATTTTTTTCGAAGGCACAAAGATGTCTGGGTCCTGTACTTGGGTCCTTCTATTATGCAATGCCCTTCTATTTATGGAATATTGATATTCCTTGGGTCTTTTTCCTCCTCTTTAGTGGTTACATTATATCATTACAATGAGTGGCACAACTAGGTGCTCCAATCTCGTTGGGTCCATTCCATAGGTTCTTTCAGTGTCCTAAAGATAACTGCTTTTATCTCTTGAAGTGCTTCATCGACGCTTGCAAACTCATCCTCAAAGCTGAAAGTCAATAAGAAACTTTCTTTCAATACATCCCATTCAGTAGCGCCATGGCGTAGCTCTATGTCGAGATACCATTTCATTGGGGTTGTATCTAAGGTATGACAAAATATATGTACCCTATCTGGTTGCAGTTATGCCCACCACGCCTTAGTCCACTTCACCAGGTGATCATGTGGATCATGCTTCCACTATACTTCTCAGTCATTCTTGTATTAGCATGCCCAAATCGTAACTTCATCATTCCCTTATAATACCTCCATCAAGCAAAAATATCCTTATGCGTACCCCACCATCATGCAGGTGTAGCACGCAGTGCCAACTCCAATGCTTGAAAATGGTGGTCTTCAGGGGCTTCACACCCAAATTCATCTAAAAACATATTTACTTCAGTTAGAAAATCATAATAAGGTAGCTTTCTTACCTCCAATGAAACACAATGCAGTGACTTCATCATCATATTGCATCGAAATGTAGACACTTCATGTAAGCAATTTTTCCAATGTTCTAATTCCTCATCTGAGTTAGAAGTGCATGAACTCTCTCAGTCCCATGCAATTCGTCCATCTGCTATTGGATTGATCCAATCCTGATCTTGTGTTGTTATCTTGTATATTTGATCCAGCTCGTCGTCACTTTCTACATAATCGTGGACAGGTTCGGTATAGCGCTCTCCTTCCACAGGATCTAGTGGCACTATGACCCTGAGTGACTTCTTTTCAAAGGTCATTGTCCTCTTCTTAAAATTAATGACCCCATTCATATTAATAGCCCAGTCGATTCCCAGGAGTGCGGGGTAGGGATTACTGTCATCAATAATTTCTATAACTTTGAAGTCTGCTAATGCACTCGCACCTTCAATATCAACCATCACTCCATACAATCGTCCCGTGGGGATGATTTTCTATTGGTTTTCCATTCGGAGCTGAATCGGAGAGCATTGCAGCACAGGCCTCCCCATCCTTTCCCATGTCTTTTTCAGCAGAACATTCGCATCAGACCCCATATCCAAAATTACCTAGTACATTTCATAATCACCCATCTATGCTATTAGCCGCATCTCGCATCCTATTCGTGCCTTATGTTTACCAATTTTTTTAACTGTGCATTGCTCTGTAGAAGTCTTTTCCTTATTGGTGCATTTTTCTATTAAGTCTTGCAATCCTTCCACAACTTTTCTATCGTGCAGTAACTTCATGCAGATCTCCAAAAAAGTAGTGAGTATGGAAGGATCAACCTCTTGTGTGGCACTAGTCTTTGGTTTCTTTTCCTAGCTTTATGAGGTGGAGGCCTCAACAAAGCTCTTCTTTGCTTCCATGAATGTTTCCTTAGCACGATTAAGGTCAAAGGCAACTTCTCTCTCAGGAGATTTGTAGACCCATCCGTCTTCCTCAAGCTACTTACCTTTATCTACGTTAGTCGTCATACCACTTCTTAGTACAATATTAATACTCTGATCTTCCTTGCGGAGCTTAGCTTTCATCATTTATAAATTCTGTGTAGGCTAATGAGGTTGCATTTTCTTCTCTTGCATTTTAGCTATTAGCATCGGACAATCCTCTATGGCATGGTCGAATTGTCTATAATATCGACACAAAGGGTGTGTAGGATTTAGGCAATCTCACTTGAAGTGCCCTAGCTCTCCGTGGTTGTAGAAGATAATCTGACCATGACGTCTACTAGGTCCCCCTCCTCGTCCTCATCCTCGACATTGAAATCCTCCCCACGCTGATCCTGCGCCTTGATCCTAAGGCCGAATTTCCACTTGCATACGTTAAGTAGGGGTTCTTTCCATCATTAGCGCATAACTTCAACAATGGTGCTCATCATGGCCCATAGATTTACAGAAATTGCAAAATAGCTGTTGGGGTGTCTAAACGAACTTCTAAAGCAAGTGGCAGTTATTCTTCGCATGTTTCCGAGTGACTTGACAAATGGCACACCATAGCATAGTTCCCATGCTCGGCCCGACTGGGACTTCTGGCTTCAGGCCCCCCCCCCCCCATAAGATAATTAGTATATTGGACAATGATCTTTATCTTGTCCATGGCCCTTTCACTTCAAGCACCAAAGCTCTGTGCACACTTCTGGCTTAGTCTCCTTCTCTTTCTTTAGGCTCTGTAATTCTAGGTGTAGGCTCTCTAACTATGAGTGGATCTATTGTACCCCTAGGTTTGGATCCTATATATGTGATGCGTGTAGCCTCATTGTGGTTTCTAAGGGTTCTTCTTGCATTTCTATCTTCTGTAGTGACAAAGGTATTCTTAAGTTTGGCAAAAGCAATGCTATAAACCAGTTGTGATGCTGGGCATCTGAGATTTGCATGTTAGCCTACCTGATCTCACACTTCAACCTCTAATCAAAGTCCCAAGATGTCTCGTCTACTCCCATTCAGATCTCCTTAAATTCAATTACCGACTGTGCCTCAGATTTAGGCTTACTAGATTCTTTGTTCAGAGTTGTCTTAGTTTCTGATAACGATACTTGAGGATTATCATTGCAATACTTAATGTACCATGTTAGTGCGCGATCCTGCAAGGTAGTAACCATCTATGCCTTCTTTATATTATCATTTGTTTCTTTTTGCGCTATCCATATAGTGTTCGCAACAAACCATAATTTATCTAGATCTTAACTTCCTATTTTTTTGAAGATCAACATCTTCTTTGCGTTTTCCATGATGAATGGAAAAGGTGGAGGTAGAGGTGTAGGTGAAGGTGTATGTGCTAGAGGTGGAGGTGGAGGTGGAGAATATGGATGAGATATCCTCTAAATACCCTGATTTATTAACTGAACAATGCTTCGTGGTGTAGTCAGCACCATCCCTTTGTCATCACTTGAAGGAGTTTCAATCAACAAACTATACTATGGACCTGATCCATCATGACTTCTAAATAATCTTCCACTCTATGTAGCTCCGAACATTTAGGTAATGGAATTACCCACTTTTCACATAATAGCATTTTAATCCAAGTATTTAATGACCTTAAGCACTTACCTCGCGGTCCTTTAAATAATATTCACTCCGCTTCGCTATATCTAACTGATGTGTCAACCATAAATTTAGTAACCAATCCTCCTAGGACTCGATCAAGCCAATGATCGACAACTCGCGCGATCTTGTTTTCAGATGCCTCTAGTCATCCCATCAATTTTGGAGTCCACACTATAGGATTATCAAGCTTCCACCTCCCTTGACCGTCTGCCAATTTTGCTAACCACTCATATAATTCAGATGGTAAAGTGGGAAAGAAAATTTTGTGTCTTTGTATACTGATATCTATTCAACCAATCCTCCTTCAATAGGCATGGATTCATATTTTCTTGAGCCGTAAACTCATGAAGCCTCAAATCTAACCACCTTTCAATCTCTTTCTTAGTCAGATTCCAATGATGCAACATCACACATCTCTTAAGTAGATCCATGTCTCAGCAATGGAACTGTTTGTTGGATTAAGGGGTCCTAACCTAGGTTCAGAGTTAGTTTCACCAACCAACAAAACCTACATTGTTGGCCCTTTCAGCAGAAACCTATGTAGCGCAGGCTACAATTTCACCCGAAGCAGTATTGGGGGATGCAAGAACCAAGTTTCTGCATCCAGAAACTAGTGTGATGTCTTTCAGAGCCTTAGATTTGCTTCCGCATAGGTTTAACTTTCCATAAAACTCCTAATTCAGCCCTAGATACCTTCAATTATTCACGATACTACCCAATTGCGTTACTCAGGCCCTAATAGGACATGTCTGCTACTTCTGCGCAACTGAACCAGTCTTGTAGGGCTTATGAGATCTAGATCCATGGTCGTGCAGACCTATCTTCCTTATTTGAAACTAACTTAAAAAAGATTTAGATCTTTTCATATATCATTCAATCATCTTGTTAAGCATAAACATGCTTAATTAACCTAATCCGCGCAGAGAAAACACAATGAATTACAAAAACAATAGTGAAAGTGACATAACAATTAGACAAATAGATGCAAGTATTTCCAACCCAAAACTAGTCTCTATTAATCAGAATCGATCCAGTACAAACTTCAACTACCCTGCGCACTCAGCTGCAGGGGTCTATGTACTCAGTTGTGGACTCTTCGAGGCCTCTGTGCACTCAGTTGTGGAGGCCTTCCCTCGCTATTGATAGGAACAAACCTTCCTATCTATCGAACCCCTACAACATCATTGAGTCATTCATCTCTCTTTTCTTATGTATCAAAGTTATCTCTAAGACTTATTATGACTCAACTATTTATAGCTTCTCTAATATAATGTTATGGCCCCCGTCTCATGGGTGAGTCTTGAAAACCGCCAATCACTTACCCAAACAAGGGGCTAAGTCCTCTATGACATTTAACTAGCTACATGCTTTGCATCCATATTTTGCAGAGACTTTACATTCTTTACAAATTTCTTTACAAAAAATGACTAAATTAATTTAATTCTACCCCTGGGGACCCCATCCCAACAATTATACTCGGAAAAATGTAAAATAATGAAAATACTTGAAATATAATAAATTTTTTAACCATATGTTTTGTTTTTTTTTTCAATAATCTATAGATATATGCATAGTTGACATTGAAATATTTTACCTATTATGAACATTTGGATGTTTTATTTATGGAAGGTTTTTAATACATGTGAATGTTCTTTTATTTGACTTGACTCACAAGGGATTTGAATATTGAATGTCATGAATTACATAATACTTGATAACTCACCAATTGATGTTCCACGTGCAGTAATTACATGTCAACATTATTTAAGCTCACATGATGAAATATTTCATTTATGATCCACATTTAATATTTTTATTATTTTTCATACATTTTGAATGCGACATCTAAATTTTATACTACGAATTAAATTAATTACACATCTCCCTTCGCCTCTTATTAGAAAGTTATTGAATTAATTTACTTCTAATTACTTCTTCCTGTCAGTGTGTGTGTGTGTGTATCATGCAAATATCATTCTTTTTTTAATTATTTTATTTCTAAAGTTAATATAAAGTTACATTACTTAACATAGAAGCTTCAAGAATGGAAGTTAAATATTTTTAGGTTGTCTTCTTCATACTAAGTTATAATATTAACAACCGAGTAGAAACATCCTTGTTTTATAATGCTTTTAATTAAAACTAACAAAATATGTAGATTCAATTTTATTTATTTTTTTATTTTTTTATAGCCCACGTTGTTTTTTAATTAGAGTATATTTTATTTTCATTTTAAGAAAGATATGTGTCAACTAGAGGTTGAGCATGGATGGCATCACACATCTTCTTCATATTGGGTTGTAGAATGCACCTCTAGGCACAAGTATAACTTTATTTTAAATTATTATCATTATTATTAATTATAAAAATAATTAATATATGATTTAAACATATATGCATTTTTAAAAACATGTAACAATATAAATATTCATAGCCATGGATATTGACCCCCACATTAGCATGAAAATTCTTAATTGTAAATAACTCTTCTTACAATATTATGAATTATCAATACAACATGCCGAATATGAAAAGTGTTGATATGAAAATTTCCTTAATTAATTTATTTGAGATAAGTTAATTAAAAAAACATAGCTAACTTGGAGATGAATCTTATTCATTGATCTCTGAATACTATTATGAATATTCGATCATATTTTATGAAGGTAAAATCTCTACCGTCTACCTAATAATTATTGATAATCAAATTAAAATTATGAAAAAACTATTTTGAAATAAACACGCCCATTAAAATAATGATAAATATATTATAAATAATATACAATTTAATATATTATTAGCATGTGTTAACATATTTATTAAAGTAATTTTATTAAAGAGTTTTTAGTGTAACCATATTATAAAATGGTGTGTTACTTTTCAAATGTAACAATTATGTTCATCTTGATTTTACGTAACTATTTGTTTGATTGAAGTTTTTATGATATTAAGAATTATTTTATTTTATTATTTTTTTGGGTTAGAATTAAAAAAAAAATCGTATTTTTAAAAATATATTTGAAATTAGAAAATTTTATATTTAATTTAAATAATAAACTTATTTAATTTTTTTTAATAAAGTATAATATTTTTAAATATTTTAATAAAAAATTAACATTTTTAGTTTCGAACGCTGAAAGTATTTAGTTCAATATAATATTATATTATATTTTTTCTATTATTTCACTGACCCATTTTCTTCTCTATCTCCGTATCACCCTCTAATCATGTTATATTTTTGTTTTTTGTAAGTTTGGGAGGACGACATTGTTGGGTCTCCAATATTTCTTCAAAATGTCATACACTTTCACCTCATTCTCTTTTATTGCCTCATTTCATCATCTTGTCATTACATAACCCTACACTTTCATTACCATACGGGTTCATATGTTGTATTTTCCAAAGTTATTAGTTTCAAGTATTTAGAGTGAATTTATGATTAAAATTTTAAAAAATAACATGTATTTACTTATACCTAAAGTAGGAATTAGTTTGGTGACATGTGTAGGTGATTTGGAAGCGTCCAAGACACTCTGATGTGGCCTCATATGATCAATTTCGAATTCTCTTCAAGATTGGAAGGAGATTTCGGATAGGAGCCAAACATATCTCATAAGAGAAAATCATGGATAAAAGGGTATGTGTATAATTGGTTGAGATTTTTAGGGATCTAAGGAGAGAATGGTGGATCTCCATTAATGAGGTAGTTGCCTTAATTTTTGGATAAATATTAGAGCATTCTCATTTCATAGAAGAAGAGTAGTAGATGATAAAGAGTTTCTTAATGTGTAAACTTGAAAGCTAGAATTTGTAATCATGGAAAATTTTAGGGGCTAATGTTCGCCCAGTGGGCTAATTTTCCATGATTTTTCCACAAAAAAGATTCGCCAATTTCCAATTTTATAAAAGACGATTTGCCCAAATTTTAGAATATAAAATTATTTTACCTTAAAAATCGCCAACATTATAGAGAGACTATATATAAAATAATTATAAATTTGATTAATTTTACAAATATATCAATAAACATTTATAATTTGCATATTAGGGATTAGTGAGATTCGCCAATGTTTTAAAGTTCAAGAAAATTTTCCATCCTTAAAATTTTCCTTGTTTGTAATGTGAGGTTTGGAATCATGGAAGGAGATGCAAATTGAAGATGTAATGAGATAAGTTAATAGTAGATTTTTATTTGATAATTGCAGATTCGTTTTTATGTAATTTGTGAGTTTATAGAATCATTATGTTCTTTTGAATTTCACAAAGTGTTTTTAGATTAATAATTTCAATTTCATGCAAGAGTGCTTAGATTAGTTATTCATTTATGCAAATGTGTGCTTTCAATTCTTGCAAATAATTTTTTCTTCCGGAAGTGTGTGGTGTGATTTTTTGCTTTCTAGAACAGATTTATTTCTATGTCAATTTTTATTTTTGATTTAAATAGATTAAGATTTCTCTTTCGAAATTGGAAACTCATCTCTAGCACATATGGTGCAGGTGTGCCTCGCAAGTCCACGAACCCCTGGGTTGATAATTTATGTTAACGAATTTAAGTAATTAAATTACCTCTACATTTTGGCACCATTGCCAAGGAGGCGCACAAGGGATCAACCTTTAATTTCGATTTTTTATTTATTTATTTTTATTTCTGATTCACTTCAAGTTTTTCATTTTGATTTTTTTTTTTCATTTTTCATACAATTTTAGTTTTCGTTTTTGCACAATGCAATTTCATTTTCTAGAAATCATTTTGGCGATATATAATTCTAATTAGTTTACTAGATTCCAAATATATATGTCTAACTTAAAAAAAAAAAAATTAGATAGGACAGAATAAAAATCAACGCTAACTAATTTTCAATTTTTTATTAGCTTTCAGTGGTGCTGTAAGAGCAACCCCATTTTCTAATAATTTGCAGGGAATGATGCTTTCATGGATGATCTTGATCCTTTCTATTAATATTCAAATTCCATGAAAATGGGGATAGATATCAAGTTTCATAAATCACGTCAAGATATTCTCCATCGATTTCGAATAGGGAATCTCAATTTCGCTACATTGAGACACTTCCTAAAAGGGCTTCTCCCCGCTGCAATCCCAACCTATAGTCCAGGGTGCCATCAATTGGTAGCATAATACTTTAGATGAGATAATTGGTGGCTTACAGTGAAGCAAGCCAATATTCTCCTTGATTTTCTGGTAGTTTTAATTTTTTGAGATTTTTCTTGGGAGTTTTGATTTTCTAAGATTCTCCTTGATTTTCTGAGTCCCCTCATGTTTCAACTACATTTCCATTTTTATCATGGTTATGTGATTGGATTTACAGATGCTACACCTTTGTTTGGACCTCTGAGATTGTTGGTTTTCAATGGTGAATCGTTCCTTTATCTATCACTCATAATTCGATTGTTTGCAATGGCGCAAGCCATGAGATCTTGATTGTCTCCGGCTGTTCTCAGAACAAGGCTCGCACCTTCTGTCAATATCAGTTCCACCTCCCTTTCCAGTTTGTCAATGACGCGAGCGGGGAAGCTGCTTGCTCGAGATAACCAAGAAAAGGTGCAAATGTAACAGAAAGTATGTAAGAAGCATGTGAAGAATACTGCCAATGATGGACGAATCACCATTTTTTTATGGACGAATCACCTTTTTTATGAGATCGATCTTTCCCCTTATGCCTGCTAGCGAAAAAACAAAATAAAAAAGAAAAAAAGGTTCCATATATCAAGTTGAGTTGTTGAAGGGAAGAAAATAAGAATTAACACCTTCTTTCCATGCTTTAACAAAAAAGGAGCCATTTTGTGGCTATGGAGGTCATCTTGGACCTTATAACGATGGGTTTTGTGGCTATGGAAGTGGAAATATTGGTAGTTATGGAAGCAGAGGTAGTGAGAAGGTTGCCATACTGTTGACTACAACAATTGTGTTATCTGCATTGGCACAAATGACTTCATTACAAATTATTTTCTGGAATCAGACGAGGAACCGTTGACCGCTGGATTGAGTCATTCGATCTCCCTGAATGGTTCTGAATTGAGTGGGGATCTACACAGAGGTGCAAGGGCTCAGAATCTGATTTATGATTCAATCTGATGCTTAGAGGAGGAAGGAGAGTAGAAGAAACAGGCAGCCTTGGTTGTGTTGAAACTGTAGCCTTGGAAGATAATTAGGTGTGGAGGCTCTGGGATTCGATCCGAGATCGAAGGTGGTGTGAATCAAAAACCCCAAAACATATCAGATGGAGCAAAAAATCATGTAATAATGTCGGCCCTCAGCGTGGGGCTCGGAATCAGTAGTTTGACGACACCCATTCACTCAGTGGCATCAAAGTCTTCATGATGTGGATCTCGTTTCTGCTTCAGAAAATTATCGACTCTCTTCTTAGGTACTTGCATATCACTATAGAATGTAGACTTCGTCCTCCTTCTATCACTATGGAACTACAAACTTTGTCTTCCTTTATTCATTATGTAATTTCAGACTTCAAGTTCCTTCACTCACTGTGGACGGATCTGTCATATGATAAGCTGACCTTAGATGCATCTCTGAATTCCATGGCCCTGGTAAGTGTGGTTTTGTCTCACACCCTTCATGCTCTTTGTGGCTATCATTTCCAGTGGTCATGTCAATTCAGCTTTCACTTTTAGACTCGCCCTAGGCGGCCACATCATGCTCTTCCGCAACGTTTTCTATTGGATCGCCCAGCTCCTCGGCTCCATCGTTGCCTGCCTCCTCTTGAAGTTCACCACCAGCATCGAGCATGAGCACCGAAAAGGGTGTGGTGATGGAGATCGTTATCAATGCTTCTCCCCTGTGGAATGAGATTGGATTATTCCATAACATTGGGGTTGAGAGCCGTGGAAAATTAAGGAGAAAGAGAATTGAATGCAAACATCGAGACCAAATGCTTGCCAAGGCATTGGCACATTACTTTGAGGCTAAATTTCTTTTGCTTGATGCTACTAACTTTTGCTTGAAGTTGCAAAGCAAACATGGAGGAGGCACTGATTCTCAAGATTTAAAGTCCTTTTCTAAAACTGCATTAGAGCGCATTGGTAGCCTGTTTGAATCCTCCATTCTACCTATGGGTGCAGATCAAAGAAATTGCAAATCAGCAGGAAGACTTTGGCATTGAACCAAAGTTGATGTCCTCTAAAGGAACAAGTAACCTTCAAAGTTGCAGGAGTAACTTAGCATGAGATACTAATTTCTCTAGATATGGGTCATCTGTGATGAACACCAAAAATCAAGCTTCATTAAAACGTGAAAATTCTTGACCATTTGATGAATAATTACTTATGCAATCACTCTATAAGGTATTGGTTTCTATCTCAAAGACTAGTCCTGTGATTTTGTATTTGCGTGATTTTGTGCTTGCAAGATATTGAGAGACTTTTATTCAAACAAGAGACATTGAGGCTATGCCGTGAATATTGTGATGTCTACGCCCTTTTGTGCGATGCATTTTCTTTAGAACATAAGCATTTTTAGTATTCGGTGATCCCCTTCCTTATTTGACTCTAGACCATGCGATCCCTTTATATGTTCCTAGTATCTCGGTGGATGCTACCCCACCATGGGTAAATTATGTGGCCTCATATCCCATGTGTTCAATTTCTATTGAGAAGGAACCTTTGCATTCATGCTCGCCTTCATGAGTCCTTTCCAAAAAGTATAGCAGACAAGCCTCTTGCGCTCTTGAGTTGGTTCGTAGTGGGATCCGTGAGCCTATGACCACTCTACGAGATGTCGAAGGTAGCCAGTGCACCACATTTGAAGTGTTATCAGCATGCCTATGGAAATCAAGAACAAAGGCTTTGAATCTCCTTGACGACCAAGATTTGATATTGTTGTTTTCTTCAAACACTCGTTCCCAATTCCAACTTCCTATTCCAAAGGGTTATTATACCAACACAATAAGCTTCACCTGTGCTGAGGTAAAATCTAGGGATCTAACTCACCAATTGTTGTATTTTGTTGTGGAATTAATCAAAGAAGCGAAGTTGTGGAGTTCAAGCCATTCACATCAAATCTTTCAGTTGCATTAACTTTGATTAGAGGTGTAGAACAAAACAATGCTTCTAGAACAAAGAGTCATGAAGAAGAGGACCTGATAAAGAAGCTATACATAAAGCAATGGAATAACAAACAAATCTCTCTACCATCGTTCAACCATTGAAGGTTTTACAAGTAAATAAGCAGATCGAAAATTCCGTGCATTTAAAAAAAAAATTAGTAATCAATAAAACCAGTAGGGTATTTGCTAGTTTTCTGGAAGAGGTACTATTTAATTTGAAGATTGGACTGATTATTTTTCATAACAAAATGCATAGTTATGTGTACTTAACTGTCTGATTCAAGATTTTAGCTACAGAAACTGTGCACATTCTGCAGCTAAAAAATAATTATGCAGCTTTGTATTCAATTCAATGATCTATCTATCAACAATGCATTCTAATCAGAAATTCATGATCAACATGCCATATTATCTATTTACTTCATCTTTCACACCAGCATCATGTTGCCATGACACACTCACACATGACTATCTTCATTGTTTCACAAAAATTTCAAATAAGTGTAACTTTCTCATACGACATCAGTTTTCAACGATTCAAACATCGACAAAAAGATCTCGATGAGATCTAAAAAATGAGAAATATTTCATCAGAATTTGAAATAGAAAAAGAATGAAGAAATTTCCAACAAGATATGACAGGTAAACCAAGGCACTAGTTTCAAAACAGGTAAAAATTCATTTGATTTTCTTTCATGAATTTGTTTTACTAGTACCAATTCTCAGTTTTTTGTGTAAATGTCATAAATAGAGAGATTGATCACCTTTCTCTTGTGATAATATTACATTTAATTGAAGAAAAAGTAATAAGTTTTTTTTTTTTTTTTTTGCAGATTCTAGGAAGATAAATAGATGACCATAAGTAAAACAGTGTCTCTCAAAAACCACATTTCTTTCAAAAAGAACATGATCAAAGTAATAGCAAAGATGAGATATCCAAGCATGAGCACATGATTTTGGATAAATAATTTCAAATCAGTTCCATCACATCATTAGAAAGCCTCTCATAAACCAGTTTTACCATCGCATTCCTACTCATTCAGTCAATAAAATCTTCATCTCATTTTTCTTCATAGTCATTCTACTTTCTTGCCTCGCTTTCATTAACCTGTAACCCAGCAATAAAATCATTCATCTCCCCTACAAAGCTGATTCTTCCATTTCTCTTTTCATTTTTTCAAATAAACCTTGATCCACTACAAAAAATTTCATCCATCGTCCCTCAAAATCATTGTTTTTTCTCACATTAGATGATGGAGGATTCATTAAGGCCTCCCTTCTAACAGGTCTTGGCCTACCGACAACATGACATTATTTAGGTTCATGACTAGAGTCCTTATTAGTACCTTGAGGCTTGTATGCATTAAAGACAAGTTCTCTCGCTGAAAATCATGGGAATACATCAATGTCCCTTGATCGTTGGATCTTTCAAGTGGCTCGACATTAGCTCATCGATTCGCACTTTGCAAGATGTACTTAGGTACCTTGGCACTCATTGACATTAATGGTGAGTTTATCCCGCATTGGTTAATGTCATCCATTAATGGCTGATAATCCAATGACTTCTCTTCATGTTCGACAACAACATATTTATTTACATGACTAGAATTGTACCATTGTATTTTTTAGCAGGTGAAGACTATATCACTTCAGCGCTTTGTAGCAGATACAACATATTTAACAGTAGAAATAAAGATTCCAAGTTCACGACTCCATCCATCAATTATGCAACCAAGAAGTAGAATATATTGTACATTTTATTCCATGATCCAGTAGTAGCCACAACTTTTCTACATATCCACAATTTATCCACTTCTTAGATAAGTGAAGGTATGTTCTTTCCTATCTTTTTATCATGTAATTCCTTTAAATACTGAAATTATAATTTTTGGAAAATGCTTCATCATATTCCCTTTCTCATTTCATAAAAACTAGAAATACCTTTAGCTGGGATGGGGGGATACCAATTCATGTTCATACCTTATATCACATTCATATTTTATCACCTTTTATGCCACACATCATCCTAACCAACATAATTTTTCAAAAAACTACTATTGCATTATGATTCAAAAAGCTATATGTTTTGAAAATAATGATAGAATAATGAGCACATTAGATGGCTGATTAAATGATTTCAAAAGTCTTTTATGCAAAAAAAAAAAGAGAAAATTATCGTTACATAAGAACCAATACTAATGAAATTTTGTTTCCACACAAGAACCAACCAAAGTAATATGTTGCAATCAAATCTTTCTGAAAAGAACACTTTGCAAAAAGGAACAAAGTTATCAAATGATTGTGCAAAGTAGAAAGAAGAATCAACATCAGCCAAAGTTCATATAGAAGCAAAACAATTCAAAAGATCAAATCATGATCAATGCAATAGATTACATGAGGACATGCAATAACTTCAATTGGGGGGTATGTTGGGTCTCCAAGATGTCTTCAAAATGTCATACAATTATATTTATTACTCAATTAACTAATAATAATTAATTATATGCTTCTATTAATAAAAATCAAGGGTTTGACTTTGATCCTCAGGTCAAAATTAGCCATTGAAATATAGCCGTTGGAGTCTCTGCACACTCTATTTAATCAAGCTTAGCCTGATCAGTTCTTCAACTTGTCCTGACGATGAACCACACTGGTTGGTTCGAAACGCGTCGACAAAAGATTGATTACGTGATTTTGCCGAAGATATCTAGACAATTTCACATTCATTCTCACTTTTATTGCCTCATTTCATCACCTTGTCATTACATAAACCTAAACTTTCATTACCATATGGGTTCATATTTTGTATTTTCCAAAGTTATTAGTTGCAAGTATTTAGAGTGAAATTATGATCAAAAGTTGGAAAAATAACATGTATTTACTTATAACTAAAGGAGGAACGAGTTTGGTGACATGTGTAGGTGATTTGGAAGCTTCCAATGTCATCTCGAAGGATCAATTTCGAATTCTCTTCAAGATTGGGAGGAGATTTGGGATAGGTGTCAAACATATCTCATAGGAGAAAATCATGGATAAAAGAATATGTGTATAATTGGATGATATTTTTAGGGATCTAAGGAGAGAATGGTGGATCTCCATTAATGAGGTAGTTCGTTTAATTTTGTATAAATAATAGAGCATTCTCCTTTCATAGAAGAAGAGTAGTAGAGGATAAATATTTTCTTAATGTGTAAACTTGAAAGAATGTGAGGTTTGGAATCATGGCAAGAGATGTAACTTGAAGATGTAATGAGATAAGTTAATAGTAGAGTTTGAGTTGATAATTGCATATTCCTTTTAATGTAATTTGTGAGTTTATAGAATACATGATGTTCCTTTGATTTTCAAAAAGTGTGCTTAGATTAGTTATTTCATTTATGCAAATGTGTGCTTTCAATTCTCGTAAATGATTTTTACTTCCGGAGGTGTGTGGTATGATTTATTGTTTTCTAGAATAGATTTATTTCTATGTCAATTGGCATTTTTCATTTAAACAGATTAAGATTTCTCTTTTGAAATTGGAAACCGATCTATAGCACATATGGTGCACGTGTGCCTCGCATGTCCACGGACCCTCAGGTTGATAATTTATGTTAAGGAATTTAA
This sequence comes from Pinus tabuliformis, assembly GCA_031772625.1. Lineage (NCBI taxonomy): Eukaryota > Viridiplantae > Streptophyta > Pinopsida > Pinales > Pinaceae > Pinus > Pinus tabuliformis. The sequence continues at coordinate 1,228,510,705 of CM062819.1, read as the reverse complement.
GTAATTAAATTACCTCTACAAACATCTTCAATATGTCCAATATATCACCCCGATTTGGGTGAGGAATTGAACCGATGAATTCACATCAAGGAGTACCTTAACATAGCACCCTATCACCATCTATCCAAGACCCCATGGACCTCTACTGATGTTATATTAAAAAAATAAATTAACTAGCAATCGCACTACATGTTGCAAAGGAAACGACATAAGGAAATAACATGAAGCACTAATTAATGTTTCTTTGAAAACTATTGAAAGACAAAAAAATATCAAGAAAAGGAAAGGACCATGCTACAATGAAATCTTACTACAATATTGTTTCCTTGAGCCTTACAAATCATGAGACCTATGACATGAATGCCTCATAAATAAATAAAAATAGATCATGATTTGCTACCTTCAAACTCATAGGTGGTTTTGGTACAATTCCTCCATATTTATTCTTGATCACTTCCTCCTGCTATAGACAACCTTAATCAATACAAAGGAAATTTTTTATAGATTAAAACATGTGTCTACAGACGACTATAACAATTTTGTAAATAGATTTTTAATTTCTATGTGAATTAATATCTACCCTTGAATAAAAAATTACATATATCCAATCTAGAAATTAAACTCAAGAATAGCATCAACTACACCTCTTCTTGAGAAAATTGCATGTGTTTCTCTTTTGAATGTTGACTCACCTCTGTATTGTTTCCTTTATGATCCTTGAAACTATTCAAAATATCACATTGCTCTTTACCACTAATCTCCTTAGTGTCTGTCATGTTCTTGTTTTAATCCATGAGATTTTAATCAAGTAAATATAATGCATGTAATGTAATTGAAAATAATGTAGATATCATTCAACAAAGTTTAAACCATTTTATCTTGAAAATCAATCAAGTGTGGTCCATAAGCACCACAATGAAAATTCTATTTTTTTACATCAAAATACCACGCCTCACCTTGGTTTAAAAATACTACCGCAAAATTTATATAACCTACTCGTTTATCTCACTAGTAAAAACATGAAAGAATTATTGTTAATTTTTCAATTTAGATAAGAAACATAGGGATAAATTTGACAAAAACTGTTGGATGAATAAAAAACATGCATGTGGAAATTGTACATAGTGACCTTTGTGGTCCCATGATAATTTAGTCATTGGGAAGTCCAAATGATTTTATGGAATCCATCGACCTTGCTACGATGAAATATTACTGCAATGCTACTTCTTTGAGCCATAAAAATCATAAGGACTATGTTGAAGTTAAATACCTTGTCTGATTATGCCAACATGAATCCCTCATAAATAAAGAAATAGATCGTGATTTGCTACCTTCGAAATCAGAGGTTGTTTTGGTACAATTCCTCCATATTTCTTCTTGATCACTTCCTCATGATATAGACAACCTTAATCAATACCATTTTTGTTTTTTTTATAGTTTGAAACATGTGTATACAAAGGAATATAACAATTTTGTAAATAAATTTTGAATTTTATGTAAATTAAGATCTACCCTTGAATAAAACTGCACATATCTCCAATCAGGAAATTGAACCTAGGAATAGCATCAACTACACCTCTTCTTGATAAAATTTCATGTGTTTCTCTTCTGACTATTGAGTCGCCTCTATATTATTTCCTTCATGATCCTTGAAACTATTCAAAAGATGACATTGTTCTTTACCACTAATATTGTTGGTGTCTTCCACGTTCTTGTTTTTTTATTAGCTGATATGAAGTTGGTAACTTTTGTTCTTTGTGAAAACAGTAAAAAATATACGGAGTGGTGTATTTAATCACTTCAAGAGTAGTAAAAACAAGCATATTGCAAAAATAACTCCAGCACCGAGAGATATTTGGTATCAGCTGTGGAATTGGTTAACATGTCTTTCTCTGTGGTGTTGTGTACTGGGCATAACTTTCTTCAAGAGTAGTAAAAGCAAGGATATTGAGAAAATAACTCCAACATCGAGAGACATTTGGTAGCAATTGTTGAATTGGCGAACATGTCTTGCTCTGTGGTGTTGGCTATTGGGCATAGCTTTCTTGATCTCTTATAGAAAAAAGTAAATTTGTAGTTTAGTTGTGATCTCTTCCTTGTCCCTCTTACAACTTTGGGTATTCTTTTTTATTTCATTGATATCATAAAAAAATGTTACCAGCCTCTAGGTTTTAATGAGCAGGAGTTGATATATCATCACCATGTCAGGCCTACCTATGTAGAGCAATTAGTTGGGCTTCAGAGGGCTCACCACACATTGTTATCATTGTCCTCCTCTTGATGTGGTGGATCAAAGGATGAGTTGGGAACACTCGAAACATAATATTATAATTCACTTATACTTACTATATTTGACTGCAACTCTTGATATTAATCATTGTGAAATTATGTATTGAGTACTGAATAATTGGCTTCCGTTTATAGTGAGAATCCTTGTATTTAAGTGCATTGAAAATGTTTATATGCACGAGAGTAATCATGTCTGATAGCAAAGTTGTAATGAATGTAAGTAAATTTGAAGAATAATCACAATGAAGACACCTAATTTATCAATATAGACTTGATTAAAATATAAATTTAGCAAGAAGCCATCTTCATAATTTAATACTAACTAAAAATAATTATAGCTACTGACAAGAAACATTGATACATTATGCAGAGTGTAGAGGTATGGAGGAAGAAATATTTACCAAATACCCAAAAACCAAATACCATGTAACCACTGCACAAATTATATTCACATGTTCAACACACTATCAATCATGATATGCTATAATAATACTAATACTACTACTACTACTACTAATAATAATTATAATTATAAATTGGATATTCGAGCTTATGACAATGTGACAACTTAATTTTAATTCTAGTATCTTATAAAATTGATTTTTGTTTTTATTTTGGATGTGTTATCAACCAACTCATCTATTTGACTAGTAAAAACATGAAATAATTATTGTGATTTTTGCATTTTAGACAAGAAACATAGGAATAAATTTGACAAAAAAGGTTGGATGAAAAAAAAACATGGATGTGGAAATTGTACATATTGACATTTGTGGTCCCATGAGAATTTAGTCATTAACAAGTCCAAATGATTTTATGACATCCATCGACCATGCTACAATGAAATCTTACTACAATACTACTTCTTTGAGCCTTAAAAATCATGAGGACTATGTTGAAGTTAAATACCTTGTGTGATTATGCCAACATGAATCCCTCGTCAATAAAGAAATAGATCATGATTTTCTACCTTCGAACTTAGAGGTTATTTTGGTACAATTCCTCCATATTTCCTTTATCACTTCCTCATGATATAGACAACCATAATCAATAATTTTTTATTTTTTTTTAGTTTGAAATATGTGTCTACAAAGGACTATAACAATTTTGTAAATAAATTTTGAACTTTATGTGAATTAAGATCTACCCTTGAATAAAACTGCAAATATCTCTAATCTGGAAATTGAACCCAAGAAAAGCATCAACTACACCGCTTCTTGAGAAAATTTCTCATCTTTCTCTTATGACTGTCGAGTCACCTCTATATTAGTTCCTTCATGATCCTTGAAACTATTCAAAAGACCACATTGTTATTTACCGCTAACATCATTAGTGTTTTCCATGTTCTTTTTTTTTTTTTTTCAGTAGCTGATATGAAGTTGGTAACTTTTGTTCTTTGTGCAGATAGTAACAAATAGATGGAGCGTTGGCTTTCATCACTTCAAAACTAGTAAAAAAAAGGATATTGAAAAAATAACTCTAGCACCGTGAGAGATTTGATATTAGCTGTGGAATTGGTGAACATGTCTTTATTTGTGGTGTTGGCTACTGGGAATAGCTTTCTTCAAGAGAAGTAAAAGAAAGACTATTGAGAAAAGAACTCTAGCACCGAGAGAGATTTCTTAGCAGTTGTGGAATTAGCAAATATGTCTTCCTCTGTGGTGTTGGCCACTAGGTACAGCTTTCGTGATCTCTTATAAAAAAAAATAAAAAATTTGCAGTTTAGTTGTGATCTCTTTCTTGTCCCTCTTACAACTTTGAGTATTCTTTTTTATTTCATTGATATCATAAAAAAAGGTTACCAACCTCTAGGTTCTAATGAGAAGGAGTTGATATATCATCACCATGATAGGCCTACCTATGCAGAGCAATTAATTGCACTTCAGAGGGCTCACCACACATCATTATTGTTGACCACCTCTTAGTGCGGTTGATCAAAGGATGAGTTGGGAACACTTAAAACCTAATATTATAATTCACTTATACTTACTATATTTGACTGCAACTCTTGATATTAAGCATTGTGAAATTATGTATTGAGTACTGAATAATTTGGCTCCCAATTATAGTGAGAATCCTTGTATTTAAGTGCATTGAAAATGTTTATATGCACAAGACTAATCATGTCCACTGACAAAGTTGTAATGAATGTAAATAAATTTCAAGCATAATCATAATGAAGACACCTAATTTCTCAATATAGACTTGATTAAGATATAAATTTAGCAAGAAGCCATGTTCATAATTGAATACTCGCTGAAAATAACTATCCCTACTCACTGGAAACATTGATACATTGTGCGGAGTGTAGAGGTGTGGAGGAAGAAATCTTCCTTCGCACCTCCACACACTGCATAATGTATCAATGTTGTGGAGATTTGTTCAGCCCCCACCCACCCCCTCGTTTCTTCCTCCACACTTCGCACAATGTATCAATATTATGGATATTTGTTTAGCCACCTCCCCCTAGCCTCCCCAACCCCCACCCCCTCTCTTACATAAGGGACCTGGACCCCATCAGTTCTGGCATCATTGGGAAAAGTAGTAGCAATGGCAAGCATAACAATGTTAGTGTTAGAGCACTCACCAACAAAATGACCACTTTCAAAATTAGTATTAGTTAGTTTTTTTTTTTTTTTTTAAATGATTTGTTAGGAAATGAAAAATACCAAAAATAAATCCCCGTTTATGAAGGTAATTATGTCACATCAAGGCTCTCAACTAATGAAAAATAAGAAATAAGATTTTGAAAAATTAGAAAAATATTTTCTAATTTATAAAATATAGGAGAAATGTGCTTCAACTAAAGACAAAGTTTGTAGACAAAATTTACCAAACGAGAGTCTTTGGGAGAACAAGTAAAATGGTAAACACAGTCCTCTAGCCGCTTTCTCAATCGAGGAAGAAATTATTGAAAAACAATACTCTTACAACAATGCAAACTTTGGTAGTAATCAAAGGAAACAAAATACCTGAAAATTTATAGTATCGATAAAAATAAAAACGCAAATACATAGAGTAAATATTAGAAATATAATAGCAAATCATAAATTTCATAAAAAGAACTTTTTTTTTTAACTATAAAAAGATTTCCTAAATGCATAGTAAATATATCATTATATAAGACACTGTCGTAAGTGTTCAAGATTGGTCCAACCGCTGGTACATTTAAGAAAATAGAAATATAACTACAATGAAAAACCCCCATATATAAATATGACTTTGAAATTCTGATAAACCCTAGAGAAACTTGTTAGCGGGAATGGACTTTTTCCATGGACCGAGAAGAACCTGAAAACTCTCATTACGCTTATTCAGTTATTCAGTATGAAAACTTGCTCCAACACGGTTGTCTTCTTGTCCCGAGGGTTGACATCTGAGGGCTAGGAACTTGGACATGAAACTATGTTATTCCTTGGTATTTCAGCTCCTTGGTGGAGCGATGGCTTGTGTATTTACTTTTTTGGTCCCCTGCAATATTTTTATGGGTTATAATAAAGATTAAAAAGTTGAATGTTGCACAAATCAAGATTTAGTTGACAGTTAAATGATTGGGATTTAAGGGTCAAAGAACTTTCATTCCTCTAGCATTGAATTTAATGATGTAGAAGAATATAGAGCGGCAACTATGGGAGTTCTTCCCAGAGGGAATGCCTTATGGCATAATTAAAAAATTAAATCAAATTTGAATAACTCATTTTAAATTCGTAAGGATATGGACAAACGATTTATTGATTTACTGAGATTTTAAAACTCAATGGATAAATATATCATAGTAATACAAATTAAAAAAAAAAATTATAAATATTTTTTATTTATTTCTATATAAAGAAAAGTTATAAAGAAAATTAAATATTTTGTCCTTTAATATTTAATAAATTAATATTAATTTAATAAATATTATTAATAAAGGGGAATTTTTTGAAGAATTGTTTTTGCCTTTAAACCCTAGTTGCAATGTTCTTGGCACTCAACTCTTTCGTTATTCCTATGGAAAATTCCAATGGAGGGAGTGAAACTCCTTATGGTAGCATTGTTGGATGTGGAAATATTTCGGGACAACCCTCTACTACCAACCCCACCTCTTCTAGCTCTATCCCTAATGGATATCACCTCAATATCTAACATCCTCTTATCCAACCAGGGAAACAATGACCCAATAGCTTCCTCATAAAAACTACAATAGACCACAGATTTGATATTTGGAGAATATATAAAGTATATGCGAGATCATGTGCTCATAGAGAAATTTATGTGAATATGGATTTAAGAAAAATCCCTATCTCACTAGTCCAAATCAAGTGGAAACCCAAATGTCAAATCAACCCTGAATTGGGTGTTAAGGGTTTCTTCACTATTATATTCGCCAACCTAGAGGACTAGAAATGGGTATTCAAGAATGGGAAATATTTTTTAGTTCGGAAGGGCTATATTTTCACTTTTGTATAGAACATTTTATGCTAGACAAGGTATACTTTATAGTGGCTCCACTCTGGCTCTAGTTGTACTCACTGTCATTGGAATTATAGGATGAAGAAACTCTCACTGGTTTCATAAACACTCTTAGAAACATTGTCAAATTCTCTGAAGTGACCAAGTAAGATAGGTATATCTCCTATTCCTACATTTGTGTTTAATATGAAAATTTCAAAACCACTCCCAGAATATATCATATTTACTACCAAGATGAAAGTAGACTTTTAATTACAAGCACATCCCCTTCCACTGGCACAGATGCCATGAATATGACCTTCTCTATTGCAACTTTCCTTTTCTAAACGCAATTGTAAACACTAATTTCACCTCCTACTTCTGATAATGAGGGTTTCATTGAAGTATAAAACAAGTGAAGGAACCCTAAAGCTCCTCCTCCATAGTCCCCCAACTCTAATGCGAAATAAACTATGTCTCATTAATATGATTCGTTTTCATCTCTCCAATCCTATGATCCCCCTCCATCCAAGAAACCTCCTAAAATAATTATACAGGACTCCTCTTTCCCACCTAGACCTCCAACGTACACCCATTCTTTGTTTACCCCCCACTACCCTCGCTATTTAAACCCTCCACCTCCACCATGTCACCCCCATCCTCCTTTTGTTTCCCGCCCCTCTGGCCACTAGTTCTATCCTCCGTGATGGAAGGGGTGGATTATGCCTCAGACCAATGCAAAGAAATGAATCTTGAATCACTCAACCTATTAGAGTTAGATAAAGCGTGGAAGCAAAAAGACCTCCTATCTCTCTCAGAAGATCAATCCTGTTCGTATGGTTGCACATATCTCAAAAATTTCCATGTAGACTTGAGATCAAATTCAAGAGTTTCCAACATTATTACACTTTCCATACAAGCCCACTTATTGAAATACTTAAGAAAACATCATAGGGATGAAAATAAGCAAGGCCGAAAAGGTAATTTTGTAACTCTTGGATGAATCAGGGGGTAAGTCGGTCAATTCATGGTGAATCAGAGTAACCACCGAAGTATTTTGTTCCTCTAGAATATCCCCACGATGAAAATCATCTCTTGAGTTATTAGGGGCCTCAACTGTAAGGGAAAAGGAGGCTTCTTAAAGAAAAATGGATCCCTAAAAATCTTGTAATAATGATGATTCAAAAAACCAAAACTTCTAGTGAATCACTAACCACCACGCTAAGAAAATGGGGAAGAAATTGTTAAGTGGTTGCCATATATGCACAAGGATTTTCTGGAGGTTTGGCTATCATCTAGAGTGATCATGACATTCATATTCTCAATATCTTTTCCACCTTTGACATGCTCACCATTCAATTCCATCTCATTGGTTTAGCCAGATCATATTACCTTTCCAATGTCTATGGCCCCACCACCCTTGAAGATAAACCCCTCTTCCTTCACCCTATTATCAACACTTGAAACCTCCTCTCTCTCTCCCCATGGATACTTGGTGGTGATTTTAACCTCATCAAATCATGAAACAAGAAGGGGGGCGACATAAAGAGACTGGTTTTGGATTTCATACCTTTCCAGGAAAAAACAACATATTCACAACTTATTGACATCAAAACAAAAAATGGCACTTTCACCTGGAATAACAGGCGTGAAGGAATGCAATAGGTGGATTAAAAAATGGATCACTTTCTAATTTAAGAGGACATAATTAGGTGGGATCTATTTTCAAATGCACCCATACTCCCAAGTTGTAGTTCAAACCACTACCTCATCTGATTGAGCATAGACTTGAAATACCAACCTTGTAACAAACCTTTCTAGTTTGAAAATTTTTGGTTGCACCACCTATATTTCCAAGAGAATACAAAAAAATTGAGGGAAAATTTAGGAGATTTGAAAATATTAGTAATTGTTAGACTCCATCAAAATATCAAAAATATAAAATGGAGCCCAAAAGCTAGAACAAAGTTAAACTTTGAAACATCCTAGAGGAAAAGAACAAACTAGAGCAAAAATGGAAGTGATCTAGCAAGAGTCTATTTTATTTGGCAAGTTAGATACATTAATAAAAGAAGAGGATTTCAATCTTCATGATTTGGAGGAAGAGAGGAATCATGAAGAAATCCTATGGCAACAAAAATCTTGAGTTCTATGGCTCAAAGAAGGAGAATAAAACATTTCCTTTTTCCACAACTCTATGATCTAGCATCTCTATCATAATCGTATATCTTCCCTTAAAAAGAATGAAGGTGAAAATTTTTAAACCCACGAGAATATCTCCCTAGAACTTAATCGATTCTTCCAAAATATTCCCTCCAAGCCCTCAATCAATAGGTAAATGGTGATTCAATGCATAATCAAGTACATCCATAAAATGATCCCTCAAGAACATAATAAAGCCTTGTTCAGAGTCAATTTCCTCAACAAAGTTGAAGCCACGATAAAAGAAATTTCCAAACAATAATTACCTAGAATGGATGGATTCACCATTAAATTATTTTAGGTGTGTTGGCTAATAATTGGGCATGATGTTTAGCAATTAGTGGAAAAATATCGACAATACCGATCCATTCTCAAAGTCTTTGATGCTATTTTCCTAACATTGGTGCCTAAAAAAGATAAGGTGGAGGACTTGAACGGATGTAGGCCTATATATTTATGTATTGTTGTATATGAAATCATCACCAAAATTATAGCTAATCGACTCAAGGCTATTCTCCCAAATCTCATTTATTTGAAGCAAAAATGCTTTGTTGAAGGTTGAAAAATGTGAGATAAAATTATGGTAGCTCATGAAGCCACACATTGCCTGAAAATCATAAAGAAACCTCATATTCTACTTAATATAAATCTCTTTAAAGCACTTTATAATATGAATTGGCATGTTTTATGTATCATCTTTCGAGATTTGGGTTTCTTTAGTGTGGGTATAATAGATAAACAATCTTATCTCATCCACTTCCTTCTCCATCCTAGTTAATGGATCACCCTCTATGTCATTCTTCTCATCTCATGGGATATGAAAAGGGGAAATATTATCAGCAGTCATCTTCATACTTGCATTCAAAGGATTGGTTCATTCCATCAAAGCTACAGCTATAGCGAAAAGGCTTTAGGTCCTTTGTTTGTTTAGCAGTGATCTCCCACTCACCGACCAATAGTTTTTTTATGACATGATATGCATGGGCACCCCAACAGTTCATGAAGCTCAATAATTTACCAAAACCATCGATCATTTCTCACTGGCCTCAACTATTGACATAAACAAGACCAAATCTCAAGTCTTCTTCAACACCCCTATTGCAATCTAGAGACACATTCCCAGGATTTTGGTTTTTAAAAAATGCAAGCTTCCTACAAAATATTTAGGATCCCCAATAGCTAAAAGCTTTCTGAAATGGAATCTATGGGAGGAATTAGTGTCAAAATTAAATATAAAATTGGTAGGTTGGACCTTCCATTGCCACAACATTACTCGAGGACTAGTCATCCTAAAATTAATTCTTTAGTAATTACCTATTTATTTATGTTCCACAATTATGGCTCCAACCTTAATTCTACAAGAACTTCGTTGGATCAAAATAACATCCCTTTTCAGTGGAACTTATCTTGAAAAAAAAATGGTCCTTAGTGGCATGTAATAAAATATGTAGACCAAAGCTAAAAGCTGGACTTATGTTGTGAGACCCCATGATCATGACAATAGCCTTGGGAGTAAAATTTTGGTGGTGATGGTTCTAAGGAGGTTCATATTTATGGAAAATCATTTGCAATGGAAGTATGCTCCTAAGAATCCTTTGAAACACCTTATTCAAATGCACACCACGACCCCTAATTCATCTATATGGTCCCTCACAAAAAAATGATGCATTTGATTCAACAACACTATTTCTCAGAGGTTAAATATTAACATACTGCACTACTTTGGGATGATTCAAGGTAGTAGCTCCTTGAACTATCTAACCAATATCATCTAGACATGATGAGAATATAGATAATTGCTCAAGGCTAGACTAAGGTTATAGACTACTGGTTACATTCTGACTCCAGCTTTTGATGGCACCAATGGATCCAACTAGAAGTATGACAACCCAAATCAAACACCAAATAGTTGGGAAAACTTTTGGAGTAAACTACATAAAACTCACATTCCTTATTCATCCTAGTTATACAAACACCAATAAGGCTAAATTTCTAAAGCTACCTTTTCTATACGAGAAGCATACCGCCTAGAAGCAAGACATGATCAGGCGCTACAAATTGAAGAAGTTTGGTTCAAAATTTGGAAATAGAGCTTGTGGCCTAAGATATCATATTTTATATGGCTCTTGATGTAGAAAAAGTCTTTAACATGGGATTACATTTAAAATAACAACTACTAGAGGCCATCTTGGTTCCCATTATGTGTTATATAACTAAAATCCTAGAGAAATTCCTCAACATCTGTGCTTTCTCTACGGGTCTATGGACAAGGCTAGCAAAATGTCTCACTTGTTTTGACAAGGACCCCACTAATATTCTAAACATTATTGCTAGGTGGAACTTTAAAGCTTTGTCAAACTCCATTCTTAATCACATCTAGAATCTCTCTCCCATTCTCCTCGTTTGGGAAATTTGCAAAGAGCACAATAGAGTAATTGTTAAGGGATATTCCATTTCCTTTGAATCCCTCAGGAATTTTGTCCTCTATAACATCAAATAATCCATTCTTGTTGTCTCATCATCTACCTAGGACTTTCAAGCCTATGGTAGTGAAGCTAGAATCCTTCATTTATTGTTTCTTCCATCCCCCCTTCTTTGTCTCCCTCACCTCCCCCAAGTAGCCCGTCAAACTCGCTCACCCTTCAACACTCCTTTCTCAAGTTGAAATTCGACAAGGAATCTAAATGAAATCCTAGCCCATTGGGTTAGAGTAGTATCATTCATGACTACAAAGGCTTACCTGTCTACATATATACTTGAATGCTTGGTATAAATAGTAACAATGCTGCTAAACTTATGGTCCTCATATTAGGGCTAGAAATTAATCAATCCCAAGGTATGGCTAGGCTTCTAGTACAAGGATACTCCCAAGTCATTGTGAACATGCTCTAAAGGTTTCAGAATGGTATGATGCTACAAAAAGTATCAACAAGTTGACATTTGGAAACACCCCTCTACAAGGTCCCCTCTTTAATTACTAATGTTCCAATTATTATTCCTTGTCACGTTTAGTAATCTAGTAATAAAATAACAAAACTACTAGCCAACTATCGATGTCTAAACTCGTCTCCCCCTATATCCTCCATCTAGAACCTTCTGTCACACTCCCCATTCAAGGCTGTGTGTTGGCAAGGAATTCATAAATACTTTCCAACCTTGGATGGTATGCTCACTGACATAGGGGGTGGGTTGCCGCCATTCCACATGTCCAAATGACTAGGTACATGCCAACATGCCCCTATGATAAACTCAATAGTCGCACTATTAATGTATGTTGACTGTCATTCAGTCGAGCCTGCACTTGGCTCTTAGTTATTTCTCATGTATATTTTGTGTTAGTTGGATTTTCATTCATGGGGTTTTCTAGCGGGAGTTGAATTTAACCATGGCTCCAAGTATTCAAGTTCATTATGTGCTTTTCTCCACAAAACCTGGTGTGGTCAACACAACTTGACAATTTTTGCTAGCAGGGACATGGAACAATTCAACTTGTGGCCTTTTATTTCCTTATTCCTTGTTGCTCTGTTTAGGGAAAGTTTAACCTCCCTAGATGGACAATTGCTAATCGAAGGAAGTCATTCCATATATGAAGTTCCTCCCAATAAAAATTCCAATGGACCGACATGAGAATCAACTAGAAATCCTCCATTCGCTTGAGCATTTGTACTGTCACATGGAATTCGATTGACGGATGGGGTGCATAGAGCAGCATTTCAGCATACCTCCGTCACTCGAAGGCATCACTAGATAAAACAAAGATCCCATCCAAGTTGCTGCAACAAACTCTATTCCTTTTTCTTAAGCTTATGTCATGATCCTACTATATCGGTATTTTTATTGTACTATCAATTTCCATGCCTAGTTAAGCCAACTACTCAGTTTTTAGATGCTAAATATTGATTATCCTAATACTACGCTATCTCACACCTCACTATGGAGAGTAAAGTTTTGGCTTTGGTCACTGACTTAAAACTTCTCAACACTTTTTAGTAATCCCTAGTTTTGAAGAAAGTACAATTTATCCCAAAATAAAAATAAGAAAAATACATTATTAATAATAATTTTTATTAATAAAAAAATTTACAATTGTTTATATATTTTAATATATAAAAAATAAAATAAATTTAAGTTTGTAAAATTTTACTTTTTAATATAAAATAATAGCATTTTATATTTTATAACATTTAGAAAAATTAAACGAAAATATCAAAAAGATGAAAAGATTATAAGAAACATAATTAGCTTAACGCTTTCGAAGCATTGCAGTGCATGCACATCAATACAATGAATCAATAAAAAAAGACACACGGAAATACAAATATATTAGCATCTACTGTCCTTAATATGGTATCCATCACAAGAGGTGTATTAATATGTCGATTGATGGACCAAACAAATTTCTCGTTAAGTCAATTCCTATGAAGATGCCGAGCCATCAAGTTTAAAGATATTCACCAATACATAAATAAATTATGAAGATAAATGGTAACACAAATATACTAGCAACCACTTTCCTTTGTATAGTAACCAAAGCAAAAGGTGTATTAATATTGAAATTGATCAAGTAAACAACTTTCCATTCCCTGATTAACTCAACTCCTATGAAGTTAACTGGCCCAATTTTAAAGGTGTTCTTTAATTTTGGCGAGAGTCGAGAGGTTGTCAAAATTTACATCAAATGCTTACATCATGCAAAATAGGCATGATCATATGATGTGAAATAATTCAATAATAAACGTGCGTTTGAAATGGTTTTTAAAGCTTCAAATCAGTTGAGTAGGATCCATGAACAATATGTAGGGTCAATCACTAATGAGGATGGGATATTATCAACATGGTGTGCTAATTGATGATATCATTTAAAAATCTTTATTTTTAGATTTATGTGTTATTATTTATTTGTAATTAATATAAATTTACATTTATAATCCATTTTTTTTAAATACAATGTTTTGAAAATATTTTCACTTCAAAATATTTGATTCTTTGATTCTTGTATGTATTCCATAAATTAAAATTTAAAATATATTTAATTCTTTGATTCTGGTATGTATTCCATAAATTAAAATTTAAAATATATTTATGTTGATTTTTTATAAGATTATTAATGTTATATAAATTTTACATTTTTAAATTTCATATAAATTTAAATTTCAGATTTTTAAATTTCATACAATTTTAGTGGGCTAAATGACTAAAAATATATGTTTCGCTTTAACCAAAGAGGGTTAGAATATGTATGTCTTTGTAGACTTAACTACGAACTAAAAATTAAATAATATATATATATATATATATATTATATAATTATATTAAAATTCTTATAATATATATATAATATATATTTATTTTTTATATAACTTTAAGAGGATCTATGGTATATATGTATTAACTCAAATTAAATATAAAATTATTATTATTAATTTAATTTATAATTTTTTTCTATATTTTCGTATTTTTTATATAAAAATATTTTTATTTGTTATTATTTTTACTTTAAATAAATGGACATTATATTTTATTATTTTTATTTAATAATTTATTACACCATTTACGATATTTTATTATTTTTATTTAATAGTTTTACGATATTTTATTATTTTTATTTAATAGTTTCTTACAACATCTACGACCTATAACTAATATAGTTATACCTTTACAAATTATTTTTAGATAAAGATAGATATATAAAATCATTATTCATCACGCTAATTAAATAGTTAAATACATACTTTATGTATACATAATCATTCATTAGATCTCTTCTTCATTTGTGGTTGTGGCTTATCGATTGTAGTTCTACCTCTCAATTTGGAGCCCCTTTGTCATTTCTTTGGATTTGTTTTGTTGTTTAATGTTTTTACGCTTGTTTACTTTGGGTAGTGCCTAATTTTATTTTTTTTTATTTTCCCTTTACTTATTGATTATCGATTTATGGGACCTTTTTCATATTCATGGATAGTTGTATGTTTCATTTGGAGTTGACTTTTAAGAAAGGAGAAAAAGGTGGTTGACCTCACTCCACAATTTAGTGATAAAGAAAATGGTAGGCAAGTAAGATAATAAAAAAAATGAAATATTCTTAAATGATGACAATGAGAAAGATATTAAGGAAACGCTTTTTGAGAATGACATCTTTCTATATTTTGAATTTTGACGCACACAAGAAGCACATCCACTCATCCTTTAAATACAATCACTCAAAAGACGTTTATATGGAGGTAGCAATGATACTATGAAGAGGCATCATTAGAAACCAAAGATAAAAGGTTGGAAGACATCTGGTCTATTTTTCTTAAAAGGATCATATGTATGGCATATGAACTCTTTGGCATGTGCACTCTCTCTTAGAATACTATTAAATCATATGTGTCTTTTAACTTTAATGCACTAAATAAGCTTATATTCACTATTTTTACGCGGTAAAGTGTTTCTTTCTAAAAATAGTTTTCTTCTCAAATTAAGTGTACATTTGTGTGGTCTTGATTTGTTTAAGATAATGGAGAATATGTAAATTTGGAGAGATTTGATTCACTAGACCCTTAGATTAGGAATTAGTTCCTACTTCTTAGGCAGCGATTCTAACTTCCCCAGATGTGTGAAAGCTATATATATATCTATATCTATATATATATATATATATGTAAGATGATTGATGTAGAGCGTTATGTTAGAGACAGTGTCCAGGTAGAGCTCATCACATGTGAGTTGTACAATTCATCAATGAAGTTGACTCTTCAGTTTTTTTAACATGGTATCATAGTTGTAGGTTTGAGAGGGCTTGTGAATCCTTGAGTGGGGAGATGGTGTGAAAAATGATGGCATGGTGAGAAGGCGGAGAGGTAGCACAATTATTTTAAATTTAATTCATAGTAACCATCACTCCTTATGAAGAAAAGAGAGCGCTAACCATCGCGGATTCAAAGGGTAAAAGAGTGATGGATGTTGCTTTCCTTAGAGAGAATTTGTCCATCACTCCTAAAAATTGCGGATCTGAGGGCGAATAGAGCGACGATCTGTGAAATCATATTTTTTCATGTTCTGAGGGACTGTGAAACACACATTTGATCTGAGTGGTGAAAGGTTCTGCGTGAAGGCGATTGACTGTGTTTTTTTTTTTTGAAATCTCCTGCGAGGTGGAGGAAAGATCCTCATTTAATAAGAAGATGGAGCTACCATGAATGATGAGTGGTGATCATGAGAAAGTGCGTTGCTCCAGGTAGAGGCTGAGGTTGAGACCTGAGGAAATTTGCAAGCATTTTGTTGTTGGAGGAAGGATCAGTGCCATTGGTAGCTGCGTGAAGGCGAGATGAGCGTCGTTTGAGGAAGAGATCTGCAAGAAGAGCAATGTGCAGGATGTGTGCTTGGAGTGCCACCATGGGTAGACTGCTCGCATAATGGAGGTTAGAGAATTGAGCCAGTCTGTTGTTGATTGGTTGGCAGCGGAAGAGAATTAGTGGGTGCATATGAATTCAATATTGGGGTTCAATATTTTTTATAAGAATTGGATTTACTCCGGCTCCTTCTGAGTATCGATCCAAATAGCCTACCTGTTATGAAAATTTGAGAACGAGTACGAGCAAACAAAGCAATTGATCCGTCTGCTTCGTCACAGAGAATGACAAAAGACCTCCTTTCTTTCCTAATAATTCGTAGGATGAACCCACGCACTGTTCAAGACAAGATGCATTCGGTGGCTCGGATATTACTCCTGTAACTCCAGGTGCTGCTTCATTTCTTTTTTTTTTCGTGCTCATAAAGCTGGAGGCTAGAAAATGGTGGTATTTGATATAGTGGTGTTGGGAGGCCAAAAATGGTGTAAGGCCCTCACTATTGCCTTCTTTGGAAAGAAAATTGGGGTTTCAATATTTTCTTTTTTGTTTAAAAAAAATAGAGGGCACATACAATCAAAAAGGGAAGAGTTTTTTAAAGGAATTTTTTTTTTTTTTTTTATAATCTTTTATAATTGAATGTTTTTGAATTGGGGCATTTAAAAAAAAATGAATCTTAAGCTTACGTTTTGACATTTCTCTTTAGATCTGGGATAGATCTAGTTTGCTGGAGGTTGTTTTTTTTGTGTCGAGATGAACAATCAAATGGAGGAGGTCTATATAAATGACAGCAATAAGATCGACGGTTCCAATTACTCCAATTTGAAATTTAAGTTGCAGACCCTGTTGTAGGGGCAAAACACATTGACGATCGAAAACGGTGATGAGTTGAAGCCAACCCTAGCTACAGGTGGAACAACAACAACAATCCAAGACTACAAAAAGAGGGAGAACAAGGCAAAGGTGCTGCTAAAATTGTTTGTGAAAGATTGAATTATTCCTCACATTGTAGATTGTAATGCTGCAGTAGAAATCTAGACAACTCTCAAAGACTTGGACGAGATCAAGAACACAAAACACCTACAGTTTCTAAAGAGAAAAATTCTCTCCATTAAAATGGAGGAGAATGAATCAGTAGCGGAATTCATCTATCATATCAAGGAGCTTAATACTAAGCTAGGCGACATTGGCGAAACAGAGTTAGACACTGATTTGGTCACGATTACCATGAATGGTATGACTGACAACTATCAAATGCTCATCACTGGGTTGAATGCGAGAGAAAATGTCCCCAAGTTTGAAGAATTGACAGGGACCCTAATGTAGGAGGTGGAAAGGTGGATGAACCTGAAACCATAGAGCTCAAATCTTGCCGTAATGAAAAAGAAGAAGCCCTTTAGAGGAAAGACAAATGCAGTGCACAAAAGCGGAGGAACCCAACAAAGAAAGCCACCTCCATCTCAAGGTATTTCTCCAAACAGAAGTGATTCAAGACCAGAATGTTTTTATTGCAGTAAATTTGGTCATATGGCTAAACATTGTAGGAAGAAGAAGTTTGATGAAGGTCAACATAGACAGTAAAAGCATGCAGACCATCTGGCTGATGCAGATCAGAATTCAAATATCAGATTATTCATATCTGATTTTGCACTGTCAATTAAGGATGATGAAGCAGAAATTTGGTTCGTGGACTCAGGAGACTCCTCCCATATGACAAATAAGAGGCAATGGTTTAAAAATTTCAAAGAATCCAACCTTGGTATGAAGGTCTACCTTGGAGACAATACAGGGTATGAAATCGGGGGATATGGTGATGTCCCTGTCGTACTACCTAATGTAAACATTAGGCATATTCATGATGTTATGTATATACCCGAGATAAAAAGAACCTGATTTCTGTATCGAGAATAACATATCAGGATCTTAACGTAGATTTCTTTAAATCTTATTGTGTGATTAAAGACATGCTTGATCGGATGAAGTCCTTTTCAATAGGTGTACATGTAGGAGGATAGTATAAAATGGATGTCAAAAGTGTGTGACATCAAGCGTTGCCATCATCATCCATGTCTATAGAGAATCTCTGGCATCAGTGATTTGGGCATATAAACTTCAGTGACCTACTACTTCTTCATAAAAAAGTATGGTGAATGGTCTTCCTGTTTTGAAGAGTATGCATGTTGATTGTGAAGCATGTGCCCTTGGTAAATTACATAGAGATGAATTTCGTACCATTGTTGATAGGAAGCAGAGGGATATAATTGAACTTGTACGCACTGATATATGAGGGCCAATGTAGACAAGGTTGTTAGAACGGGCCTACTATTTTCTTATTTTTGTTGATGAATGTACAAGGTTCACATGGGTATATTTCCTTAAGAAAAAAACCCATTCTTTCGAATACTTCAAGCAATTTAGAAGTATGATTGAGAAGCAAACAGGAACGTTCATCAAAATTATTCGCTAAGATAAAGGTGGAGAATTCAAGAAGGGTGACTTCATCAAATACTGTAAAGAAAATGACATATAACAACAGTTCACAACACCTTACACTCCTCAACAAAATGGGGTTGCGGAAAGGAATAACAGAACCCTCGTGGAGTGTGCCATAGTATGTTGAAAGGTAAGAATTTGACCAATGGTTCTTGGGCAAAAGGTGTAAACACTACAGTGTGTCTTAAGAATAGGAGTCCACTAAGTGTTTGGATTACAAAACTCCTTTCTATGCATTGTTTGGATTCAGGCCTGTAGTAAGTCATCTTAGAGTATTTGGATGTAAGGATTTTTCTCATGTCCCAAAAGAAGATAGTAAGAAGATAGATTCAAAAGCCATTAATTGTGCTTTTGTTAGATACTACAGTGAGTTTAAGGCTTATAAGTTGTTTAATCCTTCTACTCACAAGGTGTTTGCAAGCAGAGATGTGGTGTTTCATGAACATGTAGATGATGGGAACATTGTTCATAGTGATGAAGAATTGCATCTGCCTTTACTGTTAGAAGAAGGTGATGAAATAGGGGACAATGAACAACAATAGCAACAACACTGACAACAGAAAGAAGAAGTGGTTGATCAAATCAGGTTTGAAACTAGTCCACAAAGGGGATATCAAAACAAGTTTTAAGTCATTCCACCACTAAAGAGTTCAGGTAGGAAAACTCAATTTCCAGTAATATATAGGGAGCATTCTTTTATAACTAGTGTGTAAAGTGTAGTTGAACCCTCTAGTTATAAAGAAGCTAGTCAATATAGTGAATTGAGAACAACGATGCAAGAGGAATATGAATCAATACTTAAAAGTAAAACCTGGGATCTAGTTGAATTACCTGAAGGAAAACAACCCATATGTTGTAAATGGTTATACAAGCTTAAATTTAAAGCAGATGGGAGTATAGAAAAATATAAAGCTAGGTTGGTTGCAAAGGGGTACTCGCAGAGAGAAGGTATTAACTATGAGGAAACCTTTGCCCCTGTAGCTAAATTAAACACAATCAAAATGTTAATTTCTTTAGCTACCAAACATCATTGGGTGATACACCAACTAGATGTGAAATCTTCTTTCTTAAATGGAAAATTAAAAGAAGAAGTGTATTTAGTGCAACCTGAGGGGTTTGTTAAACAAGGGGAAGAACATTAAGTTTGTAGATTGAAGAAAGCATTGTATGGATTAAAACAGGCACCCAGTTTATGGTATGAAAAAATTGATTCATTTTTCCTACAACATAGTTATAAAAGAAGCAAGAATGACCCTAATATATACACCGTGTTTGACAAAGAGGGGCGAATTGTTTTGATTTCTTTATATGTAGATGATCTTATCGTTACAGGAAATGCAGATGAAATCATTAAAGAAACAAAGAAAATATGTCACAAGTTTTCGAGATGAAAGACCTTGGAGAGCTACATTATTGTTTGGGTCTGGAAGTTTGAAGGGATGTTGGCCAAAATATTATATCACAGGCTAAGTATGTCAGGAGCTTATTGGAAAAGTTCAAAATGGATTAGTGCAAAGTTGTAGCAGTGCCTTTACAACAAAATACCAATCTTTAGAATGACGATGGTTCTAAGGAGGTAGATCCAACATTGTATAGACAACTGGTTGGGAGTCTAATCTACTTGACTACAACTTGTTGGAATTATGATACAAGTCTTGTCCTTGATGGAAACTCACTCACAGGTTAGTTTAGATTTGATAAAGGGAAATTCACATTGTAACAGGTCAATTCAGAGGTAACAGGGCATTGGTACAAAAAAACAGGAAGTTGGAACAAAGGTATACTGATCATAATCAAGAAGTTGAAGGAAAAGGATGTTGTAATCTAGTTTAAGTTGTATATGCAGGTTCACCTTGTCAAAGCAGCGTATACATGTGGGTCAACAGAACAAAAAGAGCGTATATGTATGCACACACTTTCACAAGAGGAAAAGCGTGTATGGGTTGGAAAATGAAAGGAATTCAAGATTAAAGATTACCAGGGATCAATACCATGGTATTAGCCCACAATATTGAGTAGAGTAATGACTATTTGATGCCGTCCAAGAGTACCACAAGTTCTAACTGTTGTTTTGGTCTAAGACATTGAGAAAGGCCAAAAACTATATAAGGAGGAGAAGATCAAAGGGCCATGTGTGTAAGTGAAAGGGTTTATGAGGAATACTTCTATCTGAAGTATATTTTATGGTGCAGGGGCTATGATTATGATATAAACTGAAATATTGTGTGCACCTTGAATTTAATGTTGGATCGAGATCATGAGACCTAAAATGACTTATCATTGAATGATCTAATATCGATTGGGCTAGATCTGATTACTTACACATGTTTTATTCTCTAAATATCATGGTCTAGGCATGTCTAAGATCTAGAATAATAGCGAAGTTGTATTTTAGTATTTGCAAATCCATACGCTGGTTTGCCTAGGTGAAGGCACGTATACATGTCGTTTTGAAGCTTCCAAGTATCGTATACAAAATAAAATCCTGTTATTTAGAAATGACTGATCTATCTCATCGGTGTTGCTGGTTTACTGTTGTCTATCAATGATATCTTCTTAGATCTGAAAGTAGAACTTAATGCATAAGGAGATTGAGTCTGATTGATTGATTGATTAAGTGAGAAGGGTGATCTTTATTGCTCACTGTCTAGATCTCTGTAATTTCACAAGTAGTTGGTCAAAATGTTACTGGTTGGTACAAATTTGATTCAAAAGTTTTTATGATTTAGTAGTTTTAGAGTTACACACAGGTTTGGTTAAAGGAAGTATCGTATACATGCAGGTTGGGTTCATTAAAGTAGCATATGCATTCTAATGTATGATTTTTGAGGTTGCAGCTCATTCTGAATGATGATGTAGGTTTTTGGGTTCAACAAAATGTTCTGGTGATAGTGATTTGACAAATTGTTGGTTGATGCAGTTATTATTATAAAGTTTGAGCTTCAAAGTTTCTGATGGGTCCAATACAAAAACTTGATGAAACGAGGCCTTCATATTGGGTTGTTGTGTACCAGGAGCATCTAGTCTGAAATTTTATGAAACAAGGTCCCTGGAGGAAGAGATAAGGTTGTAACATTCTGTAGGCCAATGCGTACGTACTAGTAAACAAATCAGCTAGTACAAGAGCTATGGGGTAGTAGCTCCCTTCTAGTAGAAGTTGGAGAACGAGAGAAGGTTGTAGCGTTCTACAGGTGGGTGCCTGTGTACTGGTATGAGTGTGCACAAGTAAAAGATTGTAAACAAATTTCCTTTATACTAAAAAGAAGACAGAGACGACACCAGCAGGTGGTTTTTCTCCCGCGTTGTGTTTCTACCTTAAATCATGGTGTTCATGTGTGTTTCTTATGTGTGATGGTTTATTATGTTATTATTGCACATATTTACTATATAATAAAGTATTGATGCACTGATTAAAGATCAACACATGATGAATTAACTAAATCATAAGTTCTCTTGGTATACACTAGTTTCTTTAATCAGAGTTGCGTGCATATGCAAGTTCACTTTACTAAAGTAGCGTATATAAATCTGTTTGGGAAATTAAAAAATTGTTGAATTGTAAATAATGATTCACCCCCCTCTCGGTATTATTTCCAACAATGGGTATCAGAGCAGGTCCTTCAGAAGAAGCTTGATCTCTTGAAGGGAGATCTATCAAGATGAACAATCACGAAGGCATGGGATCTATCAGAGCACTAATCTGCAATGGGAACAACTTAGTATATTGGAAAATAAGAACCAAATCCTATCTTTAGTCACTTGGAGCCGATGTTTGCAAAATTGTGGAAGGAGGATACCAATTTCCTGCAGAAGTACCTATAGATACAACAGGTAAGAAGTTATATGAAACCAATGCCAAAGTAATCAATACTTTATTGGGAAGTCTGTCAGAATCAGAATTTGTCAAAGCCATGTAGCTCAAGACAACCAAAGAGATATGGGACAAAATCATTCAAAGCTATGAAGGAGATTCCCAAGTAAAACATGCTAAGCTTCAAACTCTTAGAATTCAGTATGAAACTCTCAAGATGCATAGTGATGAAAGTATTGCTAGTTAATTTTTAGGTGTAGATGAGATTCTTAATTGTATGAAGAATCTGGGTGAAGAGATAAAATAGGCTACATTAGCAGAGAAAATTTTGAGATGTTTTTCTTCTAAATTTCAGTCAAAAGTATTTGCCATAGAAGAAAAAAATGATATTCAGTCTATTAGTATTGTTCAACTTCATGGAATTCTAGCTGCCTTTGAAATGAGGAAAGGAGGTCCAACAAATATGAGAGAAGTCACTTTCAAACCTTCAGCAAAGGGAAAAGAAAAGGAAGAGTTCAATGAATCAGGATATATTTCAGAAGAAGAAGATGAGGTAAACTTTGTCAAGAAGCTTCAACGAGGTTCAAAAAGATTCAAAGGTAAGCTACCATTAAAATTCTTTGCTTTTGGTAGAGTTGGCCATTATGCTGCAAAATGTCCTCATAAAGATAATCATGAAAAAGTAAAGGAGTCTACAAAAGTCAATAGAAAACATGTTTTTAATAGAAGAAGTTACTATACTCATGAAGATAGTGATGGTTTATCTAATAGTGATGAAGATGAAATTGAACAAGATTATAAAATACTCATGGCTTATGCTAATGATGATTTTTTGGATTCCTTAGAAGAAGAAGACGTTCTTGAAGAAATCACTAAACTCAAAATCTATTTGCAAGAAATGAATATGATCATAGACACATTGACAAATCAACTCACTAAAAGAGAAAAGAACAATGAAAAGCTAGAATGTAAAGTTGTGGGTCTAAGAAAATAAATTGAGAAGACAAAACATCTTAATCTTAGATTTGCTAAAGGATCATAAAATTTAAACGAAATCATCAAGATTCAGTGTTCTCCTCTTATAAAGATCGGTCTTGGACATACTGAAGAATCATCCCAATCACAAAATCCATAAGCCTCCACCAGAAGCTATCTTGATGTAGCTAAGAACAGTGAACAATATGCCAATCGTCAGCAAAAGCCTAAAAGTACTCATCATGTAAATCATGCTCAATTTACTCCAAGGATGAACATCAATAGAAACATGAACCGAAAGGTAAATAATACCAAACGATTCTATGATCACATAATTTTTTTTAATGGACAATGCTTTTAATGCCATATCTTTGGGCATAAGGTTGCTCAATGTGTTTCTTACAAAACTATCATGTCTAGAGAAGCATGAAATCAAAGGAGTGTAACAGGAATCAAGAAAGGTTCTTATAATAACTTTTCTCCTCTTGAAGATGAAATTGAATGTTCGTTTTGTAATAACATTGTTCATGAAGAATCTGAATGTAGGAGCAAATTTCAGCCAACACTTCAAAAGGATCAAACATCATCAAATTCCAAGGTATGGAGAAAGAAGGAATTTCAATCAGAAAGATGTGGCATAGCACTGTTTACAGAAGGATAAGAAAATTGGTGGTACATTGACAATGGATGCTCTAAACACATGACAAGTGATAAAGAGAAACTTCATTCATATAATTCTTTAGAAAAGGAAAAACATGTCTAATTTGGAAATGACACACCAATTGTCATTAAAGGCAAAGGCTCTATTTATTTGAAAGAAAAGGTTAAAGCTAGAAATTTCATGCATGTTGATGGCTTAAAACATAACTTGTTGAGTGTCATTCAAATGTGTGATCAAGGAAATGAAGTTGTGTTTTGATTATACGGATGTGTGGTTCATGAGCTTGATACAAGAAAAACCATAATCAAAGGCAAAAGAACTCCAAGAAATCGATATATACTAAAAGGAGGACAAAAATAATGTTATCTACACAAAATAGATGAAAACGCGTTATGGCATAGAAGATTGGGGCATCTAAGCTTTTCTCAAATAAGAGAAGCATGCAGGCTCAAGGCGCTTAGTGATATTCCAAATATCATCATCCTAGAAAATACCATTTCCAAACCATGTTAAGTCAGTGAGCAAACCAAAGTTCATTTCAATGAAATAGAAGGATCATCAAGTAAGCCTCTTGAACTCATCCATAATGGTTTGTGTGGACCAAGAAGGAAAAATCACCTCATGGAGAAGAATACTTATTTTATTCAATGGTGATTTTTCTAGAATGTGTTGGATAGGTCTACTAAAGCATAAAGATGAAGCATTTGAAAAGTTTAAATACTTCAAAGCTTTAGTTAAAAATGAATCATATCGAAAAATCAAATGTCTCAGATCTGATCGAGGGGGAGAATTCATATCAGATGAATTTTTTTATTTTTGTGAGCAACATGGAATAAAAAGGCAGTTCTTTGTTGCTAGAACTCCTCAACAAAATGGCGTAGTGGAAAGAATGAACATAACAGTTCAACAAATGGCTCGAGCTATGCTTGATGAATCAAAAATTCCTGCCCCCTTCTCGGGTGAAGTTGCATTTACTGTCATGACTATTCTCAACAAAGCTAATGTTCAGGTAAATAGTGATCAAACTCCATATGAACTTTGGTATGGTAAGCCTCCTATTGTAAAACACTTTAGATTTTTTGGAAGCAAATGTTTCGTCAAAAATACTGATGAAAAAATTGGTAAGTTTGAACCCAGAGCAGATGAAGGAATTCTTCCTGGTTATTCATCTAGAAGTAAAGGATACAAATGTTATAACAAGAGACTTTGGAAAATTGTTGAATGCATTGACGTAGTAATTGATGAAGCATGTAGAAATCCAGAACAGATAAAGTCAACAAAGGATGATGAAAATGAGTAAGACGGTGAATGATTTCCCGTAACAAATCAAAATGATATAAAGGAAGAAACCAATGAAGCATCAGAAGTAGATACAACTGAGAGGGATAAGACTCCGTCATGGTATGTTTAAAAGAATCATCCAGAATCTCAAATTCTAGGAGAAAAAGGGTTTGGAGTATAGACAAGAAGAGCTCTTGCAACAACTTCCATTTATCTAGCATTACTATCCTCCATAGAACCACAGAATGTTAATGAAGCTAGAAAGGATGAATGTTGGGTTAAGGCAATGAACGAAGAAATTGACCGAATTGAAAAGAATGATACTTGGGAACTGGTTCCTAGACCTCTTGATAAAAATGTTATAGGAACAAAATGGATATTTAAGAATAAATTGAATGAATATGGAGACGTTATTAGAAACAAAGCAAGACTTGTTTGTAAAGGGTATGCTCAACAAAAAGGTATAGACTTTGAAGAAACATTTGCACATGTTGCTAGACTTGAAGCCATAATAATGTTTATTGCTATTTCAAGTTTTCAGAAATTCAAAGTGTATCAAATGGATGTAAAATATGCATTTCTTAATGGAGAGTTAGAAGAAAAATTTTATATTGAACAACCCGAAGGACTCATTCTAGGAAATGATGCAAAGCTTGTATGCAAGCTAAAAAAGGATCTCTATGGACTGAAACAAGCTCCAAGTGCTTGGTATTATCCCCTTGACAAATATCTACAACAAAAAGGGTTCACAAAAGGATCTACAACAACCAAAATATAGATCTATGATTGGAAGTATGCTCTATCTAACAAGTACCAAACCTAATATCATGCATGCAGTAGGAGTTGTTGGAAGGTTCCAAGAAGATCCAAAGGAATCACATCTTCAAGATGTTAAGAGAATATTGAAATGTCTTCAAGGAACTCAATACTTTGGTCTATGGTATCTTAAAGATACAAATCTTACTCTTCATGCATATATAGATGTAGATTGGGTAGGAAATGTTGATGATTGAAAAAGCACTAGTGGAGGTGCATTCTATATCTGATCATGGTTAGTATCTTGGTTCAGAAGGAAATAAAGTTTGATTGCCTTATCTACAACTAAAGTGGAATATGTGGCTGCTGCATTTTGCTGCACACAGCTACTCTAGATACTGCAAACATTACAAGACATTCAAATCACATGTTCTCCACCCATGTCCATTTTATGTGATAATACAAGTGCCATCACTATTTCAAAAAATCTAGTCATGCACTCCAAGACGATGAACATACACATTAAGTACCATTTTCTACGAGAACGAGTCCTTGAGAAAAAGTTTAAATTGGAGCATGTTGCTTACAAAGAATAAGTTGTTGATATATTTACCAAACCACTTCCTAGAGAAACATTTAATTATCTTAGACAAAAGATGGGAGTAGTTTCTGCATCATCATGTTGTTAAATCCAGTTTTTAGAAGAAGGTTCCTATACACGGGTTTCATGAAGGATAGTTGTGCATATATGTGAGTTTCTATGGCTACAGGAGCGTATATGTTTTTTCTGATAGAAAAATAGTGAGTCAGACTCTCTCATGGGTGCTCAGTCTAATATTGATGATTACGGTTTGCTGATATGCTTTGTTCATTGATTTTTATCTAACTAATGAAGATGCCTTGATGAATTATTTGTTGATAATGCATAGGCAGCACGGGTTCAGGGGGAGCACTAGCTTTCACAAACATTCTGCATTGTTGGCATTATGGTTGCTGATTTCAGCTATGGTTTCAGATATTTTATATCAATTATTGCATAGGTCATGTAAAAATCTAGGGTGTAATATGTCTCCTTTTGTCATAGTTTATTTTTGAACAAGTCCTATTGGACATATGATGTAATTTGTATCCTCACTATGTATGGGAAGGATGATGTAATAATTGTTATATTTGAGTCATGTATAAACAATTGGTATATCCCCACTTGGTTGGGTGATTGATGTATGAATGAGTCATTGGTGATAGGAAGGTCATACTCACATAGTTGAGTTATAAAGTCATGTTATTTTTCTGAAAAATATCTCTGCAAAATTTGCATGTACTCAAGGGGAGCAAAGTGTATCTCAAAGGGGGATAATATCTTGATCCACCCTTTTCCCTTGATGTCAAAGGGGGAGAGTATTTTGGTGTTGCTTCATATCTCTAACAGGTTCAACAAATTGAAGTAATCAACACCAATATGGTTTCCATCAAGTCCAAAGCGGGAGATTGTTGGAGTTATGATAGAGTTGTTGTCCTTGATGGTAACTCACTCACAGGTCAGTTCAGATTTGATAAAGGGAAAATCACATTGTAACAGGTCAATTTAGAGGTAACAGGGCATTGGTACAGAAGAACAGGAAGTTAGAACAAAGGTATACTGATAAGAATCAAGAAGTTGAAGGAAAATGATGTTGTAAGGTAGCTTAAGCTATATACACAGGCTCACATTGTCAAATTAGCGTATACACATGGGTTAACAAAACAAAAAGGGTGTATACATATGCACACACTTTCACAAGAGGAAGAGCGTGTATGGGTTGGAAAATCAAGGAAATTCAAGATTAACGAATACCAAGTGTCAATACCATGGTATTAGCCCATAATATTGAGTGGAGTAACAACTATTTGATCTCGTCGAAGAATACCATAGGTTCTAAGTGTTGTTTTGGTGTGAGGTATTGAGAAAGGAAAAAAACTATATAAGGAGGAGAGGATCAAAGGGCGAAGTGTGCAAGTGAAAGGGTTTATGAGGAATACTTCTATCTAAATTATATTTTATGTTGCAGGGGCTATCATTATGATATAATCTGAAATATTATGTGCACCTTGAATTCAATGTTGGATAAGGATCATGAGACCTGAAATGACTTATCATTAAACGATCTGATATTGATTGGACTATATCTGATTTCTTACACATGTTTTATTCTTTAAATGTCATGATCTGGGTATGTCTGAAATCTGGAATAGCAACTAAGTTGTACGTTAGTGTTTGCATATCTATACGTTGGTTCGCCTTGGTGAAGGTGCATATACATGCTGGTTCAAAGCTTCCAAGTAGCGTATACAAAAGAAAATCATGTTATTTAGAAATGACTGATCTATATGATCAATGTTGATGGTTTATTGCTACCTACCAATGATGTCTTCTCAGATCTAAAAGTAGAAATGAATGCATAAGGAGGTTGAGTCTGATTGATTGATTAATTAAGTGAGAAGGGTGATATTTACTGCTGACTGTCTAGATCTTTTTTATTTGACAATAGATGTTTAGAATATTATTGGTTGGTATAGATATGATTCAAAAAATTTTATGATTCAGTAGTTTTGGAGGTATACACAGGTTTGGTTAAAGGAAGTAGCATATACACGCAGGTTGGGTTCATTAAAGTAGCATATGCATTCTGATGTATGATTTTTGAGGTTGTATCTAGTTCTGAATGATGATGTAGGTTTCTGGGTTCAACACAGTGTTTTGGTGACAGTGATCTGACTATTTAGATTGAATGATTGTTGATTGATGCAGTTATTATTATAAAGTTTGAGCTTCAAGTTTTTTGATGGGTCTAGTATGAAAATTTGATGAAACGAGGCCTTCATATTGTGTTGTTGTGTACCAAGAGCATCCAATCTGAAAATTTATGAAATGTGGTCCCTGGAGAAAGAGAGAAGGTTGTAGCCTTCTGTAGGTTAGTGCCTCTGTACTAGTAAACATATGGGCTAGTACAAGAGCTATGGGGTTGTACATCCCTTATAGTAGAAGCTAGAGAATGAGAGAAGGTTGTAGACTTCTATAGGTGGGTGCTTGCGTACTGGTATGTGTGTGCATCAGTAAAATATTGTAAACAAATTTTCTTTATATTAAAAAGAAGACAAAGACGACACCAGCAGGTGGTTTTTCTCTCACATTGGGTTTCTACCTTAAATCATGGTGTTCATGTGTGTTTCTTATGTGTGATGGTTTATTATGTTATTGTTGCACATAGTTACTATAAAATAAAGTATTGATCCACTGATTAAATATCAACACATTATGAATTAACTAAATCATAAGTTCTCTGGGTATATGATGGTTTCCTTAATCACATTTTCATGCACACGCAAGTTCACTTCACTGAAGTAGCATATATAAATCTAATTGGGAAATGAAAAAATTGTTGAATTGTAAATATTGATTTGTGCCCCCCCTCTTAGTATTATTTCCAACACAACTAGGCCAGATTTGGCTTCTACAGTGAGTGTATTGAGCCAATTCATGTCAAAGCCTCTTGAGAGTCATTGTGTTGCAGTGAAAGGCATCGTAAGGTATCTGCAAGGAATGTTAGACTTTAGTATTATTTATATTGATTCGTTTCATGTTAGACTGACAGGTTTTTCACACTCAAATTGGGCTAGAAATGTAGATGAAAGATTATCCATAACAAGCTATGTGTTTAGCATTGGGTTTGGGGTCATTACATGAAGTAGGAAAAAGAATAACACACTATTCTTGTCTTCAGTAGAAGATGAGTATCAAGCGATGTGTGTAGCAACTTGTGAAGCAGTTTGGTTGAGGAGACTTCTCCATGATGCTGGAGAAGAACAAAAGGTTGCAATATTTATCAAATGCAACAAACAAAGCTCTATCAAACTTGTAAATAATCTAGTATTTCCTAAAAACACAAAGCACATTGATACACAATTTCATTTTGTCAGGGAGAAAGTTTAGTCAAAGGAAATCCATATTGAATATTGGAATACATGTGACTATGATACTACTACTTTCACTAAGCCTCTCAATAGAATCAAGTTTGAATTGTTTAGGGAAATGTTAGGAATACTTGTGAACCCCTTTCTCCATTAAGGAGGAGTGTAGAAGATAATGGAGAATATGTAAATCTAGAGAGATTCAGTTCACTATAGTCTTAGATTAGGAATTAGTTCCTACTTCTTATGTAGTTGTTCTAACTTCCATAGATGTGTGAAAACTATATATATTTTTTATTGTAAGTTGATTGATGTAGAGTGGTATGCTAGAAGAAGTCTCCAGCTGGAGCTCCTCACTTTTGAGCCGTCCAATTCATTAATAAAGTTGACTCTTCAATTTTTTTAACATGATTTAGGGATTTAGATAATTAAAATAGTTTGAGCTCTCTAATTAATTTGATTGATATTAAGTTAGTTACAACCAAGAATGAGGTAATTGGAAATTGACTGAGCTCGGAATGTATAGTTATGAAACCCACTTTCCCGATTCCATATTCGTCATGGAGGGCATGGCGAGGAGTGTGATGTTTGTAAAGTTCAGAAGTTTTCTTCCACTACTTCCATTTCCCCTGCAGATGGTCCATTGCATCCCACGACCTGAAAAACGGTTGGGGTTGAGGTGTTCAATGTGAAAAGTGGAACATGGTGTTGGAAATAATACTGAGAGGGGGGGAGGGGGGTGAATTTAGCAAATCAATAATATTTTCATTTCCATTATCATATTCATATACGCTACTTTAGTTAAGGAACCCCGCGTGTATACGCAACTATGTTTAATACAACTAGAGTATATCCAGTAAACTTATGATTCAGTTAGGTAATCTTTAATGAGTGCATCAGAACATTATTAACCATATAAATAGTGAACAGGTGCAGTAAAATAGAATAGATCATCACACATAAGAAGCACACATGAGCACCATGATATAAGGTGGAAACCCAATGTGGGTGAAAACCACCTGTTGCAATCGTATCTATCTTCCATTTAATAAGAAACTTCTTTTTACAATTTTGTACTGGCACAGACTCATACCAGTACGCAGGCACCCACCTATAGAAGGCTACAACCTTCTCTTTTTCTCCAGAAAATACTGGAAGGGAGCTACAACCCCCTAGCTCTTGTACTAGCCAATATGGTTACTAGTACATAGGCGCCAACCTACAGTAGGCTACGACCTTCTCTTTTTTCCAGGGACCACATTTCATAAATTTTCAAACTGGATCCATCAATACAAAACAATCACCACTACAATACAACCATCAACTATATCTACATCATCAATTTCTGAATCACCCGCCAACTGAATCACCAAAACCCTGTTATCAAAACACAGTCGCTAGAACATGGAGCAGAACCCAGAACTCTGCAACAATCACTAGAACCAACAGCAACATCAAATATCAAATCTGATAATGTATATGCTACTTTGTTGTGTCGAACCAATGTGTATATGTTGTTTCACCAAAGGGAAACTGTGTACAGATCTGAAAATAATTACTTATACCTTCACTGCAATTTTCAACTTCAGATATACCCAGAACATAAGATATAAAGGATAAGACATGCGTCAATATTCAGAGCTATTCATGATAATACCATATAATGATAATGCATTTTAGTCTTCATGAACCCAGTCCATCAACCTTCATCAACCACATAGGTGCACCCTTGGTTCAGGTCAAGCAAAGCATCACAAACCCATAACCAACATACTAGATCTCACACTTCATCAGATATTCATCACTTGCACACTTTCCATCTGGCCTAACGATCTCCTCCTCCTTTTATAGTCTTAGGCCTTACTCAATACCATGGTCCAAAACCACTTAGAACCAATACCTTGGACCACTTACCTGGGGTTAACATGTTGGACAAGATACCTTGGATTAATACCATGGATCACAATACCATGGACCAAATAACATGGACCAAAACCAAGTTCTCCAACATGTACTTGCCTTTCCTTGCATGAAAGTGCGTGTATACGCATACGCGTCTTTTGGTCGATGAACCCGCGTATATATGCAACTGGGTCAAAAGGGAACCTGTGTATATCTCTTTTTCCTTTATTCTGAGAGACTGAACTGTGATCTATCATCTGAGTGAGTTGCCATCAAGGATAACACTTTTCATACCTGTATCATAATGCAAAAAATCTCCCCCTTTGGACTTGATGGCAACAACCACACTAAGTCACTCTCCCCCTTTGACATCAAGCGCAAAGGGCGGATCAAGATATTCTCTTTCTTGACATACATTCTGCTGTCCATACTCCCCCTGAGTACATGCTGAAATCTCTAATTGATCTCCCCCTTTGTAGATGCCAATATGTACCAATCCGTCCATGCTCCCCCTGAGCAAGGACAACATGACTCTACAACTCAACTAAGTGAGTATGACCTTCAAATGACTCATACATACATCAACCTCCCAACCAAGTGGGGATACATCATTTTGACTCATTCACCGAATCAAGTGTGGATATACCAACTGTTTATACATGACTGAAATAGACATTATTACATCATTCTTCCCATGCAAAGTGGGATTACAAATTACATCATATGACTTATGGGTCTTCAACAGAAATACATGACATTTTTAACAAAGACCAATGACCTAAACAAGATCATGATAGTCATCAGCAACTATCATACACCATACGATCTGCATCATAAGCATTCGTCACCATTGTTAGTGTCGCTATATTCATCCCTTCGTCAGAGATCAAATTCTCTTGTTGCATTGCATATTAGGTGTCTCGCTCAGTCAGCTGCATTCCATTAAAATCATGGATCATCTAACGGTAGTGGCTTGTAGTACATTTTCCCTCATGTCCTTTACCTGCTGGCCCATTTCCATTCATCAATATCATTTGCAGTCACTTTTTGTCTTTAAATTTGCAAGAGTCATTTCTAGGGTTTCAGTTTCATTAGGTTTAGGGTTTCATCAAAAATCTCTTCAAAATGTCCAATAACGATTAGAAGGTGCATGAGGAGGTTGAATCAAGTTCCAGTACCAATTTCGTAATCACTTGCTCAGGAATGTATGTTTCCTCAAAACCCTGTTTTGAGGAAAAACATAGTATTTTAGGTTTTTACTGTATAAATTGGTGTAATTTCAGTTCTCTCATATGTAAAAAAATTTAGTGGAAACCCTGGTCACATTTCCAAGATTTAGCTACTCCATCCCCTGCAAGGCAAACAAAAAATCAAGTCATTTAGTTCATCAAAGGCGCAAATAAAGTAAACTGCCCAAAAAACAGAGTTGAAAAAGTAAGTCACAATGCAAACATTACAAAAGTGGGTTTTATGAATGAAAAATCAAAAGCTCTTGTATGTAAATAATTTTTCATGATTCAAAAAGCTTACTTGCATTCAAAGAAGAAAGATTGAGCAAGAGAAGACTGTGTTGAACAAAGGGAGCAAAATTGTAGCAAAACTGTGCAAGTTCGTGGGCACGACGCATTGGGTGAGAGGCGCGGTGCACAGAGAAGGCGCGGCGTATTGGGCCGTCCTCCACAGTGTAAAAAATACATTGGCACGATGCATATAAAGGGCACAACGCATTGGGTTTGTGGCGCGGCGCATGTAAAGGGCACGACACGTTGGGTTTGTGGCGCGGCGCATAGAGCTGCAAGCCCGAATTCACGATAAACTCCCTCAAATTTCAAAAATTGCTCAATCCTATGGTGTGTAAGTAAGTCTAGAGTTCTTCCCTTGCTAGTGAAAGAGTTTTTCTTAGAATTTATGGTGGTTTAGTGTGTAAAATCTCAAACCCTACCTCTTTGCAATTTTGCTCAAAAACAATTGCCTAGGGTTTGTATTTATGTTTTTGCTACCAAGTCTATTTCATCACTCCCTTACTGTTTGACTCCTGCATTTATTTTTCAATTTCATCCACTCATTCCCTAATTCTTATATTCCTAAAATCATTCACCCCTATTCCCAATTTCCATTTTCCCAAATCCTAACTACAAAATCCCCAAAACCCTAATTGTTGTCCCTAAGCTTACATACTATTCCCTAAACCCCCTATTTCCCAAAAAATTTGTCATAATATTCCCAAACCCCTCATACCCTCTCCCTCCACAGTCCCTCATACATTCTTACCCTTGGTGGCAGAAAACTAAAAACACCATAAATATCTTCATACTCATCAAGAAAACTCACACATTAGCAAACATGGAATCTGATCCTTCATATGACCGAGATGAAGAGACACACAGTGACTCTCCTGCAGAAATGCATGCACCAAGGAGACCTCACAAGGGTGGCAAACTTATACGAGAGGAGCCTACTTCACTTGCTGAGCTACAGGCCTGCCCTCTTGCTATCACATGCTTCCAACACCAATCTTGTTATCATTTCTGTGAGATGGTTGCTAGAGTCCAGTACCATCATGAGTTGGCCAGGTTGTTTGTGCTTCATTTACATAATGGTCAAGCCACTCTAGCTGGTGTGACATTCACCTTGACACCGGAGTCTGTTTCTCTAGCAATCGGCATTCCTAATATTAGAGAACAGTGGAATAAAAGGCAACAAATTGACAGGGAATATTATGAACCATACATCAAGCCCGATTATTTGAGACAACTCCGCAGAGTTTTTCCCTTTCGGTACCTGAAAGACTCATATGCTCCCTTGATGAAACTCATAATTAAGTATTTCAACTGTGAGGGTCGTTTTTCTCGCCTATATGAATACCATATCAGACTGTTGATGCACTTCACCAGGGTGAGAATGATGAATCTCCCCTACTTCATTTTCCAGAACATTGAGAAGATGACCACCATAGTGCACAAGAAGACTCCTCAGCAGCAGTATAACAGTATATATCATTTTGCACTGATCAAAATTGTGGTCATGCATTAGCTTGGTTTGCAGAACATTTCATGGGAGGATTTCATTTATCATGATTTTTTCACAGCTCCTCAGGTACCTGCAAAATCTTTTCATGAGACAAGTGGACCTTCACATCAGCAGGAGTGTCATGAGACACAAACCGCTAGTGTGCCAACGTTTGTCACCTATTAAAAGGGCACTAAAGGGTAGTTTGCAGCAGCAAAGCTAGTATTATCTCCACCTAGGATGGAAGGGGTCTTGCTTCCCTCATCAGCACAATAGGTTCAAGACAAGGGAAAGAGGCCATTACATGATGAGGGGACTTCAGGTGAGTAGGGGACCAATTTCATTCGCATTCAGGATGATGACACCGATTTGGGCTCATAAAGATCAAAGCTTAGAGAGATCGTCCATGAGCAACAAGCTGACATTCAACATTTGTCTCTCAACCTACAAAGAGCCAAGTGGATTTTCAAATATTTGGAGCAAATAAACAAACAACTAGAGGATCAACAAACCGTAATGGAGCTAAGAAACATACGAGAAAACCGGCAAGCTGCCAAAAAGAGGAAAGTCAAGTTCACAAAACTTGCAAGAAATCAATGTTGATCATGAGTCTTGGTTGGAGAGGATGTTGGAGAAGGTCATCAATGAGAAAAATATGTTGAGAAACATGGCATATCACTATTTTTCAAGGAATATGGTGTGCCAAGCTAGAATCAGGAACTTGAAGGCCAAGTTCAAGAAGAGATCGAGGAGGCAAAAACTGCAAGATAAACTTTAGATCTTGGCCAAGGCTTCCTTGTCCCAGCATAGCACCTAATGGAGGACACTCAACCAAAATTTCAAAAAATTTGGGATACTTTTTGCATTTTTGGAATTTTTGGGCCAAAAAACAGGTTTTTCTGCCCAATGCGCCGCGCCACCTGGTGCTCGCTTTTGATGGGGGACTCCTTCTGATGAAAACTCAAAAATTTTGGATTTCTCGTGAAAAAATATGCATGCTCACCAATGGCCAAGAAATTTTGACAGGTTTTGAGCCCCCAAAAAGGTCAAAAACACCATAAAAATGACCTTTCTGCCCCTTTTTTGACACACAGGAAGCAGTCTTGCGAGAACTCTATTTTGGAGGGGCAAATGGAGGAAAAATTCAAAAATTCCAGTTGTGCTTGAACGTAGACAGGCAAACCTTTCCAACAAGCCCACTTGAAGAAAATTTTGACACCTAGAAGGCCTCCAAAAGTAGCTACAAAAAGGCACTATGCATAGGGAAATCAGTGCGACGCATTGGTGAAATTTTGCTCAATTTGACCAAAATACTCTATTTTTAGCCTAGTTTCTTGACAGTTTGACTTTCATCCTTCTTAATGTCAAACTCATGATGTAATTTAATGTAATTTGATGGATCTTGATGTAATTATGTTGAATTTTTACTCATACAGGTAGATTCATCCATGAAAAGTTAGTTTGCAACTGTATGAATCAGTTCCCTACTTTTTAGAGGCATGTTGTTCCACTGCCTACCTTTTAGTTCTCAGTTTAGAATTTGTTGGAGAAGCTCCTAAACTCATGAGCTCGACCCCTAGAGGCTAGGATGAGTTGTTTCTTGCCTATATCTTATGTTTTTTTAGTCATTAGCATGGTTGGACTTTTGGGAAATCTTGGAGCTTCACTGTATACTCATTTCAGCAGTTTGGCTAAGGAATAGACCAGTGGTTTGCAACACTTTATGGGATTCATGTGGCATTTTGCTTTGGTATTGTGTTTTCCTCTATAATTTTAAGTTTACATGTGTTTTATGTATGCCATTATCTCTCTTGTTTCTTCTTAACTAAAACAAACAAGGATAAAGGTAGAATCCATTGAATTTACAGTGCTCTACCTAAAGTTTGCTTATTTATTAATGTTTTCAGCTGTTTGAAGAGGATCCTTGAGGATTTCTTGCCCTCTTCAACTCCTCACCTGTCTAAATCTCTCCATTTCATTCAATTTGAAGTGTCAAATTAGTTTCCTACCTTGCCCCATAAAGATCTCTGCAAAACTGTGCCTCATTTCCAAGACCCAAATCTGCCTTTCCATTTGAGCCAAGAAAACATCATTATATTCAATCAAGCTCTTTTGCACACGTACCTAGCCTAATATCAGTATGCACTTCAGTCATCTCAAGCCCTCATTAATCATATTTTGCTGAGATTGACAAGGAGAGAGCCCTCTCCCAACCTGGTAGGGCTATTTACTAGGTTAAGCACGGTTTGATGTTACCCTAGATCCTACTTTCTCATCTTGAGGTAGATTTAGGCACTAACATAGTGGCGACCATACTAGGGAACCGAAATTGTTTGTTTGTTAGTGTTCTTCATTTTATAAACTACAAACGGAGCCTAATGTTATGCCAGGTAGCCTTAGAAACGCTCTTTCTTTGCAGTAGTGAAAGTAGATAAACTCTGCTTCAGTCTATCTCTGGTCTAGTCTTATAAACAAAAATATCTAACTTGCAAATTGCCCCAGTACATCTGATAATTCTAAACCTTTGGATGATAAGTTTAGAATTTGATAGGTTGAACAAGTTGGTAATGTCCATTTGATTTCCTAAAACTAATAACACACTGGCTTCCAGAAGACACACCAAAGCAAATCCAGATCCTGATCCACCTCCTGTGTATGAAAATCACAATCTTATACTGATAATTCTTCGCCGAGAAAGTTCTATGATTCCTGTGTTCAAATCTCGTTCATGTCCTATTGTTTTTTAGTATCTTGAAGATCTTGAGTTTGATGAATAGTTTGAGTTGTCGTTGTTTGAGACCAAATCTGAAAGTGTTGTTGGTTCTACTACCTTAAATCCAGAGTTTGTTAAAGATCTTGAAACTAAAAAGGCTAATAGATCAATTGACAATTATATTTTGAGACTTCAAACGGCCGTTATGGCTACAAACATTCCTGAATTTTTAGAGTCTGCATCTGCAACTCTTGGGTCATCCACAATTGCATCCAGTTCAAAAATTCCTACCAAATCTCCCTTCATTCCGACCATGCCCATGCAGCCTTCCATCTCTTATCAGAAATCTGCAGTGGTGTCACCTCCATCTACTCCTTCTACCCCTCAAACATAAAAAATTTCGTCACCTCCATCCACAACACATACACCTCATACATCAGCTCAAACAACTCCCCCTACAACCCCAAGACCAGCTGTAAATCCACCTAGAGCAATGGCTGCCTGATTTGCACCCCTTGAGGCTCCCTCAAAATTTGGATGATATGTCCGTTGAATATCAAATCAAAATTCCATTGTTTGATGGCACTCCTCATGGTGTTACAGCTTAGTAACATGTGGATAGGATGACAGATTTCTTCGACCTTCATGAGATTGATGCAGAAAATGTGACAATGAGACTATTTGTACAAACCTTTGGCGGTGAAGTGAGGAAGTGGTTCAGAGCTTTGCCGACTGCAAGTATCACTACATTGACTAATCTTCAAAGATAATTCTTGGATCGCTAGGAGGTGAAGAAAAACCCTCTTCAGATCCCTTCTAAATATGAGAACATCAAACGGAATGTTGGTGAGTTTATTCAAGATTATTGTATTAGATTCAATTCTGTTTACAATGCAATTCCTGCTGATATAAAGCCACCTATGGGGCTGGCTTTAATTAAGTTTCCAGATGGCTTCAATCCTGATATGGCCTATCAATTAAGAGAAAGAGATCTGGCCACTCTGGAAGATATGCAGAAAATTGCAGTCAGTGTTGAAGCAAATCTACTTGCCAAGAGAGATAGAACAAAGGATGAAAAGAATGTAACAATAAAGGAAGAGGTTTCCACTTCAGATCAAGTGCTCTGAAAGATGGAGAAGATGTTTGACAGACTGACAATTGACAAGTCTGAACCACAAGTCAGAAATCCCAATTTCCATGGCCAGCAGCAACCACAATTTAGAATTAAGCAAAGAGAGCAACGAGCACAAGACCAAGTAGCGCAGCAGTAGGTAAAGACACCCTTACAGTAGAATTTTGTACATGGTCCAGAATCAAATGTTGAGGAGACTGTAATTGGAGAAGAAAATCATCTCTTTACACCTGATGATATGCCAATTTTTATCACCGAAGACAAAGAGTATTCAGAGAACTTAGTTGTACAAAGGGACAAAAATTTCATCTTGGCAAATGAAACAGTTCTTGAGGAGGAGTCTGATGAATATCAAAGAGGATACATGAATGCTTTGTGAGCCTAGCAGCAACAATATTCACTCAAAAGTAGAGATGTGCCCATAAATCCAATTCAGAAAAGGAAGGAGACAATAGTGCAAAAGAATGATCCTCCCATTTTGCAGAAAAAGGGAAAAGAGACAGCTGATCCTACCACCAGGAAAACGCCATCAGCAAATGAAAGATCCAATCAACCAAGTGTATCAAAGGAGAAAACTGAAAAGAAGGATGTTTCAGCGAAAGAGGTAGAGAAAATTTCAGTTTTTAACTTAGAACATGAAATTGCTAAGTTAAAAGTATCTATTCCTTTGACTGAGTTGGTGAAGAATAGCAGCTACAAAGGTCAGGTGTCTAAGATTTTGAATTTAGATCCATCATCTGATATGGTGAACGTGGAGGATGATAGACCTGAGTTGATTTTTGGCCCAGCACTGGAAGGTCAGTCCCAAGATAGTGATGTAGCTCCTTTTTACATCAGTCTCAGGGTGCATTACTACGTATTACACAATGATATGTTTGATTCTGGAGCCTCACATAATCTCATGCCTAAAGTCATCATGGAGAAATTGGGATTGGATATCACTAAAAAGTATCATGACCTCTACTCTTTTGATTCTGGCAGAGTAAGAGGCATTGGTCTCATCAAAGATTTGGTGGTCAGTTTGGATCAGATTCCGGCTAAAAATGTTTTGATGGATGTGGTTATGGCGGATATACCTCCTAGATTTGGCATGCTTCTATCCAAATGTTGGGGAGAAAAGATTAAAGCGACAATGCAACTTGATTTCTCCTATGCTACTATTCCTGTGTTCGGTCAAATGACGAAATTGTACCGGGAGCAAAAGATGAAGTACATGATTACTAGCAAGGAGAAACCGGTAAATCATCCAATCAACTATGTACATACTGATTTAGAATCATTTGTTTTGTATTCAGATAGCTTTAATGATGTAAATAGCTAAGTAGTTGAAGTAGAAGACATTCTAGAGATCACTGAAAATTTTAGAGAGGTCTTAAAGCAAGAAATACAAAGACTTGATAGTACCGCTGAGCAATCAACCTTCCAACAACATCAACATATTGATGGACAACAAGGAGCAAAGAGAATTTCAACATTTGGAAGAGGATGAAGCAAGCTTGTGGAGTATGGATTTTGATGGCGTGGTAGGAAGGGAAGGTGCTAGAATTGGCATTTGGATACGTAGCCCTATTTTCGCCCCAAACAAAGTGCCAAGCAATGTAAGGGTCTGTTCTTATAAAATAGCTTTCGACTATTCAAATAATGAGGATTAATATGAGGCTTTAATTGCTGGTTTGAAAATTCTTAGAAAGTTAAATGCTAAAAGGATTTCAGTGTATGGCGACTCCGAGTTAGTTATCAAGCAAGTGAAAGGAGAATACCAAGCTAAGCATCCTCAAATGCGGGCCTACCACAATGCGGTATTAGATATCTTGAGAGTATTTTCAGATTACACTTTGACATGTGTCCCTCGTGTTCAGAATGTCATTGCAGATTCACTTGCAACAGCAGCAAGTAATTTGAAAATTCCGATGAATTCAAACAACAAGTTTGAGATTCATGTGAAACATCGCCCAGCTGTCCCTGACAATCAAAGGTATTGGCAAGTGTTTCAAGATGACGAAGAGATCGATGAATTTCTGCAAAATGAAGGTAAGTTCAAAGATACTTCTATTGATGTGGAGTATGATGATGGTGAGATGGATATTTAAGTTAATCAGATGGAAGTTTTGTAGCTAAAGGACAATGTCATTCCTAAAGGTCTAATAGCTTCAGAGGAGCTGTTCAATCAGGCTGATGTGGCCCAAAAACCGAGCTTGCCGCCAACCAAGAAAGGAGTTGAGGATGTGAACATTGGATCAGTTGAAAATCCTAAAATGGTGAAGTTATCAAAGGCATTGCCTCCACAGGTAAAAGCAAAGTATATTAGTTTACTATCTTATTTTACTGATGTATTTGCTTGGGATTATTCAGATTTGAAGGCATATGACACAAGCATAATTCAGCGTATCACCCCGATCAAGCCAAATCAAAAGCATTTTTGTCAGAAGCTAAGAAGAATAAATAAATCTATTGCCCTCAATTGAGAAGGAAGTCAATCGGTTGTACAAAGCTGGTATCATCGTCCCCATAAGATTTTCAGATTGGATTTCAAATATGGTGCCCGTGTGCAACAAAATAGGTGAGATTCGGTTATGTATTGATTTTAGAAATTTGAATAAAGTATCTTTGAAGGACAACTATCCATTGCCTAAGATGGATCACATACTTCAAAGAGTAGTTGGAGCATCCCGCATGTTGCTACTCGATGGGTATTCGGGTTATAACCAAATTCTGGTCCATGAGGATGATAGAGACAAAACAACGTTCACCACTTCGTGGGGAACTTTTCACTATGCAAAGATGCCTTTCAGATTGAAAAATGTTGGTGCAACCTTTCAGCAGGCGATGGATATCGCATTTGCTAATGAAAAGGATGTTTTTCTAGTTGTTTATCTTGATGATTTGACAATTTTCTCTAGTTCAAATGAAGAGAACCTTTATCATTTGAAAATTGTATTTCAGCGGTGTAGGAAGCATGGTATATCTCTCAATCCAAAGAAAAGTTTGTTTTCCATGGATGAAGGTAAGCTTCTTGGTCATATTATATCAAATGAGGGCATCAACATCGATCCAGCTCGGGTGGAAGCCATTCAAAAAATTTATTTTCCACGAAGTAAGAAAGAAATCCAATCATTCAATGGTAAGATGAATTTCTTACATCGCTTTGTGCCCAATCTTGCAGAACATTTAAGGGAAATCACAAACATGCTTAAAAAATATAGTGTAGTGAAGTGGACCGAGGAAGCAATTAAGTCTTTCAATTTGGTGAAATTGGCCCTTTCTTCAGCTTTGGTGTTGATCAGCCTAGACTATACTTAGGATTTCATTTTGTTTTCATTTTCCTCGGATCATAATATGGCAGCGGTCTTGATGCAAAAAAGAGACCATCTTGAGAAACCAATTGCATTTTTCAGCAGAACCATAAGGGATGTGGCATTAAAGTACAATATTATCGAAAAACAAGCTCTCACTTTGGTAAAGGCATTGAAAGATTTTCAGGTTTATATTATGCATTTTCACATCCTTTCTTATGT
The DNA here is from genome assembly GCA_031772625.1 of Pinus tabuliformis. Taxonomy (NCBI): domain Eukaryota; kingdom Viridiplantae; phylum Streptophyta; class Pinopsida; order Pinales; family Pinaceae; genus Pinus; species Pinus tabuliformis. The sequence continues at coordinate 1,228,468,256 of CM062819.1, read as the reverse complement.
CCCTAACGCTGTTGTTAAAGATATCTTAGTGCAAACAGATCCAGAGGGGAGAAGAGGCAAATGGATTGCTGCCTTGTTGGAATATGACGTGGAGATCAAACTAACAAAGCTCATCAAAGGTCAAGGGCTGGCCAAACTAATGGCTGAGTCAAATTTGCATGCCTTGGACATTAATCTCATTGCTGCTATGTCCGAGGAAGATGAAGAGAGTCTGCCCGCTCAGGTATCAGAAATTTTTCTTCTTTCTCCTTGGTATTTGGACATTGTTTATGTACTCCAAAACCTATCATCACCACCTGGAATGGCTAAGAACAAAAGTAGGACACTGAAATTGAAGGTTGCAAAGTTTTATATCATGAATAACACACTCTATTGGAAAGATCCTGGTAGTGTCTTGCTCAATTTTTTGGTTGAAGAAGAGGCAAAACAGGTTATGGAAGACTTTCACAAGGGAGATTGCAAAGGCCATCTTTTCTAGAAGACAACAACCAATAAAATTTTGAGAGCAAGATATTATTTGCCAACTCTTTTTGTTGATGTGTACAAAATAGTAGCAAGCTGCCACGAATGTCAGATTTTTCAAGGTAGGAGGAAGTTGCAGCCTTTACCACTCAAGCCCATTGAAGTAAGTGCTCCATTTTAGCAGTGGGGTTTGGATTTCATTGGCGAGATCCATCCTTCTTCTTCAGCGCAGCACAAATGGATCCTCACAGCAACGAATTATTTCACTAAATGGATTGAGGTGATTCCCACGAGGCAGGCCACTGATTCGGTAATTATTTCATTTCTTGAAAACAACATTTTGTCTCGTTTTGGCTGTCCAAATAAGTTGATCACTGACAATGCAGCAGCCTTTAAATCTAAAATAATGATTGACTTTTGTCATAAATATCAAATCACTTTGGGACACTCAACTGCATATTACCCCCAAGGTAACGGATTGGCAGAATCCTCAAATAAATATTTGGTCAACATTATCAAAAAGCTGCTGGAAACGAACAAGAAAAGTTGGCACAAAAAGTTGGTTAATACACTTTGGGCAGACAGAGTAAGTCAAAAGAAATCTATAGGCATGTCTCCTTTTCAGCTCGTGTATGGTGTGGACACAGTCTTCCCGACCTCTCTTGCAATCCCGGTGGTTAAACTCCTACAAGAAGCAGGTATCGAAGATGATCATTTACAACGGAGAATCAATCAAATAATTCATTTGCAGCAAACTAGAGAGGAAGTATTTCAAAACACTTTCAAGCTGTAAGAGAGAATCAAGAAGATATATGATCGAAAGGCAAAGGCGGACAAGTTCCAAATAGAAGTCATAGTACTGAAGTGGGATGCAAGAAACGAAGAGAAAGGTAAGCATGGCAAGTTTGAAAATATTTGGAAAGGACCTTTCAGGATCGCTGCATATCGGGGCCAAAATGCATTCCTTTTGCAAGAAATGAATGGCGAAGATTATCTCGGTGGGCCGGTCAACGATCGGCTACTCAAATGGTACTATTTGTGAAATGTTTTTTGCTATCATATGTATCATTGTACATACCGGTTTGTTTAAATTCCATTGCCAATGTGTACTATTTTCATTCTTTCAGTTTGGGGCCCGAGGTGAAGGCTATAAAACTGAGTTTTGATTTCAGTTTTGGTTTGGTTTATTTGAGTCAGGTCTTTCAAGTCGATTTCAGTATTGAAATTGAGTCAGTTTTGAGTTAGATCTCAGTCCTGAAATTGAGTCAAGGGTCTGATTTTTGTTTGTCAAAGTTATTGACTCCATAGCCCAATGGACGAAGGCACTGCCTACTTTCCCAGAGATCTTTAGTTCTTGGCACCTTCAAGGAGCTACCATCTCCATTGGAGCCAATGCTAGTGTCGGTATCTTCATCCCTCCGTCAGAGATCAAATTCTCTTGTTGCATTGCATATTAGGTGTCTCGCTTAGTCAGCTACATTCCATTAGGAGCATGGATCATCTGACGGTAGTGGCTTGTAGTACATTTTCCCTCATGTCCTTTACCTGCTGGCCCATTTTCATTCATCAAGATCATCTGCAGTCACTTTTCGTCCTTAAATTTGCAAGAGTCATTTCTAGGGTTTCAGTTTCATTAGGTCTAGGGTTTCATCAAAAAGCTCTTCAAAATGTCCAATAACGATCAACAAGCGCATGAGGAGGTTGAATCAAGTTCTAGTACCAATTTCATAATCACTTGCTCATAAATGCATTTTTCCTCAAAACCCTGTTTTGAGGAAAAACATAGTATTTTAGGTTTTTATTGTATAAATTGGTGTAATTTCAGTTCTCTCATATGTAAAAAACTTCAGCGGCAACCCTGGTCACCTTGCCAAGCTTCAGCTGCTCCATCCCATACAAGGAAAACAAAAAATCAAGTCATTCAGTTCATCAGAAGCACAAATAAAGTAAACTGCCCAAAAAACAGAGTTGAAAAAGTAAGTCACAATGCAAACATTACAAAAGTGGGTTTTATGAATGAAAAATCAAAAGCTCTTGTATATAAATCATTTTTCATGATTCAAAAAGCTCATTTGCATTCAAAGAAGAAATATTGAGCAAGAGAAGGCTGTGTTGAACAAAGGGAGCAAAATTGCAGCAAAACTGTGCAAGTTCGTGGGCGCAGCGCATTGGGTGAGAGGCGCGATGCATTGGGCCGCCCTCCACAGTGTAAAAAATTCACTGGCGCGCACATATAAAGGGCATGACATGTTGGGTTTGTGGCATGGTGCATAGCGTTGCAAGCCCGATTTCACCATAAACTCCCTCAAATTTCCAAAATTGCTCAATCCTATGGTGTGCAAGTAAGTCTAGAGTTCTTCCCTTGCTAGTGAAAGAGTTTTTCTTAGAATTTATGGTGGTTTAGTGTGTAAAATCTCAAACCCTACCTCTTTGCAATTTTTCTCAAAAACAATTGCCTAGAGTTTGTATTTATGTTTTTGCTACCAAGTCTATTTCATCACCCCCTTACTCTTTGACTCCTCCATTTATTTTTCAGTTTCATCCACTCATTCCCTAATTCCTATATTCCTAAAATCATTCACCCTTATCCCTAATTTCCATTTTCCCAAATCCTAACTACAAAATCCCCAAACCCTAATTGTTGTCCCTAAGCTTACATACTATTCCCTAAACCCCCTATTTCCAAAAAAACTTGTCATAATATTCCCAAACCCCTCATACCCTCTCCCTCCACAGTCCCTCATACATTCTTACCCTTGGTGGCAGAAAGCTAAAAACACCATAAATCTCTTCATACTCATTAAGAAAACTGACACATTAGCAAACATGGAATCTGATCCTTCATATGATCGAGATGAAGAGACACACAGTGACTCTCTTACAGAAATGCATGCACCAAGGAGACCTCACAAGGGTGGCAAACATATATGAGAGGAGCCTACTTCACTTGCTGAGCTGCAGGCCTGCCCTCTTGCTATCACATGCTTCCAACACCAATCTTGTTATCAATTCTGTGAAATGGTTGCTAGAGTCCAGTACCATCATGAGTTGGCTAGGTTGTTTGTGCTTCATTTACATAATGGTCAAGCCACTCTAGCTGGTGTGACATTCACCTTGACACCGGAGTCTATTTCTCTAGCAACCGAAATTCTAATGTCGGATAACAGTGGAATAAAAGGCAGCAAATTGACAAGGAACATTATGAACCATACATCAAGCCTGGTTATTTGAGACAACTCGGTAGAGTTTTTCCCTTTTAGTACCTGAAAGACTCATATGCTCCCTTGATGAAACTCATAATTAAGTATTTTAGTTGTGAGGGATAGTTTTCTCGCCCTCGCCTGTATGCCTACCATATCAGACTGTTGATGCACTTAACCAGGGTGAGAATGATGAATATCCCCTACTTCATTTGCCGGAACATTGAAAATATGACCACCATAGTGCACAAGAAGACTCCTCAGCAGCAGTATAACAATGTATATCATTTTGCACTGATCAAAATTGTGGTCATGCATCAGCTTGGTTTGCAGGACATTTCATTGGAGGATTTTATTTCTCATGAGTTTTTCACAGCTCCTCAGCTACCTCCAGAAGCTTTTCATGAGACAGGTGGACCTTCACATCAGCAAGAGGGTCATGAGACACAAACCACTAGTGTGCCAGTGTTTGTCACCTATCAAAAGGGCACTACAGGGTTGTTTGCAGTAGCAAAGCGAGTATTATCTCCACCTGGGGTGGAAGGGGTCTTGCTTCCCTCATCAACACAACAGGTCCAGGACAAGGGAAAGAGGCCATTACATGATGAGGGGCCTTCATGTGAGCAGGAGACTGATTTCATTCTCATTCAGAATGATGACACTGATTTGGGCTCACAAAGCTCAAAGCTTAGAGAGATAATCCAAGAGCAACAAGCCGAAATTCAACATTTGTCTCTCAACCTACAAAGAGCCATGTGGATCGTCAAATACCTGGAGCAAAGAAACAAACAACTAGAGGATTAGCAAACCGTAATGGAGCTAAGAAACATACGAGAAAACCGTCAAGCTGCCAAAAACAAGAAAGTCAACTTCACAACACTTGAGCAAGAAATCAATGCTGATCGTGAGTCTTGGTTGGAGAGGATGTTGGAGAAGGCCATCAATGAGAAAAATATGTTGAGAAACATGGTATATCACTATTTGTCAAGGAATATGGTGTGCCAAGATAGAATCAGGAACTTGAAGGCCAAGTTGAAGAAGAGATCAAGGAGGCAAAAAGCGCAAGATAAACTTCAGATCTTGGTCAAGGCTTCCTTGGCCTAGCATAGCACCTAATGGAGGACACTCAACACAAATTTCAAAAAATTTGGGACACTATTTGCATTTTTGGAATTTTTGGGCCAAAAACCAGGTTTCTCTATCCAATGCACTGCGCCACCTGGTGCTCTCTTTTGATCGGGGACCCCTTTTGATAAAAACTCAACATTTTTGGATTTTTCATAAAAAATATGCATGCTCACCAATGGCCAAGAAATTTTGATAGGTTTTGAGGCTCCAAAAAGGTCAAAAACACCCTAAAAATGACCTTTCTGCCGCTTTTTTGAAACACAGGAAGCAATCTTGGGAGAACTCAGTTTTGGAGGGGAAAATGGAGGCCAAATTCAAAACTTCCACTTGTGCTGGAAAGTAGACAGGCAGACCTTTCCAACAAGCCAACATGGAGCAAATTTGGACACCGAGAAGGCCTCCCAAAGATGATATAAAAAAGCGCTATGCATAGGGAAATCAGCGCGGCGCATTGGAGAAATTTTGCTCAGTTTGACCAAAATACTTTGTTTTTCGCCTAGTTTCTTGACAGTTTGACTTTTCTCCTTCTTAATGTCAAACTGATGATGTAATTTAATGTAATTTGATGGATCTTGATGTAATTATGTTGAATTTTTACTCATACAGGTAGATTCATCCATGAAAAGTTAGTTTGCAACTGAATGAATTAGTTCCCTAGTTTTTAGAGGAATGTTGTTCCACTGCCTACTTTTTAGTTCTCAGTTTATAATTTATTGGAACAGCTCCTAAACTCATGAGCTTGACCCCTAGAGGCTAAGATGATTTTTTGTTTTCCTATATCTTATGTTTTTTCAGTCATTAGCATGGTTGGACTTTTGGGAAAGATTGAAGCTTCATTGTATACTCATTTCAACAGTTTGGCTAAGGAATAGACCAATGGTTTGCAGCAATTTATGGGATTCATGTGGCATTTTTCTTTGGTATTGTGTTTTCCTCTGTAATTGTAAGTGCCAATATCTCTCTTGTTTCTTCTTAACTAAAACAAACAAGGATAAAGGTAGAATCCATTGAATTTGTAGTGCTCTACCTAAGGTTTGCTTAGTTATTGATGTTTTCAGTTGTTTAAAGAGGGTCCCTGAGGCTTTCTTGCCCTCTTCAACTCGTCACCTGTTTAAATCTCTCCATTTCATTCAATTTGAAGTGCCAAATCAGTTGCCTACCTTGCCCCATAGAGATCTCTATAAAACTGAGCCTCATTCCCCAGACCCAAATCTGCCTTTCCATTTGAGCCAACAAAACATCATTATATTCAATCAAGCTCTTCTACACACATACCTAGCCTAAGATCAGTATGCACATTAGTCATCTCAAGCCCACATTAATCATATTTTGCTGAGATTGACAAGGAGAGAGCCCTCTCCCGACCTGGTAGGGCTAGCTACCAGGTTAAGCGTGGTTTTATGTTACCCTAGATCCTACCTTTCTTAGCTTGAGGTAGATTTAGGCACTAACAACCATCATCCAGACCTGTAACCTGCAATACCATTCTCTTGGCCAACCAACACCAAATACTTCTAACCATAATGCCAACAATGCATTACTCGAAGCATATGCTCCCCTTGAACCTGTGCCAACCAGCATGACTGAACCATATCAGAATTCTTTTCGTGTTCTGCTGCTTTTTCTTCAAAGCTCCATATACAAAACTCTACAGCCTCCAACTCACGTATATACGCGACTTATATTCATAATATCTACGTATGCAAATTGGAATTCTGAAGGTCTAGACTTTTAGTTTCCCCTGTGTTTGTTATGTCTACTAACTGAGTTATGCCACATCTTTCTGACTCTAATTTTGTCTTCTTCAATACTTGGAATTGTGATGATGTATGATCCTTTTGTTTTGGTGTCCGAAATTTTCTCCTGCATTCCTTTACTTTATGTCCAAACTTGTTACATGCATAACATCTTACATGTTTCATATTCCTTTTATTGCAATCAATAGCTTTGTGACCAGACATATTGCAAGAAAAACAATATCCCTTAAAGTACCTAGAACGTGATGACCTTTCTGTGTGATGGTCTTGAAGCATTTTTCTTTTTACATCTAGTTGCAACATGTCCAAGATTATGGCATTCATAACATTCAACATTACTCATCGGATGAAATAACCGTCTATCACTTCCATAGTTAGGAGTAAAAGATTTTCTTTGAAGAATTTCTTTCCTTGGTTGCGGCTGGGGTTGACCACTTATCTCCTTGTTGATCATTTCAGATTTTGCATTAGAATTCCTTCCCTCACCCTGTGAGCTAGATTCACCTTTGATAGTTTCATAAAAGCCAATACTAGTTTTGATATTAGGGGATCTTTGACTACTAAGAATATCATCCAAAATCTTAGTACTGTCTTGAAATCATAACAGTTTATCTTTTTCTTATAATTTACCTTTTAAGATATTTACCTCAACCTGATGTTGCTCTTCCTTTTCTAGATATTGCTTCCTTATGTTTTCTTCAATTTTTGTTCCTTCTTCTACTTGTTACCTTAATTCGAGCACTTCATGTTCTTGTTCTTCACGAGCTTCTTTATTCTGTTTCTTTGATTCTTTAAGATCTTCTTTTAGAGAGAGGATCTTAGATTCAAGTCTCTGAATTGTTATGCTCTGATCTTTTACTACATCCTGCAACTGCTCCCTTACTTTGGTTACTGTCTACAGCGGTTATTTTAATTTGATAACTTCTTCTGTTTCTGCATCCTTATTTCAATATGCCATGAGAAGTCTAGTGTCTTCATCACTATTGGATGAGTCATTACTTTTATCATGAGTATAATAAATTCTATTACCTTCTTCAGAAATCTTCCCTTTGTTATGAGGGCATCTAGCAGTGTAGTGACCAACTCTACCACAAGAAAAAAATTTGAAAGGTAGTTTACCTTTGAACCTTATAAATCTCCGTTCAAGATTCTTGACAAAATTTACCTCATATTCTTCTTCTGAAATGTATCCTGATTCACTAAGTTTTTCTTTTCCATTTGCTGATACTTTAAATGTGGCTTCTCTCATATCTAATGGTCCTCCTTTTCTCATCTCAAAAGCAGTTAAGATTTCGTGAAGCTGCGTCATAGTGATTTTCTGCAGATCCTCTTTTTCTTCTATGGTAGACTCTTTGGAATCAAATTTTTTTTTTTTTCTAGGTTAAGACTAAACTAAGTACCCACGGGGAATTGAACCAGTGACCTATCGCAAGGAGTGCCTTAACAGCACACCCATTCACCGTCAATCCAAAGCCTTGTGGGCTCTTTGGAATCAAAATTAGTAGACAAGGATTTCAAAAATTTCTCAACTAAGACAACTTCCTTAATTTCTTCACCCAGATTTTTCATACAGTTAACAATCTCATTTATACGTAGGAAGTAATTAGCTATGCTTTCATTACTATGCATCTTAAGAGTTTCATACCAAATTCTGAGAGTTTGAAACTTAACACGTTTTACCTGATCATCTCCTTCATAGCTTAGAATGATTTTGTCCCATATTTCTTTGGTTGATTTGAGCTGCATGACCTTGACAAACTCTGATTTTGACAAACTTCCCAATAAGATAGTAATAGCTTTCGCATTGAGTTCATATTGCTTTCTACCTGCCATATCTGTAGGAATTGCTGATGGATAGTTATATCCTCCTTCCATGATTTCCCAAATATCCGTTCCAAGCGATTGTAGATAGGTTGCGGTTCTTATATTCCAGTACATAAAATTGCTCCCATTGAAGATTGGTGGTCGGATGGCTCTCTCTCTTTCTTGATTACTCATCCTGATGGATCTTCCTTCAAGCGATCAAGCTTTTTCTGAAGATCCTGCTCTGATACTAATTGTTGGAAATAATACTGAGAGGGGGGGTGAATTTAGCAAATCAATAATCTTTTTATTTCCATTATCAAATTCATATACACTACTTCAGTTAAGGCAACCCGCGTGTATATGCAACTGCGTTTAATGCAACTAGTGTATATCTAATAAACTTATGATTCAGTTAGTTGATCTTTAATGAGTGTATCAAAACATTATTAACCATATAAACAGTAAATGGGTGCAGTAAAAGAGAATAGATCAACACACATAAGAAGCACACATGAACACCATGATATAAGGTGGAAACCCAATGTGGGTGAAAACCACCTGCTACAATCATCTCTATCTCCCTTTTAATAAGGAACTTCTTTTTACAATTTTGTACTAGCGCAGACTCATACCAGTACGTAGGCACCCACCTGCAGAAGGCTACAACCTTCTCTCATTCTCTAGCAACTACTGGAAGGGAGCTAAAAACCCTTAGCTCTTGTACTAGCCAATATGTTTACTAGTACATAGGCGCCAGCCTACGGCAGGCTATGACCTTCTCTTTTTTTCCACGGACCACGTTTCATAAATTTTCAGGCTAGATCCATCAATACAAAACAATCACCATTGCAATACAACCATCAACTATATCTACATCATCAATTTCTGAATAACCCAACAACTGAATCACTGAAACCCTGTTATCAAAACACAGTCACCAGAACACAGAGCAGAACCCAGAACTCTGCAACAACCACTAAAACCAACAACAACCTCAAATATCAAATCTCATAATGTATACGCTACTTGGCTGTGTTGAACCAGCGTGTATACGTTGTTTCCCCAAATGGAAACCGTGTATAAATCTGAAAATAATTACTTATACTTTCGCTGCAATTTTCAACTTTAGATATACCTAGAACATAAGATATAAAGGATAAGACATGCGTCAATATTCATATGATATGATCATACCATATAATAATAATGTATTTTAGTCTTCATTATCCCGGTCCATCAACCGCATAGGTGCACCCTTAGTTCAGATCAAGCAAAGCATCACAAACCCATAACCAGCATACTAGATCTCACACTTCATCAGATATTCATCACTTGCACACTTGCCATCTGGCCTAATGATCTCCTCCTCCTTTTATAATCTTAAGCCTAATCAATAGCATGGTCCAAAACCACTTAGAACCAATACTTTGGACCAATTCCCTGGGGTCAAAACGTGAGACAAGATACCTTGGACAAATACCATGGACCACAAACCACGGACCAAAACCAAGTTCTCCAACATGTACGCGTCTTTCCTTGCGTGAAAGTACGTGTATACACATACGCATCTTTTGGTCGGCGAACCCTCGTATATACGCAGCTGGGTCAAAATGGAACTTGTGTATATCTCTTTTTCCTTTATTTTAAGAGCCTGAACTGTGATCTGTCATCTGAGTGAGTTGTCATCAAAAACAACACTTGTCGTACCTGTATTATAATGCCAACACATGGGATGTGGAATCCAATCTCTAATGGGCGCGCTTCCGGTTGGTTTTCGCAGAGCAAAAGGCCATTATTAGAGAAGCGACGATTCAACTTAGTTCGCAGGTCAAATACCGTCGAAGCAAATCTGAAATCATAAAGCGGACGACGCGGTAGAGTCAGGGGAAACTCTGACGGTTGGAATCTAGGAAGATGGTCCAGCACAAACAGAACACTAAAGAAGCGACGCCCAATGAAGGATCGGAGTCAGCTGTTGCAGAAGAAGAATTGAACAAGAGAGTAGAGGCTTGACGATCACTCATCTGTTCACAAAGTTGAGCGATCTGCAAACTGAACAGATTTAAAGCGGTGTTCAATTTGGAAGAATTCAAATTTAATGTTTTCGAGTCTTACCTCTAATATTATATAAGAATACCTTCAGTTATTCCCCCTGCAAATATAGCACGTATGTACTCTATATTTTCTTTCTCTGTGAATCACTTCCGAGGCCGTCTAACCAAGATTTTAGTTTTCTATATTATCGAGTATGACTGTAAAGAGAGTTGTACAAACGTAAAAGTACTGCGAGAAGCTCTTTAACAACGAAATAGTAATAATTTATTCTTCAATTATTTTCTTTATTTAGAAAAGTTTATGTTGTGCTACTCAATTTATGACCTTCTTATTGAAATTTCTGTCTAATATTGTTCAAATTATCACACAGGACATCACTTAGTTCACTTGCTTATTGGTATCGTAGGTTTGAAACGTTTTTGGAAATTGTTTAGTTGGATCCATAGATTTTGGAAAATATTTTTTGGAATATTTTCCAATCTGATGGAGTGAAATTCTTTTGGATGGTAGATTTAGGAAATATTTTAAAATTCGATGAGATTTAAATTCTGTGTCCACATCCTTTCAGCAAATCCAGTTCCATCATATCCATTGGAGTTCAACTTCGACGGAGATTGTTTATCCAAATCGGGCATCAGGGAATTACCAGGCCTGATGCACATTTCTCTACATATGGACCATATCATCTATGAGGTTGGGTATATGACTGGCTCTTTTTAATTTTTATGCTTTTCTGTTTATTTTGCCGTCTTTTCTTGTTTTTTAAATACACAGTTACAATTTTCCCTAATATTTTCTCATCATATACTTTCCAACTCACATGTTATATGCACATAGAGGATGGTGAAAATTATGCAAAATCATCAGTTTAGCTATCATGTGGGGCTCCTATTATATGTTTGTTTTTTCTCGCTAACATATGGTAGCTTGATGCCAGACTCAATATATTACATGTACTCATTTTAATATACGATTAAAATCAACTTTTTTTTCTTCCTCAAAAACCAAATTCTTTGTCGAGCAAAATCTGAAATATTTCTAAAATTTATTTGTAAAATCTGCAATCGAAATTTAGATCACTATCATGTTGTTGCTCAATAATGGATGGTTGAGTAATAGTGCGAGACATAAATAAAGCAGACATATTTCTAACAATGGTAAAATAATTTTTGTGCGAGGCGCAACTAGCGAGTCTCACGTGTTGGTCCCATGAGAGCGTTTGACGATTGACAAGTCCCGTTTACTACATTTTGTCAAGTAACGACGAAAATGTCCAAGATCGGGTGGAGTGACTTCCCTTGTTATTGTGGCCGCTAATGTAGCGTCAGCTCTCCACTTGGAAGTAGAAAAATCTTACCAAGCGCTTCAGCGGTCGTCTATCTGTTGTCAGTCGAGCTAGACATGTGCGTGATTGGATGTGATTGGTTGGGACACTCATGATGTGTCGACGTCGGGATGTATTGGGAGTCGGGACGGCCATACATATCCGGAATTTTCTCAAGGCTTCTTGTCGTGCCATCTCTGGTTTATCTTGGTTCAATTTCACATCCCCACCGATGTGACATTTCCCTGAATCAGATATTTTATGGGCGGTGCTGTGATCGCCACATACATGCCCAAATAATGGAGTTGGTTATTGTTTATAGATTTTCCATCACATTCAGAGATAAAAATATTGTAGATTTATTTTAAATTTAAATTGGACATTTTTTTTAAAACAGATTAGGAAAATGTATTATAACTCAGTTGTTAAACAAGTAGGTTAATTTATTTTCAGTATTGAATGAAAATGACTTTACATAGAATTGCTTATTGGTGATCCATAAGGCGCACCATAAAGAGGTAGAGTTTCACTTCTGCGAGGAAAGCGAGTTCTTAACCAAATAGATTCAATTTTCCAATATACTCCAAGCCAAATATCAATGGAATACTAAAAGACATTATTTATATTAAAAAAAGATCTTAATTATTTAGAAAAATAATTAATATATTTAATATAAAAAATAATATATAGATTTATGAATTTCAATATATAACAATTTTATATTATCAAAAAACAATTCTCATGTAATTTCATTTGTTTAAATTAGAAATACAAAATTTTATATTATAATTATTTAAATTATAAAATTGTATATTGCAAATTGTAACTTTTATCGGCCAAACAAGTGCATTGATATGAACTAAACCAAAAATCTATAAAACTGTGATAAAACTGTGAAAAGCATAAAGAAGGTAAGAACTTCACAAAAATGGTTCCGCAAAAATGTCTAACAAACTTTTCCTTTCAAACGTCCAAGAAAATTTTTAATTTGTAAAGGTGAGAGATAAGCTACTAGTATTATGAATTTTAAATAAAAACATTTGTATTTTTTTAAATGAATACTAAAATTATTAAGTGTATGTCTCAAATATGTACGCAGTGGTTCCAATTGGTATAATAGTTAGTTTTATCCAATTACATTAAATTCAACTTATTTCTTTTGACGTTAAAGTTGACTAGAAATGATTTTGTTTTGTAAGTTATTAATGTTTGATTTTTCATTTGTATAATAATTTGACAATTCACCAACCATTTACTGCGTGATATGATTTTCTTTAGTGTTGTTAAGTGCCTATCTGAAATATGTATGCAATGGTTATGATTGTGATAATGCCTACTTTTGACTAATCATATCAAAACCACCTTTATTTTCTTTGGGATAAAAGTATAATATAAATTTCTTTGATATACTTTTCATTAGTATTGTTTTGATATGTTTTTCGTTACTGTTGTTAAGCATCTATCTCAAATATGTTTGCAATGGTTATGACTATGAAAATGCCTATCTTTGGCTAATCGTATCAAAACCACCCTTATTTCCAATAGGATAAAAGCATAATAGAAATAGTTCTAGGTCATAAGTCATTAATGTCTCATTTTTCATAATAGTTATGGGTCAAAAACAATTAATGTCTCATTTCTCATGTGCATTAGAATTTGATCTACAATTTTCTGCCTTATATGTCCATTGTGGAAATCAATTATACAAGTTCTACTAAAGTCACTTGCAAATTCATTTATCAAATTTGAGCTTTCTTAAAAATATAAAACCAAAAAATAGCTAAAATCATCTAATTAGAAACACTATTTTATTTTTTCTAAATAATTGATCTCAATATCCTTTTTTGTAGTAGTTTCTAAAGATGGCTCCATTTTGTTTAAATTTTATGGTAATGCTAGCATGGATCCAATTTTGTTTACATGATAGGCCAATGCCACATGGAAATACAAGGTAACTTACCACAAGTTTCCACTCAATGCTCTTTGTGTGATCAAGTTGGACACATCAAAGGTGGTAGAAGAGCCAAAAGTGTGAAGGTTGGCAAAAGCACAAAACCATTAGTATATTGAGATTCATCCGTAAGATTCATATCAAAACTATATTGATGATCACTAAAGAGCTTCAAACTTAAATCAACCTAAAAAGTTATTGTTGAGACTTAGGTTTCATTAGAAGGGTAGATCATTCTTGTAACAAGATTATATAATCTTCCTTCTAATGTCTAAAATAGTGAGTTTATGGTGTTTATTTCATTTATAGCTTGACTTGTATGACATATATCTATGCTAAGGAAAAACCAATTGGTAGTTACAAATAGCTATGAATCTCTTGAGTTGTACATGTTTCACTAATGTATTTTGAAAGTGAATCCCCCAATGTATTATGGGATCCAAGGATGGACTATAAGATGACTAAAATCCAAAACAATATTCACTCTACACCATAAAATACCATCTTTAAAAATTAAGAGACAATCTATGTTGGAAAGCTTATAGAGTCTCTCAATTTGGCATAATGTAAGTGATTTCTCCTTACCTTCTAGCTTTGAATGGCATTTTGTTTACTTATTGTTATCCTCAACGATTTTTCAACCATTCTTAATGAATAGAATATTTATGCAATAAATTTATAAAATTATGATAACAATTAATAGAATATTCTTGCAATAAATTTATTGATTGACATTTATAATGAAATTTAGAAAATGTGCAACAATCACTATATATAATAAAATTAATAATTTTCATTTTCCAAAATATCAAACAATATACCATTTCCATCTTGGGTGGAATTCTTTATATGGAAGAAGGTTATAAATGTAAAATTATATGATTGGAATCATAATTTCCATATTGGGTGTAACTATCTCTTGATTGATTGGCATTTATAATTAAATTCATAAAAAGGTTCAACAATCACTATACATAGAAAATGATTTTCACTATCATCATGGAAGAGTAACACTTTAATGCTCTACTATTTCCTACCCTATTGCTTTAGGACATTTCCTTTGCAACATCTGATGCAATTGTTATTTATAACTCTCACTTATTTTCCAAAAACTATACAACTAAAATATAACTCTCCTAGAAAACCTCTCCTTAGTAAAAGCTTCCTTGATTCCAATAATCCATACTAGCAACATTGAAACACACTCTATTTCTACCCATAAATGTATACTACCCCTAGTATAATTCACTGTGACAAGCCAGGCTATTAATTTAGACATGTTAGTGGAACCAGTTTCTATATTTACCCATAGAAATTTGAGTATCGAGTCTCTACTTCTAGTTAAGTTTCGTATCTCTATATAAACATAGGAGTACAAGGCCACAGTGGTGTCAGGAAAGAATGACAAATCGCCATTAAAAAACCTTGGAGCGGCATCAGGAATGTGAGATGGAACACCTGAATATCGCCTAGCTATGTGCGTCAAAAGCACGAGTTCAATACGTTATCAGCAACGTATCCCAATTAAATGGAATACGGACCATGGTGGCCCCAGATTCATTTAATCTATCAATAATGGGATCCCACTAGATGTCGATAACTATGTTTGCAAATTATTTCTGCCATTTTGATTTGCAAGAGTAGGTTGTCCTTTCCTTTCTGCAACCAATGAAAACCGACAGCCTACATTATTGTGGCAAAAATAAAAACAGAGGTCAACAATTGTTCCGTTCATTCCAACCAATTCCATCGTATATGAAACAAACAAACGAAAACCTGATTGATGAGCTGTTGCCATTGCGGGTAATATCAAGCCTCTGGCCAAATATGGTACTCCCTCTTTCAGGGCAAAACAAATGGCCTAAAATAAAACGTACAGGAGTCCATTATCATTCTGCCCATTCCATGAGTATTGCTACAGGGCGTGGCAGGCAGCTGTTAAAGATACGTCATTGCCAACATAAAAACGTTTTATTAGTAGGTTTTTTGTTTTTTTCCCGTTGATGAGGTTCATAATCCAAGCGTTTTTTAAATAGGTAACATGTTTAAAAGCAAAGAGATAAAATAGGTATGTTTTAGTAGGCTGAGCAGTTAAATGGTGGTTAGGAAATAGTTCTCTATTTTATAAATAAAAAATATTATATATTAATTTTAATAATAATAATAATGATGATGATAATAATGATAATGATAATAATAATAATAATAATAATAATAATAATAATAATAATAATAATAATAATACAAAATTTGTTAAAATTTTCATGCAAATAATACCCAAACGGTTCAGATTAGAAACCATTTTCTATGAATTTTCCCAATAAAATATATAATCTTTTATCTAGTTTTGACATATTTGCCGAGCACTAAACGTTAAACAAAACGTCACAGTTTCGTTGAAATCCCGTGATTCATAAATCTGAGTTTTGAAAACTCTATTCTTCGGTTTGCAGTTTGTAATAGCATCCCATAAGTGGACGTTCTTCCATCAACATTTACAAAGACACAGCCTGCCTAAGTTCAACCTGGTTTGAAAGGAAAAGTTATCCTACATTATATATGTTATAAATAATTAACAAAACTCTAAATAAAATGAATTTCTAAATTTTCATATCGTGCATCCAAATGAGGCAGAAACTCATCCTACAAAATTAATTTTCAATTAGGTCTTTTTCTAGTTAGTGATACTTACGATTTTTTTTGATATAGATTCATATGATAGTTACTATCTTCATAAAGAAATAACAATACGAACACGTTTTCTCCGTAAAATTCTATAATTGTGAATTCATTAGAGATTATGTATTTTTAATCATGAGATTGAAAATAAGTAACACTTTGTTTTAAGAGTCAAATTTTCATATTTATCATTATCTATTTAGTATTTCAATTAAAACAATGGAAGTATAAATGTTCTCTTCCCACCGGCTTCAACACAATAATGATGCTGCTGGTTTTTAGTTTGTTTTTTTTAATATTGATGTACATAAATTTAATACATGTATATTAAATAATAAACTTAAGATACACATTATAATAATTTAAAAAAAACAATATTGATATTGAAATCCACTATATAACACTTAAATATAAAAATAAATATATTATAATTTGACATTAACATATTTAATAAAAAACATCCTGATAAAAACATGAAAACTCACACTTTCATAATCTAAATTTTCACTTTGAAAACATTAATATCTATAGTTTTTAAAATAATATTTTATCATAATCAAAATTAACATTTTTTAAAATTAACTCTACAATTTAAAAACAATAATATTAACCCTTTCCTGATTTAAATTTTCATTTTCAAAACACAACATCTCAATTATCAAATATAATATTTCTTCCCTATTATTTCAATATTACATTATAAAACACAAATTTATAAAATAATCAATATAAACTATAAATATATAATTTCTATTTTAAAATTATATATATATATATATATATATATATATATATATATATATATATTTTTCAACCAAGAATGTGATTATTTTTTTTAATGTAACCGCATGTTGAAGTTAATGTGCTACATTCCAATCTAGATTTTGGTCATGTTGATTCTACGAAATCTACGGCTTCCATCGAAGTTTTGGTTACTCGGTTATGGAAGACTGTGCGTGTCATTTCTCATAAATTAGACCATTTAACGTGTTTGAAAAAAAGTGCCATTCCTCTCGTGTTGGTATATATGTGTTAAAAATATTATTTTCAATTTTCCCTTATGTTTATAAATGAAAGAATTTTTATTTATTTTTAATAAATAAGGTATCTTTTACCTATTTTATGGATAAATGTTAATAATTTATGGTTTTAAAATAAAATTTTAGAACTTTAATTAAATATAAATTTGGATGAATGGTGGATGGTTTTCTTATTATTGATACGTTTTAGATGAATGATTCAAGTTATTAATCTAACGTTTGGGTTGAAAATTTTAATTATCTTAAATATACCATTATCATAAAGATAATGTTCTAATATCTATTGTAATTTTAATATCGTTGCATAATATTTTTTAATAAAAGTGTTTAGTGATGTTGATACTTTCATATATCTATTTTTATTAACTAAAATTAAAAAATATCTGAATTCATAAAAATATCTAAATTCATAATAAATGAGAAAAGATTTTATATATTTTAACTAATTAAAAATGGATATTAATTATCTATTACTTTAAACAATTGAAATAGATTCTTTTTGTTGGGTAACTTAATCGTTCTTCAATTTGTTTATTAATTGTCAATCAAAGTTCGTGTACTTGTGAGATGTATGTGCATCATATATGCTAGGAATTCTAAATATGGATTGAATTATTCTATGTATGAAATTATCTTAAGTATGGACAAATGTTTGAATGAGCTTTAGAGAGTAATCATGCACAAGTTCTTTTTATTCAAAGCTACATAAAAATAGAGTTACTTAACTGAAATGAAATTTATTGCTTGCAGAATTAAAATCTATTTTAATTACAAAATTCAAAACCTATTTCTACTTGCATAAAGGGAATTGCTAACATTAAATTGCAGGAAAAGAATTTCAATGCTACTTGCATAATTGAAAACAATACTTTGTAGAAATGAACTTCTACACTAATTACATAAAAAGAAATTGCATAAAAAAACTTAAATCCTAATAGCAAAAAGAAAATAAATTAACTACAATAAAAGAATGCTAATGAAACTATTTGCAGAAGCAAGAATCAAATGAGGACATTTAACTCTAAAAGATTACTCAGATGCACAATTAACTCTAACAGACATTTCTTTCACCATCTACGAAAGTAACAAAGTATTGAAATAAAATACAGATGAAATCAAATCCTTTTGGTATTTCTCTTTTCTGAACGCTCTAAAAATAAAACAATAAAGGACTAAACCAAAACTATTCAAGGAGAAAAATTTCATAAAACTACCATGCTATGATTGAATTAAAACATAATTAAGCAATGAAACTACTACACTATGAGTAAATTAAAATGGGAATAAAACTAATTATTCTTACAACTCAAACATAACTAAGCAATGAAACTACTACACTGAGTAAATTAAAATAGGAACAAAACTAATTATTCTTACAACTCGCGAGGGGACCGTCATGTGAGTGTAATTCTATCACTGATCAACTGATTTCTCAAAAGGGCATTAAAAATAATGGACTCTATTAATTCGAAACAGAGTTTCACAATAGTGAAAAAAACACAACGTACTTAATTTCCAAACTGTGTTTTCGGTTTTACATTATGGCTTTTATACAATTTTCATTAAAACTAATTCAAGAGTTCTATTCCAATAATAAATGAAATTGTTTTGCCATATAAGAAATAGACTTATATTAAAACTTTATCTCCTCATGATTTGGTACTTAATTTCCGAACTGTGTTTTCAATTTTACCTTAGGGCTTTTATACAATTTTCATTAAAACTAATTCAAGAGTTCTATGCCAATAATAAATGAAATTGTTCTGCTATAAAAGAAATAGACTTATATTAAAACTTTATCTCCTCATGATTTGGTACTGAAAGAGAAAATCATGAGGGATTCTTCTCAAAAGATATCCTCGTGATTGAACAGGTATTTTTCATGCTCTCCTCATCTCATCATAATCTCATGATTATCTTTGCTTGAATGTTACACCGCCATACTCAAAGTTGGACTTTGCGTTTGACTCTTAGATGTCCTGATTTCTATAACTTTCAATGTCACGCTGGTGGTCGTCCATGTGGTGAACATTTTTCATCTTCAGATACCGTTTATCCATTTGTTGATGCATTGCAACCTATCTCAACATGGACATGGCTGCGGAATTCAACATTACCTACGTAGTGATCAAGATTTTGTAATTGTAGAGATGTTTTCATTATAATTCATAAAGAAAATTAAAATTTAAAACATGGATGATTAGTAAATTTTATAATTTAAAATAACCTTGAGTATGCCAAGGCTGCAACAAAAATGGCCACAAAAATATAAAGGAGATGGAAATAGGTAGTAAAAAATGAAATAATTTCAGACTTCAACATTCCCCCATAGCAAAGGTCTTACATGTCCTCATGCACCAAAAAATCAAAATTGGTTCTTATTTCCTCTTCAATGTATTTTTTCGAAAACCTGTGCAAGCACATCCATACTAGTGCTTTCCTTTCTCTTTTTAATGTTTAAGATAACCCTTGGTCTCTTCATTAGAATTTCTCTATAAACCCCTAATCTTATTCTTAAGGAACTTATTGTTTTGTTTGAGTTTCTTATTTTTACTATACCAATGACAAAGATGTAAAAGCATGTTATCATTCTAAGTTCTTAATATCTCATTTTGACTCCTTTTTGCTTCCCTTTCCTGTGTGAGATGTCTATTAAGAAATTCTAGCTCATATATGTCTAGCTTCGGAGTATCCGAAGTCTATTGTTTGACAAAGGAGTTTCATTGAATGCATTTTCTTGATTATGAGAGGAACTTACGTTTGGTTGGGCTCTCTGTTCCACGGATTCCACATATTCATAAATTTCTTGCTAAACTAGATAGAGTGTTCTCCTTGTAATGCTCACTCTGTGAGGTGATGTCTTATATCCTTCTTCTTCGAGGTCAATCATTTCTAGAGACTCTGTATTTGTGAGTTTTGAAATTCTTCTGCTTCTTCTTAGCTTTACTTATGTTGCTAAAATATTATGACTTTTCCTATCTTTTCCAAATTGTTCCTACTACCTTTTTCCTGGTTCTTCATGTTCTTTAGGAGTTTTAGGATCTATGTTGTCTTTCTTTCTTCGAACACTTATATTTTATTTTTCTTGTTACATTTTTCAAAGTACTAAGAGAGTGGCGTGTCATATTTAAATAGGTCCTCTGGTGCCTCTGTTTCATTATGTTCTGGACTTTATTCTTCAATTTTCTCTTCAAGTTTAGGGTTTGATGCTAACCTTCCTCAACTTATTTTAACCCTTCTACTCGTTTATTGTTCTTGAACTTCTATAAAGTGGTTACGAACCCATAAGTCCCGCCAATTATCTTCCATGGATTCTAAATGTGCTTCTATGAGAATTTTGATCAGTCCATGTTAGCGAGGGAATTATCAATAGATTTATACTCTCTTTGTATACTAGATTCCATATTTCTAAGAATTTGAAGAAAAACGTAAGGAAAATTGGTTTCATTCCCATCAATAAAATGCATCAAAAGTTAGGCATGGTAGAAAAAGATAGTTTCGAACCTTCCTTCACAAGTCACAAATTTTTGGATAACCAACAATAAATTTATCCATTTCTATTTTAGTGTTGTAACTAGAATTCCCATTTAAAAGATGGATATACCCATACCTGGTTCTATGAGGAAGTTTACCTAGTCATTCTCCTTGATTTTCCTATTTTTGAACTAACTTTCTTTGTTTTTGGGAAATTTTGTAACTTCTGCCATGATAGACTCTGTCAAGATAAGTTTGATGTCTCCAATTTCTTCCTCGTCTCCATCAAAGATAGAAGTGAAATATTTGGCCACCTTTGTCTCATGTTCCTCTATTTTTTCAAAGAACTTAAGTCATCGTACCTGCTACAAGTGGTCCCTAACTCTCGGGTATGCTTGAAGAAACTTGTTTCTATTTGTTTCATATCGAACAATGATACCCATGGTAGAGGGAAGTCTCATTATTTGATTGTTTCCTTTTGACATGGATGATGGAAGGTTGATACAAAATGAGCATAGTTGAATGGTGAGGGTTTCAGAATGGAGTGAAATGGGATGAGGTTGAGTAAAATGATAGCAGAGTAAGGTGCTTACGAAGTATTTGTTTCGTGATAGGACTGCACTTTTTCACATGATCTCACATGATTCTTAGATCTAATTTCATAGAATCGATGAGATGTACACGCTTTTTTAGTAGAATTGATGTGACTGAGCTAGTAATGATGATTGTAGGTTGTAACGACTATGAGTTTTGGGCAGTCTTATAAGGTTTAATAATTCAAGCTTTTTAATAAAGTCATCCCATCAATTAAAACCTAATGTTTTTACATGAAAAATAACTCAACGTCCTACATACCTTTTCTTATGAGTTCCTTTTCTAATCCTTTGATGTGGATTTTCTAATGTTGATGTAGATGTAGAATACATACTTGGCTGCAGAATTGAAGATCAACTGTAGAATGGTATAAATTTTGTTCCCACTTATTTTGAAATTTTGTTTCTCTAATAAGAGGAAATATTGTTTATTATTGTTGCTTCTCTGGTCAAGAATGGAGAAAATTGGTCTTCAGAACTATTGCTTATCACCCGAAATTTATTAGAAAAAGAAGGATAGAAAGAAATAGGGATAAAAAGGGAAATATGAAAATCTAAACGGCCAAGAAATCTTGGTTTTTGGTTAAGATTTTTTGTATAAACATGCCAACATAGTTGATTTTCATATTTATATTTTGATATTTTTATTTACATTATTATATTTATTATTTTTATTTAATAAGATAACTTACAATGAAGTTGGATAATGAGGATAATAATCTCCTTTCTTGACCAACTTGAATTCATAATTCTCTTCCAAATATTTGAGAAATTCTTCCTTTGTTATGGGTTTATGATACAAGCTTAATCTATGATCATTAACAACGAAATTAACTTGTTCACCATCCATAGTTTTGATTTTGATTACTCCATTATAAAAAATAGTATCAATCTCATAAGGACCAAGCCAATGAGTTTGAAATTTCCCTTGAAAAATATTTGAATTTTGAATAAAAAAGAAGATCCCAATCAACTTGATTAAACTTTTTAGCTTTGATAATTTTTCATGCCATTTTGATATTTGTTGCCGAGCTATGCTAGTTATTTAGATAACATATTATTAGATCTCATCTAGCTCATTCAATTGTGCTAGTCCCTCTTTTTGAGCTTATGATAGATCATGGCCCAATTTAACTGTTTTTCTCAACGTCTCCACTTGGAATTTAATTGGAAGAAAAACATGCTTCCGATAGACAAGCTCATAAGGAGTATGTCCCGTTGTGTTTTTCCATGTGGTTCAATATTCCCATAGTGTTTCTGGAAGATTTTCTTCCCAATCCTTCCTATGCCAATGCACAACCTTGGTTAGAATTTCTTCAAGGACTTTGTTGGTGGACTCCACTTGTCCATTGGTTTGTGGATGTTATGAAGTAGAATTTCGATGCTTGATCTTATATTGCTCCATGATATTTTGTACTAGCTTGGATGTGAATTGAGTACCTTGATCTATTACAATTTTTCTTGGAATAAAAAAATGAGTAAAAGTATCCTCATAAATGTAACTACAAAATTTTTAGTTGCAAATAAAACAGGTTTAGCTTCTGCCAAATTTGTAACATAATCTGTGCAAACAAATATGTACCTTTTTAGTTTAGATGGAGAATTTATTGTTCCAACAAAATCTTGAGCCCATTTTGCAAAAGGCTATATAAGTACATGTGGCTATAGAGGCATTTCATCTGATGGAATAGGCTTCCCCATTCGTTGACAACTATCACATCTTTTGACATATTTTTTCACATCCTTGAAAATGGATGGCTAATAATATCCTAAAAGAAAGATCTTGTAAGCAGTTCCTTTGTCAACAAAGTGTCCTCCATATGGCTCATCATGATAAGTTTTCAAGATTTTAGTTACTTCATCTTCTCGAACAAGTCTTTGAATGATCAAATTAGGTCCATTTTTGTACAACTCTCCATCTATCCAAGAACAAAGTGCACTCGTTTTCATCAATTTTTTCCTTTCTATGGATGATAGTTGTGGAGGTAACATTCTTGTAGCCAAATAATTATCAATATCTGCAAACTAAGATGTTTTAGTAGATTTTGCAAAAATACATTCATCAGGAATGTTATATTATACAGGAACGTCATCATTATTATTCTGCATTCTAGAAAGAAAATCAATAACTACATTTTCTTTTTCTAGTCTATCAAGAATAGTAATGTTGAATTATTGTAAGAATAACAACCATCTTGTAATTATACCATTAGTAATTATTTTTTTCATTAGATATCTAATGGCAGAATGATCTGTACGAATGAAAGTTTCATAATTAGTGATATAATGATGAAACTTATTAATGACATGCACAACAACTAAAAAATCTTTTTCTGTTACAGTGTAATTTAACTCTGCTGGAGTTAAAAAGTTTCTTGTATAATATATAACATTAGGAGTTAAATATTTTTGTCCCAACACAACTCCTAAAGTTGTATCTAAAACATTAGTATAAATGTGGAAAGGAAGACACCAATTAGGAACTCTTAGAATTGGTGCTTTAGTAATATTTTGTTTCAAATTTTCAAATGATTTTTTACAGTCAGGATTCCAAACAAATTTAAAATCCAATGGAAGGAGTTTAGAAAGTGGAGAGACTAATTTTGTGAATTTTTCAATGAATATTCTATAATATCCAGTAAATCAAAGAAAACTTCTAACATCTCTTTGACAATCAGGAATTGAAATTTTGGAAATTATTTCTACTTTAGATGTATCCACTTTAATTCCATAACTTGAGATATGGTGGCCTAAAATAATCCCTTCATTTAACATCATAAAACATTTCTCATTTCTTAATGAAAGGTTTTCCTCTTTACAAATAATAATATTTTTTTCCAAAGTTTCAATAGCTTCATCAAAAGTATCACCATACACAGTAAAGTCATCCACATATACTTCCACTCAATCATGAATTAGATCAGAAAAGATACCTAAACTGCTCTTTGAAATGTGGCAGGTGTACTACATAATTCAAAAGGAAGTACACTATAGGCATATGTTCCCCATGTACATGTACAAGTAGTTTTATCTTGATCTTCTAGTGCTAGATGGATTTGATTATATCCACTAAAACCATCGAAAAATGAAAAATGCTTCTTCCCTTCCAAGGTATCTAATACTTTATCTACAAAGGGTAGTGGAAAATGATCTTTCAAAGCATGTTGTGTTTAATTCCCTATAGTGAATGCATTTTGGCTTAGGGGGTCTTCACCGAGGTTCAGATTTAGTTGCACCAACAAACAAAACCATACACTGTTGGGCCTTTCGGAAATAACCTGCATAACGCAGGCTACAGTCTCACTCAAAGCAATATTGGGGGATGTAAGAACCAAGTTTCTGCATCCAAAGACTAGTGTGATGTCTTCCAACACCTTAGATATAACTCTATGCAGATCGATAGACTTCTAGGGCTCATTACTATAACTATGTTAATGCTTCCTTCTGACCTTCACGAAGGTCCACGATTAGTCTTTGCGGACCATAAATAGTCGATTTACATACTTTCTCACATCAACAAGCAACCCTAAATCGGATTTCATGTAGATCTACTTAATTCATCAGAAGACATAAGAGAAATAGCTTGTGACTTCATGGAAGTGGCCAAGCATTCATTTCATACATTATCAAGACAGATTCATTGAATTCGCGTAGCATTCATTTAGTAATTCATAAAACATATCATTAATCGACAACATATAACATAAATAGATTCAATGGAAATACTCAGTAATTGTTCGAAACACTATCTTTATTGTTCTTCAATTCACGGATTACTTTCTCTTCTTATCCTGCGCACACAGCTGTAGGGGTCTGCACACTCAACTATGGACTCTACCCAAGCCTCCTACACACTCAGCTACAGGAGCCTTCCCCTTTCTACCTAAGCATAGGAAGAAAAGCCTTCCTACCTTAGCTCTTGCTCAAGACACCAAAAAATCTTTAATGTAATCAATTCTCTATCAAATTTACTTCTAAGACTCGCTATGACTCGACTATTTATACTTTTCCTTCATACAATACCATGGTCTGCAGACCATGGGAGAATCAAAAAACCGACCAAAACAAGGGGCTATGACACCTTTGACTCCTATCTATCTACGCGCTCTGCATCCAAAATTTGCGGAGACTTTAGATTCTTTAGAAAATTCTCTACGAAAATGTCTAATTTAATTCAATACTACCCCTGGGGACCCCTTTTGAACAGG
Source organism: Pinus tabuliformis (assembly GCA_031772625.1). Classification (NCBI taxonomy): domain Eukaryota; kingdom Viridiplantae; phylum Streptophyta; class Pinopsida; order Pinales; family Pinaceae; genus Pinus; species Pinus tabuliformis. The sequence goes on along the minus strand of CM062819.1, from coordinate 1,228,442,579 downwards.
CCCCCAACACAAAGATTGTGACTCGCCCTCAAGTCACTCGACTGGTTGCTCCACTTTCTAGCAGAGATCGTTGAATGCCTTGGTCAATGTTTGAAGCTCCATAGTACTCTGTGCTACTACTTGTTATACCACTTAGACCAGTTTCTTTGTGGTTGGCCCCTCACTGGCAAGCTGCGTAGTACTCTGGGTTTGCTACATGGCCTTCAGCTTCTCACGAATGTTATGTGAACGTTGGCTGGCTTCCTTTGTCCAAGGCTGATGTCAGTCTCTGAGCAAGGAATACTTTTTTTGCAGCTCTTAGATATGTATCAACTTTTCCTTACCTTCCTGCAGGCGCGCGAAGCGCTCAATTGGTGCCACCGTTTGCATTGTCGTACTGATCTTATCATATTGTTGATGCGCTTCCCTGATCTCTTGTGTTCAACTATTGTAGCGTAGAATCTTCCTGCATTGTATCCCATAGGCCCACTGCTAGAGTAAAGAGTTGGTCACAACCCTGAACTGTGACATCTAGTTAACCCATGGACTCTTTAATAGTTGTGGCTATTTGTTCCCAAACTTTTGGCATTGTGGTCGACTGCAACTTCAACTGTAGCTTAGCTATTTGCATTCGAAAATTGAAAGCACCTTATCGACTTAATCCTTTGAGGCACGTACTGCAACAACCAATTTCCCCACTTTACCCAAGGCCTCCGCATCCTCTCGTATATTCAGCTCAGACACGTGCTTGCAAGCCTACTCAATTATTGTTACCAGGTTCTCGTGATGTGTCCATAATCCCTCATGTTCCTTTAGGGCCTGAGTTTTTTCTGTGAAAAGCTGCTAGTTGTTGCCTTTAAACTCACTGACAACAGTGAGTGTGCATTTCTCTCTAATTTTCAACTTGTTAGAGACTCCCTGATGTAGGTAATGAAGGGTTTGAAGTGGTAGGGTAGCAAGGTTCATCCCCATATTCTTCACTGTGTTGAGCACAACGCTATCCTCATCCGATTCAACATGAACTGACCCCTCTGGCAAAGGAAAGACTTTGAGATCCAGAGTCCGTTCAATCTTCGTGACTACGCCACTACCCAGCGTCAGGCTTGCTTGCATGCCACTCCCCTTCCCAACATTCACCTGAATCCTGTTTGCCTGGATCTATAGCTTGCGTAGATCCTTTTGGATGCTCCCTAGTGTCTGCATGTATTTCTCGTCAAATTTCCACAACACCCCCATCATTGTGTCCCATATCTTGTCCTCGATCTCATCGAGATCACCCTCTATCAGCACCATGGGATTAATATGTGCCTCCTTATCGGACTCGTGTTTCATTTGCTGTCCACCATTTTTTTCATGCCCATGCCTCTTCAAGATGAAAGGAGTGATTTTCTCCTCACTGCCGCAGAATTCTCACTCTCCTCAACATCCTTCTATTCTCTCTCTGCCCACTCTTTAGGAGTGCACTCATCCTCTAGATGGACCTTCTCTGTAGCTGCCTTGGCAACATCCTCTTTCTTTTGCTCGGCTAGGTTGCACATAACTTTCTAAGTAGTGTCCTTTCAGTTTTATGCAATAGAGCTTTATATGCCTTTGTTGGTTCCTACCTCCAGTGTTGTAGGTTCACGCCACTCTGATGTCCAGTACCCTACAACTTCCTACACATCCATCTTATATACTAAATAAGGCAACAGGTGCCAAGTTCCGTCTGGATTCTTCCTCGCGTGGATTGAGACATTGTGAAAATTAGTTTTGAACTCTATGTGGGCTGCTAATTGTTCAAACAAGGTTGGGGACAACCTTGACTGCTAATTCACCACCATCTGAAGGTCCATCTCCATTAGGACCCATAAAATATTTGTTTCTTTGATGCGTGTCGCATCCTTCATAGACCAGAGTGAGGTGGTCCACGCTGCCTCGGGAAAATCATTCTTGTGAGGAGGAAATTGGCTATGCTTTGGTAACCTCCACGCAACTAAGAAAATGGACAATTGAAGCCAAGCATAATGAAATGGCTTTCTTTCTTCTTTGGCTTGTTGCAAGTTCATGAGGAACTCTTAGCAGAGATACTTGGACTAATTATACTGCACGCCCTTTGTGCACTGTGCAGTAAGTGACACTATTGGAACCAAAACTTTGTTTGTGCGACACTTCCTCATGATGTTACATGCGAGTATCTAGGCAGTGAACTGGACTGCCTGGTCTTGAATGGACATGATAGAGTATCCTCCCAACTTTTTCACCAGACTGTATTCCTTCTTCATTTTATTAGCTAGTTCCTTTTCGTAGGTTTTCCCTCCAAAATCCTTGCCAGAGTCCACTCCTTTGTGAGGAAACTCTTTTTATCCTGTGGATCAACACATTTGTTATTGGAATAGGCTGCCCCATCCATAGGATCCCATTTTTCATCAATGTAAGGAGCTAGCGCACACAAATCATATTGATAAGTGACTGGTGATAATGTGGTACTAAAATCATGCTTAGTAATCCTGATTGCTCCAAGCCACAGACCCACTACATGGGTTATAATTGTGTAACTCCTGTCTCATCATAATATATCTTTGTCATGTACTTATGGGTTGCTAAATGCGAAAATGTTTCATGGCCCACGAGGTCCCAGTCCTCCATTTTCAACAGCGAGATGTGCGTGAGCTTAGGGTCTTCAAATGTGACCTACTCTAGTAGCAGGGGAGTGTCTACCCAAAATTTCCCAGAATTGGGATCCTTGGTCACTTTAGCTTTTCCCTTCCATGGAGGGATGTACTCAGGTAACCTAGAGATAGTCTCGATTCCCTCAGTATTGACTTCTTCAACCCCTTAGTACTCCTCTTCTTCTAAATCCACCACCTTCTCTGGTTACTTATCCTTTTTCTCCTTTTTTTGCAGTTATGTATGCTTCGTTGGTGATATTCACACCTACACTGGCTTCTTCTATTTTTCTTTCTTGGCTAATTGCTTGGATTTTATGACTAGCTACTTTTCTTTTGTAACAGTTTGTTTTGGCCTAGGTGACCTTGGTGTCGTGGGCACAATAGGCATAGCCTCCATACTAGATACTTCGGGATCTTTTGCATCAGACACAGCGGCTTCATAACCGATGGCTCCGATGGGGTTGGAAGTAGTCATCTTCTCTGTTAATCTCTCTCAAGTTGTTGCAGAAAAGTTTCCAAAGGAAGGGTGTGTAACAAATTCTTTTGAGAACTCTTGATTCATACACGTCGGACAACAAAAGGCTCCAATAATTCTTAGAATGAAAAGTGTTCTCTGCTAGATCATCACCCATAATTTAGAGGGGGGTTTGAAGGAAAATATGATTAGTACCCCCACATTTGAATGATAAATGTTGTTTTGGCGGCAGATCTTCAAAGATTTCCACCTTAATTTTTGCCACCCCGCTCCTCTTAACTGTTCTTTATCATCAAATCATGAATAGTAACTCTAACGGTCATTTTTCTTCTTGGCTATGCGGCTCCCTCCTCCATGGCATAGCGTCATGAGTGCAACTTCAAATGGTGCGCCCTCATCAATCTTCACACAGCCTGGTTGATGCCTTGTCCTCCAAATCAGGTTGTATAGTTTATAATCTCGCGCTCCCTTGCAACTGCTTAGAGCACTAAGACTATCCTGCTGCCATATAGTCATTGCGCTGGATCCCTCGTATACAGCTTCAGTCGACTCCCATTAACTCTTCCCGGGAATGGTTCACCATTCAACTTCATGAGCTGAGCTGCGCCACCATATGTAATTTCGATGACAATATATGGTCCTAACTAATGCATTTAGAATTTACCTAGAAATTTAGTGAAGTTACTTGTTGGCATTATGACTAAAGTGTTGTCCTTGATGGCAACCCATTCAGGTGACAAGTCACTGTTCTTCAAGTCAGCAACAGAAGTTGATGATCAGCTATCAAATATTGAAGGAAATAAGGAGGACGCAAGTATACCTTACAGAAAGTGCGTACCCGCAGGTACACCATGCAGAAGCCGCGTCCAGAGACGCAGGCCAGCCGTTCAGGAGGTGCGTCCACCCAGTGCACACATTTTAAGGCAAAGAAAAGCACACGTGGGGGTTTCTTGTGTTTTACTCTTGGTATCTAGCCGACGGTATTGTGTTATTGTGGTGTCGACTCGTGGTATTGTTCCATGATTTGAGGAGGAGCTTGCCTATATAAAGCAAAGGAGATCATTTGGTTGATGCATGTTTTTGGTTGAATATCTTATTGGGTGAGATATGGTCTAGATCTAAAAGGCGAATCTACTGAAGGCCTGAGATCCCTTTGGCGCAAGATCAGATCTGTAGATCTGACTGTTTGGGTTACACTTAAAGTCTTGAAATCATTCATACCCGAAGGGACGCAGGTACAGTGAAAGGAAAGCGCGCCGAGACGCAGTGCAGAATCTGGAGATCTACGTGGGGACGCAGGGCAGACGAAGTTCAGGTGCGTCTGGGACGCAGTTCAGTGACTGGAGATCTGCGTGGGGACGCAGAGCGATCAAGGTTCAGGTGTGTCTCTGAAGCAAAAGACGCGGCGCGATAGTGTTTTTGGGTGCATCCCTGTAGCAGAAGGACGCGGCGCGATAGTGTTTTTGGGTGCGTCCCTGTAGCAGAAGGACGCGACGCGATAGTGTTTTTGGGTGCGTCCCTGTAGCAGAAAGACGCGGCGCGATAGTGTTTCTGGATGCGTCCCTGAAGCAATAGAACGCAGAGCAGTTAAAGGAACAGTGCGTGGGCACGCAGCGCAGCAGAAGGATATCTGCGTGTGGACGCAAGGGAGCAGAAGGTTAACTGCGTCTGGTCGCAGGCCACAGAAGGAAAAACTGCGTCTCTGTCTTAAGATATTCTGTTGATTGAATTTCTCTGTTGATAAGGTGTTCTGGGTTACTTCTGTTATTACTGATCTGATATCTGTAGTGGACTGTAACTGTTATGTACTTATTGATCATTTGATGCTTTATGAAAAGAAGTAGGGGGTTGTAGCTCCCTTCCAGGAGTAGACTGGAAAACGAGAGAGAGAGAGAGTTGTAGCTCTCTGCAGGTTGCAGCCTGCGTACTGGTAAAGGACTGCACCAGTACAAAATCATTGTAAAAGAAGTTTCTAATTTGAAAGAAGATAGAGACATATTGCAGCAGGTGGTTTTCACCCACATTGGGTTTCCACCTTACATCTTGTGTTCTTTGGTGTGACTATCTGTTTTTCCTTGTTCATGCTCATTATTTTATGGTACTGACATGCAAAAATAATTCAAAGATCAAATAAGGAAGATTTATTAAATTGCTAGATAATACTGATTCACCCCCCCTCTCAGTATTATTTCCAACAATTGGTATCAGAGCAGGTCCTTCAGAGAAGCTTGATCGCTTGAAGGTAGATCGTTCATCATGAGCAACTACGAGAGAGAAGCATCAATCAGGCCACCGGTTTTTGATGGGACAAACTTCAATTATTGGAAGGTAAGAGTTACTGCATATCTTCAATCTCTTGGTACAGAAGTTTGGGACATTGTAGAAACAGGCTATGCTTTTCCTTCAGCTACTCCTACAGATCCAGCTGAGAAAAAGAAGTATGAAACAAATGCAAAAGCAGTCAGTACTCTATTAGGAAGTATATCCCAAACGGAATTCATGAAGGTAATGCACTTCAAATCAGCAAAAGAGATATGGGACAAAATGGTCACGAGCTATGAAGGAGATGAACAGGTAAAGCGGGCTAAACTTCAAACTCTCAGGATTCAGTATGAGACTCTCAAGATGTATAATGATGAAAGTGTGGCTAATTATTTTCTTCGGGTAGATGAGATTGTTAATTGTATGAAAAATTTGGGTGAAGAAATAAAAGAGGCTATAGTAGTTGAAAAGATTCTAAGATCATTATCCCCCAAGTTTGAATCTAAAGTATCTGCAATAAAAGAAAAGGAAAATATCTGAATTCTCACTATGTCTCAGCTACATGGAATTCTAACTGCTTATGAAATGAGAAAGGGAGGTCCATCAGACAGAAGGGAAGCTGCTTTCAAGGCATCAGGAAAAGAAGATTACTATGAAGCAAGCCATGTTCCAGAAGAAGAGGAAGAAGAATCAAATTTTGTCAGAAATCTTCAAAGGGGTTCGGGAAGGTTCAGAGGTAAGCTACCTTTCAAATGCTTTTCTTGTGGAAGAGTAGGTCATTATGCTGCAAAATGTCCTTATAAGGATAAAGGAAAGGAACCTGCTAGATGGAACAAGAAACAAAGTGCAAATAAGAAAAGCTACTACACCCATGAAGATAGTGATGGTCTATCAAACAGTGATGAAGATGAACGAGGTAATGAATATAAGTTATTAATGGCATTTGAAGATGATGATTATATGGATGCTATAGATGTGGATAACCTTTATGATGAAATCACTAGACTCAAGAGATGTATAGAAGAAAATAATGTGATCATTGATACTCTACAATTTCAAATTGATGAAAAGGAAAAACACCTTGAAAAACTAGAAGAAGAAATTGTTGGTCTTAGAAAAGAGATTGAGAAAACAAAAGCTATTAATCTTAAGTTTGTCAAAGGATCTGAAACTTTGGATAAGATTATCAATGTGCAACGGTCTCCTCTAAACAAGACAGGTCTGGGCTACAATGGAGAAACCTCTCAAGCATCCACCTCAAAGAGTTATCTTGATGCAGCAAGAAGAAATGAGCAAAAGAACAATGAATATCATCAGGTAAAGCAGGGACGAATTACAAACAGAAACTATCAAGGGCAATCCATCTTAAGGGTGAACCAGCCACAGGTAAAATCTTCTCAATTTGGTCCAAGAATAGATGAAAATAGAAATTACAATCAGTTGGCTGGTAGATTCGATAACCGCAGAAGTTTCTTCAATGGACAATGCTTTTCTTGTCATAACTTTGGTCACAAAGCAGCTCAATGTGTTGCATATAAAACAATCATGACTAGGGAAGCTCAAAAACAAAGAAGTATGACAGGGATTACAAAAAGGACCTATAACAACTTTTCGGTTCTTGAAAATGAAGTCGAATATTCTATTTGCAATAACTTTGGTCATGAAGAATCTGAATGCAGGAGCAGGTTTCAACAGAAAAAGGAGCAAGCCTCAAGCACCAAAACATGGAGAATAAAGGAACCTCAAACAGAAAGATGTGGAATAGCATTTTATGCAGAGGGACAGGAAAATCTATGGTACATTGACAGTGGATGTTCGAAGCATATGACAGGTGATAAAGAAAAACTTGAATCTTATTCTGCTCTAGAAAAGGGAAAGAAAGTCTCTTTTGGAAATGATACTCCTGCAACTATAAAAGGAAAAGGCATTGCTCAGTTAAAAGAAAAGGTCAAAGCTGGAAATGTTTTGTATGTTGATGGATTGAAGCATAATCTTCTAAGTGTCAGCCAGATGTGTGATCAAAGAACCGAGGTTATTTTCAGATCGAATGGATGTCTTGTTCGTGATCTTGATACAGGTAAAACAGTACTCAAAGGAAAAAGAACTCCAAATAATCTGTACATATTTGAAGAAGGACAACAACAATGCTATCTGAGCAAGGATGAAGAGCACTGGTTATGGCATCGAAGGTTGGGACATCTAAGCTTCTCACAAATAAGGAAAGCATGCAAATATCAGGCAGTTCGCGATCTTCCAGATATCAAAATTCCTGACAACACCATATGCAGATCATGTCAGTTTGGAAAACAAACCAGAACTAACTTTCCAGAGAAAGAAGGATCAGCTAGCATGCCTCTTGAGCTAGTACATACAGATACATGTGGTCCATTCAGGAAAAGAACACCTAGAGGAGAGGAATACTTGATATTATTTATTGACGATTTCTCCAGGTTTGTCTGGTTAGGACTTATGAAGCACAAAGATGAAGCATTCAAAAAATTCAAATCCTTCAAAGCCTTGGTTGAAAATGAATCAGGTCACAAAATTAAGTGCCTCAGATCCGACAGAGGTGGGGAATTTACTTCAAATGAATTTTTCGATTTCTGTGATGAACATGGGATAAGGAGAGAATTCTCTACAGCTAGAACTCCTCAGAAAAATGGAGTTGTTGAAAGAATGAACAAAACAATCCAACAAATGGCTCGTGCTATGCTTGATGAATCAGGAACTCCCGCAACTTTCTGGGGTGAAGCTGCACATGCTGCGGTTGTTATTCTCAACAAAACAAATGTCCGGGTGAACAGCACTCAAACTCCTCATGAGCTTTGGAGTGGCAGGACTCCTTCCGTAAAGCACTTCAAAATCTTTGGGAGAAAATGCTATATCAAGAATACTGATGAGCAGCTTGGCAAACTTGAACCTAGAGCAGATGAAGGCATTCTTCTTGGCTACTCTCCATATAGCAAAGCATACAAGTGCTACAATAAAAGACTTGGCAGAATTGTTGACAGCATTGATGTAGTGGTTGATGAGAAGGGATACATTCCTAGGCAAGTCCATCATGAAGACATCGAAGAAGATGAAGGCTACCCTCAAAGACAGAATGATGAAGAAGAAGAACCTCAAGAAGAACCTCAAGAAGAGCCAGAGGAGCAAACAAGAATAGAAGAAAAGACTCCATCCAGATATGTTCAGAAGAATCATCCAGAATCTCAGATTGTGGGGCAGAAAGAAGCAGGTGTACAAACAAGAAGAACAGTTGCAGAAGCCTCAAGCTATTTGGCATTACTCTCCTCTACTGAACCACAAAATGTGAAAGAAGCATGCAAAGATGAATGTTGGGTGAAAGCAATGGATGAAGAACTTGATCAAATCGAAAAGAACAACACTTGGGAGCTGGTTCCTAGACCAAAGGATAAGAATGTTATCGGAACAAAATGGGTCTTCGAAAATAAATTGAATGAAAATGGAGAAGTAATTAGAAACAAAGCCAGACTTGTTTGTAAAGGGTATGCGCAGCAAGAAGGAATAGACTTTGAAGAAACTTTTGCTCCTGTTGCAAGACTTGAGGCCATCCGAATGTTCCTTGCTCTCTCAAGTTTTCAAAACTTCAAAGTATTTCAAATGGACGTGAAATCAGCCTTTCTGAATGGAGACTTGGAAGAAGAAGTATACATTGAACAGCCAGATGGGTTCATTCTTGGAAATGATCCAAATCTTGTATGCAGATTGAAAAAGGCTCTCTATGGTCTCAAACAAGCTCCAAGGGCCTGGTACTACCGGTTGGACAAATATCTTCATCAACAAGGTTTTTCAAAAGGTTCAGCAGATAGCAATCTGTATATAAAAGTTGAAAATGACAAATTGCTAATACTTGTTGTGTATGTAGATGACATTATTTTTGGCAGCAATGAAGAAGCTATGAGTCAAAGCTTTGCCTCGGTCATGCAGAAAGAATTTGAAATGTCCTTGCTAGGAGAACTAACATATTTCCTTGGTTTGAAAATCCAACAAAAAGAAGGAGGAATCTTTTTATCTCAAACCAAGTATCTCAAACAGATTTTGAAGAAATATGGCATGGAAGATGCAAAACCAGTATGTACACCCATGGTCACAGGATGTAGTCTCAGTGAAAATGATGAATCTGCAGGAGTACATCAACCAACCTACAGATCTATGATTGGAAGTTTACTATATTTGACAGGTACCCGACCGGACATCATGCATGCAGTTGGAATAGTTGGAAGATTTCAGGCAAATCCGAAGGAGACTCATCTTCAGGCAGTAAAGAGAATTTTCAAATATCTTCAAGGGACTCAAAATTATGGCTTATGGTATCCTAGAGATACAGATCTTACTCTTCATGCTTATACAGATGCAGATTGGGCCGGAAGCGTGGATGACAGGAAAAGAACAAGTGGTGGTGCGTTCTTTATGGGTTCCAGACTGGTATCTTGGTTCAGCAAGAAACTGAGTTCGATTGCCTTGTCTACAGCTGAAGCGGAATATGTTGCTGCTGCATCTTGTTGCACCCAACTTCTTTGGATGATGCAGACTTTGCAGGATTTTCAAATCACTTGTACACCACCTATCCCCATCTTATGTGATAACACAAGTGCAATCAGCATCTCAAAGAATCCGGTTATGCATTCAAAAACCAAGCACATACTAATCAAGTATCATTTTCTCCGGGAACAAGTGCTTGAACAGAAGGTCAAGTTGGAGTATGTTCCTTCTAAGGAACAAGTTGCTGATATTCTCACCAAACCATTGCCCAGGGACAACTTTGAGTACCTCAGGCAAAAGCTGGGGGTTGTTGATGCATCATCTTGTTGTTGAATCTTTTCTGATTGATGGTACAGGTTCAGGGGGAGCATATAATGCATTGTTGGCATTATGGAGGATGGTCAGAAGGAGGTCTTGGAAATAGCTGCAATATGTCTCTATCTCTTTCATGGTGGATTATGGTTCTTTGTTGCAGATTTGGTTCATATTCAGGGGGAGCATGTTCTTAGGGGGAGCATACCCCTTTTGCCCTTGATGTCAAAGGGGGAGAATGAAGCTGAAGCTTGTGAGGTTGCCATCAAGTCCAAAGGGGGAGATTGTTGGCATTATGACTAAAGTGTTGTCCTTGATGGCAACCCATTCAGGTGACAGGTCACTATTCTTCAAGTCAGCAGCAAAAGTTGATGATCAGCTATCAAATAATGAAGGAAATAAGGAGGACGTAGGTATACCTTACAGAAAGTGCGTACCCGCAGGTACACCATGCAGAAGCCGCGTCCAAAGACGCAGGCCAACCGTTCAGGAGGTGCGTCCACCCAGTGCACACATTTTAAGGCAAAGAAAAGCACATGTGGGGGATTCTTGTGTTTTACTCTTGGTATCTAGCCGATGGTATTGTGTTATTGTGGTGTCGACTCGTGGTATTGTTCCATGATTTGAGGAGGAGCTTGCCTATATAAAGCAAAGGAGATCATTTGGTTGATGCATGGTTTTGGTTGAATATCTTATTGGGTGAGATATGGTCTAGATCTAAAAGGCGAATCTACTGAAGGCCTGAGATCCCTTTGGCGCAAGATCAGATCTGTAGATCTGACTGTTTGGGTTACACTTAAAGTCTTGAAATCATTCATACCCGAAGGGACGCAGGTACAGTGAAAGGAAAGCGCGCTGGGACGCAGTGCAGAATCTGGAGATCTGCGTGGGGACGCAGGGCAGACGAAGTTTAGGTGCGTCTGGGACGCAGTTCAGTGACTGGAGATCTGCGTGGGGACGCAGAGCGATCAAGGTTCAGGTGCGTCTCTGAAGCAAAAGACGCGGCGCGATAGTGTTTTTGGGTGCGTCCCTGTAGCAGAAGGACGCGGCGCGATAGTGTTTTTGGGTGCGTCCCTGTAGCAGAAGGACGCGGCGCGATAGTGTTTTTGGGTGCGTCCCTGTAGCAGAAAGACGCGGCGCGATAGTGTTTCTGGATGCGTCCCTGAAGCAATAGAACGCAGAGCAGTTAAAGGAACAGTGCGTGGGCACGCAGCGCAGCAGAAGGATATCTGCGTGTGGACGCAGGGGAGCAGAAGGTTAATTGCGTCTGGTCGCAGGCCACAGAAGGAAAAACTGCGTCTCTGTCTTAAGATATTCTGTTGATTGAATTTCTCTGTTGATAAGGTGTTCTGGGTTACTTCTGTTATTGCTGATCTGATATCTGTAGTGGACTGTAACTGTTATGTACTTATTGATCATCTGATGCTTTATGAAAAGAAGTAGGGGGTTGTAGCTCCCTTCCAGGAGTAGACTGGAAAACGAGAGAGAGAGAGAGTTGTAGCTCTCTGCAGGTTGCAGCCTGCGTACTGGTAAAGGATTGCACCAGTACAAAATCATTGTAAAAGAAGTTTCTAATTTGAAAGAAGATAGAGACATATTGCAGCAGGTGGTTTTCACCCACATTGGGTTTCCACCTTACATCTTGTGTTCTTTGGTGTGACTATCTGTTTTTCCTTGTTCATGCTCATTATTTTATGGTACTAACATGCAAAAATAATTCAAAGATCAAATAAGGAAGATTTATTAAATTGCTAGATAATACTGATTCACCCCCCCTCTCAGTATTATTTCCAACATTACTATCATATAACAAAACAGTATCATTTACCTTGAATGTGCGAAGCTTGATATGACGATCATGCCATGTTTTTTCTCATTCCTTCTGTACTTATTGGTGGAATCCTACCAGAAACTGATCTTCCTCTAGCTCCATTAACTACATGATCCATTCCTCCAAATCCTCACGATCCGCCATATCTGTAAAAGCCACTATGTCCAAGCTAGGCACAATGCACTCCATAGGCATCATCGCTTCGATGCCATAGACCAATCTGAATGGCATTTATCTTATCAGTTTCTTACAGGTTGTTCTATAGGCCCATAACATCAGAGATATGTGCACATCGTATTCATTCCCCTATGCGTTACGTACCTTTGTCAATGCGTTCTTTAAGATTTTGTTAAAAGATTCGACAGTCCCATTTTCCTACGGGTGATATGGTGTGCTTTTCTGATGGTAGACCTGGAATTCGTCCATCATCGCGTTGATTGTTTTGTTTAGAAAGTGCATTCCCCTTTCACTCATTAAAAATTTCGAACATCCAAACCATGTTAATACATGTTAAAACAAGATTTTTTCTGTTTTTTCCCCGGTACAATCCTTAACAAGTTGTGCTTCCTCCCACCGAGTCAAATACTCCATCGTAGAGATAATGTAGCACACACCCATTTTCTTTCCAGGTGACTAAATTGGCCCAATAAAGTTGTCGCCCATTTCTCAAATGCCTGTAAAGGGACTTTATGATGTAGAGGTAGTTTGTCCCTTCGCGATGGTCTATCAATCCTTTGACATCCATCTCATGCCTTACAGTATGCTTTGGAGTACTTGTGCAATGTGGGCCACCATAATCCTATGCACAAAATCTTCCACGCAGTTTCTTTTCCTGTATAATGGCCTCTCACAACTCCACCATGAGCTTGAGTGAGAATACTATCACATTCAAATTCTGGCACATATCTCTGCAATATTTCATCCACCCCCATATGGTAGAACCAGGTTTCTACATCCAAAGACCATATGATAAGTGATCCTAAGCCATTGTAGCTTAGACCTCCCTTCACGCAAATCTATTTCTTCTTATGGTCTGGTACAACAACTCTATGAAAACGGCCCTCAGACTTTCACGAAGGTCTCCAATTTGATGTTATAGACCTAAAATAAGTAGATTTTCCACTTTCTTGCACTAAATAATAACCCTAGATATGCCTTTATGCAGATCTACCTGATTCAACGAAAATCATAATAGACTAACCATTACCTTTGCGAAAACATATTGTTACTTAGTTTATGCGTACATAATTAAGATTCAGTGGATTCATGCAACAATTACAATTTATTCCCTAGAAAACAGGTCAGTAAGCCATAATTCATAACTTGACCAGAAATAAGAATAAGACAAAAAGGCAAGATCTTTGTTCCAAAATCAGTCTTTATTAGATTCAACGTTCAATTTACAGACTCTTCCACCTTGCCCACTCAGCTGCAACGGCTTGGGAACTCAGCTGCAGACTTCCCAAGGTCTCCATGCACTTAGCTGTAGGAGCCTTCCCCTTTTGCCTATGTATAGGAAACAGAGCTTTCTTGCGTTAGCACTCGCCCAAAAACAATAATCTTCTATCTTAGTTATATCTCTCTAGACTCGCTATGAATTTTCTATATATAGCATTTTTTATTACAATATCATGGCCTGCGACCTATGGGTGAGTATCAAAACCAACATACCACTTACCCACACAAGGGGCTAAAGCCCCTTTGACTGCTACACATCTACACACTCTGCTTCCACATTTCATAGAGACATTACATTGTTTACAAAACTCATCTCAAAAATTAGTTAAACTAACGCAAAAGTGACCCTAGGGACCCCATCCCAACACACTTCGTCTACATGTTAAAAGTCATATTTTATATACTTGAAACATACCACCTAGCAATAGGACATTGCACACTACAACTAGAAGAAGTCTGGTTCAAAATTTGAAAGAAAAACTCATGGCCTAAGATATCCTATTTTCTATGGATCTTGATAAGCCTTTAACATGGGATAACATTCAAAAGCACAACTACCAACTACCATTTTATTTTCCATTATATCTTATACTTCTAGAAACCCTAAAGCATGTCCTCAACATTTGTCCCTTCTCTTCGGGTTTATGGACCGAGCTAGAAGAATGCCTAACTTGTTCTAATAGGGAACCATTAATATTCTCAACACTATTTCTATATGGTTTTCAAAGGCTTTCTCAATATCCATTCTAAATCAAATATGGACTCTCTCTCGTCGTCTCCTTCTCTGGGTAATCTAGAAAGAGCACAACAGAAAATAATTTAAGGGCTCTTCCATTTCCTCTAACTCCCTCGAGACTTTCATCGTATGTAATATCAAAGAATCTATTCTCACTATCTCATGGACTCCCCAGGGCTCGAAAGCCTTTGATAGTGAAGATAAAATCCTCCATTAAATTTTTCACACCACCCTTCTTTGTATCCCTCACCTCCCATACTCCTCCCACTGACTAGACCATTAGCCTTAATGACCCCTTCGCCCTCCATTCTCAAGCTAAACTTCAACGAGCTTTCCAAAGGAAATATTGGGATAATGAGGTATGGAAATGTCATTCAGGATAATGAAGGCTTGTGTATCTACATATACATTGGAACGATTGGTATAAATAATAACAATGTTGCTAAACTTATGTCCCTCATATCAGGGCTAGAAATTAATCAATCCCAAGGTATGACGAAGCTCCTAGGGGAAGGAGACTCCCAAATCATTGTGAATATTCTTTAAAGACTTCAAAATTGTACACCGGCATAGAAAGTATCAACAAGGTAATATCTTGAAGTACTCCCCAGCTAGGTCCTTTCCTTAATTACCAATATTACAATTATTATTCCTTCTCACATCCTATAATATAGTAGCAAAATAGCAGACCTACAAGCCAATTACAGATGTCTAAAATCTCCCCTTGTATCGTCCTTTTGGAGTCATGTTCCAGACATCCCTCGCAAGGTTATGTGTTAGCAAAGAATTTAGAAATATCTTTCATCCCTGGATGGGGATCTTACAGAGACTAGGGAGTAGGTTTCCACCATCCCACCTAGCCAAAGGACCTAAGGACATGGCATCATGCCCCCGTGATAAACTCAATATCCCTACAGCTAACGCATGTCTACTATCATTCAATTCAACCTATGTCCAGTCTTAGTTGTTTCTCATGTGTATTTCCTATTAGATGGGATTTCGCTCGTGGGGGTTTTTAGCAGGAATTGAATTTAACCATGGATCCAAGTATTCCATTTAATTTTGGGCTTTTCCTAGCATCATCTCATGGTCAACACAACTTGATAGTTTTCCTAGCAAGGACATGCAACATTTAAGCTCGTGGCCTTTTATTGCCTTGTTCCTCTTCGCTCCAATTAGGGAAAAATGAGCCTCCCTTGTTGGAGAATTGTGAATTCAGAGAAGTCACTCCATATATAAAGTTCCTTCAAGGCATAATTGTACGAGACTGGCATGAGCATCAAACAAACATCTTTCATTTATTTCAACATCTGCTACATCACATGAAGATCTTGGATCGATGAATGGGGTGCATAGAGAATATCTCAACACACCTCTCTCAACAAGAGGCACCATTAGAGACAAAAATATCCCATCGAGGGTGCTGCCATAAACTTTGATCCTTATGCTAAAGTTGATGTCATGTTTATGTCATGATCCTGTTATATTGGTCTTTTGTTCGACTATTTCCATGGTCGATTAGGCTAGCTTTTCAGTTTTTGTATGCTAAATTTGGATTATCCTATTACATAGATATCTCAAACATTTCTATGAAGAGTAAATGATTTACTTTTCTCAAATCTTTTTAATAAAAGACTCGCTTAAGACTTTTGAATACTTGTTTGTAATCCCTAATTTTGAAAAAAATACAATTTATTCCAAAAAAAATACATTATTAATAATTATTTTTAGTAATAAAAAATTTACAATTATTCATATATTTTAAGATATAGAAAAATTAAAATAAATTTATATTTGTATACGTTACTTTTTAATAAACAACAGTAACATTTTATATTTTATTACAATATAAAAATAATTAAACGAACTTATCAAAAAGAAAAAAAAAATTAAGAAGCATGATTAGTTTTATGCTTTTGAATCATTGCATTGCATGCAAATCAATATAATCAGTCAATATAAATTCCCCCACAATATAGTTGTTAGCTCTAAGTTTTGTGACCAGAGAGGCCAAATTAGATTTTTATTGGCTAACAAAAAGCAATATCAAGATTTAATAGGCTTGAGAAAAAGTTTATTATGACACTTGGGTAGAATTTTAAGTTTGATGTTTTGATTCACGTACAGTTACTATTACTAAGCAGCGATTACCATAATGTGCCATACTCCCTGCTGCCTTATGGCAGGGACTAATAAAGAAGACAAACGGTAACAATAAAATATATTAGCATCCACTCTCCTTTATATGGTATCAATATAAAGCAGCGACTAATAAAGAAGACAAACTGAAATGAGGTGTATTAATATTGGACCAAACAAATTACTGATTAAGTCAATTGCTATAAGTTACCGTCGCCCTAAAGTTTAAAGATATTCACCAATACATGAATAAATTAGGATGACAAATGGTAACACAAATATATACTACCAACCACTTTCCTTTGTGTAGTATCCAAGGCAAAAGAATGCATTTAACAAACTCTCTTCTGCAGCTCCAAAATCTTTCACAGCCGAAAAGAAATATCTTCATGTCTGGGTCTATTAATATAGAAATTGATTGACTGAACAACTTTCTCAACTCCTATGATGTTTAAAGACGTTCTTTATTTTTTCCTGGAGCCGAGGGGTTGTCGAAGTTTACGTCAAAAGCTTACATCAAGCAAAATAGGCATGATCATACGATGTTAAATAAATCGATAATAAATGTTTTTTTAAAATGTTTTTTTTTTAACTTCAAATCAGTTGAGCAGGATTGATAGATACTATGTGGAGTCAATCACTACTGAGGATACGATATTATCAACACGGTGCTACTTAATGAAATAATCTAATATTAATTATTTTTAGATTTATTTTTTATTATTTATTTATAATAAATATAGCTTTATCTTAATTTAAAATTTATTAAACTACAAATTTTATAAAAAATACACATTACTAAATATTTGGTTCCCAAAACTAATCTATAATACTTTTTTATAATTAGTTACCAAAACTCATCTATATATATATATATATATATATATATATATATATATATTAAAATATCTATAATATATATACTTTTAAACATATATAAATAACGTTTTGTTTATATTATTTATTTATTTATGAGAGCTATTGCACATATAATATTTGGTATTTAATTTTGTTTTTAGATGTGTATTATTTTTCTTTTGGTGAAAAAAAAAATTACACCTATCTATATTTTAACACTATGAATTCAATTTTTGTTATTTTTTATTATCATTTAAATTTATTTATTTGTAAGATAATTGGTTGAAATCTTATTACGGGTTTTTTAGTAACTTCCATTTATGTAAGTTATTTTTTATTTTTATTTTTTCCCGTTTCATTCCTTTTCTATAACTTTTTATTTTCTTCTTTTCTGTTATTTCCATTTTCATGAATTATAATTTTTTCTCCATATTTTTTTAATTGAAAGAACTTTTTCCAATATTTTTTTTGAAAGTTTTAGTTTTATTACTTTTTAATTTAACTTATACTTTTGTTTTATCTTTTTCTCTGACTTTTTTCATTTTGTTAATTTTTAATTTGACTTTAATTTTTTCCCTTCACCTTTCTATATTTTTTTTTTACCCTGGTAACAACTATACCATAACACTTCCATTTCAATGAATATAATTAAATTAGTAAAATAAATTGTAAAAAAAAAAGAAACTGATAAAATTAAAATAAATTTTGAGTGTAATTCTCTGAGTTTGTCATATATATACACATGTCATTCGACTTGTGAAGTTAATTTCTATGATGATTGTATTATTATTATTCAACATAGGTTTTATAGCTGTTATAACTTATACATGTGAGATTAATTTTTATTTTTATTTAGAACTAAATATTTAATATATTTTTATTTTTATTTAAAAAAAATATTTAACATATTTACATTTTCATCTATAGGCATACTATGCATTACAAATCAGTCTGATATTTTGTGTCAGAGAAGTCCAACTCAACCTATTTTAATATTATGCGAGTTACCACTATGTAATGAGCATTAATATAATTATTATTATTAATTTAAATAATAATTATTTGTACAACATATGTTTTCAAAGATGTTTGTTTTATAGAAAATTGTAGCTCTAATTTGAAAGATGACGTTGCGGACATTGGAAATTTCATAGGACGCTCGTGGGTTGATTCTAGATTTTTCTAGCCATCTACTTCACTATACATTGGTTAAATTATGCATAATATTTGAAATGGAAAATGTGTTTTAATAGTTGGAAATTGTATGGTATATAAGGGTTGTAATTGCTAAAATTCTAACCATCTATTTCCTCAAATAATTTTTATCTTTTATTTGTACTTTTAGCTTAAAATCATATTTCTTATGTTGGAATTTGTATGGGGAAAGATCTTGGAAATTGGATGGGGCTTTTGTGAATTTCAATTGTTTCTCATATTTACTATAGTTGAACTATTTTTCTTTGTTATTTGGGGCAAACACCTTATTTGGTGCATGAAATCACCAACTACTTCTGAAAATGGAAATTTTCAGCTTATTTTTTCGGAACTTTTCACTTTGTTGAAAATTTAAAATGTTGCAAAAATAGTGACACCATTTCTAGTTTATCCATATATTCATCAACAAATATTTGTTGTTTCTAACTTTAATTCGGTTATATTTAAATTAAGGGGAAGGTAATGAAAATGTCACTTTGCATAATACATATTGTGGTTATGTTTCTAGCCAAGTTGGTCGTGAACTCTAGTTCCACTAATTCACACCAATTGAGTTAGGGTCCATCTTATTTCAATGCACAAACTCTAGAAAGAACAAGTTCTTGATTGAAGAATCTTTTCATTGTAGTGTTTGTCCATCCAAATATGATGCACCATAAAAAACAATAATGGCTAAGTGAGATTCAATTTCAATCTTAGAAGGAGCTAGAAACAACTTCTCATTCAAGAACCTTTCAGGCACTTTCTAACTTATGCATGTTTAGATTTTCTGCAAAGAATATCTTTTGGATAATACATTATCTTTCAAGCATCAAGATAGAAGTTACTTTGCACCCAAAAAGGGATTGTATAAGTAACATGAGTAGTTAATTGTTCTGGAATGTAATATTATGTTATTGTCTTATGAAAACAAACATGATTATCATATTAAGTATTGAAGAATTTTATGTTTTTCGCTTAAACAATTTTATATTTCTTTTTTGAAGGTGTTGATATTAGTAAAAGAGTTCCTATATACATTGAGGATTCAACATTGAATTATATTATTTAAGAATACCATACTATTTTCTAACTAATATGTGTCTGGTCTCTAGACAAGTAAAATATTTGGTTTGTGACTCTAACATATAAGTTTTGGAAGAATATTACAAAAATCTTTTTTTTTTGTACAAGAGACACTACAAATGTTAGTAACAATGATGTGAAGACTCTAAAAACAAGTTAGCACATAGTTAAAATTAAAGATAATGGAATATAAACTATCAATAACATGTTTATGCGTTTATTGTTTTTTACTTTACTTTATCTATATTTAAACTAAGTTGTATGGACGAGCTACAATGTAGCATGCACATATTTATTAAAATATTTTATTTATATACATCAAGCAAGCATGAAAGATCAAAGATAATAACTAATAAATGTATCAAATACTATTACATTATTTTACCTAAATACAATTGTTTTGCTATTGCAAAATAAAATATATTCTATTTTAGTCTTTTTTATTTTTATTTTAATTTAACTATATTTAAATTAAACAGAAAATACTAGCTACTAAATAACACATATTTTTAATGTGATACTCATAGTATATATTTTTTGATAGAACTTAAAAAAAATAATTGTAAATATCCAATTTTTATATATTTATTAACTAAAATTAAAAAGAAATTAAAAAATATTGTAATTACTAATTCTCATCACTTTAATTTATTACCTATATTCAAATATATTTTATATTTTTGTATATAATTATTTTTATTTAATTAAAATGATATGATATTTTATAATATTTTATATAATAGCTTATTACAACGTCTCATCTCTATAATATATTTATAGTAATGCCGTTTGAAATAATAATAAATAATCTAAAAGTTATAATTTGGAAAAATTCCAAAAGCATCCTGCATTAATCAAGTCTTAAATAGTTAATACATACTTTATATACATAATCACTCATCACAAACATCGTGCAAAGAGCTCTTCCTCATTTGTCCTTGTTGGCTTATCAATTGTAATTCTACTTCTCAATTTGAAGTCCCTATGTCATTTGTTTCGATTTGTTTTGTGGATGAATGTTTTTATGCTTATTTACTTTGGATATTCGTTGTGGCTAATTTTCAGCTTTCTTTTCATACATCGATTACTGATTTCTGATTTTTTTTTCATATTCATGGTTAGGCGTATTTTCATTTATATAAGTTTAGAGTTTTAAGAAGAGAGAGAAAAGATGGTTGAATCCACTCTTTAAGTTAATGATGGAGAAATTGATAGGCAAGTGAAATAATAAATAAATGAAATATTCCATTGGCATTTAATAGAAGTGATAAAAATAATGAATATATTTAGAAAAAATTATTTGAAAATGGCATCCTTAAAAAATAAAACATTTCATTGATATTTAATAAAAATATGAAAATACTAAGGAGAAGTTCTTTGTAAATGGCATCCTCCCATATTTTGAAGAACAAAACAAACACATGTACTTATCCTTTAAATAAACTCACCCAAAAGATACTTATGAAGAGTTAGCCATGATATTACGGAAAGGCCTCATTAAAAACCAAAGATAAAAGGTGGGAAGACACCCCTCTCCACATTTTCCATTAATACTGGCGGCATTTGCACTCTTTACAAGAATACTCTAAATATGACATTTTCCATTAATACGGGTGGCATGTGCACTCTTTACAAGAATACTCTAAATATGATGTGGCATATTAGATGACATGTGTTCTCTAACTTAGATGCACTAAATAAGTAAAATAGAACTCTTCTAAGTAAAAACTTCCATGAGTCTAATAATACATGCCAACAACATTGAAACACACTATATTTCTACCCCATATACTAACCAGTAGTATAATTTACTATGTCAAGCTAGGCTATCAATGCGCACATGTTAGTGGAACAAGTTTCTATATTTACCCTATCAAATTTCTTTACTTGATTATCGAATCTCTACTTCTCTTCTTGTTAAGTTTGGTATCTCTCTATAAACATAGGAGTAAAAGGCCACAGTGGTGTGAGGAAAGAACGACACTTCGCCATTCAAAAGGCTTAAAGCGGAATATGAGATGGCCCACCTGAATATGACTTAGCTATAGCACGAGTTCAATACATTATCAGCAACGTATCCCAATTAAATGGAATTCGGACCATGGTGGCCCCGGATTCATGTAACCTATCAATAATGGGATCCAGCTAGGTGTCAACAGTTATGTTTGCAAATTATTTCTGCGATTTGATTTGCAACAGTAGGTTGTCCTTTCCTTTCTGCAACCCATAAAACATAACTGACAGCCTACATTAAAAACAGAGGTCAATAATTGTTCAGTTGATTCCATCCCACTCTATCGTATAAGAAACAAACAAACGAAAACCTGATCGATGAGCGGTTGCCATTGCCTGTAATATCAAGTTTCTGTCAAAATATGGTACGCTCTCTTAGAAAACAGACGGCCCAAAATAAAACGCACAGGAGTCTGTTATCAGTGTGCCCAATCCATGAGCATTGCTACAGGGCGTCCCAGGTGGTTGTTAAAGTTACGTCATTGCTGACATCACAACGTGTCGATAGTAGATTCTTCTTGCGGTTGGTGCGCCCCATAATCCATTTTCTAATAATCTTTCGAGCAAAATGGATTACATTGTTCCTCCAATTGATGCCTCATACATAGCGTTCAGGTTACGAGTCCATTTTATATAGTTTTCACATATTTACAAGTGTGTTGTCCGGGCACTAAACGTTAAACAAAATGTCACAGTTTCGTCGAAATCCCATCATTCACAAATCTTTACAAATCTGATTTTTGAAAACTCTATTCTTAGGTTCGCATATTTTTTATGATGATCTCAGAGACCTGAGAAACTGTTAAATTGAATTTACCAAGCGATAAAATTGTATTTTCCATTTCAAAATAGCATTTGCAATTTCAGATTTCCAGGTATTTAAATATATTAAAAAGAAATCATCAAGATATATACATGAGGTGTATATCAGTTGAATATTGCAGTGTTAGTGTTAATCAGGTCACTTATTCAAATTTTATTGCGAGGGTTTGAATGCCAGAGCCATTCAATGATAATAATAGCATCCCATAAGGCCTAAGTTCAACTTGTTCGAAGGAAAATATGTTATAAATAATTAACAAAAATATAAGTATAATGAAATTGTTGTTTTACTAGATTTTCATATCGTATCGTGCATCCAGCTCACGCACAAAAGTCTCATACAAAACTTAATTTTTAATAGCCCTTTCTCTAGTTAATAATAGTAATAAAATATGTTTTATTAATCTTGATATTGAAAGTGATATTTGTGAGTAACACTTTATTTTAAGAGTCAAATTTCTATATATCGTGATGTATTTATTACTTAAATTATGACTATTGAAGTCTAATTATGAATTGTAAATAGTCAGAACGATAATTATCAATTGTAAATAGTTATTATGTGTTTTGGCGGTTATTTTTATTTCACATTTAATTATTTATTTATAAAAATGTATAATTATTCAACAAAATGATAATACTCGATTTGGTATGTTTTTTTTGTAATATTCATATAGACAAAATAGTGTACATAAACTTAATATCTTAAATAGTAAAATCACAAGAGTAAATTTAAAATGCACATTACTTTTTAAAATGCATATATATAGACATTGCTGTTCAAAACTTTCATAATCCAAATTTTCACTTTCAAAACTTTAATATGTACATTTTTCAAAATAAAAGTTACCTAATTATATCTACTTTCAAAATAAAAAGTAATACTTTTTATATTAAATCTTTAATTTGGAAGTATTAATGTTCATCGTTTCATAATCTAGATTCTATTTTGAAAATAGTAACATCTACATAGTTAAATATAATATTTCTTCTCTTTTATTTGAATATTATATTATAAAATATAAATTTTTATAATTTCTATTTAAAAAATTTAAAATATCATTTTATAAAAAAAAAAACATACATATATAGAGTATAACCATATGTTAAAGTTAGTTATATATATAAAATATGTTTAGTGTAACGACATCTTGAAGTTAATGATCCACATTCCAGTCCAAATATTTTGGTCATGTTGATTTTACTTAGATATGCAAGACTTTGAGGGGTATTTTTTAATAAATTATATATTTTAAGATGAAAAAAAATAAAGAAATAAAAGCTATTTCATTCATATTAGCGTATATGATTTAAAAAAAAATTTTTTAATAAATTTATTTAAATTTTCTCACTAATATATTTTTATATATTTTATTAATAAATATTAACCATTTGTTTTAAACGAAAATTTTGGAAATTTAATTAATTATTGATTTTGATTAATGATGTATGGATTCCCCATTGTGCGTTGGATGGATAGTTCAAATGACTGAGCTAACTAATAACATACTTTGGATAGATAGTTTAAGTGATTAAAGTGAGCGTTCAAAAATTTAGTTATCTCAAATATACAATAATAAAAATAAGGTTTCACGGTTTATTATAATTTTGATAGGGTTACATAATATTCTTTAACAAGAAGAGATGTGTTCATTAATGTTAATATCATTATATATCTATTCTCATTAACTAAAAATAAAAATATATAAACACATAAGAATATATTTGAGAAAAAAATTTATATACATTAATAAATTAGTAATTAATATTATTTATCCATTACTTCAATTAAAATAATTGAAATTATTTTGCTCTCTTCTCACATTGATTTTTTTTTGTTACATTTATGGTCAAGGTCACCACCCTTATGGTATATCTCTCTTTATTTTCTAAACCAGAACAACAATATTATATCATAAAAGAAAGTTGTAGACCATGTAAAAACATATATTTGAATCCATCACGTGTTTCAAAAAAACAAAGTAAGCAATTCTCAACCATTACAAGAAGGATTTCACAACATACTGCATAACTTTTTTTCTTTGCGTTTTTACCTGTAGCATGCTTGAAACAAAAGTATTAATATCTTGATAAGGAAACATATATATGAGTGAGAAACTTGGTGACGATTGGATTCTTCCTAGCTATCTCTAAGGAAGTGAATTATATTATATTCTTTGATGTTCATAGATAGTTTTAATTCGTGAATTATCTCATTTCGTTTTACTTTAGCCTAAAGGCCCATTGTTTGAGGACTCCCACCACAATTATTTTCCATGTTACATTCATCTTCAATTTTCTCAATTCCTTATTTAGTGTATCGAAAAGACTCATTACGGTGTTGTAATGAGAAATATAGTGATGGTCAATTTTCTCTATCTTCATAATCACTAAACAAAAAATACTCTTATTTTTCATAAATTTCCTCTTTTTTCTTTTTCAAAATTCATCTAAACTATTAGATATCCTTGTTATCCATTTTGATATGATCCACTGACCAAGATAAACCAGGATTGATTGTGCCTAAATTGGAACTAGTGTGCAATTACGATATCCTACATTTTCTATTTGGGACAAGATAAAACCTAGAAATTTGGACTCTAACCAGTTTTATGCTATTGAGAAACAACCTAGGAATTATTTTCAAATAAATAGTTTATAGACAAAGACTTGTGAACCAATGACAACATTTACCCATAGAGAAAATCCAATCAAAGGCTAAGACTGTATATTTGTGGTGGAATCTCCTCATGTCCAACTTTCTAGAAAACTAACCTAACAATCTAAAACAAAATCCAAGTCTTACAAATGATACCACTATTAATATGGAGTTGCATACATGGAGATAATCCAAGATAAAAAGTAATTATTATCCTTAACTTTGAGATTGGTCATTGAATTACTTATTTATTAAAGAATTGTATTTAGTAAATTAAAAAAAAATATGAAGATGATCCTAAAATCAAAAGTAGTACTTACTATGGAATTACAAACCAATGCCTAAAGGTTTATGCACCCAATTCTTATAGCTAATTTATCCATTATTATATAATATTTATGAAAAATTAAATAATATTATCCATCACTCAAAGTACATATTAATTAGTAAATAGAACCTATCAACTTGCTAAGCTGTTTATGGATGACTTTGAATCCAAAGCATTGGCCTCAACCCAATTCAACCCAAAGCTTTGGAAAAGGTTTGCGGATGATGCCTATGTCATGTGGCCTCATGGATAGGAAAAGTTGTATCTATTTTTTCAACATCTTAACAATCAATCCAGCTCTATCAATTTTATTATGGAGTGTGAAAACAATGGTAGCCTTCCTTTTCTTGATGTTCTTATATCAAAGAAGGATGATGGTTATTTCTCGTAGCAAATCCTTCGAAAGAAAACTCACACTAAGTAATTCTTCATTCTAAGTCCCATCATTTTACTACTAAAAAATGGGAGTTCTTAACACTTTAGTTGTCTATGCTTTAAGAGTGTCAGATGATAATCATATTAATGATTAGAAAACCCATGTCCTTGCAGTTTTTTAAATAATCGTTGTAGTAGACACCAGTGTCTCAAAGCCTTACGAAAAATAGGCCATGTTCCTAGGATATTAAAAGAATGAAGAGATCAAAATGCTTGGGGTTCCCCTTCCATTTATCCAAGGAACCACTAACAAGATTGCTAGGATCCTTAGGAAACATGAATTTCCTTCAACCTTGACGCCCCTAAACACAATTAGAAGCTCCCTAAGGTCAATCAAAGACCAAGTGGACACTAAAAATATGAAAGGTGTTTATATGTCCCATGTTCCTGTGAGACCCCCTTCATTGGTGAAATTCTTCGCTCAATAAATCAAAGGATGCACGAGCATGCTGGCGAGATCAAACATGGGAGTACTCACTCCTCGACTTTGGTGAAACATGAATAAAAAACAAAACAAGACATTTGTATAGAAAATGCTAAGGTGATTGCAAATATTGATCATTTCCATTAGCAAAAGTTTAGGGAGGCCATAGAAATTGAAAAAAGGATAGGTAATCTTAATAGAGATAATGGCTGAAATATTAGAAACTGTTAAATCTCGACCCTTTCTTTTTCATTTTTTCTCATATTCCTTTATTTGTTTCTCATTTTGTTGTTTCATCCCATCTTCTATTATTAATTTAATTTTACTACATTTTATCAATATTTAATTATATTCCTTTACTATTTATTTGGCCTATTTAGTCTCTTTATGATCTATAAATCATATGTACTTTAACTTTTAAATAAGTTATGTGTTAGAATAAATTAGGAAGTTATATAAATCATATGTATTTTAACTTTTAAATAAGTTATGTGTTAAAATAAAATAAGTTATTTTTACTTCTTTATTATTATTTTTAGTTATGTGTGACTTTTGCCTAAGTGGTATTATATATATATATATATATATATAATTTCTTAATTTAATTGTTTTTATTATTATCATTATTATTATTTTCTCGGTTTGGTTCACGGTCACCCACGATCACTGGGTGGCTATTACGTCCACGGAAATATCTGGGCTGATCAACCCCGAAGGGAATCAAGCCCCGCTGCCAATAGGTAAGCCTAAGCCCAAGGGCTTTGAGAATAATTGACCCTGTGGCCTCCTGATCAACAAGGCACTTAACAATGGGGATTCGACCGATTGAGCTAACCCTTGAGGCTAATTGTTTTTATTAGTTATACATATTTAATTATTTTATTTTATTTCATTTTGTTCATTTATTTATATTATATTATTTATTTATATTTCTTTAAGTCAGTGTCTGTTTTGATTTAGTTCATTTGTTATTTATTATCTTTATTTTCAAACCTTATTGAAAATTGTTTTTAATATTTTTCAATCTCAACCATTTCTGGATTTTCAATTAAGTTTGTTTAATTTTATTGTTAATTTCTTAGGTTCCTTAACTTCCAATTAATCTTTAATTTATATATATGTTTATTTATTCTACATAT
This sequence comes from Pinus tabuliformis, assembly GCA_031772625.1. Classification (NCBI taxonomy): domain Eukaryota; kingdom Viridiplantae; phylum Streptophyta; class Pinopsida; order Pinales; family Pinaceae; genus Pinus; species Pinus tabuliformis. Next base: position 1,228,415,275 of record CM062819.1, on the reverse strand, counting down.
TTATTCTTTATTATATATTTATTCATTTTTTTACCTTAAACATGTAGTGTTATATTAGAATTGATTTAGTCATTATAGTTTTATTATTTATAATAGACACTTAATTCTCTAGTTATGATTTGGGTTTCATGTTAGACACTTAATTCTCTAGTTATGATTTGGGTTATTGTGTATTATAGTAATTAGTTGTTAAAGTTCCAGAAAACCCCAAACTTAATAAACAATTTCTTTATGTATTTATATGTACACTATGTACATAATTGTGTGATATCCTCATTAATAACATAATTAATTTGGTTTCCGTTTTTTTGATTTCCGTTTTTTTGACTTATAGTAGTATCAGAGTGTGGTTAATATGCTTTGTCGAATACCTTGAGCCACTAGCTTTGTGGCCTTTCTACACTTATCGAAATTCCATTCTCGGGTTTGTGTGGAGAGCCTGGGCTTGCAAATGATGAACGAATCTATGTTTCAAAGAGTTTAATAATCATGAATAAATCTTGCACATGACAATGTGATTAGCAGCGAATGAACACCAATGTTTTCAGAAGCTGCGGGGGAGTTGGCTTATGGAAAGACCGAGAAATTCTGTGCAGAGGTGAAATCGACGGTGACATGAAGCAGATTCTAAATGATTTACATGGTGCATTGGAAAATTAGTACGACTCCAAGACTAAGTGAGTTTGACGATGGATTCTAAGTGTTAGGAGCAGACTATCCATTTTTTAGTTTTGAATACATCCTTTTGTTTATATTACGAGAAAACCCTCAACCTGGAGAGTCATTATTGATGTTGCTAGTGAGTCATTATTTGATTCTATTTATTCCTCGAATGAGGAATGTTAGGTGGAAAGTCTCGGAGATTTAGAACTACATTCTTACAAAGATGCTTTTCTTATTCCTTCAAATTTTGAGGAACAATATCGTAAACATCGCTGAAAAGTTCACACATAGGTGGCTTCCCGATATGTTCTACACATTCTAGTTCCTGGACTACCCGAGTATATAAATAGTGAATTAGCTCAACAACAAAAGCATTATAATTCTCAACAAATATAAAAAAATGGATAGAGCATGTGGTCAAAGTCTGAAGCTCCTCATACTAAAATGAGGTATACCTTGTTACATGTTTCAGTTTTGAAATGCAGTTCCGCCACCTCACTCCACCAAGTATTAATGTTCATCCATTTTCCAAACATTGTGATTAGATATTTCTCAGATTTCGAGTACTATACCTCATCCAATCTTTGGTATCTGCTTGAATCATCTGATGTTGAATGGTGAATTACATGACACAACCTTTAACAAAGCAGGTAATATTTTTGTAAAAATAATAGTGTGAGTTGGACTACAGTGGTGGGTTGATAGCCAACAATTTGCAAAAGCTCTTGTTTCGATATTGTGGTTCCAATATTGTTTGTTGAATAGTGGAAGAATTATCCAAGACGAAATTCATTGGAATTTGACTGATTATTTGCAGACAAACCAGAATTGAGCCCTTGGGCATTTTCAAGAGTTTCGAAGTTTATTTGACCAGCAGTCAGGAAGTGCTTGACAAACATGTGGATCCCCTTCCTCGTAATTAGACTTTCAGTTAGTGCACTCTCACACTTGGATATCCCAAGAATTGTGTGGATTGACAATGTGGCATTAGATGCATAATGGTAAACAAACAAAAATAAATGTAGTATTATTCCATTAGCAACAAGCTTTTCGAAGAGTTACGCGTTATGCCATAGTGATTACGCTGGAAATCGCCTTGGAATTTTGTTAGAAAGAGATTACGCTGGAAATCGCCTTGGAATTTTGTTAGAAAGACTGACCTCAGAAGTAAGAGACATCAATACATTTAAGAGAAGTTATCCACCTGCAAACTCCAATCTAGTGGATGCAACACTATTGATTTCGGCTTGAAGGTAATGACCTATTTTTTCTGAGTGAAACAAGAATTTTACAGTGATATTATTGGTGAAGCCACGATGTTTTATATGAGAAATTCTATGCATACTACCTTAAAAATGCCACTCTTTACATAAATTAATAAAGGATAACGATTTTGTGTTACGATTATAGAAAAACATAAATCATTTAATAAACAGCTGAAGACATACGATTTTCAGAGGAGAAAAGGCTGCATGGAAGGAAAAGCGAAGGAGAATATGTTGGATCAGGTGCACAGCAAAATAACATAAACACACAGCAGAATTAACACAGCACATAAGACATAGTATTTACGTGGTTCACCCAACCAATCTGGGCTACGTCCACCTCACATAGGCATCGGCAATATATTAATCAAATTTGGAGATTACATCAATGAGACTCTCACACTCTCTCTCAGCTATCCGTATGACAACCTATTTTATAGTAGAGAGAATCTAACTGCTCTCACATCAAATTTAGGATGCATTAATTTGCTCCCAACAACCTGGAGATAATCCAGCAACAAATTTTCTATTGTTGTCACCTACAGAGATTTCTGCCTATTTTACTTCAAACAGAAAATCTCAACAATCTCCACCTTGACAACAATTCGCCTGATGCCCTATTATTATTATTTTATCTTTTCTGCAAGCCAAGAGAAGCCAAACACCAGCGTAGCTTCTCCAACAAAACTGGTTTCGTGAACATGTCTGCACAGTTCTCCTTTGTATGCACCTTTTCAAGAGAAACTCCCCTTTCAGTGATAACCTGTCTTACAAAATGATATTTGATTGGAATATGCTTTGACTTACTATGATAGGCCAGATTCTTAGCCAAATGTATTGCACTTTGACTGTCACAAAATAACCTGATGTTATCCTGTAACCTACCAAATTCACCAAGCAAACCTTTCAACCAAACCGCCTCTTTGCAAGCATGAGAAGCAACAATGTATTCTGCTTCAGTAGTAGACAAAGCAACAATGTTCTGTAGCTTTGACATCCAGCTTATAGCTCCACCTGCAAGAGTAAAGACGTACCCTGAAGTTGATCTTCTCTTATCCAAGTCACCTGCAAAATCGGAATCAACATATCCGCAAACATATTCACTACTCTTATTGTAAGAAATACAATAACTACTTGTGCCTCTCAAGTACCGAAGCACCCATTTCACTGCTGACCAGTGCTCTTTACCCGGATTTGCCATGTACCTGCTGACAACCCCAACTGCATGAGAAATATCTGGTCGCGTACACACCATCGCATACATCAAACATCCTACTACATTGGCATAAGGAATTCGAGACATATAATCCTTTTCTTCATCGGTATTAGGACATAAACTCGAAGAAAGCTTAAAATGGGAAGCTAAAGGGATCGACACAGGCTTCACATTGTTCATACCAAACCTCAAAAGTATTTTCTCAACATACTTCTGTTGTGATAGCCAGAGCTTACCATTACTCCTGTCTCTGAAAATCTCCATGCCCAAAATCTGTCTTGCGGCTCCTAGATCTTTCATATCAAACGTCCTTGCCATCTGAGTCTTCAACCTGTTGATTTCTTCAATGCTTTTGCTTGCTAAAAGCATATCATCAACATACAACACTAAGATAATGAACATGCCATTATTTAACTGCTTAAAATAAACACAATGATCATATTCACTTCTTACATATTTCTGACTCAACATGAAAGAATCAAACTTCTTATACCACTGCCGAGGCGACTGCTTCAGGCCATATAATGACTTCTTGAGCCTGCAGACAAATTTCTCATTGCGATGCTGAACAAACCCTTCCGGTTGTTCCATATATATTTCCTCATCTAAATCACCATGTAGAAATGCAGTCTTAACATCTAACTGCTGCAACTCCAAATCAAACAAAGCCACTAATGCTAACACAACTCTAATTGAAACAATTTTAACCACTGGTGAAAATATCTCATGAAAGTCTATGCCAGCTTTCTGAGAAAACCCTTTTGCAACCAGCCGAGCTTTGTACCTGTCTTCCGTATCATTCACACCTCGTTTCAGCTTGAAGACCCACTTGCATCCCACAGTTTTCCTGCCTTTGGGAAGTTCAACCAGATCCCACGTGCCATTCTTACCTAAGGCCATCATTTCTTCCTTCATGGCTGCTTTCCATTTGTCACTATCTGAACCTTCTACAGCGTCCTGATAACACAAAGGTTCATCATCATTAGCGATCAAAGCAACTGAATCATCATACCTTCTCGGACGGCGTTTGATCCTTGTAGATCTCCTTAAGAATGTTTCTGGTGCTTCCACAACTGGCTGTCTATCAACTGTAGGAATTTCTTCATGATCGCCATCTGAGACCTGTTCATGTCCTCCATCTGAACCCTGTTCATAATCTGATTCTGAAACCTGTTCATGACTAGAATCTGAACTATGGTCGTTATGACTATCATTAGAGATGCTGTCAAACTGAATATGCTGGAAATCAGATACATCATCCTGTTTCAATCTTCTATCTACATCTAACTGTACAAGAGAGGATTCATTAAACCTTACATCTCTGTTGATGATGATTTTGCGGGTAGTAGGATCCCACAATCTAAATCCCTTTGTTCCATCACCATACCCAACAAAGATATACCTTTTAGACTTTGGATCTAATTTAGTTCGCTGATGTTTAGGCACTAGAGCATATGCATCACAACCAAACACTTTGAGTTTAGAATAGTCACAAGGGCATCCTGTCCATACCTCTTGCGGAACCTTGCAGTCTATTGCCGTTGACGGAGATCGGTTTATCACATAACAAGCAGTTGCCACTGCTTCCGTCCACAACTCCTTCGGCAACCCGGCGTTACTCAGCATACACCTTGCTCTCTCTAGAAGAGTCCTGTTCATGCGTTCAGCAACTCCATTCTGCTGAGGAGTATAAACCGTGGTCTTATGTCTCTCGATCCCTGCATCCTTGCAATAGCTATCAAACTCCTTGGAGGAAAACTCACCACCATTGTCAGTTCTTAAACATTTTATAGTTCTACCAGTGTTGTTTTCTACCAATGCTCTAAACTGCTTGAAAACTGTAAAAACATCAGACTTCTTTTTCAACATGAAGACCCAAACTTTCCGAGAAAAGTCATCAATGAATGATACAAAATAAGATGAGCCACCATATGACGCTGTAGGAGCTGGACCCCAAACATCTGAATGGATATAATCAAGTATGCCTTTACTAGTATGTTTGCCTGTTTTAAACTTTTGTTTACTTTGTTTACCAAACAGAAAATGTTTACAGAAATCCAATTTTCCAGATCTTAGATTAGGAAGTAACTTTCGGTCAGCCAAAATTTTCAATCCTCTTTCACTCATATGCCCTAATCTTTGATGCCATAAGTGAATGGAACTACTGTCATGTTCAGACACAGACACATGATCTGACCCAGTTCTACCTTCTAACTGAAATAGATTTCCTACTTTCTTAGCTTTCATCACTAGTAAGATACCTTTATAAATTTTCATAACTCCACCTTGAATTACAGTTTTATATCCATTTGAATCAAGTGCTCCTAATGAAATCAAATTTTTCCTTAAATCTGGTACATGCCTCACATCAGTTAATATTCTAGTTGTGCCATCAAACATTTGTAGTTGTATGCTTCCAATCCCAACAATATTACATGTTACATCATTACCCATGTACACAACACCATCATCAATTGATCTATATGTTTTAAACCAATCTTTATGTATACACATGTGGTTAGATGCCCCGGAATCTAACAACCAATGTTGATCATGTTTTGAAACATTAACTGACAGTACTTCATCACTCATACCTGAAACTGAACCTGTATCCGTGGTGTTGGCTTCCTTCTTTTCTGTTGAAGAGCCTTCTTTAGCAGCCTGCTTTCGTTTCCAGCAATCATTTTTCAGATGTCCAGCCTTGCCACAATGCCAGCACTTCACCTTTGGCTTCTTTCCTTTGGACTTCGAACGAGAGTCGCTATGCTTTCCCCCGGAGTGTCTCTCTCGTGAGCGACCTCTGGCCATCATTACCTCTGATGTCGAGGTGTCTGCATTCGACCTCTTCCTCGTCTCCTCAGCCAACAAGGCTCCAACAACATCGTCAAATTCAAGAATTTCTGATGTACTAAAACTTATGGAAGTAACAAAGTGATCCCAGGATTCAGGCAAAGAACATAATAAAGTTATCGCCTTATCCTCTGAATCAAATTTCACATCTAGACTGTTTAATTGCACCAACAAGGTATTAAAAACATTCAGGTGATCAGCAATTGAGGTACCTTCTTTCATCCGCAAACTGTAAAGCTGCCGTTTCAGGAGAATTCGGTTTGTCAAAGATTTCGTCATATAGAGCTTCTCAAGCTTCGACCACAAGCCTGCGGCAGTTTTCTCTGACACAATGTTAAACAGAACATCGTCCGCCAGACATAACCGAATTGCACTCAGAGCTCTATTGTCCATCTCATCCCATTCATCCTCCGTCATGGAAACAGGTCTTTTGTTTTTCCCCAACAGTGCTTTCGCCACACCTTGTTGAACCAGCAGATCGTGCATTTTCACCTTCCAGATCTCAAAATTATTCTTGCCATTAAATTTCTCAATTTCAAAACGGGCACTTTGAGTTTTGGCCATCTTGTATCAGCAAAAAACACAATAATCTCCAATATCCAACCAGCAATAAAACAATTGCCTATGCCTTTGATTTTTTTCACAACAAAAAAAAACTGCCTATGTCTTTGTACTTTTGCCTTTTAAAACAAAATCTGCCCTTTGCACTTATATTACTTCAATGTCTTTATTGATTTAGAATTTGGTTGATTTTTTGTTTTAAAAAATTCGCAATGCATGAAACTTGCATTATATACCAAATTCCACTCTAATATTAAATGCAAATAAAAGCCGAATTGCCATGAACTTTAATGAGATTATAGCTCCACCCCACCATATGCGTTCACCCATATAACATATTAATCCACCATATGCACTTTCCATATGGTATATATCACATGCGTTTCAACTTTTGTTTTTTCTTAATGACGGTTTTTCATGGTTTCTCCCGCACCTTTAAATGATATGAAACAGTCCACACACCATTTAATAATACGCACCACTTAATAACATTACCCAGCAGCCATATAACAAACACGCACCAGCAACAGCAATTTAAAGAAATGTTCGGCCTGGAACCCGAATCCAGTCACCAGCATCTGAAAAAACTAATTCGAAACTTTGAACAGGTTCCATTGTGCCATGGCATTCGGGCAAATGAAAAAACAAACGTGCAGGGGCATAAAACCAGTCGGTCAAACACAGGGCTGCAATTTGTTTATAAGAAATGGGTGTCTGTTGCGGCAAAAATAAAAACAAAACTTTTCGATACTGAACACAACCCAACCCTCGGATTTATGTATCAGTGCGCACAAGGTAAACGCACCAGCGATTTTATAAACACCAGCAGTTTAAAACATAAAAGCTCCACGCAGTTCAAAATATGCACAGTACATACCGGTCAACAGCTCCGGCAACTGCTCTTCACGCCGTTTACATTTAGAATCCACGCAGCAGACACCAGATCGGAATACCTCCACCACGCACCAGCGATTTCAGGCAGCACCGCACAACAGCAAACCACCAGCACAGTCCGCCAGCATCAGCAGTCACGCACAGAAATCACCAGCCAGCGCTAACAGCACACAGCGAACAACGCATTCCCTTCTCCAGTGCCAACAGCACACACACCGCGGGTATACACAGCACCAGCGCCTCCAGCACCTCCAGGCAGCACCTCCAACATGCTCTGATACCAATTGTTGGATCAGGTGCACAGCAAAATAACATAAACACACAGCAGAATTAACACAGCACATAAGACACAGTATTTACGTGGTTCACCCAACCAATCTGGGCTACGTCCACCTCACATAGGCATCGGCAATATATTAATCAAATTTGGAGATTACATCAATGAGACTCTCACACTCTCTCTCAGCTATCCGTATGACAACCTATTTTATAGTAGAGAGAATCTAACTGCTCTCACATCAAATTTAGGATGCATTAATTTGCTCCCAACAACCTGGAGATAATCTAGCAACAAATTTTCTATTGTTGTCACCTACAGAGATTTCTGCCTATTTTACTTCAAACAGAAAATCTCAACAGAATATAATTTCGGTTTCCGCACTAGGTAAAATTGTCCTCAATAAATATTATTTTGTTACATTGTTTGAGAATATAACTTCGATTCCAGCTGTAGTAAAGTTGCAAAGATATATTCCGAAGGTATAGGAAGGACTAGTTAACAATTGGTAGGAGTTTTCAGTTATGTGCAACATTTAAGATTCTGTCTTTGAGAGCAAAAGACTTTCGGCCAGTTTTAGGTCAATTTTTGTGGCAACCATCTTTTAAATATGATTTAGAAAAGTAAATACCTAAATGATTTCTATGATTCATAAGGGTATTTAACGAAGTAACAATGGTTTTCCATGCCAATAAGAAATTGTTTTGGATAATTCAACAATTTACTCTATGCTAGCATATTTAAATTGAAATTGTTTGAGGGGGCGATTTGAAAGCACTAAAATATATGAAACATCTCTTGGTGAAAAATTTTGAAGTACTAATTTGAAGTCTGGTTGAATGGATTATACATGATGGAGAGAATAGAAATTTACCTTAACGGAAATATAATACCATAGATATATGAAAACTCAAGATTTTCATGAGCATTTTTTTATCATCTTCATTGTGAAGATATCTATTTTTACTTGTTGAAATTACTTTGTAAAGAAGGTGTATCTTTGGTTAAACCCGACACTCAAGATTGAGTAAAATGGCTCAAATTTAAAATGTATAAGATATATTAAAAAACCTCATTAGTTATAATGCTGATGAAACTGTAAACATCAGTGAAGTAAGTCTTGCTGATATTAAAGTCTTTTTACATGGTGCATTAGAGAGAGTTGAATTTCTCTAGATTGAGTCTCAAGTATAGTAAGACGATCCTAATTCCAAACAACAGTCGAAGAGTAACGAAATCACTTCAAGAGTAAATTTGGATGTAGTGGAAAGTCATGTTCATATAAGGGTATGCAAGAGTCATCTGCATATAGATGTGAAGTGTGTCATTCCCAAAACCTTTGTAAGACCATGGGAAGAATTTGTACACAGCAAGAATAAAACTGGTTTGGGATATAACAAGGATGTCTTGGATGTGTCTTTTCATATTCCTAATTTTTCTAAGCCTATAAAATTTCATAGTGCTATATTTCTCGATGGTGTTGTTCCATATAAAATTGATTGATGCCAACATTGTGACATATTTGGACATGTAAAAGATCAATGTTTTGATCTTCACCCATGTGGGCATTGCGGAAAGCAAAATTACCATTCAAACAAATGTTCTAGAAAGAAAACCACTGTAAAACAGAAACTAAATTTTTGATGGATTGCTTCTTAGGATTAGTTTAAAGCAGCCAAGAAGATTTACAGGTCATACCATAGGATATGTTCGAAAGTATAGACCAAATTTCTAGTGATAAAGAGTACTTCATTTTCGCACCTTGTATCTAACAAAGGGGGAATTAATGGAATTGATCATCTACTACACGTTCGAAGATTTGTCAAGCGAACTTTAGTGAGAGATCCATAAGTGAGTATGAGCCACAAACTATACCAGTTAGAGCCAGAGTTGTACCCAAAGAGACTTCAAATTTTTTTGAATGCGTTGTTTGTGAACAAGGACTTCCACATTCAGAATGTTCGAGGAACTACATTGATAGTTGCATAGTTATTGGTCACATTAAAACCACATTTTTGGTTTTTCTGAGGACTGTTATGAAGGTTCTAGAGTTGGCGATTGTTGAGACCTTGAGTTCTCCCATATTTTGGTATCGTTTATGTTTTTCTCTTAAAAAACACCATCCTTTGTTTTTGGTCATCCTTGAAAACCACTTATGAGAGACATTCAACTCTTGGCTGAGATGTTTTTTTTCATTTTTAGTTTTCATTCTTGTACTTTGATACATCCCTTTAGATTAAAGGGGGAATGTTAGACACCTAATCCTCGAGTTATTGTATGTTATGACAATTATTTGTTAGAGTTCAAGAAGACCTGGAAATTAAATCAATAATTTCTTTATGTATTTACATATACACTATGTACATCGTTCTTTGAGATCATCATTAATACCATAGTTAATTTGGTTTCAAATTTTGTTGTCTTACAATATCTATTTTATTTTCATTCTTTTAACTCAATATTTATTAAATTTTGAAATGTTATTGTTTATTATCATTTTATTTCAACTGTTTGACTCTATTATTTGTACATTGCCTTCATTATATAATATTTTGCCCAGATTAGATTTTCCATATTTGTCTTGACTATGAACCACACTGGAATGTTGAAAATACATAGAATAGAAAATTTTCATGTGATTTTTTACCGAAAGAATTCTAATTTACAATATATATTATTTTTTAAATTGGCATAGATACAACTTTTTATTTTTTCATAGTTTCATAAATATATTTAAATTCAAACGATTTTGTATTTAATTTAAATAATAAGATTATTTAAATTTTATTAATAAATTATAATATTCTTAAATATTTCAATAAAAATTAATATTTTCCTTGAGGATGAAGTAATAATTGATAAAATCTAGTATAATATTATATTTTGGGCATCATTGTATCCTAAACATTGTTGAATAAATTAGCTATGTTGTGTCTTCATAATCTTTGATGTATTTATAATAATATACAAAAATAAGAAAGAAAATTAAATGTTAAATTAGACGAAAGCAAATTAAAAGAAATGTAGTCAACAAAAAAACTCCTAAAATTAGGATTCTTGGAAATAGCTCATACTCATGTACATCACATATTTACCACAAGTTACTACCTGTCATAATTTAAGAAAGTATTTGAGTAAAATACTGGACAAGAAAAACGATGTAAATACATATATTTACTCGGAGTTACTGCCCACGATTATTCACATGACCTTCAACACTTTAAAAAATATGAGTACGTGTGTAATTGCGTAGACTTACTAGGATTTAATTTATCAAGACCTGTGACTGAATTTAAGAGACATCTCTCTTGGTATATTGGGTATAAAATACACTTAATTTTTCATTCCAAATATTCGCTATCACACACATATATATCTCTCTCTTACACAAGTGATTTGACATATCCTAAGTCTTTCAACATTTGTGATCTTTACTTTCCTTTCATGGTAATTGGTTGAATTTTTTAATCGTGATCGTTGATGAAGATAAAAAAAACTATCATATGTATTCACAAATACTTACCATAGTTCAAAAATAAAGTATTTATATCAATTGTATTGAAAAATCAACACACACCCACCACATCCCTACCTTTATGCACATATTATATTTTAAAAAATTAAATCAAATTTGAATAACTAATATTTAAATTCATCTTCATCAAATGATTTATTGATTAAACTATATATATATATATATATATATATATATATATATATATATAATTACTTATTTTCATAAAAATAAAATGTTTTTTTAGTATAAAATCTATGGAAAGGTTTTCATATCATAATACAAGATTTGAACGACTCTTCATGCGTATATTTAGTTGGCCATGGAGATCAGAGAACATAGATGGTGGTTTTGGTTAGAAAACGTTGATCCATGGAACTGTTGAGGCATAGGGGTTAGTATTTTCTCCGTGGTGTAAGCTTCTTCAAGTGAATCACTCTACCATTAGAGCCATCTCGCAGTGCATTCAATAATTTTAGTTTTGGTGTTTTAATCATCGTAAAATGGAATTGAGTTTCTGTTTTATAAATTCTAGTCAGTGGTTTGAATTTTCTCTCTAGCTTTGTGGTATTTTGGATTTCTATCCCATCTCTGGGTTTAATTGTCCTAGGGCAATGGTTTCCTCGTAGCTAAACTCTTTCCTCTCTCCATGCCTTCCTTCTTCTCTCAGCTATTTACCTTACACTTTGTTCATGTTGGAATTTCTCTAGTTCTCTTTTTTTCCTTTCCAGGTTCAGTCCCAAGATATTTCTCTTATCCCTTGTACTTTGGTTCTTCCCAAAAAACCCAATCCTCAACCCTTTTTTAGCCATTTCTTGTTCACCCTCTTAGGAATTTGTCTCTTAGTCCTTCCTCTATTCTCTCAGTTATATTTTTTCTTTTTCTCCCTAGTTGTTTGGGATATCCACTTGTATTGCCCCATCCCCTGTTTTGTCCACTCACTCATGGTTAGAAGCATATCATCAAAACCTCAACTCAGTTGCAGATGAGGATGACTCAGTCTCATACCCCCTTATGATCTCATTCCAAGCAACAACCACAATAGCCATAGAATGCAACAAGGATGTAATCCCTATAGTTTTCCGGAGGGTTGTTTTTTTATATAAAGGAACAAGTCAAAAAATATCAAAGATTCATCCCTAGGCACATAGTGTAGGAGACTTGGGAATGGATACATGATCTTGGGAATTATACTAGGGTTAGAAAAACGTCCTACATACAAGCTATCAATCGATACTGATAATTGGAAACTTTAATTTAGATAGTTGTTAGAGAGAGAGAGAAAACAGACAACAAGAGTTTATAATATGCATGGTAGAGTTGCTGAAGAATGTTGATAAAGTAGTGTTCATAAAATATAACAGTGCTTACAAAGAACCTGACAAACATTGTTTTTTCCTTATCTCGCACTGATAGAGAGCCACAACCATCATACCCAAAGGAAACCCCTGTAAAATGAAAATGAAAAAAAAAACACGTAGCGACACTTTATTTGAATGTTGTTTTTTTGTTATTAAGTATAGTATTTTCTTTTTATACTATGAACAATTCCAATTTCAAAGAGAGAACAATATTGACAATCAAAAAATTTTGAACTTACACTCCTAGTATGGTGTCTCAAGCGGAAAACCAATAGAAAAAACTATCCATGCTTATTTATATTTTTGATCTTATAAAAAAAAACATGAAATCATGAAATATAATTTGTAACTACTATTTATATTTTAGATATTTGTATATACAAATATTTTCATTTCTGATTTTATTAAAACTTGTATACATATGTATAAGGTATTTATATTTTTTAGATATATTTTATAATTTTTTATTTTATTTTATTTTATATATATATATATATATATATATATATATATATATATATATATATATATAACTAACGTCATGGTTACTATTCTTTTAATCAATTAAATTGCTTTTAATATAATATTTATATTAAAATAGATTATTATTACTATTTTTATTTTTAAATATGGTTATTATTACTTTTTATTTTTATTTTTATTTTTATTTTTATTTATTTTCTAATATAATAAAAATTATATAAAAAATCCAAAATCATCCTCATAAACTAGTGTTTAACGAATTATAATTTAGAGGAAATCCAAAATCATCATTCATCATGGTCGAGATACAATCAAGTCTTCAATAGTTAAAATATACCACATATTTTATATATATGTGAGCACCTGGTTTAGATATAATGGGGTAGTGACCACAAACAATGGCGGAAGCGCTGTTCTTTATTTTCACTCACTCGCTTATCAATTATAGTTATACTTCTCAATTTGAGGCTATTTTTCATTTGTTGGTTTTGTTTCGCTCTTTACTATTTCGCCTTGAAATATTTTATGCTTATTTGTTTTGGCTAGTCATTGTAGTTGGTTTTTAATTTTCTCCCTATTCAAATATTTTATGTTTTTTTTTTTTGGGCTATTCTTAATAATTCTTTTAATAATTGATTTATTTATGGAATTTGTCTTTATATTCATGGGTTTAAATCATTTATGGAAATTTGTATTCATATTCATGGGTTCATTTGGACAAGTTTAGAACTTTAAAAAGAGAGAGGAGAGGATGGTTAAGCCCTCACTCCTTAAATCAAATAATGGGATCATGGATAGAGAGAATTGTAAGTAAATAAAACATTAAGAAATTAAATATTTTAGTGGCCATCAATATAAGTGATGACATTGATATAAATATTGCGGAGGTTTTTTTTGAGAAATATATTTTTCCATATTTCAAAGCACATTATAAGCATTCATCCTTCAAATGCACTCACTCAAACTCAAAACATGGTTATAAATAAGTTTCCATGATATTAAGAGGCCTCATTGAAACCAAAATTTAAGAGGTTAGAAGATATCCCTCCCAATTATCCTTTAAAGGATCCCATGAACACCTCCTATATGTGCACTTTATACTCGATACTCTTAACATAATATGGTATATTAAATCATATGTGATCTCTAACTTAAATACATTACATTAAATAACTTTAATGAAACAATAATACTAGAAATAATGGAAGACAAAATTGAATGAGAAAAAATGGCATCCCTCAAGTGAGGAGACCTTGAGGCTTCCCACAATGTTGGAACAATTGATTTAATTAACAACAAAGAAATTACAACCTTATAAATATGCATAGGAATAGGATAATTATAACTAATTCCTATAAATCGGGAACTAATCTCTAATTACAACAAACAGCTAAACAATTATTTGTCTCTCTATTATTTTCAAGTTCCCCCCTTAATGGAGAAAGGATTGATTTCCAAACCTAACATCTCTATAAACAATTCAAATTTTATCTTCCAAAGGGGCTTTGTGAAATGTTAACAACATTTTCACAAGTATTACAATATTCAATAAAAATTTCCTTATAATATATCTTCTCTCTAATAAAATGAAATTCAACATCAACATGTTTTTTTCTTGAATGAAAGATTGGATTATTTTCCAGCTTGATTGAGCTCTGCTTGTCACACTTTGTCATTGTAGCCTTCTTTTGTTCTTCTCCAACATCTTGAATCACTCGCCTCAACCAAATAGCTTGCAAGTTGTTGCACACAAAGCTTTGTACTCTACCTCTATAGATGATAAGGAAACAATAGGTTGCTTCTTGTTGCTCCACGAGACAATCGTGAATCCAATGCTAAATGCATAACCTATAGTAGATCTTCTATCTTCCAGATTACCGGGCAATCTAAATCTGAGTAACCTATCATCTCAACATGAAATGAATCAGTATATTAAAGACCTAAGTCAATTGTAAATTTAAGATACCTAAGTACTTCTTTCATTGCTCTCGAATGGATTTCGAGAGGTCTAGTCATAAATTGACTCAACACACTATCTTGTATGCAATGTCAGGTCTAGTGGTAGTAAGATAATTTAGACTTCCAACTAGCCATTTGTACAATGTACCATCAACCCCTTTTGAACCATCATCAAAATGAAGCTTCACATTTTGTTGCATAGGAACAAAAGTAGGTTTGAACTGATCCATCTTACACTTTTTAAGCACTTCTCTGACATAATTTCCCTATGAAACAAAAGTATGACCAACATCTCACCAAACATAAAGTCCTAAATAATAATGCAACTTGGCGAGATCATTAATCTCAAATACTTGTGACGTATGCATATTAATTTCATTAATTAACTTGAATGAATTTCCTGTAATGATTAAGTCATCAACATATAAAGAAATAAACACCACATACCCCTTTGCATCAAATTTGGTATATAGATTCAGATCACTTTGACTTCTCATAAAACCCTACTGGAAAAAGAAAGAATCTATATTTTTAGACCACAACCTAGGTGCTTGTTTCATCCCATATGGAGATTTCTTTAATCCACAAACTAAATGTTCCTGCCCCTTTTTCACAAACCATAAAGGATGTGTCAAATACACCTCCTCCTTTAAGTCAACGTTCAAAAGAGCATATTTTACATCTAGTTGGTGCAAATTCCAATGATACTTTGTAGCTAATGCAATTAAAAGAAAAATAATGTTCAATTTAGAAATAGGTGAAAATGTTTCTTCATAATCAATACCCTCTTTTTTAGAGTACCCTTTTTCCACCAATATATCTTTATATTTATCTATGCTTCCATCTAAACATGGGTTTGTATAACCATTTGCATCCTATGGGCTCTTTTCCTTTAGGGAATTCAGTCAATTCCAAGGTATTACTTTTAATTATAGATTCATATTATTCCTCCATAGCTTTTCTAAACTCTTGATATTGAATAGCTTCACTAAAATTCATGGGTTCTATGACATTAAAAACACTATTCATGAGAGCGCAATCCTTGTACCTTTTGTTTACTCGAATCTGTAGAGTGGATTTCCTTTGTGCTTCATTGCTTTCACCTCTGTTCTTTGAAATTACTTCTTCAATTCGTGTTGGGCTCTAACTACTAGTGATGTCCACATCGTTGGATTCTTCCCAAAGATTTTTCTTCTCACTGTGTTTTGATTTTGCTTTTGCTTTATAGTCTTCAACTTTAGGAAGAATATGTCATTCATCATAGTTGTTATCCTTGTTGCCTTTATCTACATGTTCATGGAAAATTACATCTCTACTCGCAAATACTTTGTGAGTAGATGGATGAAACATTTTATATGCTTTAAATTAGGAACAATATCCTACAAAAATACATTTGATACCTTTAGCATCAAGTTTCTTTCTGTTTTCCTTCAGAATATGTGGAAAATCCTTACACCCAAATATCCTGAAATGATGAACTGTTGGTTTAAAACCATACAAGGCTTCTAATGGAGTCTTGAAATCAAGATACCTTGTTGGACTTTTATTCTTTAAATAAAGAACATTACTAATGGCTTATGCGAAAAAGGCATTTGAGAGGTTCTTACATTTGATCACACTCTGTGCACACTCCACCAATCTCTTGTTTTTCCTTTTTTCGACAATGCTATGTTATGGAGTGTAGGGTAATGTGAATTTCTACACTATTCCATGATACTTTCCATACTTGATGAAGTTCCCCAATCTATATTCTCCCCCTTGATCTGAATGAAGGATATTTACAAAACCCCCTATCTCCTTCTCTACTATGTTTTTGAATTCTTTGTAATACCAGAAACATCACTTTTTTTCATAAGTACATCCAAGTGTACCTTGGGCAATCATCAATAAACAATAAAAAATAATAAGCTCCTCCTAGGGATTTGGTCTACATGGGTCCACAAACATCAGAATGAATAACTTCTAATACATCTCTTCTTCTCCTATCAGAATTAGAGGCGAATACATATATGTGAATTTTACCTAATGCACATCCTTCACAAGCATCATATTATAATTTTACCTAATGCACATCCTTCACAACCATCCTTGTTCTTGTGGCAAAACCTACATTGCTCAGACCAGTCGATCAACCTTAACTAGGATTCAAGAGCACGTAGTTGACATTAAGCATAACCGTTTCAAAATGTCAACTTTACCCGAGCAGTCCAATAAAACCAATCATCATATTTGTATTAAGAACTATTGTGTTGTGGCCAAAACTAATCATTATCACCATAGGAAATTCAGAGGAGCTATCAAAATAGGTAAACGCCCTAAAAACCTTAATCGCGATGATGGTTGGAAAATTAGTGATAATTGGATTCCTACTCTAATCTCTGATTCCACCTTCTCCTAAATGCTCCCTACCCTCTTATCGCTAGACTTGGTTTCCATGATCTTCCTTTTACTACACTAGCCCAAAATTCATTAAAACATTTTAATAAAATAATCAAGAATAAATATTTTTATAATTTCTATTTTAATTATTTTTAATATTTTAATCTAATAATTTTAGTTTAATTTAATCTAATCTCAATCATTATATTCAATTCTAAAATTAAAAATCTTTATAAATTAATTAATAATAATTTATAATAATATAATAAAGTTTATAAGCATTTAAACTTTGCAACATGATTTACAAAATATTTTTACTGATTAAAAAAATAATATAAAACAAATTTTAGAATCCTCAATTTGAAACATTAAAATATTACAATTTTATTCAATTTAAACTTTAAATTCATTCTTTTGAAATTAATAATAAAAATTAATTTATTGTGCATAATAATAAATTAGTTTATAATCATCATTAGTCATTAGTTATTATTTACTTTTAATCACTCAATTATAACTAAAGATAAAGATAATTCATACAAATTATTACCAAAATAAAAAATGTAAATCGTTAATAGTCATTTTGATAATATAATTAATAAAAAAAATTAATTATACAAAAGTTATTAATTAATTTATAATCACTAATAGATATTAAGTATTAACTAATAGTTATTTTTAATCATTCAATAAAAATCAAAAATATACTTGTCAAAAATTTTAATGATCTTAAAGAAAGAAAAACTAGATATTAAATTAAAAATTGAAAACTAAAACTAAAATTAATAACAAATTAAAAATAAAATTAAAAATAAATAAATTATAACTAAAACTGAATTATATCATTATCAAACTTTTGTGATGATATTCATTCCCATCCCAACCCTAGCCTTATTTATTAACCCTATTGAGTTCTAACTTATTCACTCATGGATCTAATCCTAATGATGAACCACAGAGGTTGGTTCGAAACATCGATTCCAACAAACATGAATGCGATGAATATAGAAGATAACACCACACATAATAAGACCACTTTTTCAACTCGTATTTTCAACTTATATCCCTAAGGTTTTACTCAAATTTTGATTGAGTACTCGTTAAATGAAAAATTTAATTCCTCATCCAAGGAGTACACTTGTTGCATACTTTCAATGAACCCTAAATGTGAAATACATGAAAAAATGTGATTTCAATCACGATTTTCATATATTTATCATTTGTTGTGTAGCAGGGTCCATCGAAAGTATGCAACATGGTTACTTCTTGGATGAGGAATCAAATTCTACATCTAACAAGTGTTGTTGCTCAAAATTTGAGTAAACCCATAGGGAGATAAGTTGAAAATAGGAGTTGAAAAAGTAGTTTTTCTTTCTTTTTCCCTCCAAAATATGATGCTCTAGTCTAATCTTATATTATTATTTGCACTATTAATTTATAATTTCCTTAGGGGGGCTATTTTAGACCTCAAAATTCCCCTAATGAATATGAAGATTCAATCACTCAAAAATAATGCCCTCCATTTAAAATATATAAGATCCCAACTTTCTTTCTTTAAAAAAATATATATGATTTTTTGTTTTGTTTTGTTTTGGAATAAAAAAAAATTGGTTTTGAAATAGTACCACTATCAATTAAAGGGACCCGTAGTTAGTGTATTTCCACCATGTGACTCAACCAAATGTGATCTGATGTTTCTTTGCATTACAGATTACAACCCTCCTTTGACTACTGCAACGTAGTCTTCGAAAGAGGATTAGATAGTTGCACAACAAAAAAAATAGTTTTGTAACTTTCCCTTCTATCAACACAGCTTAGTCTTTGTGAGGGATTATGGTGTTAAAACAAAAATTCTTTCACCGTTCTTCATGGCTTCACAATAACTTGCATCAGAATTGCATCACCTCGATAGAAAATTTGATTTTCCCATCAAAGAGTCCCCGATAACTATTATCTTGAATAGGTACCCTTCACCACCAATGTTCCCTATTTGAGAAGAAGTGACAAAATATAAAATGCATCCACAGAATGAATCAAGAGCATCATCCAAGCCTTGGGTTCTCTTCCTTCAATAGCAACACGATAATGAACATAATTATTTCAATGGAATCTCTATAATCAGCGAGAGAGTCAGACATGGGGAATCTGATGAGGAAATATCATCAACTAGCCTCACACGCCCTCTCATAAAAAAACCATTTTTTTCAGTGTATTGCATTATCTCTGTAGAAGACACAAATTGGCATTTTTCAGTGTGAGAATTGAATCTACGTTTGAGGATCCATCTTCGAGATTGTTGATGCTCCTCACTATTTCCCCACACTACATCAACATGCGTGGATTTTCTCACGCTAGCTCTCCTCATCCCACGCTCCAGTCATGCCTTCATGCTTCTCACACAGATCACGAGGCTCAAATGACTTCTAAAGCTCACCAATAGACTTTCCTAGTCATTTCCTCATGCTGTTGGTGATGATACAGGGCAGGTTCAATTCTCTGACTACAAGGAAGGTATGCTTCTCCACTTCCGATCCTCACCTAGATATGGCAGACACAACAGGTAGAAATACTTCTTTGCTCAATGTTCCATAACTCCTACTCCTCCACTGACAACACTGGTACATTTCTCACTACAAAGTCAAACCTCAGATCCCACTTAAAAAAAAAAACACATATCAACAAAAGAAATTACAATTGGGTCCAACACCTCTGCTGACAATAAATCACAACCTTCCTTTGTTATGCCCCTATAATACTAGTGATTCCCCCATTACTATTGTCATTGTATCCCTTATTGTTATTATTGTGTCCCTGTTGTCCCCATATTGTTATTAGTATGCCCCATAGAAACCCACTTTTGTTATTTTTGTGCCCTTATGTTGTTATTGTTATGTTGGGTTGATTACATTGTAACCCCTTAGACTCCTATATATAGAAGGGAGGTTTAGTCATTTGTATCATCCAAGAATTGTTCATTTGTGTAATGTAAAGAAGGTTTCCCACTCGAACAGACTGAATTATAAGGTGTTGATCTATATTCTCTATATTTCTTTGAGGTGGTTTCCTAACATTTGGAATCAGAGCTTTGGATTCTAGGGTTTCGCTGCTCCAAACATGTCATCATGGAATTTTAACTATAACGTTTTTTCTGTGACATTTCAGAAGCTCAAAAAAAAACCCATTTCAGCCGAAATCGTTCTGAACTTTGGGTCCAAATTTCAAAGCTTGTCTCACTATATTTATGAAGATATGATCTAAGGAATTTGGCATTTTTGCAAACTCCCAAATTACATTCCAAACAGGTGACCTGGGGAAAATTGTCATAACTTTTCTTTTGAGCATCAGATGGAAATTTTGTAAGAAGTTTTGGAAAGAGGACAGCCTTTAGTTTTTTGTGTATCAGTTTCAGGTACTAATTTCGAAACAGTGACACATGGCACATCATACAAGTTTTCTCTACTGAAATATTGTATAGTCAGGTGACCGTGGGAGATATGGCATAACTCTTCCTTTGAGAATCCAATATTGATCACACTTGTAGGGTTAGAAAGAGGACTCAAAGGGATACCGCAAGACAAGATTTCAGATATTCAAGATTTGCAATTGCAGACATACAACAAATTCAATATCGTGCTCTTACAAAGTGAAAAAAAGGTGTGTAGTTTTTTTGAATTTTGCATAGGATTGGTTTGAAAAATTAGTTTGAAAGAATTCGAAGGGAATACTGAAGAATTATTAGCATTAATTAATGCCCCGAAGAAAGAAAATGGAAACACCTAGTAAGCAACCTGAAAGTTCTAGAATGACTCGTGAAGGAGAGGAAGAAATGCAACATGATATATCAAAATTACAAGACCAAGTACAACAAATTTCACTCTCACTAAAGGTAAATGAAGCCAAGATGAATGGCGTGGAAGTTAATATGAATGGCATGCAAGTTAATATGGATGGTGTGAAGCTAAGATGGATGGTTTAAAGAAATGCGTAGAAGCTAAGATGAATGGCATGGACGCTAAGATGGAAGAATTAAAGATAATTTTGAATAAGTTGCTACAAGAAATGGTCACTAATGGTGAAAGGGTAGTAAAGGAAACTCATGATGAGAACAAACGAAATTTTAATCATGATTTCATAGACTCTAATGTTAGATTCAAGACCCACCATGTTCCAAAAATCGATATGAGGAAGTTTGATGGCAAGGATCCCGGAACATGGATACTACAGATGGAGCAATTTTTCAATCTCCATAATATGCAAAACACACAAAAGGTACATATTGCGACTTTATGTTTGGAACCAAATCATTTTATATGGTATTGATGGCTTTTTTCTCGTAAACAAATTTTTACTTGGGCAATTTTTACAGAAGAAATGATAGCACATTATGAGGATACAAAATGCAACACCTTTTTTAGCTAATTGATAAATCTCAAACAAAAGGGTTCAATGATGGAGCACATTTAGGACTTCCAAAAATTGAACATAAGGGTAAAATATATTCAATAGGAGCATATGATTGATGTGTTCATAGGGACTTGAAAGGACAATATCCGACATGAGGTTCGCCTTTGGGAACCTTATTCATTGGAGAAGCATTCAGGTTAGCAAGAAAAATGGAAAGCAAAATTATGGCAATGAGGAAGCCTACCACTCAAAAATATAAAGATGGAAGTGTACTTGCCCCTAGCCTTCCACAAACTACAAGGTTGACACCACAACAATTAGAAGAAAAAAGAGCAAAATAGCTTTGTTACAGTTGTGATAGCAAATACACTAAAGGTCATAAGTGTGCTGAGAAGAAATTATTCTACATATACTATGAAGACGAGGAAGAAAAGGAACAAGAAATGTCAAAAGAAGAGAATATACTCTAGGAACAAAACCTAGATAAAGAAGAAATGAATCCGACCATATCTTGTAATGCATTGGCTGGAATTACCACTCCTCAAACTATCAAGATAGAAGTACATATCAAGAAGAAAAAGGTAATAGTGTTGATTTATTCGGGAAGTACCCATAATTTTATTCATTGTAAGATAGCAAAGGAATTGAATTGCTTCCTATATCCAGCACCAGAGTGTCAAGTGATGGTTGCAGGTGTAGGAACCATAAATTGCTTTGGAAAGTGCCATAATATCAAGCTATCCATGGGAGAATATGTATTGAATAGCCCAATGCTTTCCATTCCAATGGGTGGTGTTGTTGTTGTACTAGGAGTCAAATGGCTACAATCCTTGGGTACAATAGCGTTTAATTTTTAAGAACTTTTCATGAAATTTCGTGTAGAAGGAAAGGAAGTTGAATTAAGGGGTATTTCAAGGAAACTGGGAAAGATAATCAGCTCTAATGGTATGACAAGGCTTCTAAAGAATGAACAACGAGGTGTAATTACGCAATTATGTTCGCTAGAGGTTCCCACATTGAAATCATCTATTTCTCCAAATATCCAAAAAGTCTTGGAAAATCATTCCAAGGTATTTGAGACTACCAAAGGCCTCCCACCTATTCGTGATCATGATCATGCTATTCATTTGATTCCAAGAAGTGTTCCTCTAAACATCAGGCTGTACAGATATCCCTATGCCAAAGAGGGTGAAATTGAATGTATGGTTGTAGAAATGCTAGAGGCTAGTATAATTCAACCTAGTCAAAGTTCTTTCTTTGTTCTAGTAGTATTGGTGCACAAGAAGGGTGGATCATGGTGCATGTGCACGGATTATAGGGAGCTCAACAAGCTCACTATTAAAGATAAATTTCCCATTCATGTCATTGATGAATTGCATGGATCAATTTACTTCACTAGGTTGGATCTTCGTTCAGGATATCATCAAATCAAAATGAAGACTAAAGACATTCCAAAAACAACATTTAGAACTCATGAGGGTCATTATGAATTTTTGGTCATGCCTTTTGGCCTTAACAATACACCTTCTACATTTCAAGGTTTGATGAATTCCGTTTTCAAACCCTTCCTTCAAAAATTTGTGTTAGTATTTTTTGATGATGTACTAATCTACAAAAAGTCTTGGAAGGATCATGTTGAACATGTTGACAAGGTGCTCAAACTATTGAAGGAGAAACAATTATATGCAAAAAGCTCCAAATGTTTCTTTGGAGTAGAAGAGGTAGAATATCTAGGTCATATTGTATCTCATGAATGTGTTAAGATAGACCCTAGCAAAATTAAATCCATTAAGGAATGGAAAATCCCCACATCCATAAAGCATCTGTGAGGATTTCTCGTGTTGATAGGGTATTATCACAAGTTTGTTAAAAATTATGGGAGAATAGTAGCACCACTAACAACATTGTAGAAGAAAGATGCATTTTGATGGACTCCAGAAGTAACAAAGGCCTTCGAACATCTTAAAAGGGCAATGTGCCAAGCATCAGTCTTCACTACATCGGACTTCACAAAAACCTTTATTGTGGAATGCGATGCTTCAGGAAATGGAATTGGTGCTATTTTAGTACAAGATGAAAGACTCATTGCATTCGAAAGTCATCCAATGAAGGGAAAGCATTTACACAAAGCTATTTATGAGAAGGAAATGTTGGCAATACAACATGCACTTAACAAATGGCGACCCTACCTAATGGGAAGACACTTCAAGGTAAAAAAGGATCATGATAGTCTTAAATGCTTTTTAGAGCAAAGATTATCCTCTAAAGAGTAGCAAAAATGGGTCACAAAGATGTTGGGTTATGACTTTGAAATCATCTACAAAAAAGGGAAGCAAAATGTTGTGGCATATGCACTCTCAAGAAAGGATGAGGATGCGGAAGCAGTGTTGTACGCCATTTCTATTATCCAACCAGATTGGATAAACGAAGCAAGGGAGGAATGGAAGAATGATGAAGAAGTGTGGGAACTCATTCGAAAGTTACAACAAGATCCCAGTACATCTGCTACATTTAGTTGGAAAAATGATTCGTTATGGTACAAAGATCGCTTATACCTATGTAAGAATTCCCAACTCAAACAAAAGATTGTTATGGAATTTCATACTTCTCCCTTAGGAGGGCACTCAGAATTTTTAAAAGCTTACCACAGGGTTAAGAAGGAATTTTTTTGGGAGGGCCTTAAATCGGATATTCAAAATTTTGTGGTGGAATGTTTGGTTTGCCAAAAAAATAAAGTTGAAACAATTAAGACCCCAGGTCTATTACAACCTTTATCCATTCCAAGCCAATGTTGGGAGGAGGTTCCAATGGATTTTATCACAGGTTTACCCAAGTCTGAAGGAAAGAATGTCATCATGGTGGTAGTTGAAAGACTTACCAAGTATGCACATTTTTGTGCATTATCACATCCATTTAAATCTTGTATAATTTCTACTGCATTTATTGAAACAATTCAAATGCTACATGGAAACCCAAAGATTATTGTAAGCGACAGAGATCCCATTTTGACTGGAAATTTTTGGACAAAATTATTTTCTTGTCTCGGTACTCAGTTAGCTCATAGCTCGTCTTATCATCCTCAATCTGATGGGAAAGCTAAGATAGTAAACAAATGTTTGGAAGGATATATTCATTGCTTTGTATCTGATAAACAGACACAATGGGTGAAATGGTTGCCTCTGGCTAAATGGTAGTATAACACTTCCTTCCATACTGCAGCAAAAATGACCCCATTTATGGTACTTATGGATATCATCCACCATCCATCGCATCATATTTAAGAGAAAACTCTAAGGTTCAAGCAGTGGAACATCACATTAAGCATCAACAACAAGTTCTGCAACTCTTAAAGGATAACCTAATGTTGGCGCAAAATAGAATGAAACAACAGGTAGATCAACATCGTAGAGAAAGAAGTTTTGATGTAGGTGACTGGGTATTCCTACGGCTACAACCATATAAAAAAATGTCCCTCAAGTAAACTAAGAAGGATAGTAAATTATCACCAAAGTATTATGGTCCGTACAAGGTTTTGCAAAAGATTGGTACTATGGGATACAAATTGGAGCTTCCTACAGCTTCCCGAGTGCACCTAGTTTTCCATGTTTCATGTTTAAAGAAGGTTATAGGTGAAAAGATCCCAGTTCAAACAATATTGCCAGAACTTGACGAGGAAGGAAAAATCATATTGGAACCAGAAGTAGTCATAGAAACAATAACTCGACAGCTACGAAATCGATCAATTTCGGAGTATCTCATCAAGTGGAAAAACTTATCTGCTGAAGATTCCACACGGGAGGATGAGAATTTTATATATAAGCATCCAGAACTACTCAAGTGTTGAGGACAACACTTTTCGAAAGGAGAGGGGCATGTTAGGCCCCTATAATACTAGTGATTCTCCATTACTATTGTCATTGTATCCCTTATTTTTATTATTGTGCCCCTATTGTCACCATATTGTTATTAGTATGCCCCATAGAAACCCACTATTGTTATTTTTGTGCCCTTATGTTATTATAGTTATGTCGGCTTGATTACATTGTAACCCCTTAGACTCTTATATATAGAAGGGAGGTTTAGTCATTTGTATCATTCAAGAATTGTTCATTTGTGTAATGTAAAGGAGGTTGCCCCCTCGAAGAGGCTGAATTATAAGGCATTGATCTATCTCTCCTATATTTTTGTGATCTGGCTTCCTAACATCCTTCAAGGACTCAGCCCTTCTGAGTGGCCTCGTCCACCCTCTGGTTGCACAACAATGCCCTCACTTAATTGACAACACACACAAGCCTCTGATCCCACTTTCTAATACCAACTACAAATAATGGAAGACAAGATTCATTGAGGAAAACTGGCATTCCTCAGGTGCGGAGACCCTTAGGTTTCCCACAACACTATCACAATTCATTGAATTAACAACATTGAATTACTACCTTATAAAGATGCAGAGGACTAGGATAGTTAGAACTAATTCCTAAAAATAAGGAACTAATCCCTAATTACAGCAAACAACTAACCAACTATATGTTTCTCCATTGTTTTCAAATATAATAAATCTAACATCTTAATTGAACTCTCAATCTTATAGAATGATTTCTTAATTCCAATAAAAATAGGAAAGACATAGGCAGCATTAAAAAGTAATCTATTTGTACTCCATTGATACTAGCTAATAGTATAATTTACCATGAAAAGCGCGAATATCAATATATACATGTTATTGTAACCAGTACTTCTACTTGCATCTCTCTATAAACATGGGGTTGACGATTTTCCTATTGCACTTGTTCTTTGTGCTTTCAAACTTTTATACACTACAATATTCTACCCTAAGTTTAAATATACAAATGCTTCGTTGTAATTAGAAACGATATTTAAATATATAAGAGCATGCTTATTAGTATTTAAAAAAATATTGTATTACAGGAAGCTAGAATATGAGGCGACAATGGTGTGAAGGACGAACAATAAATTGCCATTAAAAAAAGTCAGCAGTAGAATGTGAGATGGAAAGCCTGAATATCACGTAGTTATGTGCGTCAGAGTCACGAGATGATGCCTTAGTCTAACTCTTTTGGTATGTTTGAAAGAGTTTTTATATATTTTTTTGATAAAACTTTGTTAGAATTATAAATGTAAGTTGTGTAATTTGTATCGTATTCAAAGATTTCAAATCTTTTTAATTTTTAAAATTATAATCAAAATTATAATTATATCACTAAATTAAAAACAAAAACAAAAACTAACACCAAATACTAAATTGTTCGTTACACTGACTGCAAATGTAAAGGACAACCTACTATTGCAAATCACATGGTAGAAATAATTTACAAACACAACTATTGAGATGTAGCAGGATCCCATTAGTGACAGAGTAAACGATTCTGGGTCCATGATGGTATGAATTCCATTTAATTGGGATACATTGCTGATAAAATAATGGATAACCTAAACTATTGTACTAAAATTAAAAACACAAGTCAATGAAGAAAACAAACCATACTAAACACTTCGTCAGATATGAAATAGACAAACAGAAACCCGATTGATGAGCATTTGAGATTGCCTGTAACATCAACATTCTAGCCAAATTATATGGTACTCTATCTTGCAAAAGATATGGCCTTCAACATGACATAAATTATCATTTTGTCCAGTCCAAGAGCATTGTTATAGGGTGTCGCAGGTGGTCTTTATAGTTACTCCATTGCTGGTCAGACACCTTATCCTCAGGATTAAGTTTGGGTTAGTGTGTGTTATGGTGAGTAGATATTGGAGTCCAAGAAACTTAGGAAATAGAAACAATGATTTACCTATTGTATTAGCATGCACACTATGTACATCCTTCATTGAGATCATTCTTAATATACAATTAATTTGGTTTCCCAGTTTGTGTTGTCTTACAGTGGTATAAGAGCAGTGGTTCATCCTCCTTATTTATTCAGTTGAACCACCAATTTTGTAGTGCCACTAGTTCTGTGGCTTTCTTGGTGTTGAGCCTTCTTGGGCTATGATTTTCATAAAAATCCCCCCTTCCAAGTGTTGTTGAGCATGTGTATGCAAACTCAACGAAAGTGGATGGCAAGAGAGGAGAGATGACTCACCTTGCCTGTATGTATGTGGAAACTGCTGACTTGGATTGTATTTGAAAGAGTGTTGTAAATTAGAAGCTGAAATGGTGATATTAGTAACGTGAAGGGCTATCGTCGACGACACTATATGTGTTTGAATTGTATAAAAAAGGACATCATTGTGCTGGAAAAAATTGACAGATAAAATCACAATCGGTTCGAGTGTTTGAATTTAGTTGAGGTGTTGTGTCTCCAACGATTTGTATATTTCATAATCTTCTGTGTCATGATGCCCAGTTAAAACTTGGCCGAACAAGTGCATTCCAAAAGCGAACAATGTATGACACCACCTGAAGTGTGATAAAGTGAGAATATTTGTTTCTACTGAAGAATCTAACAAAAGTGAATGAAAGCACAAGTGAGGTAGAACACAAGAGTGGTGATTCACGCCTAGTTTAAGCTCCATTGATGCAGTAGAAGATTCCTCTTGAGGATGCGTGAGAGGTGAGCTGGATGAGTTAAAAGTGTGTTGGATCCTAACGTGAGTAGCCATCAGAGCCAATGTGAGATGCTGACGGAGCCCCTCATGCTTGCTAGAGTTGATGTGGACTTTGACACTGCAGGTCCTAACCCAAACCACATGGATTTGGAAATCACTCTTGGGAACACTTGCAATAGTTTAGCGAATTGAGGAGGGTTCCCCCAAAGTGAATGTGTGCCATTGATTTTGTGAGGAGATGTTTGGATGAAACCATCCATCGAGACCACCTCATCTATTAAACGTCAACGAATAATGTTTCATCACATGCCATTGATGTAATAAAAATTGATTGAAGTCATTGATCTTGCATGAATGTTACCCATCCTCAAGACCACATGTATTGTTAAACCCCACCGTGGAAGAAATGATAAGATGATCAGAGCCGTTGAAAGTTGTGAAAAATTACTTTGACTTTGAAGTTATTGATTGCTGACAATTGTATATTTTCTATTGGTCGAGACTAAGAATAAATGCATGGACTCTTTCACAAATCTCGGCCCAACTATCCCTGTGGTGGATAAGTTATGAAAGGATTTAGCAACAAATATGAGATAGCTTGGGTTGATTTAAATGATTGAATATTTGTCTTACACCAATGCTAAAACAAATCATAGTGAATGAACTTGTATATATGAATTAAACAATAGCATTGATTTGAAGTTGTGCACAAATATATGTATACAATAGAGTGTGTAACAGTCTGCGATTTATTTCGCTGCTACTTTGGTCGGAAGTGATATTTAAAGGAAAACGTTATAAGTTCAACTGCGTGCAACATCAAACTTGATTCGTACTGAATTGATTTTCTTTTTACTTAATTACAAAAATATTTTTTTGTTGAATTTGCATTCTAAAACATGTGCATTTTCAGTGATAGCCTAGACCCTTTGCAAAGTTGATTGTAAATTTTTATCTGATAGGAAGTTGGAGAAAATGACAAGAGTTAATGATTTTTTAGAGTTATTAAATAGTCTAATATCATCTATTGTTCATAAAAATGTCCAAATCAGTAAGGAGACACTTTCTGACATAAAACCTCTTTGCAAAATGTTTAAGAGATGATGAAATTTCTCTAAATAGAGTCACAGTTACAGAGACAAGAACTACATAAATCACAAAAGAAGAATTATGAACTTATTCTTGTTCATAACAACAATTTGTTTGAGCGTGATCATGAGTTAAAGAATGATAAGAGTAATCAAGTTATTTCAAAAGAAAATTTGGATGCACCATAAATTAATGTTCAAGCAAAGGTATGCAAGAGTCGTTTGCATATCGTTTTGAAACCTACAATTCCCAAAAACTTGAGAAGACCGTGGGAAGAAATTATACAGAACAAGCAATGAATTGGTTTGGAATATAATAAAGATGTTTTGGAGGTATCTTTTCATCTTCCTTATTTTCCTAAACCTATATAATTTCATAGCGCTGGATTTTTAGATGATGTTGCTCCAGAACAAATGGTTTGATGGCAAGTTCTTCCTCTAGTTGGTCCCCATACATAGCGTGCAGCTTAGGAATCCATTTTGTGATAATCTTTCCACCAAAATATGTTAAATTCTTTCTCCAATTCGTGCTCCATACACAAAGTGCAACTTACGAATCCATTTTCTATGAACCTTCCCAACAAAATATATAATTCATTATCTAGTTTTGACATTTACAAGCAAAGAGTTGTAGAGGGACTAAATGTTAAATAAACGTCAAAGTTCTGTTGGAATCCCAAGATTCAGAGCCCTGATTTTTGAAACTTGTATTCTTACATTTGTAGTTTTTTGATGATGATCTCGCTAAGCCGAGAAACCTGGAAATATCTTAAATTGCATTTATGAGGGCGGTTTCATTTTGTTTTTTTCCATTTGAGATTTGTAATTGCAGTTGTCTATAATGCGACTTTTTGGAAGCTTTTCCGGTGGGTTTTTCTGGTCAAGTTCCAGCAGCAATTTATTGGAATTGCAAGTTTGATAGCTAGTTTCTGCACAATCAAAGCGTCCCAGGGGTTTTCCAGGGTGCTGAATCCAAATATGAAGTTAAAAAACCATTTTAACTGCAAAAAATCAAGATTTAACCTCAATTTCTTCCACCGGATTCCGTCACCGGAATCTCCAAAAAGTCGCATTATAGACAACTCCTTTGTAATTTTAGATTTTTAGGTAATTAAATATATATTAAAAATTAATTAGCAAGTAATACATTAGTTGATTTTTGTAATTTCAGTTTTTTAGGTAATTAAATATATATTAAAAATTAATTAGCAAGTATTACATTAGTTGATTTTTGTAGAGTTATATTTCATAGTGTGATTGATTCGAATTTCATGGGATAGAATTGATGATAAAAGCTACACAAAAGATAAAAACTCTGAAAGTACCTATAAATTGACATTCTTCCATGATATTGACACTAGTCAAGCCTTCCTAAATTCAAGCTCGTTTAAAAGATTAAGAAAATAAAATATAAAAATAAAAATAAAAAAAATCATGTAACATATATAAATTAACAAAAAACAATTATAACGAAATTGTTTTACTGATTTTTCATATAATGCATCCGACCTGCAAATTCTCACACCAAATTAAATTTTCAATATATTTTTTCTAATATAATTTAGTTACTTATATTTACCATTTTCTTCCGCATAAATTAATATGATAGTTACCATATTCATACAGAAAGAATAATATGAATATGTTTTATGTTTTTGAAGAAATAACCATGAATGTTTTATTATTATAGAGAAATAAGTATTGTAGTCTAGTTTAACTAATTCTGGTTTGAGTTAGAAATTATGTTTTGAAAAATAGTGTATGAAAAATTATAATTTATATTTCATAATATTAAATTAATAATGTTTAATAGGTAAATTGGATTTTAATATTATTTTAGTAGGAGCTAATCAATTTAGATGCGAAGATGGATAAAAGTTGGCAACTTAAGAATAAAGATTTAATTTTTGGTGGGAAAATCTTCATTTGTTTACACATTTACAATTTTACTTCTACATAAATGTCAAGAAACACATAAATAATGGTAAGTAGTAACTCCTCATATGTATATTTATTTACATTTTATTCTTATCCATTTTATAAATACTCGTGTGTAGATTTCGATAGTAAATATTTTATTGACTGAGTATAAGCTATTTTCAAGGATTTCTCTTTTGGGATAAGAACAAAAAATTCACTCCACAAATATCTAAAAATCATACATAAATATTGCAACCATATCCATAAGATATGGCACAAAATATATGAGGTATTGATCCATATGACATTATTTTGTGTTGATACTTCGATAATATTTTCAAGTTCAAGTTATCATCCAACTAAATGTTTAAAAATTAGTTTTTTTAATAATATTGGAAAATAAATATTTTTTTTTCAAAGTTAAAAACTATAAATTGCATTAGTTAATATTAAACTAACAATTATCAACAAAAAAATTCAATTACTAGAGTATTACCTTGGCAAATATTAATAACAATACAAATATTTTTTTTTTCATTTTTATAAAATTGTATAGTTATGAATTGATTGAAGATTATGATTATTTTAATGTTGTTAACTTTTTATAATAATAATAACTCCTTTTTTAATTATTTAATATTTACTTTTGAATATTCTTTATAAAACTATGCTATTATTGAATTTTTGTTCTTAAAATTTAAAAAATAAGATAGTGAATTTTGCTTAAACTAGCACAATCATATAAAATAAATTTTCGGTAAATATGTGCATCAAAAAAACTTTATTATACATATAAACTTTCTTAATTTTTTTTAACTAAATTAGAACTTTATTTAAAATAATAGTTATTATTATCAATGATGAAAATAATTAATATATAAGTTAAACATATAGACATTTAATCTATATATATATATATATATATATATATATATATATATATATATATATATATCATATTCTTAACCATGTAGATTCACCTCCACTTTATCATGGATATTCTTAATATGTAAATTGACTTTGTTACAAGGCCATGTGCCAATACCATGACTACCGATATCACATGTTCAAACAACCATAACTTATTTCCTAAGATACTTGTTCATATGACATTTTTTTAATTAATGAATTTAATTAAAAGGGAAAAAAAATGTAGAGCGAATAACGAAAATTTTTGGGGCTAATATTCGCAGGTGGGGTAATTTTCCATGCTTTTTCCAAAAAAAATATTCGCTAATTTCCATTCTTTTGAAAATTGATTCACCCAAATTTTATAGTATAAAATCATTTTACCATAAAAATCGTCAAAGTTTAATATACACTCATATAAAATAATTATAAAAATAAATATTTTTACAATAATATCATAAAAAATTTACGATTTATATATTGGGGATAGTAAGATTTGCCAAGGTTTCTAAATTTTAAGATAAACGTCCATCCTTAAAATTTCTCCCAAGTGAAATTGGAAATAAATCTTAGCCTTTGAATTGTGTATACTAATAGGAACATTCTAGAATATTTTATGGAGGTTAGATCCCTGCCATCCATTTAATATCCCGGGGTAACCTCACATGAAAATGAATAGAGTTAGATTTTTTTTACATACTTTACCAATGGGTAACTATCCATATTACTATTCAAGATTTCTAATTAACCATTAGATAAAATATTCACTATTACGTACAGTAACTTTAATAAAGGAATAGTAATTTACATAACCATCAACAACCACTGTTGTAGCATATTAACATAAAATTTCTCATGTAACCTTGCATCATTTTCATGATTCATTTAACTTGCTTAGTTAATCACATACTTGATATTATAAACATTGGCTGATGCAAGGAATACACATCATAAAAGTAGCACAATAGGAAACCACATCATTAGACACCGATGTTGGAAACCTCGTAGGGTGAAAATGAACAAACTTTTAATTTGATTAATAAATGCTCGTGAGGGTGTTGACACCTCAATCAATGGCTTATAAGGGAGTCCATCCCTTAGCCATTGTCATAAAATCTTATAAGGAAATATCATTTAAATAAATAATATCTAGCTAAAAGCTATTACAATCATCATGATATCATTTTCCTACAAATCTTTAATCTGTATATATTTGTGGCCTGGTTGTTCCATTGGTGGACCATCCTACAACATGCACTCATCTGCATGGAATATTAATTATTTACCTTTACAGGCCCATTAAACTCCACAATAAAATTGTTATGTCATTAAGTGAAATCATTTAGCATTTATACAAATAAATGATAGTTACCATATCACAACCGTATGGTGGTTTTTATAACTTTAAAACAATTGTATCTAAAATAATCAACTCTAAACTAATAATGTACAATTTCCTAATGGATTAGTTAACATTCTACCCTTAATCTGAACGGCCATCTGAGATACCGAGTAACATTTCAAACTTTTCTTGTCCTAGTGCTTTGGTGAATATATCTAATGTTTATTCTGAGGTAGGACAATGTGTCAGATGAATACCTTTAGCCTCTACATAATGTTGAATCAAGTGATACTTCGTGTTAATGTGCTTGATTCGATCATGAAACTTTAGATTCTTAACCAAATGAATTGGAGAATAATTATCGAAAAATAAAGGAGTTGAATCTTTCTGCTTCTCTTACAAGTCTTTAGGTATCCTCTGAAGCCAAATGATTTCTTTTCTGTCTTGATCTGTTGCAATATATTCATCGTTTGTGGTAAAATCAACAGGTATAAATTACTTGTCTGGCCTCCAACAAATGGCTACTGATCCAAGATTCATCAAATAATCAAAAGTATAGACGCCATTCTCTTTGTCACCATCAAAATCAGAGTCTGAATATCCAGTGAGATGGAAATACATGACTTTGGAGTATTTGAAGTCAAATTTTTGAATCCCTTTCAAGTATTTCAACACTCTCTTTGTTGCATTCCAATCACCTTCACAGGGTTGATGCATGAACCTGGAAAGTATTCCCACAAAAATGGTAATGTGAGGTCTAGTAGTGGTTAAAACATTTAAAATTCCAACAAGTTTCTTGTACTTTGTTGGATCATCAAATGAATTTCCTTCATTGGAAGTAAGTTTCAAATTCTACTCCATAGGAGTAGAACCAGTGTTACAACCCTGCATTCCAAATCTGTTTAATAATTTTCCAACATACTTTTTTAAGAAATAAAAATGTTCTTGGGTTGCTTGTCAACTTCAATTCTTAAATCATAATGCAACAAACCCAAAATCTGTCATCTTAAAAATAATTTACATCTCCTTTTTAACATACACTATATAATTATCATTGTTCCTTGTAATCATCAAATCATCAATATAGAGAATAGATTTACAAATCTTCTTGACAAATAAAGTTGCATCATATAGGTAAAAAAAAATTAATTTTACTTAAGCATGTGTTCAGTTAATTTTTCATACCAAGCACGTGATTCTTGTTTCAGTCCATATAATTCCCTTTCCAATTTACATACCTTATTTTCTTCGCCTTTGATAACAAAACCCTCAGGCTAAAACAAGTAGAAATCCTCTTTCAAATATCCATTAAAAAAAGTTGTTTTCACATCAATATGATGTATCTTCCATCGTTTCTGTCCTCTAACAGAAACCATAGTTATGATTGTGCAACATTTTGTTGTAGGAGCAAAAGTCTTTGTATAATCAACAACTTTGTTCTGAGCATAGCCTTTAGATTCAAGTCTTCCCTTGTATTTGTCAAGTAACCAATCTCCTTTATACTTGATTTTATAGACCCATTTACAACCAATGGGTTTGATGCCAATAGGAGGATCCACCAAACTTCATGTGTCATTTTTTGTAAGGGCATCATATTCTTTCTTCATTGCATCCTTCCATTAATCACAATTAGTAGTTTCTTCAAAACTACTAGATTCATTAATTGTGGAATAATTGTATTCACGATCATGAGAAAAATTACCTGTGGAAGAACTACTTCTCTCATAATCACCACATTTTCTTGGAAATTTGTGAATACAAGTGGATCTTGTCAAAGGTTGTTTAAGTGGTTGTGAGGGTTTCTCATCTTGAAGGACATGTTATTCAAGACCACTTTCTAAATCTGTAGAAACAACATTATCTTCCAAATTTTCCTCAGCATAAACATCTTCATGAATTAAAGATGGAAAACCCACAGACTAATCCAAAATGGGAGCCCCCCCTTTAGTATGTGGGACTCTATTTTCAGATTCAGAATAAAATTTCTTGGATTTAAATTTCTCTAAATTAGCAAGTTTTCTATCAACATTAGAGAAATATTTTGCATATTCTAAAACAATGACATATTTGGAAAGAATAAATTTTCAATTTTCTTCACCATATAATATGTATGCTTTGAAGTACTGGAATAATCGACAAAAATACACTTTCAACTTCTGGCATTTAATTTGTTTCTTTGATACTTAGGAATAAGTGCATCACAAGTAGATCCAAAAACTTTAAAGCACTGAACTACTGGTACCTATTGTACCAAAGTTCATATGGTGATTTTTTGTTGATGATAGAAGAAGGGCATCTATTTTTAATGTACGTTGCACAAAGTACCACTTCTGCCCAAAAAATTAACTTGATATTTTTGAAAAACATTATTGATATAACCATGTTAAGCAAAGTCCTTGTTGAGTCTCGAATATGTCTATTGTTCCATCACATAGTATCACTATTTCATAACCTAAATTTTGACATTTTTAACTCATTTCATACCGTAATTCAAGAACTTGTCGCCAATATATATCCTACGCCTTGTGGTTGATTATCATTAGTTTTCTTAGCTTTTATATGATTAAATATGATTTAGCCATGATTTACTAATGACGGTTTTTTGTTATGTTCATTTTGCACATGGCTCCATTACCAAAATATTTCATAATCCAATTAAACTAGTTGCTATAGGTTGAGTATAGAATAAATTCCTATAGGTGAAAATATCCAATTTCGAGCTTCGACATCTTGGCATGCTTCCAGGGGAAAACCAAGGAAGTTTATTGTCCAAAATGATGTTTTAACACATTCCCATGAGTTGGTTCGCACCCAAGTAACACATGTGGGGCTCTAAAAGAAAATTTAAAAAAATTCTCAAAATCCATAGAATTTTCAAAATGCCAAGTTTGACCTCGATTTGCGTCCATTGGAGGTGAATCTCGAAAATCTAAGGAAATGGGTTCTTTTACCAATATAAAAATTTATCTATAATTGAAACTATTTCTAAATATTTTTTTTGGTTCAAACGTTACATGCAGGTATTTAAGGCAGTTTCATAAAAAAACATCGTTTTTCCATAATTCTAGAATCTTGCAAAAAGAGCCAAACAACCAACTTAGGGAACGCCTTCCGAGGATATTGAGTTGAATGAGACAAATATAAGAGATGTTTTTGTTGAAAATGTGAAATTTTAGGTTCCTTCCAAATATTTTTCAAAAATTCGATAGGGTTAGGAGGATATGCCATTATCTTTGAGGCCAATTTGTTAAAAGTATGCAATTTTCCATAATTAAGGAAAATGACTTGTTCACCTTCTAAATCTTATAAATTGCTTAGCCATGGCCTATGGGAGGGGGAGGAGAGGCCGTAAGATTATTGTAATCAATTTGTGTCATCTCAGAAGGACTCAAGAATTGTATGTACAAGACTTATGTTTGATCATTGATACAATTTCATTTAATAAAGTTTGATTTATGCCACGAATTCTGAGTGAGTGCTCTAGTTATTTCCAATTTCTAAGTGTTGATTTAGTTTAACTTGTTCTAGGTGTGGCAAGGGCCCACCACGACCTATGATCAAGTTCCTTCATTAGATTGAGATTTAAGATTTATATATTTCATGTAGATTGGTTTTCAGATTGAGGATCTAGATTTATTATGAGAATTGTGTTTCATATATACATCTTTGTGTTGTTAGCTGAAGGAAAAATGCTTCTTTAATTAGTGTTGTTATATTTGTTGAAGGTTTCATTTTTGTGCTTAAGTAATGCTTGTAGAGATAGCATCCAATTGAATTTTGGTAGTGATTATCATGAAATTACTTAACATGTGCAGAGAATATTAATACATTGCTCTGAGTTGGACAAGTTGCAATATGAGTAACACAGTAACCCAATAAGGTACATGATGGAATTGAGGATTTTTCTGCAAATTTAACTATCATTGTTTAAGTATAAAATTGTTAAGTGTTAATTATTAATTAAACTTGTAGCATTACTTCGAGCCATTGGCATAATAAAAGCATTATTTAATTGAGAATTTAAGTCCTAATCCTTTTTGGATATGTTGATACCCTTGGTATGGAATATCGATTGATTCATTATATCGGTTAGCTACTTTTGAACGTTTGTAGCATTGAAATTCCTATCGATTTATTGGATGTGTCCCAGGAGTAGGCTTGGATAGATTGTATAATTTTGTGTTATGTAATTATACAAAGTCATTTTGTACTTAAACAGAGTGATTCCATACTTAAACATGTCTTGTAATATCATGTTTAAATATAAATGAAAAACAATGACATGATGATATATCGATGGCTATAATTTAGTTTTGAGATCCAATAGATTCGAAGTGTGGTTGAATTTAGAGTTGTCGGTTAATGCTTTCCATAAAATAGATTTACCAAGTTTGATTGCCATGCTTCTAAATTAGAATGAACTTCGATCTTTAGAATCCTTTAAATTTGGGTGTGTTTGACATAGCTAGTGAGAGGCCCGTTAATTAGTTTTCTATTAAAGTTTTCCAGAGCCTAATGTTTGTTGATTTTCATCCTGAGACTTAGACTTAGTGATTAGATTTTTTTGGATTGTCTATTTTCTTTAATTTAAAATCATTTGAATTAGAATTAGTTTTGTTTAATATTGATATTAGAATAATCTTGATATTCAATGATAATTAGCTTTGTTTGATTTCAGATTTCTAAAGTTTATTGTTTGAATTGCAGTTAAGTTTTACTTGCATTGAGATTAAGTTTGATTGATTTACTTTACTTAGATTGAGATTAAAATTGTTTATTTGCATTCTGTACTTAATTCATAAATAGGAATTTGATGTTAATTTAGGTTAAATGCTCTGATCCCACGTTACCCGATCTTGTGCCTCTAAGTCTTACGACCTCATATTGATAATTTAATGTTGGAATTACAACACATATAATTTCCCCAACAATACTATTCATCCTTTCTGCAATACCATTTTTTTGTGGATTATTGAAGATAATCAAATGAAAAAAAAAAAATATCAGAGAGACAAAAACATGGTGGGAAAGGATTTCATCGTGAATGTATATTCTCACAAAGAATGATGATACAATATATACATCAAGACATGTCTCAAGTTATTTAGTCTATCTTGGACATGCAATCTCTTGGTTGAGTGAATATCTCAACCACACACTAATCTAGGAGGCTAACTAGTTGGAGAGAATTTTTCAACCAACTAGACCTCAACAAACTCCCAAGTATTAGGAATAGGCTCATTCTAGAGTTGATGAGCACATCAAAGACAAGTAGGAATTATATTTTCCAAGTTTCATAATTTTATTATTTTGGACTTATTGATTGTGAGAATGATGATAACATTCCTCCCCTCAATCATAAATCTAGAGTAATAACATACTACCATCTCTAAGTCTTCATCTTGAAATTATTGAGCTAAGCCTCAATGAAAAACTACCTGAAAAAACCACAAAAAATGGATGTCAAAAACTCCAATTTGATGAGAGAGAACCATGAGAATTGAAGCAGCTACAGGTATGACACATCCTTGAAAATACTTGACAACTTAATATAATGCCAAGATACAATGAAAAAGGATCTATATATCCTTTGTTGGGTTTAATGGCCATCCAAGTGAACAAAAATGCCCACATTTTCTCTCAATCAACCTCTCGATCTCTTCTCCACTGAAAAATTTTGATTCCCCCTAGAAAATTTTGTTGTTGTCAAAATTTTCTATCTGAAAGCCAGCATCATCAATTCCTCTCTTTGTCAACTGAAAGGCGAGACCATAACCATCTACATTTGTTTTGAATTGCCCCCTTAAGATGTAGGAGGTTTTACTGTTGTGTTCCCCCTTTTAGGTGTATGAGAGTACCATCTTTTCACTACTTGTTGTTATATTTGTCTTCATGTGAGATTGAATTTTGTGGTAAAACATATATAATAGTTTTATTCTTGACATCCGCTCCCAAGGATCAATCCATACATAATTAATCTTTAATATGGCTATTTTTTTTTGTTTGCAACATCTATTTGACAAGTGATTCTTCTTGCTGCAATGGTGACAAATATGGAGATCAAAACAATGATTTTCCATATGACGTGTCCTTTGAAAATGTTGGCATTTTGGTTTTTCTTCAACTTTCAATACAACAAAACCCTGTGATTAGCATCCCTTTTTGCTTTATTTTTTGCATCTAGAGACCATTTTTGGTGCTATTTGCATCCATTTATCAAATATGGTGCAAAATTTGAAGCAAAATTTGTAGCCATTTTTACACCGAGCCTTGCACCAATTTTAGCACCAGGTGTTGCACCAGGCCTTTCATGAGGTATTGCACCAAAATTTTCACCATGTCCTGCACCATCCATTGCACTAGGTTTTTCTCCAGGTTTTGCATCAATTTTGGCACCTAATTTGTGTTTCACCTACTTTTGGATCCTCTATTGCATCCACTTTTGGTTCCTACACATGCATCATTTTTTGCATCCTCGTTTGCATCATTTTTTACATCCATTTTTTCATCCCCTTTTGCACCAAGTTTCGTGTCAAGGTTTGTGTCTAGTTTTGAATCTACTTTTGTTGCATCAAACTTTGCATATTGTTTTGCATCCATATTTTCATCCTCATTTTCATCCAATATTGTGTCCACTATTTCATCCACTTTTGTTGTGCCACAATTTGCACCTAGTTTGGAACCTACCTTTGAACCCACTTTTTCTTCTAATTTTGAATCCGCGTTTGCATCCTCATTTGCATCTATGTTTACATCAAATTTTTCATCTATGTTTACATCAAATTTTGCATCTATGTTTGCATCCCATTTTTTATCCACTTTTTGTCAAGTTTTGCATCGGGTTTTAAGTCTCATTTTGCATTACTTTTGCATCAACTTCTATTGCATCCACTTTTGTTCTACCATAATTTGTGTCATGTTTTGGACCTACTCTTGAAGCCATATTTTCT
The DNA here is from genome assembly GCA_031772625.1 of Pinus tabuliformis. Classification (NCBI taxonomy): domain Eukaryota; kingdom Viridiplantae; phylum Streptophyta; class Pinopsida; order Pinales; family Pinaceae; genus Pinus; species Pinus tabuliformis. The sequence goes on along the minus strand of CM062819.1, from coordinate 1,228,374,667 downwards.
TGTACTTTTGCATTGACGTTTTCATCCAAATTTGCATCAAATACTACCTCTTTTTGCATCCACTTTTGTGTTGGGTTTATGCATGGGGTGTTGTATGCTCTTTTTCATCTAATTTTGTTGCATCCATTTTTACATTCAATTTGTTGTCCACTATTTCACCCACGTTTGTGTCCACTTTTGCATCCCTTCTTGCATCTTGTTTCTCATCCAAGTTTGCATCTTCATTTGTTTCTTTTGTTGTATCCACTTTTTCATCCATATTTGTTGAGCCACAATTTCTTCCATGTTTTGCATATATCATTTCACCGACATTTTCTTCCACTTTTTCATCCACATTTGAATCCTCTTTTTTGTCCAAGTTTTCATCGAATATTGTGTATGTTTTTGTGTCCCCTTTTGCATTGAATTTTACGTCATGTTTTGCATCTCATTTTGCACCTACTTTTGCATCTACTTTTGTTACATCCATTTTTTCATCTACTTTTGGGTCCACTATTTCACCCATGTTTGTGTCCATGTTTACACTTTTTTTTACATCTTATATTTCATCCAAGTTTGCATCCTCTTTTCATCGAAGTTTGTGTCTATTGTTGCATCCATTTTTGTTTCACCACAATTTCTACCAATTTTTAACCCTGTTATTGCACCCGTATTTACTTCCACTTTTAAATCTTCATTTGCATCCAATTTTGCAAGGCTATTTCATTTATTTTTCTTCTCATGGTTAAGTTTACCATTTATTCACATAAAATAATGTTCATAGGTGCATCCCCACTAGGAGGATACCCTACATTTACCACTTGTGGAGGTGCAATATTTTCAACAATTATGATTTGGCATTGTTCCTGAGGTGGGAAAGGATTTTTCAACACAATAGGTTGTGTGGCGGGATTTCACTAAGTACTTTTCTCATTAACCTCGTCCAAATATGGACAATGATGTTTCATATGGCCCCTAACACAAATATTACATGGGAAATTTAGTTTTCACTTTTTCTTGGCACCAACATTAGCATTTGGAGCTTATGGTTCTTTTCACTCATTCAAAATAGTTTTCTTATTCTTCTTCTTTTTACCACCCGGTTATTGTGGTCTACCTAGTCTTACGGACTGAGCCAAGTTAATGGTGGTTGTTTGGGAATAAGTTTTAGTTGTCTTGGTTGTAGGTACAGTCAACATAGGAATATGGGAAAAAATTAACTAGTTTAACCTCCCAACAAATTGAATATAACCCATTATTCAAAATTAGCAGAGTTTGGTTCTTCCACTGTGATTAGCTCTTTCCTACTTCCTTGCACATAGCCTAGATATGGAGGAAGGCCCAAAAAATCTTCAATTTGATTCAAGTGTTTCTTTTGGTTCTTCATGGAAAGTTGTAACTCATCGAACACGAGGAAAAATTCATCCTTGGCCTCATTGTAATCCAACAATACAATACCCAATAGAATTTTCAAATGATAGTAGATATCAACAATATACATGTATTAGTAATATCTTCCTCTAGTGTGTGTTGTGTTAAGCACCCAATATGCTACCTCTCTAGCCACTTCGATACCTATCAAACATTTGTGCTTTCCTACAATGTCATGTTTCACTACCATTATTTTTTCATGAATATTTAGTGAGTGTGGATGCAATACAAAGGTGTTGAAGTTTAAACTTTCTATTGGGCTCAAAAGCCTCATTTTATGTAGTGGGCCACTTCATGTAGGCTTTGAGTGCATCGAAAATACATTGTAAGCTTGAATCAATGATAACACAAACTTACTGAAATATGAATGTTTTCTTAAGAGATGGAAGTGAAGGCTAGTGGAAGCCAAGGAGGAGAGGAACTTGGGAGATGAGGGATTTTCTCAAGGATGGATTTTGAGAAGAACTTAAAGAATAAGGATTGTTCCTTACTTGAAAAATATATCCAAAGAGAAAGAGAAACCTAGCCGAACATGACTATAATAGTCTAAGTGAGGGGTTTATATCTGACAGGAAAAAAAAGAAAAGAGAAAACAATGTAACTAATGCCTAGGGGATCATGCATTGGGAGAGAACAATATAAATAAAGGAAACAATGAAGGGTAGCAAAATTATCCACTATACACAGTTAAAGTAGTGTCCCTAGAGAAAAATTCCTATGGAATTATTGTAGTTGACTAATAATAGCCCTTGAATGCTAATAATTTAATACATTACAAGGCCTTGTAGCTTGAATTAACATCTCCCTTGTGCAAATTATGACTAGTTCTTGGAGAAAATGGCCACGCCTACAAATTATGAGTGTTCTAAAAAGGCTTGTAGGTTAATAATGAAACCAATTATGGCTCTAGAAATGAATACCCAACTAACATAACTAATATTAATTTCAACTCAATTGCAACCATTAAATGAATACTAGTTCCAGACAGATTTGACCCCAAATTGGAGTGGTGTCAAACGATCCTCCAAGCAACTTCATGATGGCTTGTTAATGACATTAGGGAGGTTGCATGGCCACATCCTCATATGTGAGTGCTTGATGGGATGATGATCATGCACTCTCCGACTTGTCATGTCTTAGTCATTCCACATTAAAAAATAAAATAAAAATAGTAATAAAATGTGTCTAAAAACTTCCCTTTACATGTATGTAGTTATATGTATTATAAAGATTATAATAAAATTAATAATAAGAATCTGTATAGATAGAGATGTGAAATTTATATATAATACAAATAGTATTATAAAGAACAAGCATACATCCATCTTAATTATGAATCCATTTAGTATCAAGAGGGATCACATCTTTCTAAATTTTCTCAAAATTTTCACTAAAAATGAGTTTGCATCTCAAGAGATTTGATCCCTCTTGGCATTTGATAAAACCAATGAATATATATTTTAATTCCAAATGTGTCGAGAGGGATCAAATCTCTCAAGGTGCAAATCTTTTCTTAAATTTTGGACTCAAAAAGAGGTTTACATCACTAGAAGTTCAATCCTTCTCTATGCTTTGTAGAATAAAAGTAAAGATAAATATTTTAATCAATACAATCTCCTTTTGTATTTTACAAATATAGAATAACCTAAATTAATATTAATTTTACCTTACTCTACTTCTATAATTTAGCAAAATAGAATATATCTTCAACCTAAATTAATATATATTTTAGTATTTTAGAGAATGAGAATGTACCTTCAACCTAAATTAACCTAAGAATGAAAAATCATGTTGATATCTAAATTAAATATTATTATAATCTAGCATAATTTTTAAGAGAATGACCTCTTCAGATTAATCACAAAAATAGTTTTGGGGTCAATGTTCCAAACTCATCATCATGACATAGATGGAGGAAATAAATAATGCAAAAATGCTTGAATTCAAAGGAAAAATCAAGTAAAAATGAAAGTCAACATTAGTTATTCAAAAACCCAATAAAATAAAATAAAATAATTTAAACATATAAAACCATTAAAATAATAAAATAGTAACGTAAGGAAAAATATAATTATTAAAAATATATTGTTAGAAGTTATTATTAAAAAAAAGAACATTCTTTTCTAATTTAAATGAAAATAAGTTATGAAAAGTCCTATAAATAAGGCTAAATCCTTTGTTAATGGTATTAAATTTGATGTTATGTATACAAAAAGTAAAAAGAAAAGTTAAATTTCATTAGTCCAACAAAACTAATAAAACAAAAAATTATTTAAACAAATAAAAAGAATAAATATATATATTTTTTATAAATATAAATATTTATAAATATAGATATTTATAAATATAAATATAATAAATTATTAGAAACCATTATTAAAAAAAAAAACATTTTTTAAATTGAATGAAAATAAGGTTATTAATAGTTCAATAAATAAGGCTAAATAGTAGGGCTAATATATAACTAAATTAGAAATAAAATGGTTTTAAATTAGATATTATGTATTAAAAATAGAAAAAACTATTTTTTTTAATTAAATAATTAATGATTAAATTTCCTCCTCTTTTAAAGTCATTTATTTATTTATTTTTTAATTTCCTTAGATTATGGTTTTTTCCTCATTTGTTAAATTTCCTTCCTACTCTCTTTTTTCCCTCCTTATATGTCTATAGACTTTGTCAATATATCTGGGTTTTTATTTTTGTGGAATGCATATATCCATTTTCTACATCTAGTTCACTCATACAGATGCTCATATAGGGCTTGATAGATCCAGTTTGCTAATACAAATATTTGCTAGAAGGGTTTGCTAAATTGAGTTCACATAAACAAGTGTTTGATATATATAGTTTTTCTGATACAGGGGTTTCCTAGATCGAGTTCATTGATAGAGAGGTTTGCTAGATCTAATTATACAATACAAGTGATTTCCATATCTAATTCTTTGACATACGGGCTTTAGGTAGATGATTTTTATTGTTCTAGAAAGCATATATCCACATCTAACACAAGGGTTTTAGAAAGAGAATTTTTATTGTTCTAGAATGTATATATCCATAGCTAGATCTATTTCCCTAATACCCAACTTTTGATAATGCATGTATACCAGCAATATTACATGGGTTTTAATAAAAATATTTTATTGTTGTGAGATTCATATATCCATAGCTAGATCTATGAATTTGATGCATGGGTTTTGATAATGCAGGTTTAACATCAATAAGAGCTCCATAACTTAGAAGAAAAATGAAGCATTAATGTTTGAGCACCAAGTTTTATCCGCTTACTCCAGTTTTTATTGTTGTGGAATGCATATGTCCATAGTAGTTATAGTACAATGAATCTACTTAACCCATTCACTAGATAATATAGAATCATCGTAGTTATATTGAATAGCAATATTGAATGGTTAGATATATTTTAATATAACTATCACCACGGTATATAGTAATCCAGATCATTTTTACCTAACAACTAATACCCATGTTTTAATAATGCAGGTCCATCCAATGCATTCACACATGAGAAAAATAGATTCATAGTGGAGGGGAAAGGCACGCATAATTTTAATGTTATGCTTTTGTATTTCCACTGTTCGAAGCTGCATCATTAGAATTTGCAAGTGGATTCTCCTATTGCGCAACGATATGTGCATGTTGAGGCCTTTCCATATCCAAACCCCTCCATATATCTAGCATACGTCGTGTTCATACCCCCATTGTATTCCATGTGTCACTTCTACTACGTTGGTTTCTGCTCCTCCATTGGTTACCTCACCTGTTTCCTCTCCTCTAGCTCCTGTATTTGAGGTTTCAATACCAATGGAAGTAGTAGAAACACCATCAAATCAGATGCCTGAGGCATCACCACCACCGAAAATAGTAGAAACATCCATAGCAATTGCAACCACTCTCTGCTGCAAAGTTGTACTTTTGAAAGGTCAAACATCAAGTGTGGACCATCTAAAGCATATGGAAACCTTTGGACTCTTCTCCATATCTTAGCTATTTTAAAAAACCTCTAACCTTATGTATATGATATAGTCTAAAGCATATGGAAACCTTTGGACTTTTCTCCATATCTCAATGATTTTACAAGGTCGCTAACCTTATGTATATGATACAAACAATGTTTGGTTACAAAATTGATGTATATGATACCAACGACATTTGGTTACAAAATTTATGAATATGATTCTCCCACTTGTATGTTCAAGGTTTCATTTATTGAATAATGGCATGATCAATTCCTTGCTCACAACATATCACTACATTATAAGATTAAATTGTATATGCCTTATCTACATTTTGAAAATTATCAACAATATTTTGATGGAGAACTATTATGTACGATTATACTATTATCCTTCGATAGATGTTTTGAATTTACCTTAGAATAATGATATTCATGAAAGATATTGATCTATGTAATCACACATTTGAATTTTAGTTGATGTGATTGAAGATGGCCATGACATTATTAGAATTATCTTATTACTTTATATATGTGTTGAAAATTGTCAATGTTTTTTTATGGAAAATTATTATGTATGATGACGTTACTATTTGTGGATGGATGTTGTAAATTTAACTTAGAATAATGATATCTATGATAGGTGTTGATTTGGTAATCATACATGTTTATTGAAAATTGTCAATGATTTTTCTATAGAGAATTATTATATATGATGATATTGTTATTTATTGGATGGATGTTTTCAATTTCCTTTAAATTTACTTACAAAAATTATGTTATCAATTTTAATTGTGATGTATTATTTAATGATATTTAGAAATTGTAATATATATCATTATGTAATTGAAATGAGTAAAATGAACCCATAAAGGGGGTCATTAAAAAAAAAAAAACTACACTCTTAACAAGAAGCTAAATTTGGATGTAGTCATGGATGTAAAAATGTAAATAGAATTGGATTTTAAACTATGTGTCAAGACAAGAAGCAAACAAGGAAAAAAAGAGGATTTTAAACTAGAAGTAAAAAAATATGCAACACTAGACACAAAAGGGAACAAAACAAGGCATAAAAAAGGATACCGAGGGTGCAAACAAGGACACAAAAATGGACACTAAACTAGATGCAAAAAAGGAAACACAACTAGACACAAAATTGGATGCAAAAGGAGATGCCACATTGGGTTTTAAAAAGAAACAAAAAATGATGAAAATTTAGACGCCAAATGAGGATGCAAAGAATGGTGTAAAATAGGGATGCAAAATTGAGCTAAAAAAATGGTGAAACGAAGGACACCATATTGGATGCCAAAAAAGATGCATAACTAGATGAAAATTTATATTCAAACCTAGGCACAAAATGAGATGCAAATGTGGACACAAAATGAGGAAGAAAAAACGATGAAAATTTGGAAGTTGGAAAGGATGCAGAATTAGACACCAAAAAGGATGCAAAATTACATGCAAAAAATAATGAAAAATAGGTACAAAATTAGAAGCAAAAACTAGCATAAGACTAGATGCAAAAATTAGCACAAACTAGATGCAGAAGAAGGCATTAAATTACATGCAAAATATGGTGTAAAACTTGATGCAAATGATGGAGTAAAAGTCGAAGCAGATAATGGCACAATATAGGAAGAAAAAAATGATGAAAAAGCATATGCAAAAAATGGCAAGAAACTAGAAGTAAAACCTATTGTAAAACTAGATGCAAATCCTGATGCAAAATATGATGTAAAAGAGGATGCAAAATATGGTGTAAAAAATGATGCAAAATCTAGTGCAAAAAAGGACACTTTAAAATTGTACAATAGAGCTAGTTTTAGCGCTAGGCTTCTCATCCTAAATGGAAAAAAAAAAAAAAAAAAAAATACAGTAAAATCCGGTGCTAAATCTAGTGCAAATGGCTTGTTTTGTTGTAGTGTTTCTCATTGATTTCTAATGTTGCATGATAAAGAAATCATCCACTGATGAATTTGATTGGTTTTGAATAATTAGGAATATGCAAATTGTTGTCATATTTTTCATATCTTAAACCACGTCTATTTTTGTTGATTTGGATTTCCTCCCATGGTTGGATGATTGGATTTGAACAAGAAGGTTGAAATTAATCATGTACAACTTCTACACTTGAAGTTGTATCGTTGAGTGGCTTGGAATCATCTTCATCATTTGAATTTGTATTTTTGAATGGCTCAGAACATGACGCTTCTTCTGCACCTCATCATGTTGTAGTTGTGATTCAAGTTGGATAAATTCAACGGTTTCATGTGCATAATGTAGATGCCTTTTAATGTTAGCAATAGTGGCTTTGCTGATTTTCACTATGTCCTCAACAGTGTATAGTATCAGATTGTTCATAAACTCTAACAATTGAATACATTTCTCCATTTGAACTCATTCGCTTGAACTCATGCTCTCTTACTTGAAAAGCTTAGGGTGTTGGCTACTATCGAAAATCAACCCAAGTTAATGATTCATTGAAGGCTTAGGTTTTGGGCTCAACCGATAACACATCCTTATCGTTACAACATGACAATGATAACTTCATCATTATGAGCTTTTACTTATCTTCAATTTCACTTTTAACGCATTTAATTAAAAAAAAATCTTTTGACTCCTAACATTAATGACCCACAAATACATGGCTTTGACTCTGTCTCAGTTGAATTAACTAACAAAATTACTTTTTAGACCCAAAAAAATAAAAACATTACTTTGATTTACAACTTTATCACTCCAAATTTACAAAAAAAAATTACACCTTATCACTCAAAAAAAATCTTCTCATTACTCCCATAAAAAAATACACCCTCATTTTTACATACCACCCTTTTCCCTCCATAAAAAACTTTATGATCACTCTTTAAAAAAGCGTTTACATGTTTCCCAATAAACTATTGGTTTACAACTTTATGAAAGCACTTAAATTCACGTTTCCTTTTAAACTTTACAACTTATGCATGTAAAGGTATATTCACCATTCACTTTATGCATATAAAAATTTAAGTACCATTAGCCATACATGTCTTTTCAAAATCTTCTCGGTGATAATAATTTCAAATCCGTCCAATGGTGGTTACATTCAAAGTGAAGATGCATGAAGATAGATTAACAACTTAATAGAAATCTAGAGACCTATAGATTGGTATTCTAGGAGTAGAAGCATTTGATTGGCATTGTACAAAGAGAGTTCACGTAATTGGAGACCCAGTTGTGCCCACAATAAATATATAGAAGAAATTTGAGAAACTAATTATTTACTTAGAAATGAGGTTTTTTTATTTTTATGGCAATGAAAATAATGCTAGATCTTGAAAGTTGTCGACATATATCTGAACCACTTGATGGTCGTTCTGCAATATTTGAGAATCCACTGTGGAGGAAGAGAGTGGAGTCTAGCCAGGATTGGGCATAAGCAGTGACCTTCTCAGAAAATGGGTTTGAAGAGATGACAACGAAATGGGAAATGAGGGATGAGGTTACCAATTGTACATGGATCCAATAATGGGCCAAAAATGCTACAAAACGAGCTGGTTTTTATTATATGGATTGGCTCTTTCAAATGGTCAGTCAAAAAATAGGTTAATATGAAATCAATTATGAAGAAGTCGCAGATGACTTTCCATCATCCGAATTAGTAGTGGGTTTTATCCACAAAGATGGAGGGAACGAATTTTACACATGAATTGACACATAATTAATGGAAAACTTGATGCATTAAAATGCTACTCATTGTATGTTGCATGAATATTCTGACTCTCAAAAACTCACCCTACATATGAAATTATTTGAAATTTTTTGGGCACACGGTCCTTACACACAATCCATACAGGGCGTCCAGAGTGGCTAATCTCCACGTGGATCTCCATGGAGGTGCTGCAGATATTCGCGTTGGCTACTAATATTTCATGGTGATTTTCACTGGTGCGTAGAAACACTAGTTTTCTTGGAAAATAATTTCCACACAGTTGGTTCCATGCTGCAAAGGGTTCCACACTTTCCAATGATATTCCACGGTGCTGTACACAGTATTTGTTGGCTGAAGAGGGATGAATTGTGGTCTGACCAATCCAAAATGAAGTTTCCCACACCTGCAAATTGATCTGAATAAACTTATGTTGCAGAGAGAGACTATGTATATTTTATGCACTTTTGAATTTTTGAGATTACACAATCTATTCTCATGTCTCCAACATGTAGGATCAATTGATAATCTACGGCTATATCCAACCAAAAGATGGATTGATTCATGGTTTTGCTGAAGGCATAGTGACTCAGCAAGAACAAGAAAAATTTGATGTTGAAGGGATGTTGCAGGAGTGCAGAGTGGAGGTTGGCTTGAATCGAACGTAAGAGTGAAGGCCTACGCATGAGTTCGAGGAGAATGGGCTTCTCTAGAAATTTGAAAACTGTAACTTTGAGTGCTGTGTAGATTCCTTGTTAGATGGTGGAATGGTTAACCATTTGACCTTGAGTTTAATTCGATTTCAGAAAGGACCGATAATTTATATACTATATGATTTTCCCTAATGAATAAAATCTCACTAAACACAATATTTTTGATATGGCCATCATGTTTCAACTCCATGGAATATTTCCACACAATTTTCAACTCTCGCAAAGAGATCTACTTACGTGCATCTCCCAACTCTGTCAACTACATAGGGAACCATCATTGGCTGCTTTACTTGATTGTTGTATGCGCCTCCTCTATTCCGGGAATTTCACTGCTCTGCGACTCCTCTATTGGCAATATTTTCAATGCAGACTTTAGATTTATGTTGCAATGACCTTACTGTGCAACACATATCTCCCTATGAATGATCTAATGACACTAGTTTAGATCTGTGATGGTGATCCAGATCAGCTGCAAGCTCTCTCCTCTTTTCTTGTTGCACCTCATGTCAAGATATTCCATGGAAAACTACTATTGATTCACTCAGGCCCTCAGGACTATGAATTCTCTTATACCAATTAAATATAATTAAATGAAAACAAAATAATATCAGAGAGACAGAAACATGGCGGAAAAGGCTTTAAGCTTGAATATATATTCTCGCAAATAATGATGATATAATATATACATCAAGCTATGTCTTGAGATAGTTAGTCTATCTTGGACATGCAATCTCTTGGTTGAGTGAATATCTCAACCACACACTAATATAAGAGGCTAACTAGTTAGAGAGAATCTCCCAACCAACTGGACCTCAACAAAATCCCATGTATTAGAAACATACTCCTTTTAGAATTGATGAGCACAACAAAGACAAGTACGAATTATATTTTCCATGTTTCATAATTTTATTATTTTGGACTTATTGATTATGAGTATAAGGCTAACATATGGAATAGTAGTTTGATGTTTGACATCATTATCTCTTAAATATTGTTCAAAATCTTTAGAAGTATATTCACCTCCATTATCTATCTGTAATGTAACAATATTATGTTGAATTTTAGTTTTAACCATAGCATGAAATGTATTAAACATATAAAAACTTGTGACTTTTTCTTCAAAAGATAAACCTAGCACATCCTCGAATAGTCATTAATAAAGGTGAGTATATATTTATTTCCATTGGAAGTTGGTACAGGCATAGGTCAACATAATTTTGAATGTATGAGACATAATATTCCGGAAGATCTAGAAACATAACTAGAAATGGTTATTTACAATGTTTCCACAAAGTGAAAGCATCACATGTTGTTATTTTTCTTGGAATAGTGGGTAGACCTTTAGTGGCTTGCTCTTTCATAATTATAATGTTGTTATAGTTGATGTGACCAAATCGTGCATGCCATAGTAAACTAGAGGGAAAAATATTATTTTGTTGCACTAATAGAGTTGAATTTGTAGCATATTGTGTAGTACATGGTGTACTATTTAATCCCATCAGTGTAACTTCTCAACACTAGGCGTACTCACTGAATTATCACTTGCTCTACGAATTTCAATAATTTCATCAAAAATATGGATGGAATGTTATTATTGTCTGATATGAATGAGGGACATGAATTTCCTCTGAAATTTTGGTATATAAAGAACGGACTTTAAAACATAATCTACTAAATGTGGAATATTTAATCTAATTGATCCAATTACTGATGGTTTAACCTCAGATTTATTAGTAAAATATACAAAACCATCAATATTATCACTAAAACTTTGAAAGGGTATCTTCGAAATGTCATATGACAAATAACACCTAAATCTAAAATCCAACTATCCTCTGATGAAGAAAGTGCAGTATTAAAATCATTATCAATGTTGAAATTGTATTGAGAAACTATATAATGAGTAGATTCATTTTTTTTTACTTTTGTCAGAAGGTGTTTTCTCTTTCTTATCATTAATTGGCTCTTTCTTTTCATTATTAATCTTCTCCCAAGGAACCCTACAGTTAACTAAACTATGACCAATTTTTCCACATCTATAATATCTGATATTTGGTTTATTAGATTGAAAATTCTTCTATGTCTAGTTATTTTGTTGTCTATCACCCTGATTGTTGTTATTGTTGCCCCTCTGCCTCTAAATTTTCTTCTACCTCAGCCTCTGGGATTCTTTCCACCTCTCAAAGATTCACCTTGTGATTTATGTTCCTTTTGTGCATGGCACAAGGTTTCTGTATTTGAATTAGAAACATACTCTTTCTTCCCAAAATCCTTTTCTCTTTCTGCAATTTCATTCACTAGTTTTTCAAAAGCAATGTCCTTTAATATTCCACTAGCTTGGAGAGATTCCAAGTAGTGAGAATACACAAAGTGTAGTGCCATGATGAAGGAATTTAATTTTTAAGTCTACTTTAACATCCATGGCTTCTATATCATGGAAAATAGTCTTGATTCCATAAGCCAATTTCATTAGATCATTGTCTTTCATATCCAAATTAAATAATTTCAATAACAAATGAATAATCTCTAATTTAGAATGTGAGTCATAGAGTTCCTTCAAAATTTCTAATTCTTTATATGTTGTCTTACAGGAATGAATATATATACTTACCTATTTTGAGACTGATGTTGTAATTGTAACATAGGCATTATTTTTCTTGACTTTCCAGATGGCACATTATTTGTCATCATCTAAAGGTTCTCGTGCAATTTATTTTTTGTCTCTATCCATTTTTCCTTGGAAAACATACTACCACAAATAATTAAAAATCAATTCACTCTTGAGTTTTCTTATCCATTCTGGGTAACTTTGCTTCCGAGAAAGGACAAATCCAACTAACAAAATTATGAATGTCATATTTAAATGAAATAAAAGAAAACTTGTAATAATTCTGATGAATTGTAAAACTTTGTATGAAAATATGTCACCGTCCATAAAAAAAATATGAAAGTACCCTAGTGTTTCGATCGAAGATGTTGTGGACAAAGTCTTCACACCAACAATTTAAGAAATATCAACTAAAATCTCCATCAATAAACAATTTTCTAGATATAAATACACATTGATACATACATTAAGTGACCTCATTTAGAATTTATACAAATAGAGGATAGTTACCACATCAAAACCTTCTAGTTGATTTTCTATCTATAAAATAAATATATCTAAACTAATCAACTGTAAACTAACAGTGTACAATATCCTGAAGGATTATTTAACACTACATGCCACCATGTTAAGCATAATCTAGCCTTTGCGCCAGTCACCATCATTTCCTTCCATTTTTTTCATCAGCATACTTTGCTATCATGATTACATAAAGTATTACTCAACCAGTAGTCAAACTTTAATAGTTATTCTTCAACACCTACTTATGTGCACACATTAAATGTAAATATAATATTGCAACATGCTTCTTCTAACAACACTGCGTATAAAATAATTATAAGCAGATAATTATCAAATCATATCAAAATAAATACCACATTACTATGATCCTTCTTGCATAAGAAAATGTTCTTTTCCAAAGGAAAACCCTTGTAAGCATCCATTTTCATTTAAATGATACTAGCATCTTCATTATGATTTCCATGCATGTAATTAGATAAAATATATTCAAAGAAGGTTAGCCCCTCAGATTTTTGTTTGTGCATGTAACTAAGTAATCTTTCCAATAAAATATATATTATTATTATTATTATTATTATGATACATGAAAATTCATTCCCCCTTCTAAGGGAAAGCTATCATAATAGACACCATTATCATGCATGCAAACGCAAGTCCCTTTTTCAAAAAGCATATTTTCCAAGTTAGGGCTATTTACAATGTCTATCATACATGCAATTTTATGAACGAAAACCAATTTGTTAGTTATTATTTCTTGCGCATGAATATATGTATTTTTCAAAAGGAAATCTAATGCATTTATTACATGTAATAACTTGTTTTCTTTTCCAACGTATAACATAATAATTATTGTTTTCTACACACAAATCCATCTTTCTCTCTAAAGGTTCTAATGCTAACAATTTTCTTTGCATACATATTTCTTCTGAACGAATCCACCATCATAAGTGTACCTTTCATGGATGCAAAGATCATATGTCCTTTCAAGATATCAAACAAAATATTCATATTTTTCGTGCAAGAAATTAACATATTTCTTTTGAAGAAATCTAATTCATTAACTATTGGCTTTCATGCATGAAAATAAATGTCCATGTTCTCCAAATGAGAGTTTAAACATAATAGCCATTAAACACAAGATTCAATTTCAATAATTCTAACACAAAATTGATCTTTTCCCTGCAAGTCATTATATATTTATATAACGCATTGGTTTCTCTTTGTGCATGTACTAAATAATCCATTTTTTTCAAAGGTCTAATGCATATTACTATTCTTTTGTGCAAACCCACTCATTTCTCTTTTTGAAGAATTTAATACAATAATGCATATAAAACATTTTCTCTTTTGGAAGAATCTAATACGATAATGTATGCAAAGACATTTTACTTGGACATCTAATACAATGATGCATGCAATTAATATGTCTTTTTCAAGCATTAACATAAGAATTTATTTTAAGAATTTAAATGTAATGGATATTATTATTGTGCACATATTCCTATTAAGAGTCTATAGGAATCATGCTAATATCTCCAAGGAAATTAATAATCTAATTTTCTGTCATAATTTCTTAGCAATTTTTTTTATTTAATGAAATAACTAATTTTCTTTTCTCTTTTCATAAAAATAGTTTAGATACATTTTTTTCATGAAAAAAACATTATTTCTTTAATATTTTTGTGTGTAGGTTTCACGTGTGCTTTCTTTCCAAGAAAAATAACATCTCTAACTTACTGTTAGATATTTCCATAATAGCACTATGTAATATGTGTGATCCGTCCAACATTTTGGATGGTGACTCCATCCATTATCAGGGACCAAAGAGAGCCTTGTCACTATCTGAAATATTGGACGGATCACACATATTACACAATTCTATTTTGGAAATCCGTGACAATATGATTAACTGTAGAAGTCTCCAATCACTCATCCCTAGCATATCTTGTCATGTGCATGAACTTAAGCAACCTTATCAAGAACAACACGTTTTCTTTATCTTTAACGTATAAAGTTCTCATGTGTTCTTTCCAAGAACATATCATAGTTAATCCATCTTTTATGCATGAAAATGTGGCAACTTTTTAAGATTTACTAATTTTTTAATGTGCATAACCTATGCAAATGCTGTCTTCTTTTCAAAAAATTAGTAAAGTTAATTCTACTTTTTACCATGATTGTCTGCAAGAACAATATATATATTTCTTTTTTACCATGACTAAGCACAAAATCAACGTGTTCTTTTCAGGAACGCCACAAGAATTATCTATTTATTTTTAATCAAAAAATAAAATTACTTATCTCTCTCACTAGCCATAGTGAGCAAATTAATTGGTATGGTCCATCCGATTTTTTTTTTTTTTTTAATATTTATCTTTACTTCTTAGTCCCTTTACATGCATGGTTATTCTTTAGCAATTATCCTTATGCAAAATATCAATAGCAAGACTACTTAATTTGGGGGAAAATATTTATATACAATCTCTTTTTCCATATGACAACTTTGATTCTTATCATTTTCCAAAAGAAATAATGCACGTGCAATAACTATCTAAACACAACAGTGCTAACTTATCTTATCTTGGTCATAAATCTTTTAAGTCCTTCTAAAAATTAACAAAGTACTTATCTTTTAAAAACTAGAATTCGTTGTGCATGAATCTCCAATAGTTGCGATGTCAAAGAATGACAACAAAGGTTCTACACCAATGTCACCCTCTGCGAACTAGTGGCACTAGCCCCAAACATTTCTCCTTGGAAGATAAAATGAACTTTCTAGGGAAGCCATCAGAAGGTGATGACACAGCAAGAGCCACGGAACGCCATGCACCACATTACTACTTGCAGTAGATAGATATCTTCCCTTTGTATAATATGGTTTGGTGTGCATAATTGTTTGTATTATATACACCAACTTTGTAAAAACAGAATCTATGAGCTTCCCTCGTTTTGCATAGAACGAATCTCCCGTAAATAAATAATGAGCAAGGCAAAATATTTAATAATTTATTTATCAAGAAATAGTTTTTTCTATTAATTGTTTCATTAAAATTATTAAACATGGTAATTAACTTTGATAAGATATTACAATCGTAATAATAATAATTATTAACTAGCACAACCACATTAAAAATATTAAAGTTGTTGATATAAACCAAAGGTTTCATTTGTGTCTACCATTGATAAATATATAATAACAGAAATAATATTACGAAACAAAATTATTATAATAAAAATAGTATTATTATCATTATAATTAATAACAAATATTAATATTAAATAATAATATTAATTATTATTTAATTTTAAATTATGTAATATAAATTAATTATTTAATAATAGTACTAATATTAATAAACAATAATAATCCTAATAACAATAATTATTTTAAAATATTATATTAATATATAATTATTTTTTGTTGTTGTTGTTGTTGTTGTAATAATAATTTAATAATGAACTAATAGTTATATATTAATATAATAATTTAAAATAATTATTGTTATTACTCGTGATTAAGATTGTTATTATTTATTAATATTAGTACTATTATCAAATAAATATTATTATTAAATAATTAATTAATTATTACAATAAAAATAATATTATTATCATTATAATTAATAATGAATATTAATATTAAGTAATAATAAACTATATTTAATATTAAATAATAATAATATTAAATGTAATTAATTATTATTTAATCTTAAATTACGTAATATGAGGTCCTTAAATAGCCCTTACTATACGAAGTGTTTCTTTCACGTATTTACTTGTATCACTTCGGTAACTAATAGGGAATAAATTATTTAATATTAATGTTTATTTGATAATAATACTAATAATAATAAACAATAATAATCTTAATAACATTGATCTATAATTCATAATCATAATCATAATCATAATAATAATAATAATAATAATAATAATAATATGAATTAATAATGAATAATAATTTAATAATGGATTAACAATTAGAGATTAATATAATAATTTAAAATAATTATTGTTATTACTTGTTATTAAAATTGTTATTATTTATTAATATTAGTACTATTATCACATAGATATTATGACTAAATAATTAATTTATATTAGATAATTTAAAATTAAATAATAAGAAATTTCATTTAATGTTATATAATATTAATATATGTTATTAATTATAATGATAATAATAATATTTTTATTTTGTTAGATTTTAGGCTTTTGTGATCCATATTGTAAACAAGAATGTATTTAGGATTAATCACATCATTATTATTTGGTTGATGTTTCGAACCAACTAATGTGATTCATCCTCAAGACAAAGCTGAAAAAATCCATTGATCCTATTTATTCTTCAGGATCAATGAATTTTTTCACCTTTATCCTAAGGATGAACCACATTAGCTAGTTCGAAAGGTCGACCAAATAATAATGATGTAATTAATGCGAAAGACATTCTTGTTTGCAATATTTTTATTGTAATATTATTTCTATTATTATATGTTTATTAATGGTAGATACAAATGAAGTATCAACTACATTAATATTTTTAATGTGATTGTGCTAGTTATTAATTATTAATAATAATTTATTGTTAATAAATTATTAATTATTAATGGTTTATTAATTACTAATTATTTATTAATATTAAAATATTTATTAGTTCATAATTAATTATTAAAGATTTATTCATATTATTATTATGAATTAACTATTTAATTAATAATTAATAATATTTATTATTAATTAATAATAATAATAATTATCATTTGTTATTAATAAATATTATTTTTATATTATTATTTAATAATAACTAATTATTATTAAATTACTATTTAATAATAATAACTTATTAACCATGGATAATTTATAAACCATGGTTGACTATGCATAACCATGGTTGATTTTCATATCAACGCAATTTTTGTGACAATGTGACGTTCAACCATGGTTGACCATGATTGATTGTGGATGATCATGTTTGATTTTATAAAACATGGTTGATCGTGATTGACCATGTTAAAGCATGGTTGATGATGGTTATCATAATGAGACAATCTCTTCCATAATGCAATGTTGGACCATGGTTGAGACAATGATTGATTTTCAAATTGAGACAATCTTTGTCACAATGTGATGTTGGACCATGGTTGACCATGGTTGAATAATATTAAACTCAAGAGACTAGCGTTATAAAACCCATGGTTGACCATGGTTGATTTTCATACTAAGAAAATCCTTGTGACAATGTGACATTGGACCATGCTTGACCATGGTTTATTTTCAAATTGACAAAACCTTCATCACAATGTGACATTGGACCAAGGTTGACAATGGTTGATTCTCAGATTGAGACAATATTTGTCACAATGCGACGTTAGACCATGGTTGACCATGCTCAATATTATAAACCCAAGCGAATAATAAATCCTAGGGATTAATACTAAAAACCAAAGGGATTATAAACCTAAGGGAATAATATTAAACCCTAGGAATATGAACGCCTAGATTAATAAACCTAAGTGATGGATATTATAAATCCAAGCGATAAAACTTATAAACCCAAGGTATATAAATCCTAAGATAATTATTATAAACCCTTAAATAAACATGGTTGGCCATGACTGATTTCCATATTGACACAATCCTTGTCACAATGCAACGTTGGACCATGCTTGACCATGCTTGACTATGATTGAATTTCGTACAGAGAAAATATTTTTTTACGATGCGACGTTGACAATGGTTGATATTAATATTGAGACAATAATTGTTGCAATACGATATTTGACCATGGTTGGCTATGACTGACCGTGGTTGACCATGATTGATATATAAATTGAATAAAAACCCAAGGGATTGATATTATAAACCTAATGGAATAATAAACCCTAATGGATTAATACTAAAACCCCAAGGGATTATGAAACTAGTGGGATAATATTAAACCCAAGGGACTAATATTATAAACCCAAGTTATAAACCCTGAAATAAATATTATAAACATTAAAATAAACATGTTTGACCATGCTTGATTTTCATATTGAGAAAATCCTTGTCACAATGTGACATCAGACTATGGTTGACGATGCCTAACAATGGTTGTTTCATATTCAGACAATCATTGTGACAATGTGACGTTTGACATTATAAATCCAAGGGAATAATAAACCCAATGGATAAGATTTAAAATCCCAAGGTATATAAACCATAAGATAATTATTATAAACCCTTAAATAAACATGGTTGACCAAGGTTGATTTCTATATTGAAACAATCCTTCTCACAATGCAACATTGGACCATGGTTGACTATGATTGATTTTCATATCGAGATAATCTTTGTAGAAATGCGATGTTGGACAATGGTTGGCCATGGTTGATATTCATATTGAGACAATCATTGTCATAATGTGAGATTCAACCATGGTTTGCTATGATTGACCATGGTTGACTACGATTGATATATAAACCGCAAGGATTATTAATAAACCCAAGGGATTGATTTTATAAACCCAAGGGAATAATAAATCCCAAGGGATTAACACTAAAAACCCAAGGGATTAACACTAAAAACCCAAGGGAATAATATTATAAACCCAAGGTATATAAACCCTAAGATAAATAGTATAAACACTAAAATAAACATGGTTGACCATGGTTTATTTTCATATTGAGACAATCCTTGTCACAATGCGACATGGGACCATGCTTGACCATGCTTAACTGTGGTTGATTCATATCAAGGAAATATTTGTCACACTGCGATGTTCAACCATGATTGACCATGTATGACAATGTTTGATTTTATAAAACATGGTTGAACATGGTTTACCAAGGATGACCATGATTGACCATGGCTAACCATGATTATCATATTGAAACAATATTTCTCATAACACGACATTGTACCATGGTTGAAACAATGATTGATTAATATTGAGACAATCATTCTCACAATGTGACATAGGAGCATGACTTACCATGATTAACCATGGTTGACCATGATTGATTTTATAAAATATGGTTGACGATGGTTGACCATGATTGAATTTATAAAACATGGTTGGCAATGGTTGACCATGATCAACATTATAAACACAAGAGAATAATAAACCCTAGGTATTAATACTAAAAACCCAATAGATTATAAACCTAAGGGAATAATATTAAACTTAGGAATATGAACCCTTAGATTAAAAAACCCAAGGGATTAATAAACCCAAGGGATAAAAATTATAAACCCATGGTATATAAATGCTGAGATAAATATTATAAACCCTAAAATAAATATGATTAACCATGGTTGATCATTGTTTATTTCCATATTGAGACAATCTTTGTCACAATCCAAAGTTTGACCATGATTAATCATGCTTGACCATGATTGATTTTCATAAGGAGACAATCTTGTCACAATGCGATGTTGGACCATGGTCAACCATGGTTGATTTTCATATTGAGACAATCATTGTCACAATGTGACATTAGACCATGGTTGACTAGGGTTGACTATGGTTGGTTATGATTGTCCATGATTGACCATGATTAATGTTATAAACCTAAGGGATAGATATTATAAACTCAGGGGAATAATAAACTGAAGGGATTATGAACCCAAGGGAATAGAATTAAACCCATGGGACTAAAATTATAAACCGAAGGTATATAAACCCTAAGATAAATATTCTAAACACTAAATAAACATGGTTGACCATGGTTGACCATGCTTAATCATGGTTGATTTTCATATAAAGACAATCTTTGTCACAATGCAATGTTTGACCATGGCTAACCATGATTAACCATGGGTGACCGTGTTTGATTTTATAAAACATGGTTGAACATGGTTTACCAAGGTTGACCGTGATTAACCTTGGTTGATCATGGTTGACCATGATTACGATATTGAAACAATATTTTTCACAGTGCGACATTGGACCATGGTTGAGACAATATTTGATTTTCATATTGAGGCCATCTTTGTCACAATGCGACGTAGGAGCATGGTTCACCATGATTAACCATGGTTAACCATGATTGCATTTATAAAATATGGTTGACCATGGTTAAACATGATCAATATTATAAACCCAACGGAATTATAAACCCTTGGGATTAATACTAAAATTCCAAGGGATTATCAACCTAAGGGAGTAATATTAAACTCTAGGAACATGAACCCTTAGATTAATAAACCCAAGGGATTGATATTATAAACCCAAGGGATAAAAATTTATAAACTCTAAGGTATATAAACGTTAATATAAATATTAGAAACCCTAAAATAAACATGGTTTACTATGGTTGATTATAGTGGATTTCTATATTGAGATAATCCTTGTCACAATGCAATGATGGACCATGGTTGACGATGATTGATTTTCATATCGGTACAATCTTTGTCACCATGTGACGTTGGACCATGTTTGATTTTCATATTGAGACAATCATTGTCAAAATGCAAAATGCAACCATGGTTGACTATGGTTGATCATGATTGATAGTATAAACCCAAGGGATTGATATTATAAACCCAAGAGATTAACACTAAAAACACAAAAAATTATCACTAAATAAAAATAACTTAAACCCACTTTAATAAGTAAACAACATAATTTTGATCGTGTGTTATGTCTTCCTCAATGTGTCTATCCTTAATCTACATACCTATGTTAAATGGGCATCTCAAAATTTGATTCGCCATTTCATATAGAATATGGTTCCATAAAATTAAATGCAAAATGACACTTTGTGATGATTTCATTTACCTTTTTATAAAGAGGTGAGTTGTTGGATAAAAGAAATTAAATATCGTCTTAAAGTTTTTTTACATACCACATAGATGAAAATCTTGACTACGATATTTATTAAATGCTTAAATAATTATATTCGATGTATATAATTCTATTTATAAATGATAGATTTTTTTTTGGTTATTGTCAAATTTAATTGTGATTTCATAATTAATTAATTTTCAAAATTGATTTACATCATGCAAACAAGTTGTCCAATTTATCAAATCATTAAGAAAATATGTTCGCCGACATCTCAATCCAAATGAAATATAAACATAAATATTTAAATAAATGATTATTTAAATATTATTGTAACTTTTTTATATAGTTCTATAAATTTTATAGTCTTATTAATCTTTTGATTTTATATATTTTCTCAATTTTAAATCTTTATATTATTATACAAATCTTATAAATTTCTATCAATGTTATATTCTTATATATTTTAGAGTGTTTTTGGTATTTATTAATTTTTTTTTGTGATTTTGATTTCTCAATGTTTTTCTAGTATATATATATAGATATAGATATACATGTTTTTTTCTATTAAAATTTATAATTTTTTTCAATAAAATTAAATTGATAAATTATTATAGTAAGTTAAATTTGAATATTACAATTCTTATAATTATTTAAAATAACAAATAAATTTTAAAATAAAATAAATCGCATTTAAAAAGATTTTTATTATCTTTACAATACATCTCTCATATTTTAAAACAATTAATTTTTCCTTATGGAAATGTAGATAACTGCAATAATGTCTAACATAATTCTTTTGTGTTAAAGAGTTGGGATTGTCTAATACGAAGCATCTAAACATGATGCTAATGCATCAATATTAAGAAATCATTGCAATAATGTTTTACGTAGTTTTATGGGTTAAAAAAGTGGGGTTTAATAAAGAGCAGTTAAGCCCGTGAGCTTAGAGGTGTTAAGTGCAAAAATCAGTTTAACAAATAGTAGCAAATTGTAAAACTTAGCAAATGAGTGCAACAATGTTAAGCGTTGGATTCTCTGGTTCTAGAATTGGGATTTGTTTTGTGTAGGATTCTTTGGTTCGAAGAATTCTGATTTGGTTAGCGCAAGATTCTCTGGTTCCAAAACTGGGATATTTTTAATAATGATCAGCGAAGCTCAGAGATGTTAATGCACAAAATATAGCAAGTCACTGCAGTCACATTCAACATCAGTTTTTAGGTTAAGGAAGTGGAACTATTTAATAAAGAGCAGTAACCTTAATTATAGGTTGTAGTCAGCTAGATTTTCCTAATCGGCTGGTGATATGGTCTTCTAGACAAAGCCTGGTCCAGACCTAAAATCGAAAAAAACAAGTTCAGGAGCTTTGTCCGTTATAAATTTAAAATAATCCGAAAAAATGACAGAGTTCAGAACTTTGTCCCTTTGAACAGTGTTCAGTGCTCTTGTTTTCTGGGTTTGCTCAAGTTTCAGTTCACTTTGTAAATTTCGATGATGTCCGTTTGTATAGACTAATCATATTTAATATTGTTGTAGGTTAACTACACCAACTATTCATGTGATATTCTTAATTGACGGGTGATGTGGTCTTCGATCATATTTTCATATGGAAACAGCTAACCAGCCATATATTGGGTATTTAATGTTCTCAGAGCAGCACGCGACTTAACGCGATAACACGATAGCGGGCAAATTCGGCATTAAATAATATTTGCCCGCTCCCGTGTTATCGGGCTAAGTTGGGTGCTGCTCTGAGGACATTAAATAACCAATATATAGCTGGTTAGCTCCAGCCATTTTCATATAGTCGATTTCACTTCCACAGGCAAGGCGGCCAACAGTAATAAAATAATACAACTTTTTAAAATATTTTAAACTATTACACAAAAGTTTTATTGCAGTCATTTTGGTTTAGGTGCTACTATTTCTCAAGAACTATAAAGAAGTGGAGGATATTGGATCACATATGTGAAGAAGTACAGAATTTCTGCAATACTGAGAGGTAAAAAGAGCAACGAGAAGTTAAAAATTAAAGATTTATCAAATATTATGATTTCGCCTCGCATAGAGGGTTATAGATTGTTTACTTACCCAAACGAAGATTGTGTTTAATGCCTATGAGAAATGCGTAGATAATAAGCAGGAATAAGAACGGATCTCATAAAACTGGTTGGCTCTTCAATATTATATTCGCTGTAAATATCACACACATTACCATATCCCAATGAGTTCTAATTTCATTTTGACAGGAGCCCTGGCCCCTTACTATACAAGTAAACCCCAGAAACTTTCTCATCAGCCGCCAATCAAAGATGAAAATCAGAAGTAAATTGTACTCAGAGAAAAAAATTAGAGCACAAACAGATAGTCACCGCCCTCCCTCGGCTGCTTCTTCAATTCCTCTCCACATCACGAACCAACTACGAAAACTCTTTCAATATTCTCACAAAAACCCGGAAAATTATGATCGCCTGTCTAGCAGTGTTCACCAAGAATTGTTTTCATATCCTCCGTCGTTCAGTTAATAACATAATCAACGATACAGGACTTCATAATAAAATCATTGATGTGATTGATCAACGATCATTCATGGAAATCAAGCGACGATTGGCCTCATTTGAAATCAAGCGACGGCGGCTTCCGATAGCTATTCCTCTACAGTTTTCGGCGGATGCTCCGATGCAATTATTTAAATATTTAAGAAAATAGCATATCAGATTTTCAGCAGGTCACTTCATTTTCCATGGATACATTTCGGTTGCTTTTCCGTAGATATGGTTTTCAAAGTATACATATTTTACCCGCATTTAATCTGATTAGCTCGACTCTTTCACTTCAGATTGAAATAAAAAAACCTATGGAAACCATATTTTAAAATAGATATACTTATTAGCATAAAATATATTTGTTTTCTGCCTAATATATTTTACATCCGATAGAAAAGTGCTCACATTGCTGAATAACAAGAATGCATATGGATTGATACGAATTGATCTCGTAAGTTTTTGCTCAAAATGTTCAACATTTGATGGAGAGGTGTTCTCGAACGTTATGCGTCATTGCATATATATATTAAAAAAGTATTATAATAATAATGTTTTTAAAATAGACATACTTAGTATAAAAATATATTTGTTTTCTACCTAATATATATTTTACATCTAATAGAAAAGTCCTCGCATTGCTGAATAGCAAGAACGCATATCGATTGATACGAATTGATCTACTAAGTTTTTCTTAAAATTTTCGACATTTGATGGGGACGAATGTTATGAGTCATTGCATATACATATTAAAAAAATACTATGATAATAATGTTGTAATTTAGCATTTTTATAAATATTAGTATTATTAATATTTTGTTTGATTGTGTTTGATGATATTATTGTTTTTTTGAAGTGAAATTTTATTAACTAAAAATTTGAAATATACTAAAGGAATTATATAGTCATTATTATATTAATATTAATATTATTAATATTTTTTTCCATAATTTTAATGGTATTATTGTTTTTTTTTGAAGTGAAATTTTATTAACTAGAAATTTCAATATACAAGGAGTATTAGTAATTATCGATCTCTAACACATGAGTCTTGTGACCATATTAATAGTATGGTATGGTAATATTGGTGATGATAATGATATAATGAGTTTTATTATAATATTAATGATGATATGATATTAAAGTTTAGGATGATTTAATATTAGTATTATAATTGATGACGCTGTTAAATTAATTTTTTATTATACTAGTTTATGATTTGTTTATTATACTAGTTTATGATACCAATATTTATTAGGAAGAGTAAATGTAATATTTATAATTTTTCGAAGTTGTATGGCGTAGAAGGTTGGAGAACTTTTTAACTTGTTAAGTTAGTTGAAATTTAAAAAAAAAAAGTATGAATAAAGTATTTGATGATGATGATGGTTAACGTCTGCTAAGATCAAACATTGGTCTATCAAAGCTAAAGAAACAAATTATTTATTTTGATTTAAGATTTTATTCCTATGCTCAAAAAGCTTGGAGAGAAGCCTCCCGAGGTCACTATAATTTTGACATTGTAAAAGGCTAGGAAGGTCAGTATTGTAACAAAGATTGTGAAACTGAGGTCTAATGTGGTTGTATGCGGGGCATTCTAAGAGGAAGTAGTTTTCATCCTCGATGTTCCTATTCTCACATATATGGTAGATCCTTTCCATCCATGGCGTTTTAGGAACTGCCCAACGACGTGTTTCACTATGGAGCTCATGAGAATTCATTCTAATCTTTGCTATATTAATTTTCTTCTTTCATCCATGGCGTTTTAGGAACTGCCCAACGACGTGTTTCACTATGGAGCTCATGAGAATTCGTTCTAATCTTTGCTATATTAATTTTCTTCTTTCAGCTAGTTAAAATAGAGAGATACTTTTGATCTTCTAGGGTGAGGTTGATGACCTTCTTATAATAACTTAATTTTCTTTTAGGCGCAAAATCTTTCTCACACCACATTTTTCTTTAAACTTAGAAATAACAATATCTTTAATGTTATTTATGTTTTTGCAATGCATATGAGTATTCTCCATACAATTCAAATATTGAGAAATGTTAAGAAATGTAAATTGAAATATTGAAGATAGATTTAAATATATGAGACTCATGTGTGTTTCTTATTTTATAGATTTTAGAAAGGTTGGAAAATCTCTTATTCGGTAAGTAATTGGAAGTTTGAGTGTAAATGAGATTATGAAGCTATTAGATTGTTGGGCACATTTTATTTAGTAGTTCATTAGAACATGAATACTTACACAATAGTTATAAATAGACTATTTTCTATACATTTTTATGAAAACATAGGGTCATTTTTCATTTACTACTGGATATTCTCTTAGGCACATTTTCAATTTTTAAGATTTTCTATTTTAATAAATCTATTTTTAACTTGGGATAATAACATATGAAATTAATTAAACATTAATTTAAAGATAAAACAAATATTTCCACTCCACTAATTCTCACTACCTCATGACTAGGCGTTCCTAGAGTAAATATTCAGTTCACCCCTACTTTGTAGAAGTTAACTGGGATCCCATCGGTGACAGATTAAACGAATCCGGGGTCACGATGACCCGAATTCCATTTAATTAGGATATTTTGCTGATAAAATAAGGGACAGCCTAAATTATTGTACTAAAATTATGAACACAAGTCAATGAAATAAACAAACCAAAACAAACAGTCCGTCGGATATGAAACAAACAAACGAAAACCTAATTGATGAGCGTCTGACGTTGCCTATAATATCAACGTTCTGACCAAATATGGTACTCTCTCTTACAAAACAGATGACCTACAACATACAGAAGTCAGTTATCATTCTGTCCATTCCATAAGCATTTCTACAGGGCGTCGCACGTGGCTGTTATAGTTAAGTCATTGATGACATAAAATGTGTCTATAGTACGTGATTTCTCCAGTTGGTGGCCCCCACACATAGCGTGCAGCTTAAGAATCTTTTCTGATAGTCTTTCCAGCAAAATACGTTAAATTCTTCCTCCAATTGGTGCCCCATACATAGCGTGCAACTTGCGAGTCAATTTTGTATTATTCTTTCCAGCAAAATATATAATTCATTATCTAGTTTTGACATATTTGCAAAATATATAATTCATCATCTAGTTTTGACATATTTACAAGCAGATAGCTGTCCAGGCAGTAAACGTTAAATAAGCGTCACATTGTTGTCGGAATCCCGAGATTCACAGACCTGACTTTTGGAAGCTCTATTCTTACATTTGTAGTTTTTTATGATGATCTTGGTAAGCCGATAGACCTGAAAATCTCTTAGATTGCATTTATCAGGGCAGTTTTTTTTTCCCACTTGGGATTTGTAATTTCGGTTTTCGACTTAACTAAATATATATTAAAAAATCATCAACCAGTAATAGATTAGTTGACTTTTGTAAAGTTAGATTTAATAGTCTGATTGATTCAAATTTCATGACATAGAATTGATGATAAAAACTACCTAACAGATAAAAACTAGGAAAGGTACCAATAAATTTGACATTCTTCATGATATTAACATTAATTTTCTTCATGATATTGGCATTAATTCAGTTTAGATGAATTTAATTTAGTTTAAAGAAAAAAGAAAACAAAAAAAAATTATATAATATTTTATGAATTTTAAGAGTTAGCTCAATTGGTTGAGTTTTAATTGTTAATTATTTTATTAGTTGAGAAATCACAGCATCAAATCTTCTAAGCCCTAAAATTATATAATAATTATAAAACAATTATTTTACTTACTAAATTCAACTTGATTGAATTTAAAAGATTAAAAAAACATACCTATATATAATAATTAACAATTAAGTTAATATAATTATAACGAAATTGTTTTACTGATTTTTCATATCCTCAATTCTCACATCAAATTAAATTTTCAATCTTTTTAATATAATTTAATCTTTTTTAATATAATTTATTTAGTTATACTTACTATTTTTTCTTTGACATAAATTAACATAATAGTTACCATCTTCATAAATAAATAATAATATGAATATGTTTTTTAAGAAATAATCATACATGTTTTATTATTACAGGGAAATAAATATGTAGCCCAGTTTAACTAATTGTCATTTAAGTTAGAAATTTTGTTTTGAAATATAGTGCATGAAAAATTAGTTATTTAAGATAGAAATTTTGTTTTGAAATATAGTGCATGGAAAAATTAGAAATTATATTAGGTAATGTTAAATTAATAATGTTTAATAAGAAAATTGAATTTTATTTTAGTTTTAGTAGGAGCTAATAAATTTAAATGTGAAGTGGATAAATTAATTGTTAGCTAAAGTAAAAGGACTTAAATAAATTTTGGTGAATAAATATTAGTCAGTGTATATATTTACAATTTTCTACATAAATGTAAATGATGCAAAGACTTGAGTGTATATTAAGATAGTAAATATGTTATTTAATTGAGTATAAGCTATTTTCAAGGATTTCATTCTTTGATGATAAGAATAAAAGAATCATTTCACAAATATCTAAAAATCATGCATGAATACTCAAAACATATCTATAACAATGACCTAGAATATATGAGGCATTTATCCATATGACATTATATTGTGTTGATGTTCTGATAAGATTTTCAATAATCTCATTAAATATTTGAAAAATAGATTTTTAATAATATTGGAAAACAAATATTTATTTTCAATATTAAACATTATAAATGGCATTGGTTAATGTTAAACTAATAATCATCAACAAACAAATCAATTGCTAGAGTGTTGCTTTCCCAAAGATTAATAACAATATAAATATATATTTTTTCCCATAAAATTGTATAGCTATGAATTCATCAAGGATTATCATTCTTTTAATGTCGTTATTATTTATAATAAAATAAATATTTTTTAATTATTTAATATTTATTTTTTAATAATATTTATAAAACTATATTATTTAATTTTTATTTTTAAATTTTTAAAATTAGTTTTTCAAAGATGTTAATTATAATGCATATAATTTAAAATAGCACAACCATATAAATTAAATTCTTGGTAAATATCAATAAGTGCACAAAGAACTTATTATACATCTAAAATTTCTAAAATTAAAAAAACAAACATAAGAATTAACTAAATTATATATTTATTTAAAATAATAATAATTATTATCAATCATACAAGGAATTAATATATAAGTTAAGAACATAGACATTTAAAAAAAAAACATATAACAATATTCTTAGCCATGTAGATTTACCTCCACTTTACCATGGAGATTATTAATATGTAAAATGACTTTGTGATAAGGCCATAGGACAATACCATGACTTATTAACATCACGTGCCCAAACAACCATAATAATTTCCTATCATACTTGTTCATATGAAATTTTTTTAATTAATGAATTTAATTAGAAGAGAAAAAAATGCATATTTATTTTGGAAATAAATGTTAGCCTTTGAATTGTGTGTACTAATAGAAACATTCTAGAATATTTTATGGATGCTATATCTCTACCATCCCCATACTAATTATTAATAATTATATTAAAATTGTGTAGACCATGTTCCAAAATAGACATAATTATTAGATAAAAATATAGTTATTTTCTACGTATTATAGATTATACATTTAATAGGAAAGTGCTCATATTGGTGAATAGAAGGTATGCATATAGATTGATATCAATTGATGTGCTAATTTTTTTCTCAAACTTTTTAAACGTATGGAAAAAAAAGTATTTTTGAATATTATGATACATTACATATACATATTAAAAAATATTATAATAATATGGTTAAAGCTTATTTTATTTTATTTATATTAATATTATAAATATTTTATTTTAAAATAAAAATGATGATATTAATTTTTTTTTAATCAAATTCTATTAACTAAAAATTTGTAATATACAAAAATTACCATCTCTAACAAAGAGTCTCCTAACCATGTTGATGACCATGTTGATGGTATTATTGTGGATCATAATGGTTTAATAAATTTTATTATAATATTAGTGATGATATGATATTAAAGTTCAGGATGATGCTACTGTTATCGATGATGATGTTGCTAAACTCTCAAATTAACGTCTTATTAGTCCTTGCCATGGACTATAGTAATCGAAACGAAGGAAGATAGCATTATTTGAGCTGTTTTTAGTTTAGGCTCATTAGCTATAAACAAAGTTTTTAGGGACATATTAATTTATCATGTTATTTGGCCTCTTCCCGAGGACCAAAGCTGAACCAAACCTAAAACAATAGGTTATTTTTATTAGTCCTGATATTTTCAAACTTGTAAATTGTACAACCTAAACTAATGTTAGCATTATTAGAGGACATTATATGTTAAGTCAGCGAAACATATAAACATATATGCATCCAGCAACATATAAACATATAAGCATCCGCAGGTTGCTGGATGCACCTGGCTACACCACATGGCGATTTCACCCCACATCTATTTTGCATGTTTGTGTCGTGGCCCAGGTAGGTTACAGGTTACAGTGTGACGGTGGGCTGGTCTGCATTTCAAAAAAACCTCTGCCTCTGGATAGCTATTTCTGTAAACCCCACAGTGCAGTTCGGCTTCTGCTGCCTTCAAATCTAGATACGAGGATCTCAAGAATACAAACAGCACAGGAAACAACAGTTACCTGGCTAGCGCATTGTCATTGTTGTCATTGCTGTGCTCAGGCAGAGTCGCTATGGAGTCGGTTCTGTTGAAGGAGCACAATGAGAAGCTTATACAGTATCAGAAGGAGCACAATGAGAAACTTATATAGTACCAGCAGCATCATCAGTTGATTCATTCCTAGAATACCTAACTTCCCATTAAATATACAAAGGATATATAGAGGATACAGGGGAAAGACCAGAAGTCCATCAGGTATAAGTTTGTTTATACATACATTAACAAAGCAATCATGAAATTGGAGGCGCATGACTAAAGCAGCATTTCTGGGGTTTCTTTGAATGGCTTTCTGGAGTACAGAGGTTACCATAGACTCTGCCTCTTGATAGTTGTTTCTGTTTCTGCGTCCCTGGGATTCTTAACCTTTCCCTCCACCCTCTGCACAACCTAGTTCATTCAGCTCAGCCCATCTTGCCTGTATCTATCTGCTCATCTGGGAGTGTTGGCAACCTGCGGATGCAGGTTGCTGGATGCACCTAGCTACACCACATGGCGATTTCACCCCATATCTATTTTGCATGCCCATCTTGCCTGTATCTATCTGCTCATCTGGGAGTGTTGGAAACCTACGGATGTAGGTTGCTGGATGCACCTGGCTACACCACATGGCGATTTCACCCCATATCTATTTTGCATGTTTGTGCCGTGGCCCAGGCAGGTTACAGTGTGACAGTGGGCTGGTCTGCATTTCAAAAAAACCTTTGCCTCTGGACAGCTATTTCTGTAAACCCCATAGTGCAGTTCGGCTTCTGCTGCCTTCAAATCCTACCTTCAAATCCAGATATGAGGATCTCAAAAATACAAACAGCATAGGCAGCAACAACAGTTACCTGGCCAGCGCACTGTCATTGTTGTCATTGTTGTGCTCAGGCAGAGTCGCTATGGAGTCGGTTCTGTTGAAGGAGCACAATGAGAAGCTTATACAGTACCAGCAGCATCATCAGTCGATACAATTGATTCATTCCTAGAATACCTAACTTCCCATTAACTATACAGAGGATACAGGGGAAAGACCAGAAGTCCATCAGGTATAAGTTTGTTTATACGTACATTAACAAAGCAATCATGAAATTCGAGGCGCATGACTGAAGCAGCATTTCTGGGGTTTCTTTGAATGGCTTTCTGGAGTACAGAGGTTACCACAGGCTCTGCCTCTGGATAGTTGTTTCTGTTTCTACGTCCTTGGGATTCTTAACCTTTCCCTCCACCCTCTGCACAACCTAGTTCGTTCAGCTCAGCCCATCTTGCCTGTATCTATCTGCTCATCCGGGAGTGTTGGTAGCTGGATGAGACAAAGCGCAGAAGGCCATGAAGTTGAAACTGGTGCACGTGTAGTGGGCAGTTGGATTATCCTTCTGCCTCTTGTATTCATGATACAATGTTAAGTGACATGGTTTAGGCTCGATATCCTATGCCATGGAGGAGGTGAGGCATGTGGCGCTCATGGGAGGGCCCACATGGAGGTGTTTTTAATTTTAGTTTTTTAATAGCTTTATTTCCCTTTAATGCTAAATTACATTACTAATATACCTAGGATTGGTAGCTACAAAGTTTGGCAAGCAAGATCTAATTTGGGATAATGGAGCGTAAACAATCGAGAGCTTATTATTATGAAGCCATGGCAAACATTCGCAACGGCACTGGTACCTATTTGCTGAAACTCGACACCCTCAAAAGGAGGGGAACCACTTTGGTTGAAATTCTCGATGCCCTGAATAGGATCGGGACATAGAGCTTATTATTATGAAGCCATGGCAGAGCTTCACAATGGCACTGGTACCTATTTGCTGAAATACTCGATGCCCTCAAAAGGATGGGAACCACTTTGGCTGAAATTCTCGATGCCCTGAATAGGATCGGGACAAAAATGGCGGCTTCCACAGCCAAGATATGCAGCCCTCGAAAGGCCACATCAAACGCCGCTGCGATTGATTTCTTGCGGGCGCTGAGGCCATGAAGGTTTTTCTTGTAAATATGTACAATTTTTTTTTAAGGGGGCGCTCTTTTAAAAACTGCTTTTTTGCTAAACTATTGACTATTTGAGGAGGTTTATAGAGCTGTATATGAACAATCATTTGCATTTCAGTTTGGCAGCATAAGTCCTGGGTTTGTAAATGGCTTGCGGGTTCGTCAATAATTATGTATTA
Source organism: Pinus tabuliformis (assembly GCA_031772625.1). Classification (NCBI taxonomy): domain Eukaryota; kingdom Viridiplantae; phylum Streptophyta; class Pinopsida; order Pinales; family Pinaceae; genus Pinus; species Pinus tabuliformis. The sequence continues at coordinate 1,228,341,627 of CM062819.1, read as the reverse complement.
TTTTTTCTATCTATCCTAGTGATCTTAATTAGCGCACATTAAATGGAGTTTAATTGCTGAATGCCTTCTGATATGTTCATTGGATTGTAGATACCTGCTCGAACTAGCTCAACACCTACCAACCTTGATGAGCAGAATGGCCACCAGGTCTTTCTTTTTAAAACTGCTTGTTTGCTAAACTATTGACTATTTCTGTTTTATGTGATTATAATCTCTATTGTATAAACTGGTGATGTTGGTTTCTTTTGCAATAACTATCAGTTTATTTCCTGATTATATCCGGTAATTAAGTGATTGGCTAATAATAGCTTGTACTACATAGCTTAGTTATACATTTGTAATAGGAGTTGGACTTGCTAGCCGAATATTGTAGAAAGGAAAATGGGTTGAATCATCTTCACTTGTTGTGTACATCTATGGAAAGAATTTCCACCTTCAAAACAAAGTCTTGGAGCACAAAAGATAGCTAATGCTTTTAGGTCTATTTTTATATATTGGAAGAATTCGGTTAAAAGGGGCTCCGGCTCAATTCTATTAAATCATGGTATGCTAATGAGAATCATGGGCTTCTCCTATTCCTGGAAAGCATAAACATTCGTGTTAGTTTTGAACCTGAACTTTCCTTTCAAATACAATTCCGAAGTTCCCCCGCATGCTATGCCATGGAGAAGGAAGTGAGGCATGTAACGCTCATGGGAGGGCCCACATAGAAGTGTTTTTATTTTTAGTTTTTTAAGCACTCTAAGTAAAATCACGTAGTTGCTCCCTATCGTTGGAGTTTCAACTGTCCCTCGCGTAGCCGCTGGAAGGCTCGGTTAGGGAAATATATAGGGCCTTTACAGGTTATTTTTCTATCATACTGATCATATAACTTGATGTGTAGATGCTTCTAAGGAGGTTTCTAGAGTTGTATATGAACAATCATTTGCATTTTAGTTTGGCAGAATAAGTCCTGGGTTTGTAAATGGCTTGTAGGTTCGTCAATAATTATGTATTATTTTTTCTATCTATCCTAGTGATCCTAATTAGCGCACATAATATGGAGTTTAATTGTTGAATGCCTTCTAATATGTCCATTGGATTGTAGATACCTGCTCGAACTAGCTCAACACCTCCCAACCTTGATGAGCAAAATGGCCACCGGGTCTTTCTTTTTAAAACTGCTTGTTTGCTAAACTATTGAATATTTTTGTTTTATGTGATTATAATCTCTATTATATAAAATAGTGATGTTCTTTTGCAATAACTGTCAGTATATTTCCTGATTATAACCGGTAATTATGCGATTGGCTAATAAGTAATAACTTATAGTATATAGCTTAGTTATACACTTGTAATAGGAGTTGGATTTTCTGGCTGAATATTGTAGAAAGGAAAATGGCTTGAATCATCTTCACTTGTTATGTACAGCTATGGAAATAATTTCCACCTTCAAAACAAAGTCTTGGAGCACAAAGGATAGGTAACACTTTTAGGTTTTTTTATATATTGGAAGAATTCGTTTAAAAGGAGCTCTGGCTCAATTCTATTAAATCATGGTATGCTATTGAGCATCATGGGTTTCTCCTATTCCTAGAAAGCATAAACATTTGTGTTAGTTTTGAACTTGAAATTTCATTTCAAATACAATTCCAAAGTTCGTGCTCTTGTTTGCATTGTAGACACGAGCATTGTCAAAATTGTAGAGCATGCCTACTGTATTATCCTTCTGCCTCTTGTATTGACATATGACCATGATACAATGTTAAGTGGCATGGTTTAGGCCCCACATGCTATGCCATGGAGGAGGAGGTGAGGCATGTGGCACTCATGTGAGGGCCCACATGGAGATGTTCTTATTTTTAGTTTTTTAAGCACTTTAAGTAAAATCACGCAGTTTCTCCCTGTCGTTGGCATTCCAACTATCCCTCGCACATCCAATGGAATCTAGGGCCTTTACAGGTTATTTTCTATCATATTGATCATATAACTTGATGTGTAGATGCTTCTGAGGAGGTTTCTAGAGCTGTATATGAACAATCATTTGCATTTCAGTTTGGCAGCATAAGTCTTGGGTTTGTAAATGGCTTGCAAGTTCGTCAATAATTATGTATTATTTTTTCTATCTATCCTGGTGATCTTAATTAGTGCACATTAAATGGAGTTTAATTGCTAAATGCCTTCTGATATGTCCATTGGATTGTAGATACCTGCTTGAACTAGCTCAGCACCTCCCAACCTTGATGAGCAGAATCGCCACCAGGTCTTTCTTTTTTAAAATTGCTTGTTTGCTAAACTATTGACTATTTGAGGAGGCTTCTAGATCTTTATATGAACAATAATTTTCATTTCAGTTTGGCAGCATAAGTCCTAGGTTTGTAAATGGCTTGCAGGTTCGTCAATAATTATGTATTATTTTTTCTATCTATCCTAGTGATCTTAATTAGCGCACATTAAATGGAGTTTATTTTCTGAATGCCTTCTGATATGTTCATTGGATTACAGATACCTGCTCGAACTAGCTCAACGTCTACCAACCTTAATGAGTAGAATGGCCACCAGGCCTTTCTTTTTAAAAATGCTTGTTTGCTAAAATATTGACTATTTCTGTTTTATGTGATTATAATCTCTATTGTATAAACTGGTGATGTTGGTTTCTTTTGCAATAACTGTCAATTTATTTCCTGATTATATCCAGTAAATTGTAATTAAGTGATTGGCTAATAAGTAATAACTTGTACTACATAGCTTAGTTATACACTTGTAATAGGAGTTGGACTTGTTGGCTGAATATTGTAGAAAGGAAAATGGCTTGAATCATCTTCACTTGTTGTGTACAACTGTGGAAAGAACTTCCACCTTGAAAACAAAGTCTTGGAGCACAAAGGATAGGTAATGCTTTTAGTTTTTTTTTTATATATATATATTGGAAGAATTCGTTTAAAAGGGGCTCTGGATCAATTATATTAAATCATGGTATGCTACTAAGCATCATGGCTTCTCCTGTTCCTGCAAAGCATAAACATTTGTGTTAGTTTTGAAGTTGAACTTTCATTTCAAATACAATTCCAAAGTTCCTGCTCTTCTTTGCATTATAGACAAGAGCATTGTAAAAATAGTAGAGCATGCCTACTATAGAATTCGTACTGTCTCCTGGTCTATAGAAGTGCTGCTCACACCATCCTCTATATAAATTCATAGTCTCAAATCAATTTAAATTATTAATTATAGATTTAGGTTTAGAAGATAAACCAAAATTTGGATACAAATGTTGCTTCTCTCAATAGACTGCCTATTGTTTCAGCTGAACCACAAGCACATCGCCAAGTATGTTGAGAAATTTTCAGTAATTCTTGAACCTTCATCTTTTACTTGATTCTTCTCCATATTATCTTTTCACTCTTGTTTCTCCTGTCAACAGAATCAAATACTGGAGTCTCAAGTTCAAGGGAGGAGATATTTACATGATGGTGGTGGACATCCAATATCTCTGGCACAGCAGCACCCTACTTCTGGTGGCACAAGTCCTGTATGCACCAAGTTCACAACAATTGTCGGGTACTCCTCCGCGACCACCACCAACATTACCATCACCTGCCTTGCGTTCACAGCAAGTGCTGATGCAACAAGGGCAGTGTTTCAATGTTCAATCACATATATTGCCACCTTCACTACATGGTATGCCTTAACATATTAATTCCGTTGGTGGTCAGTTTTCATCGCAACAACTACCACAGATAGTCCATCATCTGGGTACTCAAATGAGTCTTCCCATGGGTACCAAGCTACCAAGCGGGATTTTTGGTATACATTTTATGTCTCCAGTGATGAATCACCGTATTCCTACCTGTACCAATAAGGTGGTGAAGATTACTCATCCAAAGACTCATGAAGAGCTGAGGTTTGATTCCAGTGGTAAGAAACATGAGTCGGATAATGCTGCCATGACTTCTCTTGCAAGATCTATTTCCTTGTCAGTGAGAATGGCAACAAATGGCTTTATTCTCTCACATCCTCTAGGCGTTTCACATGCTATGAATTTTTACCCTGTACATACAAGATTGTATGGTCATCATTCATCTACTTTTTATCCGCATCCAAAAAATTCAATTCCATTCCAAAGATCTAATTTTGTACATCAATCACCAACACAAATTGTTTCCTCTAGGATGGATGCACATTCCATTGTTCCCAAGCTTGAAACTTCTATGGCTTCTAGCACTGAGCTTTCACGACCTATTGTTCATGATGGTGCTATAGTTCCAGTTTCTCTGACAAGGGGTCATGGCATAACACAAACTCGCCTTACATCAACTTCCGAAAAGGATATATCTGTTACTTCACCCTCTACTCGGACTCAAAATACTCATTTTCTAAGCAATGCAACTGACATGCCCCAAAGCAAACCACTAGATTCATCAAAACAACTTTTCACTCTAGCTGATAGTGTTTCTTTGGAAGTTCATAATGTTGAACCTTTGGGTTCATCTTCATCATTTATAGCAAATGAGGTATCAGTCCAGAGAAATGGATATGGCTGTTACTTCATCCTCTACTTAGACTCAAGATACTCATTTGCTAAGCAATGCAACTGACATGCCCCAAAGTGGACCACTAGATTCATGAGAAGAACTTTTCACTCTAGCTGATAGTGTTTCTTCGGAAGTTCATAATGTTGAACCTTTGGGTTCATCTTCATCATCTGTAACAAACAAGGTATCAGTCCAGAGCTGTGGTGTAAATGGCGAATGTTAGCATGGTTCAGCCCTTGAACCCCATTTAAACTCAGATTCCAACAACCTTCGAATTGTGTTGCATTTTCAAATTACCAATTTCACTGCTGCTGTCACCTACAAGGTAATGGTTTGAGATCTGTTATGGTAAATCAGAAACAATCTTAGCCTACTTAATTTACCTTTTGGAGGTGTTTTTTTCTTCAAGCTAGCTCATGGCAGGGACTTGTTGCCATGCAACTTTCCTTGTTATACTTGTTTATGATACACACATCCATTAGGAGGGGTATGTGTAACATTTATAACATTTTTAAGTTGGTGGAAATTTTTCCAGTAAGATAAGTTAGTGGAATCATTTTTTTTAATAAAGTATTTATATCACATGTAATTAGATTCTTTATCATTAAAATATAAAAAAATACTAAAAAAATTGAATTTAACACTTTTATATATCTATATGTGTGTGTGGGGGTTTAGTTTGAAATAATGATAATATAAAACTATTAAAATAATTTATAATTTTTAAAGTTATAATGGAATAGATTTGATTTTTTGATAAGATAAGGAGGAGATCAGAGCGGATCGGGCGATGCTGCAACCTGACCTAGGGTTCCTGCAAACCTGATCTCGGCAGGACTGTCATTCTGCGTACAGAGGGCAGAGACTGCAGCGCCGACGAGCACATAGAGACGTCCATAAGGTACAAGGAAAATGGAAGCCCCGCAGGGGGAGGGCCAGAGGCCTCCCCCCGATACGGAAAACAGAGAACGGGCTACGGCCGACAAAGAGAAGGAACAGGGCAGCAGAGGCAATGCCACCGATAAAGGACAGAAGAAAGGCAAGGACATAGAAGCAGATGAAAGAAGTAAGGCAAGTTCATCAACCTGCAAACCTGTGGCGGTCCATAAACCAAGAGTGGACTTTCCAAGTGAACGCATCAACGCCAGAATACAGTACATGAGAGATCATGCGCTAATCGGCAAATTCATTGGAATCTGGCCAACGGAGAGAGCGTTGAGAAGCTGGATCAACACCAAATGACATCCTAAAGGGCGCCTCTCGCTCCATCTAGGAGCCAAGGGTTTCTTCACTCCAGTTTTCAACTGCCTGGAGGACCGCAACAGGATTCTGGATCAGGGTCCGTATTTCTTTAATTCAGCGGGATTATACCTGAAAGGCTAGGTTGAAAGATTTAACCCAGACAAGGAGGATCTGACCTATGCGCCAGTGTGGATAAGGCTTTATTCACTACCGTGGGAATACTGGGAGGAAAAGTCTCTGCAAGAAATAGGGAATGCTATTGGCGAGTTTGTCAAGATCGTAGAAGAAACAAAGCGATGTAGTTACACATCCTATGCTTGGATCTGTGTCTATATGGATCTCAAGCAACCACTGCCAGACACGGTAAGCTTCTTTCATGAGGACTCTGAATGGACACAAGTTATAGATTATGAACATGTGCCCTTCAGATGCAGGAAATGCCATGAGATAGGGCATCTCTATAGAGATTGTCCTCAAAACAAGGCACCCTCTCCCCAAGACAGCTCTGACAATCAAACTACAGATGGATTCACCAAGGTTACAAATCGCAGAAGAGGAAACAAGAAAGCAACAGGCAACACCAAAGCAAATCCAGTCAACAAAGCCAAACCCACAACAAGCAACAGTTTCGAAGCACTGGATAAGGAGGACGAGCAAGAACAGGAGAAGGAAAAGGCGAAAGACAAAGAGATCCATCAAGAACAGCCAGGCGAGACATCGAGACAAGGAGGAAAGAAAATCCAAAAGAAAGACAACTTGATAACCCCAGCAAAAACCCTGCCATGGCACACTCAAGGTATGGACGTTGAATACACGCAGCCACATGAGAAATCCTCACAGGAGCGAGAGGATCTCTCACAAGCACCTCAAATTATGGAAGAAGATCCGGAACCCTTAGACATAGGGGAGCTGGATATTCTGGGCTTGGAACAGGCATGCAAGACAGGGAACTTTGAAAAGATACCAGAAACGCAAGTGGATAACCTAGTTGAAGTTCTGCACAGAGCACAGAAGAAATATTCGCTAGGTGTCCAAATAGGAAGTCCATGGGATGGAAAATTTATCACAAAGGACAATAAGAAAAGAGGTAGGAAATCCACTTTGGAAAGAACTATCAAGATTGGAGAGATTCTAGTGGAGTCAGGGAGGTATGCCAAACTGACCAGGTATTTTAATCCTCACCCCCAAATTTCTCAATGAAGTTAATATCATGGAATATCAGAGGGCTCAACAGCCCCAGGAAAGGAAGATTATTAAAAAATATGTTGATGCAAGAAAAACCAAGCATTCTTTTCTTACAGGAAACGAAATGTGGCTCAAATTTTTTGGAAAAAATAGCAGTGAAAGCATGGCCAGGGGGACATGTAATAGCTGTTGATGCTCAGGGAGCTTCGGGAGGACTTGCAATCCTCTGGGATGCGCGAGTCATACAGCTAAATAATATTCAAGCTAACAAAAGCTTCATTCAGGCAAACTTTCACCTCTTAGGCTCTAATACCCATGGGCTAATAACAAATGTTTATTTTCCTCAGGATACAGCTCAAAAAGCTCAGATCCTGAACACACTATCAGATCTCAGCTCAGACAGACCTCATCCACTTTGGATTGCGGGAGGTGACTACAACATGACAGCGAGCATAGAAGAAAAACGTGGAGGCAGAAACAGAGCAAATAATGAGGGTAATCTACTAAAAACCTTCATTCAAAATAACTGGCTGGTGGATGTCCCTACAGGCAATGGTCTCTTCACATGGAGTAATAAAAGAGAGGGAGAGCAGCAGATTGCATCGTGCCTTGACCGGTTCCTCATCTCAGATAATGCAGTTCACCTTGGAGGGGAATTCACAGCATCCATACTTCCTGTCTCAGGTTCAGATCATTGGCCCCTCGAACTGCAATGGAATAGGCCAGGTAACAACATCAAACGTCCCTTTCGTTTTGAAGAATTCTGGTTTACTCACCCAGACTTTGAGAGGCTAGTAAGAACCACTTGGATCCACTTCAATCCTTCTGAAGGCACCAGGATGGCCAGATTTCAACAAAAGCTTGAACATCTTAAAGGGGCAATAAAAAGATGGAATCACAATACATTTGGCAACATCTTCACAGAACAAGCTTCTATCAATACAGAAATGAGGAAAATCCAGCAAATCATCATCTTTGAAGGGCGCACGGAGCAATTAACCAAGCAGGAGCAAGTCTTAGAATCTAAAATCATAGAAAGGGCTAAACAGGAGGAAATATTATGGAGACAGAAATCAAGGATCAGATGGCTAAAAAATGGAGAAAAGAACACTAAATTCTTTCATAAAACTACGGTGCAGCGCAGAATGATCAATCACATCTCTCACATAAAAAATGAACAGGGGAATAAAGTTGAAACACATGAAGGCATTGAAGCGGAATTCCTGAATTACTTTAAGAAGGCGCATCAGGAACCCGATTTTAACAGAATGCTGGCCATCAATAAGATAATCAAGAACATACCAAGGATAATAACAGAGGAACACAGTAGTCTTCTCATCAAACCCATTAATTTAGAAGAAGTTGAAGAAGCTGTGCGGAATCTGAAGGAAGGTAAGGCGCCGGACCGAATGGTTTTACATCAAATTTTTTTCACAAGTTCTGGGACTTGATAAAGGAGGAAGTCTGGCAGGTAGTAGAGGAATCTAGAGCACTCAAATGGATGTATCCTGCATTAAATGCTACCTTCATAGCCTTAATTCCAAAAGGGGAAGATTCCAACACCCCAGACAAATATAGACCGATTGCGCTGTGTAATATCATATACAAAATTATTTCTAAAGTCATAGCAACAAGATTAAAGCTGCTGCTCCCTCTGATTATATTGCCTGAGCAATCGGGTTATGTTGAAGGTCGTCAAATAACAGATGGAATTATTCTAATGCATGAGATAATTCACTCCTTAAAGCAAACCAAGAAACCATGTATGTTGCTCAAACTAGACTTATCCAAAGCATTTGATAGTCTTAGTTGGGCTTATATTCAAAAAATCCTTTTGGCTTTTGGTTTTGCACACTCATGGGTCAGATGGATTTTCAACCTACTATCTTCAGTCTTCTTCTCTGTCTTAATTAATGGCATTCCTTCAGCTACTTTCCAGCCCTCCAGAGGCATAAGACAAGGTGACCCCTTATCTCCCTTCCTTTTTGTCATCATGGCAGAGGGTTTAGGTAGATACATCACTTCAGCTAGACTTACCCAGCAATTACGAGGTCTTTATTTCAATAACTCCCCCATCTATTCCCATCAGCAATTTGTAGATGATAATATGCTTTATGGACATCCTTCGGTGCAAGAAGCTTGTATCCTCAAATCTATCCTGACAACGTTTTCTGATGCTTCAGGAGCTCTCATAAATCGAGTTAAATCCCAAATCTTTTTCTTTAATACCCCTGTGCCCACACAGAGATCTATTGAACGAATCTTGGGATTCACTACTGCCTCTCTGCCCTCCAAATATTTAGGTGCCCCTTTAATGGCCTCTGCCCTTAAGCACTCCTCCTGGAAGCAACTCCTGGAAAAACTTGAGGCTCAACTTACCCTCTGGACTAATCGAGCTCTGAATATGGCTAGTAGAATTGTTCTTATCGAAGTGGTCCTTCAATCCATGCCCCTCTATCTTTTCTCCATCCTAGCCGCCCCAAAATGGTTTCTTAAAGAAATCAAGACTCTGCAACGCAATTTTCTATGGGGAAGTTCGGGGAAAAACTGAAAATGGGAGTTAGTGAAATGGGATAAAGTCTGTCTTCCCAAAAAAGCAGGAGGTATTGGGTTAAGGGACCCTGAGCACAGTAACAGAGCAATGGGAGCAAAGATATGGTGGAGATGGCTTGCTCATCCCAGCACTCCATGGGCCTCTCTTTGGACAGCCAAATACACAAGCAATTGTCCTATGGAAGAAAGAATAAGAATGACTGAGCTAAGCACGGGTTCGGTATTTTGGAATTCAGCCATACAACAAAGGAGCCTCATACAAGAACACAGTTTTTGGGAAATCAAAAACGGAACCACTGCGCGATTCTGGGAGGATTCATGGCAACAATTACCAAGGCTAAGAGACATTCTACAAGATCATCAAATTCCAGAACGAGAAATGAATCAACATGACACAGTCAGACAGTTCTGGAAGACAGGTACCACTCAAGAGCATAGGCAATGGCAAGATGCAACTCAATTTTTAACTAATTTCTCTGAGCAAACGAAGCAGTACCTTAATACAGAACTTCAAAAGAGGCAAGTCACTACCTCAGAAAGTATGGATATCCTCAGGTGGGGATATGAAGAGAAAGGAATCTTCACTACAAAGGAAGCTTACAAAATCATCATCCAAGATCGGCTCAACAAAGATAAAATTTGGGAGGTAATCTGGCGCTCATCTAACTGGCCGAAAGTCTCTACATTCTTATGGCTTCTTTGTCATAATCGAATCCTAACTTGGGATAATCTTAGAAGAAGAGGTTTCTCAGGACCATCTATATGCCTAATGTGTATGAAGGAGGAGGAAACTGCCATACACCTGATGTAGACCTGCCAAATCGGTAGAAAACTCTGGGAGAAGGTAGCTTTTCGCTGTCAAAAAGAGGGCAGAGTACAGGGAGACATTAAAGCGACTATGTGCAAATGGGATCAACCGCCTTTTCAAAGCAATTTCCTTAATGCTCTCTGGTATCTAATACCAGGACTATTAATGTGGAATATATGGAAAGAGCGTAACAGAAGAATCTTCAAAAATCACTCTTTGTCTCTAGAGCAACTCTGGACCAAATTTCATCAGAATCTAGTGGAAACCCTTTCAACTAGAGAATGGCACACAGAAGACTTCCCCACTACACCTCAGGAAAAAACAATATGGGACAACTGGGGGATTCAGATAAATCAAATGGTCGCAGGGACAAAAAACCACATAATGCAGGGACCAGAGCTAAACACCTGGAGTCCGCCTCCCATTAATATGTTCCAGCTCAACTTTGATGGAGCATCTAAAGGAAATCCAGGAAAGGCGGGATATGGAGGAGTTTTCAGGGATCACTATGGCAATCCTCACTGTATCTTCATGGGATCGATCGGATGGGACACAAATAATTCAGCAGAATTGGAGGGTCTATGGAGAGGTCTTAAACTAGCCCAAAGGAATGGTTTCTTTCCTCTCATTGTTGAAGGGGATTCACAAATCATAATCAGAATGCTCATTAAACTGCTGCACGGTTCTCCCGCTCACAAAGTAAGCAAAAGTTGGCGAATGGCTCAAAGGTTAGATTTAATCTACAATTGGTTGGTTCAGCATCAAGCAATTTCTTGCAAACACATCAGGAGGGAAGGCAATAAGCTTGCTGACCTTCTTGCCAACCTTGGAGTGGAAGCCAAAAACGGTTACTTTGAAGGTCCTATCTCTAGCCTTGATTCAGAGGATCAGATAGTCAAAATCCAGGAGATTGTCATTAGTGACAAAGCTCAGATCAAGAGAACCCACCCGGATGCGGGTGCTCCCTCCAGTTAGCAATGTTAAGCCTCACCGCTCCGACAGCTGGCTTCATGGCTGGCATCATGGCGTACTGCATGGTACAGGATGCAGGTAGGATTTATAGGCTCAAGGAGAACGCATTTACACTGAGGCAGCCTCAAAACTGGTTTGAATTTATTTCACGCATGGCAACCATGACCGCGCTTTGGTTCTGGGGATTGAAACCGGGTTATGGCATTAATGCATCAGATTTCTATAAGGCCAAGCCGCTTCCGTCTTGGAGCATTATTATGTGGGTTTGGCGCGGGAGATATCCTGAGATTTACAGAGCTCACTCTGTTCCGGGTCATTTTCCTTCCATTTGCCTTCAGCAGCTCTCTGCGCTCGCAAACAAAATGCGCAGACGTGGTATCCCTCGGAGGGGCAGCAATTTTGGTAATAGGGGTGGTCGAGCTCATCCTGCACCTCCGATTGTTGATCCTATTTCTTCTATTCCGCCTTCCTCTCTGTCGCTGGAACCTGAGAGGGCTCATCAGAACAGTTCATTTCAGACATCAAGTTTCTCTTTCCAGAGTGAGGTCAACAGGCCTATTATTACAATCAATTTCACTGTTTCGGTTTTGGAAGAGGAAGGGAATTCCTCCAGTTTGGTTCCTTCGGAGAATGATCCTTCTCAAGATGACAGTATCTTGCTCGGGGATCTGTCCGGGCGTGTTTATCGTGCGGACCGTCAGCAAGAAGACCCTCCGGCTCCTGAACAAACTCAGCTTCCGAATCCAGCTCAGGAAAGTGCCCTGGTTCAGGAACAGATTCAGAATTCAACTCCAGCTCAGGAAGATGCTATACCTTGTGGTCCCTCTCACAGATATTCCGGAGTCCTGCACCTGGCTACTCATCCCAATGGCGAGCCAGTTCTGGATGAAGATGGCTATGTTACCTGGCTAGCATCGCCCAGTCCGGAAAAGGAGGAAATGCCACCGTCGCCGAATCATGCCGGTTCAGCACAGTAACTTCTGGCCGGGAGGCTCTCTTGCTCTTACATTTTGTTTTTTTGCTCTTAAGGTCTTGGGTTGGAAGTTAAAGGTTAATGACTGGTATACTCTGTCATCTGATTATGTTTATATCGGAGGTTTTTTTGTACTGGTTGTCAATGTAGGTCAAGAAATTTCTAAGTATGCTACATCTAGTGTGCAGGACCTCATTGTAATTTTGACTGAAGGGCTATATTGTAAAACCCATGTTTATCTGGCTGAGGACTGGCTGAGGCCTCCTCTAGAAATGTAACCTCTCTGTACATATTTTCACTTTCTTAATAGAATTAGTTTTTACCGAGAAAAAAAAAATTATAATGGAATATAAAATTTGGTAAAATATTAAGGAATACTAAAAATTATAAATTTAACATTCATATATATTACACTTTATATATTTATATAAGTATGAGATTATTTTGAAATAATGATAATATAAAATTATTAAAATAATTTATAATTTTTAAATTTATAATGGAAAATAAAATTTCATAACTATATTATTCTAAATTATAGATAATATTGATATTATTTAAAACATAAATATTAATTTAGCAAATCAATTTTGAAACTCTGATATAACAATAATAAATAAATAAAAATTGTTGAACCAGTTTTGTTTTAATTTTTTTGTTGACTTAGTTTTGTTTCTACTTCCATTGTTGTGTCGTAGTATTTAGATTTAGATTTTTATTTTTTAATTTAATATGCATAACATGTATCAATACAAAAAAATAAAAATACATAAGTGTATTTTTAGAATTACAAAAAATAATCCTCATCTTAAGATCAACATTGAAAGATAAAAACATTATAGTCCATATTTTCAATGGGCCATGATTACTATTAGTTGAATATTTTCAAGTTGTTTATTTTTTTTGTATATTGTAATTCCACATCAATTTTATAGCTTGTTAAAACAATATTTACATCCATATAAAGATTCTAAACATATATTAATATTTTGTAATAATTTCTTTTAGAAATAACATAATTTCTATTAAGAGAAATAGAAAAAAGGAAATAGAAAAAAGGATAAGAATGATAGATCAAATTCAAACTTTCAAAGTGTTCTCCCTCATAACCTTAATTACAAGTATATTCGTCCTTTCTATGTGCTTCATTACAATAATGTCATGAAATGTTATCTACTTGTTTAAGCATATATAAAGGAGCAAAGGTATTAGGAACACTTTTTAAGGAAGAGGTGTATTGTTGTTTGGACCTTTGTCCTTTTTGGTGGCCTATCATTATTCAACTAAAGTCTACAAGGATGATTTGGAAATGATCAATTTTCCTTCTCCAAGACATTTATTATGTTCATCGTCGCAAGTGGACCGTACATAATTTCATTACTTTCTTTATCAATTGTTCAAGAAAAAGAAAATAGTTTATTCCAGGCTAGATCAACATGATTTTTGGATCTAGGTTTGGCCTCAACTTTAGTTCAAGGATTAGAGAAAATGTCAAGTTTAGAAGCGAAAAGGTTTCCTTCAATATTGATAGCATACTCCCTAGCTTGGCTAGAGTATTAGGACATTTATCACTAACCATACAACCAAATTGTCCCTCAAAAGCACTAGTATATTGCAATATGATAACATATTTTAGAAGTTTTAGGTTTTTCAGGGATCAATTTGACCAAACTATCAAATATTTGATTAAATTCTTGAATCTTTTGATTATATTTCTTCTTCCTTTCATGAAACTTGGAAACCAATAACCTTCTATCTTTCCTAGACGTCCACCTTTTAAAGAAAGCATCATGGAATTGATCCCAAATTTTGATTCCCTTTTCAAGTAATTCTTGGAGCCATGATTTTGAACTTTTATTAAAGAAAAAGAGAGAAAAGATTCATGAAAACATCCACTTCTTGAATATAAAATTTTACCACATACCAATAAAATTGATGTGTGCGTCCTTTAGCTATCATCACATTTTTTTAAGAAAATTTGACTATCCTTTGTGAAGCATATTGTTAGTGCATCTTACCCTGGCAAAGACGTCCAAAGGCTTGAAGGCATCGAGAAGTCACAAATTTTCCATTCAAGCTACTCTTGGAAGATTAATGAAGATAAACTTAAATATAGGAGACTTATGTGGAGTTCTTATTTTATAGATTTTAAGAGGATTGGAAAATCTTTTATTAGGTACCTAATTGGAAGTTTCAGAGTTTGAATGATATTATGGAGCTATTGGATTATTCAGTACATTTCACTTTGCTTTTCATTAGAACGTCATCAATACTTGCACAATGCCCATAAAGAGGCCCTCTTCCATACATTTTTTCAGAACATATGCCACTTTCAATGCTCATAAAGAGGCCCTCTTACATACATTTTTTTGAGAACATATGGCCACTTTTCATCCAATACTAAATATTCCTTACATACATTTTTTTGAGAACATATGGCCACTTTTCATCCACAGCTAAATATTCCTTGTTGTTTGGGGCATTTTCATGTTTTAAGGTTTTCTATTTTTAGTGGGTCTAATTTAACAAGGGGTTCTACCAAGGACGACATGTGGATTTGATTAGACACTAGTTTGAGGATAAATTAGATAATTCCATTCTACTAATTCATACTACCTCATGCCTAGGTCTTCCTAGAGTGAGTATGCACTTCACCCCTACTTTGTAGAAGTTACCCCACAATTTTCTTTCTCCTCCCCTTGTCAGTTGACTTTTAGTCCTATTTTGGAGTTTAATTGACTTTAACTAGTTCGTATTTTGCATGTGAGAGTTATTAATTACTTCTAACTAATTCCTGAATCTACTTACTTCTAATTCACATCATTTTAGAATATTTTCTAATTTTGGGTCTCCTAGTCTAATTTTCACTTATTTTTCAACTAGAGAAAGTGATTTTGAGTTATATTGAATGCAAGGTTAAGTGAGTTTGTGAAAAATACTAATATTTTATTACAGATTTTACATGATTAGTACAACCCATAGAGAATAGACCATCTCGTAGTGATCCTTACTCCTTTCAACTACTTTGTATTGAAGCCAAAAATTATTTTATGTGCTACAAAGTAAAGGACCCTATAGGATTAGATCGATGCAAAGAGAGTCTGCATCAACCATTGAGAAATTGAAATATTTTAACATGATGATTAACTTGGTAGGAAACTTTGTTTGTCTTTCTTCACTTGTTTACTCTTTCATGTTGACTCATGTTCAATACCTACGGAAATTTGGACAAAACTCTCAGGATCTTTTAGAAAGCAAAATGAGTTGGAGGAAATCAACTAGAGAATGAGTTGATTTCTCTATATACCAACCATTTTGAGACCCTACAAGACTTCTTCTCAAGATTCAAGACTCCAGTGGCACAAGTAACAACTTATAGGATAGATCAGAAGGAGGAACAACTTACCCTTTATGTTCTTTCTAAACTAGGTCCTCAATATTTTTCATTTTTTCATCGTGCTAATCTCTCCATAGAAGAACAACTTACCCTTTACCTTCTTTCTAAACTAGGTCATGAATATTGCTCTTTTTTCATACTACTTATTTCTCCGTGAACGAGAATTAGAAGATGCCATATTTGAATTACTTGGGAAATCTTGTATGGTGAAAAAATTTGATAAAATAGCCCAATACTTCAACAACATAATGTAGATGACCACATCTCAAAAGAAAATGTTAAACAGAAGACTGAAGGCAAAAAACCAGAAGATAAAGGCATGGATTGTGATTTGGATATTGTTGCTTCGTTATCTACTAAATGGATTTTGGACTCGAGTTTCTCTAATCACCCACAATTACATAGCTCAACTATGAGAAAAATACAACACAAAAAGAACAAACTTAAAATAGCTAAAGATGTTTCACTGACAGTTCCAATGGCTGCAAAAAGGAAAGCACAACCTACTGCTGCAAATCACATGACGGAAATAATTTGCAAAGACAGTTACTGACATCTAGCGGGATCCCATTGGTGACAGATTAAACGATTCCGGGACCACGATGGTCCAATTCCATTTAATTGCGATACGTTGCTGATAAAATAACCGGAACCCTAAATTATTGCATTAAAATAAGAAACATAAATCAGTCCTTGTTCCGTTCATTGAATTCCACTCCATCGTATATGAAACAAACAAACGATCACCTGATTGACGACTGGTTGCCATTGCCTGTAGCATCAAGGTTCTGATCAAATATGGCCTACAACAAACAGGACTCAGTTGGCTGGTATAGTTACGTCATTGCTGACATGAAATGTATGTCTATAGTATGCTCTTCCCACAGTTGGTTGGCCCCATACAGATCGTGCGGCTTAGGAATCCATTTTCTGATAGTCTTTCCACCAAAATATGTTAAATTCTCCCTCCAATTGGTTCCTCATATACAGCATGCAACTTACGAAGCCATTTTCTATGAATCTTCCCAGCATAACATATAATTCATTATCTGGTTTTGACATATTTGCAAAACATATGATTCATTATTTGACATATTTGCAAAATATGTAATTGATGATCTAGTTTTGACATATTTACAAGCGAAAGTTGTCCATGCAATAAACGTGAAATAAACGTCACAGTTTGTTTGGAATCCCGAGATTGACAGATCTGACCATTGAAAGGTCTATTACAATTTTTTTAACGATGATCTCGGTAAGTCGAGAGACCTGAAATTATGGTAAATTGAATTACCCAGTTTTTTTTTAATTGAGATTTGTAATTTTTTTTTGTTAATTTAATATATGTTTAAAAATTAATTTTAGATAATATTTTAGATTGATAGTAAATAGATACATTATTAAAGTGCTTTGTAGAATAAATTATTTGATCAAATTCTATGGAGTCTTATCTACCCCACATACATATATATATTAATTATTGAAAATAGAAATTACTTACAAAACAAAGACACTCTGAAATATATAAACTCAACAAAATCTTACACAATCACACCTCATAAATTAATCTAGACACTAGCATAATCCTGTTAAATTCAATCAAATTTAAAAAAATAAAAAAGAAAAATAAAACAATACTACTTAAACAAAATATAAATATAAAATATAAATAATTAACAAAATATAAGTATAACAAGATTGTTGATGTACTGAATTGTCATAGTGTGCATCCACCTCACGCCGAAATTTCCCACACAGGATTAAATTTTCAATATTTTTTTTTCTATGATATAAAATTATATAATAGGTATAATAGTTACCATTTTCATCAAGAAATAATCATACGAACCTGTTTTATTTTAATAAATAAATGGTGATTATAAATATGTCTTACTTTTTAAAAGGAAGAAAAAAGTGTTGTTAGGCGATTTAATTTTGTTTATGGAAAATTTGTTTTTAAAATTATAATTTAGATTGAAGAATGTTAAATTATTAGTGATGAATATGTAAATAGATTTTTATAATCTAATTTTGGAAGCAATTAAAAAATATAGATGTGAAGTAGATAATATAATTGTTTAGTTGTAAAAGTTTTGGTGCATAGTTATTATTTGTAAGTTTACATATTTGCACAGAGAAAATAATAGTGAGAATTAACATGTGATATATATATTTGTTCACATTTCATTCTTATCCATTTTTTATTCAAGCTTTACTTACATTATCTTAAGAAGTAACTGAAATTAAATATAACAGAAAATATATTAGGTATTACGGCATTGTATTGTCAAAAGACTTTAATAAGATCTTCAATTTATGGTCTAATCAATTGATTGAAAAATATTCTTCTAATAATATTACTAAATAAATTTTTAAGGATATTTAAAAATAAATAAATGTTTTTTAAGATTAAACTTTAAAAATTGTATTTTTTGATGTTAAACTAGTAATAATCAACAAACAAATAAATTGCTAAAATAAAATTAATAACCATATACAAAATTTATTGAAATTTACCATTCTTTAGATATTGTTATTTTTTATAATAATAATATATTTTTATAATTATTTAATATTTATTTACTAATTATTCATTATATTATTCTTAAGCTTTTAAAGGCTTATTATTAATTTTTACAGTAATAATACATTTTTATAATTATTTAATATTATTTACTTATTCATTATATTATCATTTTTTTTATTTTTAAAATGCGTTTCCCGAATATATTAATCATAATGAAATAGTTTAAAAAATATGGTTGTTTGCTAGATTGTACATCTAATAGAAGAGCGTTTACATTGGTGAATAGCAACCAAGAATATGGATTGATATGAATTCATGTTTAAAGTTTTTGCTCAAACTTATGGACATTTGAGAGGTGAGGGGGTGTTCTTGAATCTTATGTTATTAAGATTCAATTACTAGTTTACTTGTGATATTATTGTTGAAGTTTATTTTGATATTAATGTGATTAATATTTTGTGTGGATAATGATGGTATTATTGCTTAGGATAATGAAATAGTGAGTTCTATTATAATTTTGATGATGATATTGGTATTAAATTTTAGTGTCATATTTCTATCGTATAACTTTTTGGAAAAAATTATTATATTTACCAAGTGAGGATATATAAATTTAATAAATATAATGAGTGTCATGATTGAGTTAATTAACCATTATTTTTTTTATTCATTTTAGATCTATGTTAATATTAACAAAACCATATTAATAAATATGGTTGATAAAATCGATAAGCATATATGAACCACATTTATAAATACACATCAATACTTATATACATTTATATGAACTTTCATAAACAATACCGTCCATTTATATATATGAATTGTACATTATTGTGCATATTAGTATATTAATGTATTTAAATGTAAATTAGCATTGTTAAACACACATGGAATGTGAATAGAATATGAATGATAAGCATTGAATTGCACATATTATTAACATGATATACATTTATAGTACATTGATGTGACCCTTGGATTCATATTCCAAGTGGTCTCTTGGACTCAAGTGGCTGCTCACATTCCACACCAACCCATAAATTATTAGGTGTCCAACATTCCCCCTTAATCTAAAGGGGTATGTATGAGTCCAAGAAGAGAGTTGTAATACAAAAAAAATTATAAAAAAATTATTTTACTTACTAAATTCAACTTGGTTCAAAAGATTAAAAAAAAACAAACTTATATATAATAATTAATATTAACTTAATATAATTATAATGAAATTGTTTTACTGATTTTTCATATCCTGCATCAACATGGAAATTCTCACATCAAATTAAATATTCAAATTTTTTTTAATATAATTTATTTAATTATATTTACTATTTTTACTTTGACATAAATTAATATAATAGTTACCATCTTCATACATAAATAATAATATGAATATGTCTTTCAAGAAATAATCACACATGTTTTATTATTACAGAGAAATAAGCATGTAGCCCAGTTTAACTAGTTGTTATTTAAGCTAGAAATTTTGTTCTCAAATATAGTGCATGAAAAATTATAAATTCTATTAGATAATGTTAAATTCATTAATGTTTAATAAGAAAATTGAATTTTATTTTAGTTTTAGTACGAGTTAATAAATTTAAATGTGAAGTGGATAAATTAATTGTTAGCTCAAGTAAAAGGTTTGAAATAAATTTTGGTGGATAACTATTAGTTAGTGTACACAATTACAATTTTCTACATAAATGTAAATTACGCAAAGACTTGAGTGTATATTAAAATAGTAAATATGTTATTTACTTGAGTATAAGTTATTTTCAAGGATTTCATTTTTTGATGATAAGAATAAAAAAAATCATTACACAAATATCTAAAAATCATGCATGAATAGTGAAAATATATCCATAATTATGACCTAGAATATATGAGGCATTTATCCATATGACATTATAGTGTATTGATGTTCGGATAAGATTTGCAAGTTATAATCTGATTAAATATTTGAAAAATAGATTTTTAATAATATTGGAAAACAAATATTTATTTTCAATGTTAAACTAATAATCATCAACAAACAAATCAATTGCTAGAGTGTTGCTTTCCCAAAGATTCAAAAAAATACAAACATATATTTTTTTCCATAAAATTGTATAGCTATGGATTCATTAAGGATGATCATTCTTTTAATGCTGTTATTATTTATAATAAATAAAGATTTGTTTAGTTATTTAATATTTATTTTTTAATATTGTTTATAAAACTATATTATTTAATTTTTATTTTTAAATTTTTTAAAATTAGTTTTTCAAACATGTTAATTATAATGAATATTATTTAAAAAAGCACAACTGTAATATCACCAGAATATTGTAAATACTTTATTTACCATAGTTAAAAAAGAAACAAACTGAAGGATGATCATTATTATCTCTCGTATAAATTAATATTTTTATACTAGTGAATGAAAATGAGAAATGATTTCCTAGTAATAGGGATATCATGTAAATTCTGAGGAGGGAAGTTAATATAGAAAAAACAGTTGCAAAACCCTAACTGCCCCCCTAACCGTGGATGTCTTCCAGGAAAAGGAAGGGGAGGAGGGGAAGGGGGAGGAACTGTGCTGTAGAGGACAGGCAGTATGGAAAAGGGAAAAAGAGCTTACTATGTCTGGTGAAGATCAGATGGTAAGGGCGCAGAGTGCGAGCAACTTGTAAAAGACTGTTTGTCTTTGAGCAAGCTAGGGGGGAGATTTGGTCCCGAAAGACAATCTCATGGTCGGGTGGTTTGACTAGCTATAGAAACAGAGGTGACCTCTTTCTCTGGAGTTACTTATTGGGAGCAACACAGGTATGAGGCACTATCCAAAACTGCACCACTATCTGAATTGAAATTAGAAGTGTTCATCTCTGCAAGCTACAGTTTCCTAGGGTTATAAATAGAATAAACATAGTAAGATCAGATATTTCTATATATTCAGGATCTTTAATTCTGGAAGGGTATAAGTAGTGGCAAGTTGTCAAGAAGAGAGTTAATCTCAGTTTAGAGTCTAAATTTAATCATCCCTGTTCTAGACAATTTTCTTCAGATTGGAAACTGAGACTCGTTTTAGTTTAACACTTGCGATATCAACAATTGTTAAGGTGTTGGCATAATGTTTCTATTGCAAAGAGAGCATACAATTTTATTAACCAGTTCCATGCATTAGGGGAACGAAAAGAAATAAGACCATAGGGAGACAATCGAATTAGGTTGTTTGGTCTAATGAACTATTATATATCAACACTGTAGGAAAACTTGTGCACATTATAGTCAGTCCTGAGAAAATAAAAGAAACAGAAACTTACTCATACACAGGACTAATTCAAGAACTAGATGGCACTTGCAATGTCCTATGGCTAAACGTTTTAACAGAAATAAAACAAAGTAGAAGATGCTATCGGTTGCCTCATCTGTGAGCAACCTTAAGGACGACAACCAACTGAAACCAGAGTTTGTTGTAAGACCCTAAGGTACTGCAATGCATGCCTCTCCTATTGTTATCAAAAGACAGGGACAGAGCTAATTAATACATTCTGGAGCCATCAACAAATCCAGGGTGCAGCAGGTTGTCTGCCCCATGGTCAGGGTTTGAGCCACGATTGAACCCAAGAGACCCAGAAATTTGAAGCATAACAGTGAACCCTCGGTTGGGTCGTGTCTGAAACCCTCTAGTAATACAACCCTCCAATGGTAAGAGCAAAAAAAAAAAATGAATAGAACGTAAGAATGTCGGGAGGGATCTTAAGGCTGCGACCCTGAGGGAAAGGGCACAGACCTTCTCAACCAGAAATATACGCAACAGTGGAAACATGACCAAAACCCAAGTGCTGGTTGCACAGGTCTCCAAAAACTGAACTCTTATTTAATTGTTAAACAAAATACAATACAGAGCTAAACGCTGGCCGAGGCCACTTCTCAACAACATAAACTGCATTTAAATTCAACGTAGGTGGGTCGACGGACGCAAAAAGCCTATAGACATAAATGGAAACAACCGTGCCTATTTAACAATTAAACCTTCATGGTATTACATCACAACAATAAAGAGGGTATGGTCTTGTGAGCATAATAAGCACAATTATGCTACAAGATAATCGAATTACAAAGGCCTAACAGTATAACAAAATCTCAAACTGGATGCCCAATTTCCATTACAAATAATAAACAAAAGTTATATATGCCATTTAATAGAAAGGTCTGAGCTCATGAGGGGACGCATCACCCTCCACATAAATTAAAATAGAATATAAATCCTGCACGGATAGTCCCTTCGATGGGCACAGAAAATACCTTCTAACCCATAACTAAAACTCTTCAGCCAAGGGTTGCAGCCCAGAAGATGTTTCATACCTAGAACCCTTAGTCATGCTGAAGGTGGGTTTCCACCAGATGAGGCTAGGTGACCTCATGAGAGAATGGCGGCCAACCTACATGAAGACAAGCCACGATGGTCATGGTTAGGTGACTTTTGATATTAATGAAGACTGCAGCAGAAAAATGAGGAGAAATGACTTTCAACTTGATAGAGACTTACCCGGAAGGAGTTGAGTCACCAAATATAGGAGCAGCTCTTTCTGGCGCTGCAGGAAGCCCTCGAATACTAATTCAACCTGTCGATAGCATGAAACCCCTATAAATGAGTTATGATTCACACAGTGGAATTGAGTAGCACTCAGCTAAATGAGATAGAATGAAAACTCTAGTAACATCTAATTACCTGTAGGATTTGGGTACCAATTATGCCAGCAATTTGAGTAAAGATCTGGTAGGTCAGTTGTCTAGAGCTGCAGCGCATGGATTGAACCAGAGCAGGCTCTGCAAGAAGCTACCAATCCAAATGAACACCATTACAATGCATCTGGGAGTATAGGTCGAAAACCCGCGAACTGTAGCCATCGTCGGATAGCGTAGGACAATCCTCACCATTGATGAGGCAGGATTACCTAAATGAGCAATGGGACTGGTCTGCTTGCCCAGCCTCGTACAGAACAGAGCGGGTAGTGTTAATTTCACCCGTAGTGGATAAGGCAAGCCATGTGATAGCGAAAGTAAAATGGGAAAGTTAACACCTGTTTGATTGCCGCATGGACTAACATGTGTAAAACCCAAACTGTAGATTAAACATGTTACTAATGCTAATACAGTTCTGGTACATTAAATCTAAAGCCGCATGCAAATGTGTGCATAGAGGTGGGAAACTATACAGTTTCAGTAGTTCGTATATATATATATATATATATATATATATATATATATATATATATATATGCCATGTAAATTCTGGTAAAACAAATTAAAAAAAAAATTAATTAGGTGTGGAGTCATTACAAGTGGTATCAGAGGAAAGTTACAAAAATTGTGGCCTCTCAGAGTTGAAACTGACAGACAGATAGAGTACATACAAATTATTTTCATCTCTATTGATAAGTTAAAGAAAAACAGTTAATGCATTGACCCTTCTTTTATTACTTATGTTAAGTACAGGAAAAACAAAAGACTGACAATATGAGAAGAGAAGACAGCGCGTCATGCAAGTTTGTGGTGGGTCAAGGACCTTCAATTGGTCCTAAGAATAACCCTGAATTATGGGTACAGCTTGGAGTGGAGGCTCGCAATAGAAACCTGGCAATTTTAGAGACAGTACAAAAGTTGAAAAATGAAATGGCCCGATTGCGAGAGGATAATGCAAGGTTAACTATCGAACATGAGAAGATTATAAAAAGCCTATCTGACAAACAAAATTAGTAGCCACCAAATCCCAGTGCTAAGCAGCAAAGAATGCCAGAAGAGCAGAATCACCACACAGAACCTGAAGAGTCAGAAGGGAGGGAGGAGGAACGCTCTGATAATGCTTCCGAACAGCAGACATCCAAAAGGCAATGGATAGAGTTGCAAGGGGAATTCCGTAAAATCAAGCTGCCACACTTTGACAGAGAACGAGAGGAAGGAGTCGAGGCATGGTTGATTAATATGAACAAATACTTCTAGCTATATTAATACGATCACAACCTCAAGGCATGGTTGGCCATTTTCCAATTATAGGGAAAGGCCACCCTGTGGTGGGAAGAAGTTAAGATGGTAAGAGGAGTAAGTGAACAGAATATCACTTGGGAAAAATTTCAAAGATACTTTAAGGAAAGGTACCTGACCGAGCACTTCTATGATGAGAAGGCAAGGGAATTCCATGACCTGTGGTTGGGACAACAAACTATGGATGAATTTATCTCTCGTTTGACTTCATTTCTCTGTTATGTGCCTTATATGAATGAGAGGAAAAAGGTAAAGTACAGAGGTTTGTTAGTAGTTTACCCTTGAGCATGAGGGAAAGAATCGAATTTGACAACCCAAAGACAATGGACAAGGCCATACGTAAAAATTTGCTACCAGCAAAGCAAGCAAAAGGGAGAAATCTTGGGTAAGAAATGGGTCAATAAGAAAAGCAACATGCTGGCTGGAAATTCTAAAGGTAATCGAGGTGGTGGGAATAAAGGATTCACTAAGGGGAAAAATAGCAGAAACATACAGAAGAATCTGCTCCGATTAAAGCCCCCCGTTGAGTCCAGAATCAATTAACAACCTGGGAAAATAGACAACAAAGGGACAGCAAGGCCTCCAGTGCAATGTTGGGGTTGTGGTGGATCCCGTTACGTGAAAAACTGTCCTCAACGAAAAGGAACCGAATAGGTTTCCCAGATCTATGAAGCATATACAGTTGGCGATGTAGGACAGAGTCTACCAAAGATTAATGCTGCTTTGGAAGATCATCAACCAGAGTACCAGCCGACCATGGTGGAATTCGAAGGTAAACTCTTAGACCTTGTTGTAACTGTTTTAATTGATCCTGAAGCTACGTTAAGTTATATTAGTCCTAGGGTTGTGGAGCATTGTAAATTGCAACCTATTACATTTAAGGACCCTTGGTTAGTACAGTTGGCAACAGGCGCAAAGAGATGGGTACTTGCTAAGGTGAAAAGCTATTCTTTAAAGATAGCAAGACAGCTAGTGACAGCAGATTTAAATGTGCTTCCCCTTGGTTTGTATGATGTGTTGATTGGAATGGACTGGTTAGAAAAACACTGGTCCATAACTAATTGTATAACTAAGACTATCTGTTATAAAGACGAGCTTGGAATAAAACAAGAGATGTAGGGAATTAAGGAGCCAGTGTAGATTCGGCCCATAATTGCCTCACAATTAGCAAAATGTATTAGGAAAATATGTCAGATTTATGCCATCCAAGTGGGTTATGCCAACTCGAAATATAAAACAGCCACACTGGAGAAGATTCCTATGATACAAGAATTTGCTGATGTGTTTCCGGAAGAGATTCCCGGACTACCAGCCAAAAGAGACATAGATTTTACTATCGAATTGGTGCCAGGGACAGCCCCGGTATCCCGAACACCCTACAGAATGAGCATACCAGAATTGACGGAGCTAAAAATGAAATTATAGGAGCTGCTGGACAAAAAATACATTCGCCCCAGTGTGTCTCCCTGGGGAGCCCCGGTATTGTTCATTAAGAAAAAGGACGGGACCCTCTGGTTGTGTATGGACTACGGTCAATTAAACAAATTGAAAATCAAGAATAAGTATCTTCTACCATGTATTGATGAATTGTTCGACCAGGTGAAAGGAGCAACAGTTTTCTCAAAGATTGATTTGCGATCAGGGTATCACCAAATCAGGATTAAAGAGGAAGACATAGCTAAGACAACTTTTAGAACACGATATGGCCATTATGAGTTTGTGGTGTTACCCTTTGGGTTGACCAATGCCCCCGCAACCTTTATGTGTCTGATGAACAGTGTATTTCATCAGTATTTGGATAAGTTTGTGCTGATCTTTATTGATGATATACTGATTTACTCTCAGACTATGGAGGAGCATCAGGAGCACCTCAGATTAGTATTGCAAACCCTCCGAGAACACCAATTATATGCTAAGTTCAGTAAGTGTGAACTCTTTAAAGAAAAAATACAATATTTGGGGAATATAATCACTAGAGAAGGGATCGCAGTGGATCCCAAAAAGATAAGGACCATAATGGAATGGTTGGTACCCAAATATGCGGCAGACATCTTATCTTTCATGGGACTAGCATGCTATTACATTTGGTTTGTAGAAGGATTTCCGAGAGTAGCTTATCCAATCACTTCCTTACATAAAAAGGGAAGAACCTTCAGGTGGACCCATGAATGTTAAAAAAGTTTCGAACAACTTAAATATCTGCTCACCACAGCACCCATTCTAAGCATAACAGATCCTAGCAAAGATTATGTGGTGTGCACGGACGCAAGTAAGGAAGGGGTACGAGGTGCGTTAATGTAGGAAGGAAAAGTGATAGCATACGAATCAAGAAAATTAAAAGAGCATGAGCAAAAATATTCTTCTTATGATCTAGAGTTGGCAGTTGTCATTCACGCCCTGAAAATGTGGCGACATTACCTTATGGGAAGAAAATTTCTATTATTGACGGATCACCACAGTCTGACCAATTATTTTAGCCAGCCCACCTTAAATGCAAGGCAAGCACGGTGGGTGGATTTCTTAAGTGGTTTTGATTTTGAGATCAAGCATTTAAAAGGGAAAGAGAATCGGGTGGTGGACGCTTTGAGTCGGAAATTGCAATGCCTATACGAGATTTCTTGCAGTGAAGGGAAAAGCCCCTTCGGAGAAATGATTAAAAGGGCAGTAGAACAAGATACTATTTATCAGCAAATAAAATAGCAAATTCAGCAACCAACCAGCAAAGAAAAACAACCAGATTATGCTTTGGATGCTGCCGGAATGTTGTATTATAAGAAAAGGCTGTACGTGCCCAATCAGAACAGCATTAAAAATCTGATATTGGATGAGTATCATAAGAGTCATTACCTTGGACACCCATGATATCAGAAAATGATCACTGCACTTCGAAAAGAATATTATTGGTTGGGTATGAAGAAAGATGTGGCTAGTTATTTAGCACGATGTCTAGAATGCCAACAAATTAAAGGAGAACGCCAACACCCTCCGAGGTTATTACAGCCATTACCCATCCCGGAATGGAAGTTGGAAACCATCTCTATGGATTTTATAACGGATTAGCATAAGTCAAATAAAAATAACGACTCCATAATGGTGGTGGTGGACAAGTTAAGTAAATCAACACTTTTTATACCGGTGCAATCTTCTTACAGAGCTGTGCAGATCACCCATGTTTTCATGCAAAATATATTTAAGCTGCATGGGTTACCAAACACAATAATCTCAGACCGTGATGTAAAATTTACATCGGTATTTTGGAAAACATTGTTTGAAGAATTGGGGACTGAGCTGAATTTCAACATGGATTATCACCCTCACACTGACGGGCAAACTGAATGGGTGAACAAGGTGGTGGGAGATATGTTAAGAGCATATGTGATGCAACAACCAACCAAGTGGGAGGACTACCTGCACTTGGTTGAGTTCGCATACAATAATGGCTACCACACATCATTGCAAATGAGCCCATTTGAAGTATTGTATGGGCGGAAGTGCCGCACCCCCTCAAGCTGGGGTGGACCGGAAGACAGATTGATGTTAGGTCCTGAAATGCTTAAGGAAATGGAGGAACTGGTTAAAAAGGTATGTTCTAATCTAAAGGCAGCTCAGGATAGGCAAAAGAACTTTGCTGACTAGAAAAGGAGGTTTAAGGAGTATCAAGTCGGTGATCATGTGTATGTGAGAATTCGAGCAAAAAAGAGCACATTACAATGGAGCGGGTGCGCTAAGTTGGCACCTCGATTTTGTGGACCATTCCAGGTCTTAGCAAGAATTGGGCCGGTGGCTTACCATCTCGCTCTGCCAAGTCACATATGAGTCCACAATGTCTTTCATGTCTCCATGTTAAAAAAATATGTTTATGACCCTAAACATGTAATCAGATGGCAGGATATATAGGTGAGAATTATCTCCGATAGATCAGTCTAAATGTTTTCTTTTAAAAGAAACTGACTTAGGATGTTGCATGTTGCAGGTCGAATCGGAAGGAGAAATCTTGGTCGAACCGCTGAACATCCTCGACCGGAGAGAAGTAATGCTGCGGAAGCGGGCTATTACCCAAGTTAAAGTGCAGTGGCAGCACTTTGGGCCTGATGAGGCCACTTGGGAAGATGAAGAACTCATGAAACGAGCTTACACAGGGCTGTTCATAACTGAAGGACATCGAGACGATGTCTAATTTCAGGAGGGGGAGATGTAATATCCCCAGAATATTGTAAATACTTTATTTACCATAGTTAAAAAAGAAACAAACTGAAGGATGATGATTATTATCTGTTGCATAAATTAATATTTTTATATTAGTGAATGAAAATGAGAAATGATTTCCTAGTAACAGGGATATCATGTAATTTCTAAGGAGGGAAGTTATTATAAAAAAAACAGCTGCAAAACCCTAACTGCCCCCCTAACCATGGATGGCTTCCAGGAAAAGGAATGGGAGGGGAAACTATGCTGTAGAGGACAGGAAGTATGGAAAAGGGAAAAAGAGCTTACTATGTCTGGTGATGATCAGATGGTAAGGGCGCAGAGCGCGAGCAACTTGTAAAAGACTGTTTGTCTTTGAGCAAGCTAGGGGGGAGATTTGGTCCTGAAAGACAATCTCATGGTTGGGTGGTTTGACTAGCTGCAGAAACAGAGGTGACCTCTTTCTCTGGAGTTACTTATTGGGAGAAACACAGGTATGAGGCACTATCCAAGACTGCACCACTATCTGAATTGAAATTAGAAGTGTTCATCTCACAAAATAATCACTGCACTTTGAAAATAATATTATTAGTTGGGTATGAAGAAAGTTGTGGCTGGTTATTTGGCACGATGTCTGGAATGATAACAAATTAAAGCAGAACACCAACACCCTGCGATGTTATTAAAAACATTACCCATCCCGGAATGGAAGTGGGAAACCATCTCTATGGATTTTATAACGGGTTTGCCTAAGTCAAAGAAAAATAATGACTCCATCATGGTGGTGGTGGACAAGCTAAGTAAGTCAGCACATTTTATACTGGTGCAATCTACTTACAGAGCTGTGCAGATCACCCATGTTTTCATGCAAAATATATTTAAGTTGCATGGGTTACCAAAGACAATAATCTCAGACCATGATGTAAAATTTACATCGGTCTTTTGGAAAACATTGTTTGAAGAATTGGGGACTCAGCTGAATTTCAACATGGCTTATCACCCTCAAACTGACGGGCAAACTGAACGGGTGAACCAGGTGGTGGAAGACATGTTAAGAGCATATGTGATGCAGCAACCAACCAAGTGGGAGGACTACTTGCACTTGGTTGAGTTCGCATACAATAAAGGCTACCACAAATCATTGCAAATGAGCCCATTTGAAGTATTGTACGGGCGGAAGTGCCAGACCCCCTCAAGCTAGGGTGGACCAGAAGACAGATTGACGTTAGGTCCTGAAATGCTTAAGGAAATGGAGGAACTGGTTAAAAAGATACGTTCAAATCTAAAGGAAGCTCAGGATAGGCAAAAGAACTTTGCTGACCGGAAAAGGATGTTTAAGGAGTATCAAGTCGGTGCTGATGTGTATGTAAGAATTTGAGTAAGAAAGAGCACATTACAATCGAGCAGGTGCGCTAAGTTGCAACCTTCATTTTGTGGACCATTCCAGTTCCTAGCAATAATTGGGCCAGTGGCTTACCAACTTGCTCTGCTAAGTCACATACGAGTCCACAATGTCTTCCATGTCTCCATGTTAAAAAAATATGTTTATGACCCTAAACATGTAATCAAATGGCAAGATATACAGGTGACAATTATCTCCAATAGATCAGTCTAAATGTTTTCTTTTAAAAGAAACTAACTTAGGATGTTGCATGTTGCAGGTTGAAGCGGAAGGAGAAATCTTGGTCGAACCGCGGAACATCCTCGACCGGAGAGAAGTAATGTTGTGGAACTGGGCTATTACCCAAGTTAAAGTGGAGTGATAGCACTTTGGGCCTGATGAGGCGACTTGGGGAGATGAAGAACTCATGAAACAGGCTTACCCAGGGTTGTTCATAACTGAAGGACATCGGGACGATGTCTAATTTCAGGAGGGGGAGATGTAATATCCAGAGAATATTGTAAATACTTTATTTACCATAGTTAAAAAAGAAACAAACTGAAGGATGATGATTATTATATGTTGCATAAATTAATATTTTTATATTAGTGAATGAAAATGAGAAATGATTTCTTAGTAACAGGGATATCACATAACTTCTGAGGAGGGAAGTTAATATAAAAAAAACAGTTGCAAAACCCTTAGTGCCCCCCTAACCGTGGATGGCTTCCAGGAAAAAAGGGGGGGGACTGTGCTACAGAGGACAGGAAGTATGGAAAAAATAAAAAGAGCTTACTATGTCTGGTGAAGATCAGATGGTAAGGGCGCAGAGCGCAAGCAACTTGTAAAAGATTATTTGTCTTTGAGTAAGCTAGGGGGGAGATTTGGTCCCGAAAGACAATCTCATGGTTAGGTGGTTTGACTAGTAGCAGAAACAGAGGTGACCTCTTTCTCTGGAGTTACTTATTGGGGGAAACACAAGTATGAGGCACTATCCAAGACTGCACCACTATCTGAATTGAAATTAGAAGTGTTCATCTCTGCAAGCTATAGTTTCCTAGGGTTATAAAAAGAATAAACACAGTAAGATCAGATATTTCTATATATTCAGGATCTTTAATTCTGGAAGGGCATAAGTAGTGGCAAGTTTTCAAGAAGAGAGTTAATCTCAGTTTAGAGTTTAAATTTAACCGTCTCTGTTCTAGATAATTTTCTTCAGATTGGAAACTGAGACTCATTTTAGTTTAACACTTGCGATGTCAAGAATTGTTAAGGTGTTGGAAGAATGTTTCTATTGCAAAGAGAACATATAATTTTATTAACCAATTCCATGCATTAGGGGAACGAAAAGAAATAAGATCTTCGGGAAACAATCGAATTAGGTTGTCTGATCTAATGAAGTATTATATAACAACACTGTAGGAAAACTGTTCACATTATAGTCAGTCCTGAGAAAATAAAAGAAAGCAAAAATTTACTCATACGCAGGACTAATTCAAGAACTAGATGGCAATTGCAATGTCCTAAGACTAAATGTTTTAATAGAAATAAAAAAAAAATAGAAGATGCTATTGGTTGCCTCGTCTGCGAGCAACTTCAAGGACGACAACCTACTGAAACCAGAGTTTGTTGTAAGACCCTAAGGTACTGTAATGCATGCCTCTCCTATTGTTATCAAAAGACAGGGATAGAGCTAATTAATACGTTCTCGAGCCATCAACAAATCCGAGGTACGGTAGGTTGTTTGCCCCATGGCCAGGGTTTTAGCCACGATTGAACCCAGGAGACCCCGGGAATTCGTAGCATAACTGTGAACCCTTGGTTGGGTCGAGTCTGAATCCCTCCATTAATACAACCCTCCAATGATAAGAACAAAGAAAAGAAACAAATAGAACCTAGGAATTGTCAGGAGGGAACTTAAGGCTGCGACCCTGAGGGAAAGGTCACGGACCTTCTCAACCAGAAATATGCACAATAGTGGAAACATGACCAAAACCCAAGTACTGATTGCACAGGTCTCAAAAAACTAAACTCTTATTTAAATGTTAAACAAAATACAATACAGAGCTAAACGTTGGCCGAGGCCACTTCTCAACAACAGAAACTACATTTAAATTCAACGCAGGTGGGTCCACGGACGCAAACAGTCTATAGACATAAATGGAAACTATCGTGCCTATTTAACAATTAGACCTTCATGCTATTACATCACAACAGTAAGGAGGGTATGATGCTGTTAGCATAATAAGCACAATTATGCTACAAGATAATCCAATTACAAAGGCCCAACAATATAACAAATTCTCAAACTGGATGCCCAATTTCCATTACAAATAATAAACAGAAGTTATACATGCCATTTAATAGAAAGCTCTAAGCTCATGAGGGGACGCATCACCCTCCATGTAAATTAAAATAGAATATAAATCCTGGAAGGATAGTCCCTTCGATGGGCACGGAAAAGACCGTCTAACCGATAACTAAAACTCTTCAGCGAAGGGCTTCAGCCCGGAAGATGTTTCATACCTAGAACCCTTGGTCATGTTGAAGGTGGGCTTCCATCAGATGAGGCTAGGCAACCTCATGAGGGAATGGAAACCAACCTACAAAAGACAAACCACGATGGTCCTGGTTAGGTGATTGTTGATATTAATGAAGACTGCAACAGAAAAATTAGGAGAAATTACTTTCAACTTGATAAGGACTTACCCGAAAGGAGTTAAGTCACCAACTGTAAAGCAGCTCTTTCTGGCGCTACAGGAAGCCCTCGAATACCAATTCAACCTACTGATAGCATTAAGCCCCTATGAATGAGTAGCACTCAGCTAAATGAGACCGAATGAAAACCCTACTAACATCTAATTACCTATAGGATTTGGGTACTAATTATGCCAGCAATTTGAGTAAAGATCTGGTAGGTCGGCTCTCTGGAGCTACAACACATGGACTGAACCAGAGTAGGCTCCACAAGAAGTTGCCCATCCAGATGAACACTGTCACAATGCATCCGGAAGTATAGGTCGAAAACCCGCGAACTGTAGCCACTGTCGAATAGTGTAGGACAATCCTCACCATTGATGAGGCAGGATTACCCAAGTGAGCAATGAGACTGGTCTGCCTGCCCGACCTCATACAGAACGGAGCGGGCAGTGTTAATTTCACCCGTAGCAAATAAGGCAAGCCATGTGATGGCAAAAGCAAAAGGGGAAAGTTAACACCTGTTTGATTGTTGCGTGGACTAACATGCATAAAACCAAAACTGTGGAATAAATGAGTTATTATAGCTAGTATGTCGGTGGTACATTAAATCTGAAGCCACATGCAAATGTGTGCACAGAGGTGGGAAACTATACAGTTTTAGTAGTTTGTATATATATATTTATGCCATGTAAATTCCGGTAAAATAAATAAATAAAAAATTAATTAGGTGTGGAGTCATTACAAGCACAACCATATAAATTAAATTGTTGGTAAATATCAATAAGTGCATAGAAAAGTATTATTCATCTGAACTTTCTAAAATTAAAAAAAAAAAAAAAAATTAACTAAATTATATCTTTATTTAAAATAATAAATATTATTATCAATAACACAAATAATTAAATTAATATATAAGTTAAGAAAATAGACATTTAAATAAAAACATATAACAATATTTTTAAGCATGTAGATTTACTTCCACTTTACCATGGAGATTATTAATATGTAAAATGACTTTGTTATAAGGCCATTGGGCAATACCATGGCTCATTAATATCACGTGCCCAAACAACCATAACTAATTTCCTATCATACTTGTTCATATGAAGTTTTTTAAATAATGAATTTAATTAGAAGGGAGAAAAATGCATACCTTATTTGGAAATAAATCTTAGCCTTTGAATTGTGTGTACTAATAGAAATATTCTAGAATATTTTATGGAAGTTATATCTCTACTATCCACATAATAATCATTATTAATTATATTAAAATGGTGTAGACCATGTTCCAACATACCTATTAAGATAAAAATATGCTTATTTCCTACCTAATATAGATCCTACATTTAGTAAAAAAGTGCTCACATTGGTGAATAGCAAGTGTGCATACGGATTGATATCAATTGATGTCCTAATTTTTTCTCTCAAATTTTCAGACATGTGAGAAAAAAAATGGTTTTGAATATTATGCCACATTACATATACATATTAAAAAAATATTATAATAATATTGTTGAAACTTACTTTATTTATATTAATATTAAGATTATAAATATATTTTTTGATAATATTGACGCTATTAATTATTTTTTTTAATCAAATTCTATTAACTAAAAAATTGAAATATACAAAAATTACAATCTCTAACACAAGAGTCTCCTGACCATGTTGATGGTATTATTGTGGATGATAATGGTTTAATAAATTTTATTATAATATTAGTGATGATATGATAATAAAGTTCAGGATGATGCTAATGTTATTTATTATGATGCTGCTAAATTCTCAATTTGACGTCTTATTATACTAGTTTATGATACACGCATCCATTAGGTGAGGTATGTGTAACATTTATAACATAATAAGTTGGTGGACATTTTTTCAGTGAGATAAGATAGTGGAATTGTTTATATATATATTATTTATATTACATGTAATTAGATTCTATGTAATTAAAATATAAAAAAATACTAAATTTTTTAAATTTAATATTTATTTATATATATATATATATATATATATATATTTATTACAGTTTATTATATATATATAGATATAGATATAGAGTGGGTATTTTTATATATAGAAGTACGGGATTAGCTTGAAATAATGATAATATATTAATGATAATATAAAATTATTAAAATTATTTATATTAAAGTTATTAAAATAAAATTTTACAGTTATATTACTCTAAATTATAGATAATATTGTTATTTTTTAAAACATAGATATTAATTTAGAAAATCAATTTTGAAATTCTTTAATAAAGATATAACAATAATAAATAATAATTTTTTTGTTGACCTAGTTTTGTTTTTTTTTGTTGACATAGTTTTGTTTCTACTTTCATCGTTGTGTCTTAGTATTTAGATTTGGATTTTTTTTGTAATTTAATATGCATAACAGGTATCCATACAATGAAATAAAAATACATAAGTGCTTTTTTAGCATTACAAAAAATAATCCTCATGTTTTTGAGTTATAGGGGCTAGGATCAACATTGCAAGATAAAAACATTATAGTCCATATTTTCAATGGGCCATGATTACTACTTAGTTGAATATTTTCAAGTTGTTTATTTTATATATTGTAATTCCTCAACAATGTTATAGCTTGTTACAACAATATTTACATCTATATAAGGATTCTAAACATATATTAATAAATTTGTAACAATTTTTTTAGAAATAACATAATTTCTATTAAGAAAAATAGAAAAAAGGATAAGAATGATATGTCAAATTCAAATTCTCAAAGTGTTCTCCCTCATAACCTTAATTACAAGTATATTCATCCTTTCTATGTGCTTCATTACAATAATGTCATGAAATGTTACGTACTTGTTTAATCATATATAAAGGAGCAAAGGTATTAGGAACACTTTTTTAAGGAAAAGGTGTATTGTTGTTTGGACCTTGGTCCTTTTTGTTGGCCTATCATTATTCAACTAAAGTCTACAAGGAATATTTGGAAATGATCATTTTTCCTTCTCCAAGACATATATTATGTTCATCATTGCAAGTGGACCCTACATAATTTCATTAGTTAATTTATCAATTGTTTAAGAAAAAGAAAATAGTTTATTCTAGGCTAGATCAACATGATTTTTGGATCTAGGTTTGGTCTCAACTTTAGTTCAAGGATTAGAGAAAATGTCATGTTTAGAAGCGAAAAGGTTTCCTTCAATATTGATAGCATACTCCCTTGCTTGGCTAGAGTATTAGGACATTTATCATTAAGCATACAACCAAATTGCCCCTCAAAAGCAATAGTATATTGCAATATGATAACATATTTTAGAAGTTTTAGGTTTTTTAGGGATCAATTTGACCAAACTATCAAATATTTGATTAAATTCTTGAATCTTTTGATTATATTTCTTCTTCATTTCATGAAACTTGGAAAGAATAACCTTTTATCTTGCCTAGATGCCCACCTTTTAAAGAAAGCATCATGGAATTGATCCCAAATTTTGATTCCCTTTTCAAGTAAATCTTGGAGCTATGATTTTGAACTTTAATTAAATAAAAAGAGAGAAAATATTCATGACAACATCCTCTTCATCAATATAAAATTTTACCACATACTAATAAAATTGATGTGTATGTCCTTTAGTTATGATTACATTTTTGTAAGAAAAATTGGCTATCCTTTGTCAAGCATATTGTTAGTGCATCTTACCCTGACAAACACATCCAAAGGCTTGAAGGAATCGAGAAGCCACAAATTTTCCATTCGAGCTACTCTTGGAGGATTAATGAAGATAGATTTAAATATAAGAGACTTAAGTGGCGTTCTTATTTTATAGATTTTAAGAGGATTGGAAAATCTCTTATTAGGTACCTAATTGGAAGTTTCAGAGTTTGAATGATATTATGGAGCTATTGGATTATTCTGTACATTTCACTTAGTTTTTCATTAAAACAACATCAATATTTACACAATGGCCATAAAGAGACCCTCTTCCATACATTTTTATCAGAACATATGCCACTTTCAATGCTCATAAAGAGGCCCTCTCACATACATTTTTTTGAGAACATATGGCTACTTTTCATCCACTACTAGATATTCCTTTTGGTTTGGTGCATCTTCATTTTCTAGGGTTTTCTATTCTTAGTGGGTTTGATTTAATAAGGGGTGCCACCTAGGATGACATGTGGATTTGATTAGACACTAGTTTGAGGACAAATCAAATAATTCCACTCCACTAATTCATACTACATCATGCCTATGCCTTCCTAGAGTGAGTATGCACTTCACCCCTACTTTGTAGAAGTTACCCCACAATTTTCTCTCTCCTCCCCTTGTGAGTTGACTTTTAGTCCTAT
Organism: Pinus tabuliformis; assembly: GCA_031772625.1. Lineage (NCBI taxonomy): Eukaryota > Viridiplantae > Streptophyta > Pinopsida > Pinales > Pinaceae > Pinus > Pinus tabuliformis. Next base: position 1,228,304,829 of record CM062819.1, on the reverse strand, counting down.
TTTGGAGTTTAATTGAGTTTAACTAGTTCGTATTTTGCATGCGAGAGTTATTAATTACTTCTAACTAATTCTTGAATCTACTTACTTCTAATTCACATCATTTTAGAATATTTTTCTAATTTTGGGTCTCCTAGTCTAATTTTCACTTATTTGTCAACTAGAGAAAGTGATTGAGTTATATTGAGAGCAAGGTTAAGTGAGTTTGTGAAAAATACTAATATTTCATTGTGGATTTTACATGATTAGTACAACCCATAGAGAATAGACGATCTCGTAGTGATCCTTACTCCTTTCAATTACTTTGTATTGAAGACAAAAATTATTTTATGTGTTGCAAAGTAAAGGACCCTATAGGATTAGATCGATGCAAAGTGAGTCTGCATCAACCATTGAGAAATTGAAATAGTTTAACATGATGATTAAGTTGGTAGGAAACTTTGTTTGTCTATCTTCAGTCATTTACTCTTTCATGTTGACTCATGTTCAATACCTATGGAAATATGGACGAAACTCTCACAATCTTTTTGAAAGCAAAATGAGTTGGAGGAAATCAACTAGGGAATGAGTTGATTTCTCTACATACCAACAATTTTGAGACCCTACAAGACTTCTTCTCAAGATTCAAGACTCCAGTGACACAAGTAAAAGCTTATAGGATAGATCAGAAAGAGGAACAACTTACCCCTCAATATTTTGCTAATCTCTCCATAGAAGAACAACTTACCCTGTTCTTTCTAAACTAGGTCCTGACTACTAATTTCTCTATGAATAAGAATTAGAAGATGCCATAATTGAATTAGTGGGGAATTTTTGTATGGTGAAAAAAATTGATAAAATAGCCAAATACTTCAACAACATAATGGAGATGACCACCTCTCTAAAAAAAAGTGTTAAAAAGAAGACTGAAGGCAAAAAAACAAGAACATAAAGGCATGGATTGTGATTTGAATATTGTTGCTTCGTTACCTACTAAATGGATTTTGGACTCAAGTTTCTCTAATCTCCCATAACTACATAGCTCAACTATGAGAAAAATACAACACAAAAAGGACAAACTTAAAATAGCTAAAGATTTTCGCTGAGTTTCAATGGCTGCAAAAAGGAAAGCACAACCTACTGCCGCAAATCACAAGACGGAAATAATTTGCAAAGACAGTTACTGACATCTAGCGGGATCCCATTGGTGATAGATTAAAGGAATCCGGGGCCATGATCGTCCAATTCCATTTAATTGCGATACGTTGCTGATCAAATAAGCTACAGCCTAAATTATTGTACTCAAATAAAATACAGAAATCAGTAATTTTTCCGTTCATTCAATTCCACTCCATCGTATATGAAACAAACAAACGATCACCTGATTGATTAGTGGTTGCCATTGCCTGTAACATCAAGGTTCTGACCAAATATGGCCTACAACAAACAGGACTCAGTTGGCTGGTATAGTTACGTCATTGCTGACATAAAATGTGTGTCTATAGTACGTTCTTCCTACAGTTGGTGGGCCCCATACAGAGCATGCGGCTTAGGAATCCATCTTCTGATAGTTTTTCCACCAAAATATGTTAAATTCTCCTTCCAATTGGTGCCTGTGCAACTTACGTGTCCATTTTCTATGAATCTTCCCAGCAAAATATATAATTCATTATCTAGTTTTGACCTATTTCCAAAATATATAATTCATTATCTAGTTTTGACATATTTACGAGCAGAGAGTTGTCCAGGCACTAAACGTGAAATAAACGTCACAGTTTGTTCGGAGACCCGCGATTGACAGATCTGCCCTTTGAAAGATCTATTACAGTTTTTTTAACGTTTTTTAACGATGATCTCGGTAAGTCGAGAGACCTGAAATTGTCGTAAATTGCATTACGCGGGGTTGTTGTTTTTTTTTTTCAAATTGGGATTTGTAATTTTTTTAGTTAATTAAATATATATTTAAAAATTATTCTAACGTAATATATTATTTATGGGCTCGGATTAATAGTAAATATGTGTACTGTTAACGTTCTCTTTGTAATAAGTCACCTTCAAATCCCTAGTCTTTTATATATATACACACTAATTCCAGGTTTATGAAAAGAGATTGAGAATAAAAATTACTTAAAAGATAAAGACAATCTAGAATATATAAACTCAACAAAATCTTGCACAACCACATCTCATAATTAATGTAGACACTAGTCTAACCCTGCTAAATTCAATCAACTTTTAAAATAAAAATAAAACAATCTCACTTAACAAAATATAAATATAATAAATAATGAACAAAATAAGTATAGAATTTTCATAGCGTGCATCCACATCACGCAGAAATTTCCCACACACGATTAAATTTTCAATATAATTTAGTTAGTTATGTTTACGAATTTTTCTATGATATAATTTATATAATTGGTATAATAGTTACCATTTTCAAAAAGAAATAATCCTACGAACCTGTTTTATTTTAATAAATGAATAGTGATTATAAATATGTACCTCACGCAGAAATTTCCCACACACGATTAAATTTTCAATATTTTTATCGTAATATAATTTAGTTAGTTATGTTTACGAATTTTTCTATGATATAAATTTATATAATAGGTATAACAGTTACCATTTTCATACAGAAATAATCCTACGAACCCGTTTTATTTTAATAAATAAATAGTGATTATAAATATGTTTTATTTTTTAAAAGAAAAAAATTTTGCTGGGCGGTTTAATTTTTGTTATTTAAGTTATAAATTATGTTTATGGAAGAACGTAACTGGAGGATGGAATCGGCGCGCGCACGCGAGGGCTTAAGGTAGGGTTTCCTTAGGGTTTCTGCTGCACTGTCGCGGTTACAGTACAGGGATTCTCGGTTTCTCCACACCGTTAGGTTTCTCCACCCGTCACTATCGGTTATTGAACTGGGGGACAAAATGGCCGACAGTATGGAAGCAGAAGCGGTGGACTACTCTGAGGAGCCGTTTCGGGACAGAATTATATTCGACAACCCTAGCTTCTCTTCTAGGCCCCTGACCGTTCAGTCTCCTGCTGCTACCGGACTGGATCTGCCCACTGGCCCTCCTATTGTTTCGCTCCCTCGGCATAGCTCTGTTCCGCCTCTCATCGGTTCGGGCTCTGTTGATTCCCCCTATTTCGAAGTCCCCCCCCTCTCCCCGGGCACCCTCCACATTCTCTCCCCATCGCCCTCTTTCGATCCCTCTTTCGACCCGCTATCCTCTGCATTTTTCACGGCTCCACCTTCAAACCAGCCGGAACAGGCCGCGGCTCAAGCTACACCTGCAGGAGCTCGTCCATCTGGGTGCTTCGAATCACCGGCTGTGAAGGTCAAACCCTCCAAACCCTCACCCCTGGATGGAATACCCAATCCCTTGGTAGACCATCATTCGGCTCCTCGCACCAGTAAGAAAAAATCAAAGTGCATTAAGGCTACCTCAAAGGACATCACTATCAGGTTCGACGAATCTTCGGCATTAACTGATCTCACAGTCATGGCTAACACTGTTTTGGTAGGGCATGTTCGGGGTAGGGTTTACTCGGCGAAGCGGTTAACACAATGGGTGAAGGAGATTTGGGGAGGAGTACTCTTTGATCTCCCGGAAGTCCATGTCCTCCCCAGAGGATGGTTCTCCTTACATTTCACAAAGGAAAGCCATACAAACCTGGTCCTGGGCAGATACTGGCACATCGAAATGACTCCGGTCCTCCTCAAAAGATGGAGTCCCCTTTTCGACCCCGAACATGAACAGATTGGTGCAGGACCGATTTGGGTTCGACTGCCTGGTCTCCCTCTGCAGTTCTGGGGGGAAGAAGTATTCATTAGGATTGGGAATGCATTGGGCACTTATCTGGATCATGATCGCACTTTTGTCGAATCAAGAAGCCGAACCCTAGCGCGCATTCTGGTTCACCTCGACACTCGAGACGGCCTGGAGGAACAGATCACTCTTCAATGGGGAAGATGCATCAGAGTGCAGATATTAGATTATGAAGGGGTGCCTTTCCGTTGCAGGCGATGCCATAAGGTTGGACACCTCATCCGAGACTGTCCCCTCATCAAGAAATCTGAGGACGCTCCGAAGATCACTCCGGCACCATCCAGATCGGCCTCCCTGTCGACCACACGGCCTGTACCTACGGGACTGTCACCAGCGGTATCCTCACCTGCGGTCGATCCTGGACTTCGGCAGCCTACTCCGCCAAGGTCCAGGGCTCGCTCTACAGCTGAAGCCGGTACGGTCTCGGGGACCCCTCTCTACCCTTCTCTTTCTAATATTGATTTGGTTATGCATGATTCTGGTCCATCTATACATGCTCCCATGGTGCACTGTGCTATAACATCCCCCCCTCTGGTGAGCACCACTGGCCCCTCTATAAACCCTTCCTCCGATCAGCCTGCGTCTTCCCGCTTATCCTCGGATGATTCCCCCCCTCACCCTTATTTCCTCCGCTCCAGAACTCATGCAAGAGAACCGTCTTCTCATCACTCGGGCCTGGGCATCTTGGAACCAGTAACCGGCACTCTGCCTACCAGAGGCAGGAAATCACATCTCTCCAAGGCTATTAAAAAAGCAGGGGCGGAGGTAGTCTCTGGCCGTCAGTCCACCATAGACGGGGTCCTTAGAGCAGGACACACCCCGAGAGGTGTTCCTCCATGAAGTGCCTATCCTTCAATTGTAGAGGACTGGCTAGTTCCTCTAAAAAACTAGCCATGAAGCGATTAATTGAGTCTGAACCCATCGATATTATTATGCTTCAAGAAACTCTTTGCCCGGCTGATCATATTACCCGTTCCATGCAAACCTTGACTCCTGGTTGGACCTATGTAGCCCTCGATGCAGCAGGACGATCCGGAGGTCTGGCCATCGGGGTTAACCCGCACACTATTCAGGTGGAGACATCTTGGGGAGGAGCTGGTTACTTGGGGCTAGATATCTTTTCTGCTGACCTGGGAATGAAGTTGCGAATTGTGAATGTATATGCCCCATGTAATCAAAGACAATTATTCTGGCATAGACTCCTTCATCTCACCCTTATGGCTGAAGATCGGGTTATAATTGGAGGCGACTTTAACTTCTCATTGGGTTTTAGGGAATCATGGGGATCGGCAGCACAAATTGATTCCATCTCTGATTACATGACCAGCCTGCTAGAGCAAACAAGCTTTGCGGATGTACCTATGCATAAACTCCTTCCCACTTGGAGGAACCGAAGGGTGGGGGACGCAGCTCTAGCCCGCAGACTTGACAGATTCATTATGAAGGAAGCTCTTCTTCAGCAACTGCATCATTATAAGCAATGGGTAGGAACGGGAGGTATATCAGACCACTCGCCTATATATCTGGAAATTCAGGGTCCCTTCAAGAAGCCCAAGGCCCCTTTCAAATTTAATCACACTTGGCTCAAGGATCCATCTTATATTAAGCTGATCACCGAATATTGGACTTCCCATCCTATTAATGGTGCAGATACACTAGCAAAAGGATTCTGCAGAAATCTTTCTGAGATCAAGCACCTTTCGATTAACTGGGCAAAGGAGAAGCGGGCTCGTGAAAATGCACAACTCGTTCACATTGAATCCGAACTGAATATGCTAACAGATGATCGGGGGCTGGGTTTTAACACTGCTGAGGACAAGGGTCGGCTGATAGATCTGGAGCAACAGAAGGCCAGAATACTCAAGGAGCGTGAGGAATCCTTAAGATTAAGGAGTCGGGCCATTTGGATACAAGCAGGGGACGACAATACAAAGTTTTTCCACAGCTATGCTAAAGGAAGAAAGGTGTCCAACACCATCTGGAAGCTCCCTACACCGGATGGAGACATGGCAGACACCTTCAATAAGCTCACACACTTAGGCATCTCACACTTCCGAGCACTCTACAGGTGTCCCCGTGATGTGAATCTCCCAGATATTATCAACGTGGCAAATCACTTTCCGAGATTTGTTGAGGAAGATGATGTGGATGTGCTTAATGCACCGGTTACCACTGGGGAGCTAGAAGGAATACTGAAATGGTTTAAGAAAGATAAGAGCCCAGGCCCTGATGGCTGGACCATTGAATTTTATTTAGCATTTTATGACATCCTGGGGCAGGATCTTTTGAATGTGGTGGAGGAAAGTAGGACTACTGGATCCATTTACCATGCCATCAACTCTACCTTCCTAGCACTCATACCTAAATCGGACGCCCCAGCCTCTTTCGATGATTACAGGCCTATCTCCCTATGCAATTGCCTCTACAAGATCATATCTAAGACCATAGCCAATCGTCTTAGACCTATTTTATCCAGGTACATCGCCCCTCAACAATTTGCTTTCCTGGACTCTAGACAGATTCATGAAGCCATTGGATTGGCTCAAGAGGCCATTCACTCCATCTGGTCCAAGCATCTCAAAAGCATTCTCCTCAAAATTGACCTTTCCAAAGCTTTTGACCGGGTTAGCTGGCTGTATATCAAGATGATCCTTATACATCTGGGATTCCCATACTCCTTCATTTCCTGGATCATGGCCTGTATTACTTCCCCATCTTTCAGTATTCTCATAAATGGATCGGCCTCCCCCTTCTTTCACTCCGAAAGGGGTCTGAGACAGGGTTGTCCATTATCCCCATTACTCTTCCTGTTGGTTATGGAAGGCCTTAGCCGCCTTATTGCCTCAGCAAAGCGGTCGGGTGATATTAGTGGCCTTCGAATATCAGAGATCTACTCTCTCACTCATCTCCTGTTTGTGGACGATGTTCTCATCCTTCTTAATGGTAGCATTCGCGACTCCAGATATTTTTCAAGAATACTTCTTCTCTTCTCATCTGCAACTGGTATGCTCCCTAATCAGGCCAAATACACAATCACTTGTTCTCGCACATCGGTTCAGGAAACACTTTTCGCTCAACAGGTCTTCCCCTTCTATATCCACCCCTTGGACAGAGGTCTCAAATACTTAGGATTCAGGCCAAAGCCAACTTGTCAAAGAATAGCAGATTGGGTTTGGTTGGTTACTAAATTGGAGAAGAGACTCATTGTTTGGAGCTACAGATACTTATCAAGGGCAGGCAGACTTGTACTCATTAAATCTGTATTGGAGGCTACCCCAGTTTTCTGGATGGTGCTTGCATGGATCCCGCGGAACATTCTGGGGAGACTAAAACAACTCTGCAACCGTTATCTATGGAATGGTAATCAAGACAAAAGATTATTTGCCTGGATCAGCTGGAAAAAGATCTCCCTACCAAAAAAATGGGGAGGATGGGGACTTAAGGACCTTCCTAACTTCGCACAGGCTCTCTCTGCAAAGATGGGCTGGTCGCTATTGACTAGTCAGAACCTATGGGCGCAAGTTACATATCATAAATACATATGGCCTCAGCAGATACTGGACTGGATCAGACTACCAACTTGGAAATCGAAGGGATGTTCATCGATCTGGAAGGCCCTCACACAATCCCTTCCTCTCATCCGGGACAACCTGGTCTGGCGAATTAATGATGGAGCGTTGGGCAGGATCGGTCTAGATCCATGGATTGGTAGTGGGGGTCGACACATTCTCAGCAGGGATCTTATTTGGCTCCTTCATGATAGGGATATCCGGAATTTCGCACACATTGCAGATCAACAACGCACTGATATTTTCTCACAGGCATGGAAGTCTGCGCACCAACTCGACCTCCCACCTCAATGGCATCAGGAGTGGGGCGATTATATTCAGGCCTTATCTGAATCCCATATCCGTATTAAACAATGAGCGGATGAATTAGTTTTGTGTAGGGCTGATAATGGTATATATGCACCAAAACAGGGGTACTACTCCCTCATCTCGCACAAAAAGCCAGACATATCTCAGAATTGGTGGCGAGAAATATGGAAGTTGAATGCACCTCCCCACACCAGGCTCTTCTTCTGGTGTATTCTACAAGATATCGTCCCCACGGGGGAGCATCTCACCCATAGAGTGATTTTCGGACCTACCTGGTGCTCCCTGTGCAAAGCAGCTTCAGAGTCTACGGTGAACCTCTTCCTACATTGCCCAGCTACTCGAGCACTATGGCAAAACATCACTGCATCCCTGGGTATTGTTGGAGCATGGAGCGGGGACGATTCAACAAGTGCGTGGGAAGACTGGAGCCGCAGACACCCGGGCTCAAAACTCCTGAATCTTCCCCTTGTGGTCGCATGGCACATATGGCTGGCTCGAAACCGTTACATATTTGAAGACCTGGCTATATGCTGGCCACGAATGGAAGCTTGTATAATATCAGCATATCATGAACTGCCCGACTCCCCTCCCCCAGGACCAGGACTATTCAACCTCCCCCTATTATTGATAAATCGGTCGTGTGGGCCTTCTTTGATGGCGCAGCAAACCAAACAGGCTGTGGGGGAGGATTTGTGCTCCACATTAATGAACATCATAGATACATGGTTAAAATGGGGCTCGGTGTGGGCTCGAATAATCTTGCAGAACTCATGACCCCGCGGAACCTACTGCAATTCTCCCTGCAACATCAGTGTTTAAATCTCAATATATATGGGGATTCAATGACTGTTGTAAATTGGATCAATCATGATACTATATGTCACAATCACACACTCAGCAATATATTATATGAAGCACATACTTTCTGGATTGCATTTAATCATGTCTCTTGTATCCACATATACAGGGAACATAATCACAGTGCTGACCAACTATCCAAAGAGGCAACGCTACTTCCCAGGGGAGAGTGGATAATACTAGAACAGCAGGGATCCAAGGAGTACAGATATTATCACAGGACCTACATAGACCAACGAGCTCAGAGGGACAACAGTCCCGAGGCTCTTCAATGAGGATTTTTTGATTTTTGAAAAATGTATATATAACAATTTCTCTTGATGTTTAATAGACCCTGCGTGGTCTCGTATTGGCAAATAACCCAGACTGTAAATGAGGACATACTAGTATCATTTTGACATACTACAAACAAATCACCCTGCGTGGTGAATGTATCTGAACAGTAAAGCATATGCAAGCTGCATCTACAATATGTAATTTTCTCCTTATAATGAAAATTACGGATTTTTCCAGTGGAAAAAATTATTTTTATGGAAACTTTGTTTCTAAAATTATAATTTATATTAAATTAGTAGCGATAAATAGGGAAATGGATTCTTATAATCTTATTTTGGGAGCAACTAATAAATTTAGATGTGAAGTAGATAATATAATTGTTTGGTTATATATGTTTTGATGCATAGTGATTACTAGTAAGTTTACATATTGACATTAAGAAAATAACCGTGAGAAGTAACTTGGGGTATATATATCTGTTCACATTTTATTCTTATTTATTTTTTATGCAAAGATTTACTTACATTATAGTAGGAAGTAACTGAAGTTAAATATGACACAAAATATACTAGGTATTACCACATTATATTGTCAAAAAACTTTAATAAGATCTTCAAGTTATGGTCCAATCAAATGATTGGAATTCTTTTAATAATATTGCTAAATAATTTTTTAATTATATTTAAAAATAAATATTTATTTTTCAAAATTAACTTTTAAAATTTTTATTTATTGATGTTAAATTAATAATAGTCAGCAAATAAAAAAAATTAATAACAATACACATTTTTTTCATATAAATTTATTGAAAATTACAATTCTTTTATTGTTATTTTTTATAATAATAATATATTTTTATGATTATTTAATATTTATTTATTAATTATTCATTATATTATTTTTAATTTTTTTTTAATTTTGAAATGTTTTTTTCAAATATATTAATCTTAAAAAATATGGTTGGTTGCTATCCAATATGGATTGTACATCTAATAGAAAAGTGTTTACATTGGTGAATAGCAACCAAGAATATGGATTGATATAAACACTGGTGAATATCATCCAAGAATATGGATTGATATGAATTCATGTTAAAAGTTTTTGCTCAAATTTATGGACATGTGAGAGGTGAGGGTTATTTATGATATTATTGTGGAAGTTTATTTTGATATTAATGTTATTAATATTTTGTTTGGATAATTGTAACACTCCAAATTGCATGAATAGTTTTTGTGGTTATTGATTTTTATTTTCAATTTTTACTGTAATAATTTTCTTACTTTATGTTGTTGAAATGATAAATAATTGAGGCTGAGAGGTCAAGATAATTTTGTTACCTGATTAATGAATAATTAGGAGTTAAGGTATTTTAACAAACAAAACTGTATGAAACAATTAAAAGAAACAATTACTCATATGCTCCTAGGAGGGGGAGATATAGATGGGGAGAGGAGTCCAGACGAGGGGAAAAAGAACCGAGATATCCTTGAGCTGGGTGAAACAAACCAGTGGGAAAGACTCGAATACACTCTGCAAGGTACGAGACTTGAGGCTGGATAGTGAGTCCTGAGGCCCAAGGTACCTGACTGTAGTTGGACTCTTCTAACTGTGAAGAGGAGGAAGTGCTTTGTGGGAGAGCCTGGATGTAATTGCCAGGCTTGTGGCTAGGAGGTGAGACTTTCCAAACAGGAACAAAGCTGCATAATTTCAAGTCTGTGGACAGATAAGTAACTTAAATTTATCTCCCAGAAATGTTGGTGGAATATGACATGGTGGAATATGACAACATTAGCATTACAGATAGAAGTAATTATAGTATTAATTAGAGTTTCAATTCCATAGAACTGCAATTGGAACAGAGAATAAGATTGTATCACATAACTCAACCAAGTAATACTGATAGTAGCATGCATAAGTAAAGATATTGTGTTGTAACAAATAAATATAGAGATTTTGTTGTAACACATAAATCTATATATTTTGCTGTAACCAGTAAATATAAATGTTTTACTCACGAACCCATGAAATTGGTGAAGACCATAAATTTACTATAGGTAAGGAAATTTCTGCGAAAACAAGTTCAGAGTTCCAAATGGATAGCAACAAAAAGGGAAAGGAGTAACAGTCAATAAATATACTCGAATAGCAAGAAATTGCCATCTATTTCTCTACAGTTACTTTCAAAAAACAAGGAGAAAAATAATAAAGGATCTTCACCATACGTTTTAGAAAATATTATTACAGTGAAGATTCATTTCATTAAATACAAAAGATTGAAAACTTAAATAGATAGTTCTTGTCGTCTCAAAAGAATACTGAGACTTTAACTACGAATTGAGTTCTCCATGACAAATGTAGCCCACCGACCTCAAGAGTTTCTCTTCAAGACATTAACTAACAATAAAAACCCTAAAATCTAGAATCTAAGCCTTGACGGCGGACTTGTATATAGCAGGACATGTGAATCTCTTTTCAACTTAATCTTTTAAAAACAAAAAGAAATCCAAAGTTAGCCCTTGGCTGAATAGTAGATCAAGCACAACTGAAAACCCATTGAATGCTACGTACAACATACACCAACGAATATTGCAACCAAAATAAATGATGTATCAATGGAAAACAGCATATAGTCCCCGCTCAGAGTCAACATTTCAAAGGACAAACCCCAAGGAGTAATCTAACCTGAAACCAATAATGGATGTCCGTAAACCCTCGAATCATGCTTAATACCACTTTAACCAAGCAATGCACAAGCCAAGTGCAGGTTAATACCTGTAATCACATGTCAAGCGACCTTAGAGTCATAAGGAAAACTAAACCGTTAACAAATAAATCTAAGGAGAACACCAATAGTACTAAAGCTTACCTAAGACCGGGGAACTCCCGCAGATGTCAGCCCACCTGCAAACCATCATACACAGTTAGTGAAATGGGTGGGGAGATGAATTAAAAGGAAATAATAACAGAAACCAAAGGAGGGCATGATGAACTGTGCACTCACCTCCATGTGACCAGCATTGGTTCTGGCTGCCTCCCACAGGCTCAGAAAGTCGAAGAGAAATCCCTGAACAATTGGGGTAATCAGTTGGTTTCCAAACCAGATGAAACCTTGAGGTGGAAACCAACCACAAATAGCTTAGAGCACGGCAATAGTGAAATGACGAGTTGGATTGAACACCTTCTAGTGAGGGTAAGGCATAAAATCCCATTGAAACACAACAAAGATGGTCATGAATCTGTCTCGCATAATGAAGAGCTGACCCTGTTGCAGAGCAACCAAGTTGAAGCACCAATAACACCAAATGACCCCATAGTCAGCTAGACGCGGGAGAGATGGCTAGATGGCAAAACCCTAGCTCATCCACGTCGTCGGACCACCATCCATAGATCAGACGGAACATATTGGACCACCTGTTGCAGGTGAGACAGTGCGTCTAACAAGTACATACAATGTGTTTGAAATTGTTGTTGCCGTGTATGTCCAGGTGTTGGCAGTATTTAACTAAGGCCCGTAGTAAACATCAACCCCATTAGGAATCCATGTGAACAATAAATACAAGACATCATACACCTTGAAGTTTGAGTTGCAACAAATGAAACAGATCAATTCAGATATGCTATAGGGATACTTTTAATGATCGACTAAACCTTATTGTAATATATTTAATTTTTTTTTTACGTATTTGTTAGTGAAATGTGTGACAAATCATATCAGAGCTCAGGTTCGTACACTAAGACTTTTGGGAAATTAAATATGCATGCAATATATGTGATTTAATCAAAACAACTAAGTAAATGTGAATGTGAACACAGAGACAAACATCAACACAAAAAAGGGGTCAAAATGCAAAGGAGCCAAAGACCACCAAACCAGCCAGAGACAACTTATGTGGATGCCAACCCTGACATATGGATACAGCTAGGAGAGGAATCTCGTCAATCCAATGTTTTCCTACGCGAAATCGTTCAATAATTGTGAGGAGTCTTTATAATCGACAGACCCAACAAGAACTAGATCCCAACGCTGAATATAGAGAGAAAACCCCAATGGCTCATCATGGAGAAAACATGTTGAGTCAGCTAGAAAGCATGGGGAAGACGAAGAAGGAAGTTCGGACAATGTATCCAACCAGCAAAAGATAAAAAGACAGAAATTTGAATTACAAGGGGAATTTGAAACTATAAAACCATCACTCTTCGAAGGAGAATCTGAAGAGGCTATGAAAGCTTAGTTAATTGAGATGAGAAAATAATCTCAGATTTATGATTACACTGATAAACTGAAAGCACATTTGGCAGTTTATCAGTTAAGAGGTAAGGCCACTCTTTGGTGGGAGGAAATTAAGACTGTGAGGAAAATCGATGAAGAATAGGTCACATGGAAGGAGTTTGAAAAGCATTTCAAGGATAAGTATTTAACTGAACGTTATTATGATGAAAAAGCAAAGGAATTTCACGAGTTATGATTTGGAACCTTAATGATGGATGAATATGTGAAACGATTCACCTCCTTACTACGATATGTGCCTTATATGCAAGAGGAAAAGGCCAAGATTCAACATTTCATTAGTAGCCTAACCAATTTTATGAAGGAGAAGCTTGAGTTTGACTAGCCAAGAACCATGGATGATGCGGTGTTAAAAGCCTGCATCTGCTACCAGAAAATGAAACAAAAAAATGAGGGACCTAAAGGAGGACTGAACAGGAAGGTAAGGAACCTACCCCCAAACAGACAAACAAAATTTACTAGTAGCAGGAATATACAGCAAAAACCCCTTAGTAAATTTCCAGTAAGGAACCAACCCAAAGTTGCATACTCTGAAAATAGACAGTTAGAAGGAATTAATAAATATGTTAGTGACCAACAATTAAAATGGCCTCTTCAATCCTGGGGATGCAGAGAACCCAATTATTACAAAAAGTATCCACATAAAGCAATGACAGAGTAGCTATCAAATATGGAAGAAGCTTCCAAGGTTGGGGAAGTTCCGAGGAGCATGCCTAGAATTAATTCTGCTCTAGACGACCATCAAGCGGAATACTAGCCCACTGTGATTGAATGTGAAGGTATGATTTCTAAGCAACCTATCTTTGTTTTGTTTGATCCCCGTGATCGCCTAAGTTATGTTATTGCTAAGGTTGTAGAGAGTTGTCAACTGTAGAGCAGTAAATTTCCAAAACCATGGTTAGTCCAATTAGTTACAAGGGTATAAAGAAGGATAACTGCAAAAATAGAATGTTGCCCCATAATAATTTGATGACAACCCATTTATGTTGACCTTAATATACTCCCTTTGGGTTCATACAACCTTTTAATTGGGATGGATTTGTTGGAAGGACATTGGTCCCTAGTTGATTGTAAGCAAAAGACTGTAAGTTACATAACTAAGTCAGGGAAAAGGAAGGAACTACAAGGAATCAAGAAAAATATGAAATTACATCCTATTACTGTAGGTCAACTAGGAAAATGTATTAGTAAATGCTATCATATTTATGCGGTCCAAGTGGGATATATGAACACTACAAATAAAATGACCTCCTTGGAAAATATCCCTGTTATTCAGGAATTTAATGATGTATTTCCTGAATTGATTCCTGGACTATCACCCAAGCAAGATATTGATTTCACCATCGAATTGATTCTAGGCACAACCCCTATATCCAGGGCCCCTTATCGCATGAGCATACCTAAGTTAACATAACTCAAGATGCAGTTTCAGGAACTTCTGGATAAAAAGTATATCCACCCCAGCGTGTCTCCTCAGGGAGCCCTCGTGCTGTTCGTACGAAAGAAAGATGGAACTTTGAGATTATGCATCGATTATTGTCAGTTAAATAAACTGACCATCAAAAATAAATATCCTTTGCCACGAATTGATGATTTATTTGATTAGGTGAAGCGAGCCAAAGTATTCTCAAAAATTGACTTAAGGTCTTGCTACCACTAGATAAGGATAAAGGAGGAAGATATTTGTAAAACTACATTCCGAACTCGTTCTGGTCATTACAAGTTCGTGGTGCTGCCATTTTGCCTCACAAACGCTCCAACTACTTTTACGATTCTGATGCACGATATTTTCCAGCCCTATATTGATAAATTTGTACTGATTTTTATTGACGACATTTTAGTTTATTCCAACAATCAGGAGGATCATGAAAAGAATCCGAGGATAGTGTTGCAAACTCTGTGAGAAAATTATTATATGCTAAATATAGCAAGTGTGATTTTTTCAAAAATTGGATTCTTATATCGGCAGAGGGAATAGCAGTGGATCCAGAAAAGATTAAAACCATTATGGAATGGACCACCCCAAAGAATGTCACTAATATCAGGTCATTCCTGGGCTTGGCCGGGTACTACCATCGGTTTATTGAAGGATTTTTGAAAATTGCCTTCCCAATGACCTCATTATAGAAGAAGGGATGCACCTTTTGATGAACAATTGAATGTTAGCAAATCTTTGAAAGACTAAAACATATACTTACCACTGCACCCATGTTAAAGGTAGTAGATCCAGAAAAATATTTCGTAGTTTGCACGGACGCTAGTAAAGAAGGTGTTGGTGGAGTGTTGACACAAGAGGGGAAGGTCATTGCCTATGAATCATGGAAATTGAAGGAGTATTAGCAACGATATTCTACTTACGATCTTGAATTAACAAAAGTAGTGCATGCACTCAAAATGTGGCGACACTACCTACTGGGGAAGAAATCTCTACTATTAACAAATAATAACAGCCTTACAAATTTCTTTAACGAGTCTAGCTTCAATGCTTCGTAGGCCAGATGGACAACATTTTTGAGTGAATTCAATTTTCAAATGAAACATCTTAGAGGAAAACAAAATTGAGTAACGAACGCATTAAGCACAAAATTACATTGTATTTATGAGGTCCAATTCAGCCAGGTACGATCAAATATCCCTAAAATCATACTTTTATTTGGAAATAGGCAGAGGAAGCTCAGTTGAAAAGGAAAATATCATATTATGAAGTAAATTCAGATAAGACCCTCACCTTCAAAAATAGAGTATATGTTCCTAATCAAAATTCGGTCAAACGACTGATATTGGATGAATTCCACAGGAAACCGTGTGCTGGTCACCCCAGTTACCAGAAGCTATTTTCAGCCATCAAGAAAAGTTATTTCTAGCCCAGGTTAAGGAATGATGTCACTGAGTATCTGTCCAAATGTTTGGAGTGTCAGTTAGTGAAGGCAGAACATCAACATCCCGCTGGGTTGTTGCAACCATTGGCCATTACGGTATGGAAATGGGAGACCATATCTCTAGACTTCATCACAGGCTTAACTCACACTAAGAAGAAACATGACTGAATTATGGTAGCGGTGGACAAATTATGTAAAATCGCTCATTTTATACCTATAAAATCCACTTACAAAGCTATGGAGATTGCAAACATATTTATGAGGGAAATTTTTCGTCTGCACGGAATCCCCAAAGTGGTAATTTCTGATAGGGATGTAAAATTTACATCCACATTCTGGAAAACACTCCTTTCAGGGTTGGGTACCCAAATCCAATTTAGCACCATCTACCATCCCCAGATAGACAGTCAAACTTAATGAGTGAATCAAGTCCTATAGGACATGTTACACATATTTTTGATGCAACAACCACATAAGTGGGAAGACTATCTCCACCAAGTGGAATTTGCTTATAATAATGGGCATCATGAATCACTGGGCATGAGCCCCTTTGAGGTGTTATATGGAATAAGGTGCAGGGTACCCATATATTGGAATAGTCCAGTAAAAAAGTTATCCTTGGGCCTTGACATGTTAGTTGAAATGGAGGGTACGGTTAAGAAGGTTCGACAGAATCTAAGAGCTACCCAAGGTAGACAGAAGATGTACAGAGATAAAAAGATGACATACAAATAATTCTAATTAGGGGATCATGTATACCTAAGAGTAAAGCCCCAAAAAAGTTCCTTACAATTGAGGGGTTGTGCCAAGTTAGCACCCTGGTACTGTGGACCTTTTCAAGTCTTGGAATGGATTGGACCAGTAGCATACAAGCTTTCCCTATCGAGCCATATTCGGGTCCACAATGTCTTCCATGTTTCCTTGCTAAAAAAATATGTGTACAACTCTCAACATATAATTAGTTGGGAAAATATTCAAGTAATAAGTTAAGTAGAATACATAACTTTGGGATAAACTATTTTGAGGAAGTTATGACTGTGAATTGTATATGTGCAGGTCAAACCGTCAGGAGATTTTCTGGCAGAACCTATTCGTATTCTCAATCGAAGAGAAACCACCTTACGGAAGCAAGCCATCACCCAGGTTAAAGTGTAGTGGAAGCACTTTGGCCCAAATGAGGCCACCTGGGAAGAAGAGGAATTTATGCAGAAATCTTATCCGTCGTTATTTTCTTAAATCTGAAAGAACACTAGGGACGACGTTCCTCATATGGGAGGGGAGATGTAACACCCCAAGCTACATGAACAGTTACTTTGGTTACTGATTTTTATTTTCACCTTTTACTGCAATAATTTTTTTACTTTATGTTGTTGAAATGATAAATTTTTGAGGCTAAGATGCCAAGATAATTTTGTTACTTGATTAATGAATAATTAGGAGTTAAGGTATTTTAACAAAAAAAATTGTATGAAATAGTTAAAATAAACACTTTCTCATCTACTCCTAAGATGGGGAGATATAGATGGGCAGACGAGTCTAGACTAGGAGGAAAAAGAACCGAGATATCCTTGAGTCGGGTGAAACAAACCAGTGGGAAATAGTCGAATACAGTCTGCAAGGTACAAGACTTGAGGCTAGAAAGTGAGTCCTAAGGCCCAAGGTACCCGAGTGTAGTTGGACTCATTTAACTATGAAGAGGAGGAAGTGCTCGATGGGAGAGCCTGGACGTAATTGCCAGGCTCGTAGCTGGGAGGCGAGAATTTCCAGACAGGAATAGAGCTGCATAATTTCAAGTCTGTGAACATATAAGTAACTTAAATTTATCTTCCAAAAATGTTGGTGGAATATGGCAACATTAGAATTACAGATAGAAGTAATTAGAGTATTAATTAGAGTTTGAATTCCATAGAACTACAATTGGAACATAGAATAAGAATCTATCACATAATTCAGGAGAGCAGACAGTAAATTTCACAACCCAGTAATACTGATAATAGCATGCATAAGTAAAGATATTGTGTTGTAACAAGTAAATATAGATATTTTGCTCTAACAAATAAATCTAGATATTTTTCTGTAACAAGTAAGTATAAATATTTTACTCATGAACCCATGAAATTGGTGAAGACCATAACTTTACTGTAGGTAAGGAAATTTATGCGAAAGAAGGTTCGAAGTTCCAAATGGATTGCAACAAAAAGGGAAAGAAGTAACAGCTAATAAATATACTCGAATAGCTAAAAATTTCTGTCTATTTCTCTATAGTTACTTTCAAAAAACAAGGAGAAAAACAGTAAACGATCTTCACTGTACATTTCAGAAAATATAATTACAGTTAAGATTCCTTTCATTAAATACGAAAGGTTGAAAACTTAAATAAACAGTTCTTGTTGTCTCAAAAGAAGACTGAGACTTTAATTATGAATTGAGTTCTTCGTGACAGATATCGCCCAGTGGCCTTGAGAGTTTCTCTTCAAGACATTAAATAACAGTAAAAACCCTGAAATCTAGAATTTAAGCCTTGACAGTAGACTTATATATAGCATGACATGTGAATCTCTGTTCAACTCAATCTTTAAGAAAAAAAAGAAATCCAAAGTTAGCCCTTGGCTGAATAGCATATCAAGCACAACTCACAACCTGTTGAATGCTATGTACAACATACACCAACGAATATTGCAACCAGAATAAATGATGTATCAGCGAAAAAAAGCATATAGTTCTCGCCCAGAATCAACATTTCAAAGGACAAATCCCGCATATATATCACCTAAAATTTAAAGAACTAGTGAGGAGTACTCCGACCTGAAACCAACAATGGAAGTTCGTAAACCCTCGATTCATGTTTAATACTGCCTTAGCCAAGCAAAGAACAAGCCAGGTGCAGGTTAATACCTGCAATCACATGTTAAGAAACCTTAGAGTCATAAGGAAAACTAACCCGTTAACAAATAAAACTACTGAGAACGCCAAGAGTATTGTAGCCTACCTGAGACCAGGTAACTCTAATAGATGGTGGCCCACCTGCAAACCATCATACACAGTTAGTGAACTGGGTGGGGAGATGAATCAAAAGGAAACAATAACAAAAACCAAAGGAAGGCATGACAAACTGCGCACTCACCTCCTTGTGAACAACATCGGTTTCGGCTACCTTCCAAGAGCTCAGACAGCCGAAGAGAAATCCCTGAATGGTTGGGGTAATCCGTTAGTTTCCAAACCAGATGAAACCCTGAGGCGAAATCCAACCACAAATAGATTAGAGCATGGGAATAGTGAAATGATGAGCAATATTGAATACCTCCTAGTGAGAGTAAGGCATAAAATCCCATTGAGACACAAGAAAGATGGTCATGAATCCGTCTGGCACAATGATGAGTCGACCTTGTTGCAGAGAAATGAAGCCGAAGCACCAACAACACCAAATGACCCTGTAGTCAGCCAGATGTGGGAGAGTTGGTTAGATGGAAAAACCATAACTCATCCACGCTGTCGAATCGTCATCTATAGATCAGACAGAGCAAATCGGACCACCTGTTGCAGGTCATCCAATGCCTCTGACAAGTACATATAGCGGGTTTGAAATTGCTGTTATTGCGTGTGTTCGGGTGCTGGCAGCATTTAACCAAGGTCCAGTCGTAAACATCAACCCCTTCAGAATGCCATGTAAATAATAAATACAAGACATCGTACACCTTGAAGTTCAAGTTGCAACAAATGAAAGAGACCAATTCATATATGTTATATGGATACTTTTAATGATAGAGTAAACCTTTATATATATATATATATATATATATATATATATTTTGCGTAGTTGTTAGTGAAATGTGTTACAATAATGGTGATGGTATTATTGTTTATATAATGATATAATGGATTTTATTATAGTTTTGATGATGATATTTGTATTAAATTTTAGTGTCACATGTCTATCGTATAAGTTTTTGGAAAAATTTAATATATTTACCCAAGTGAGGATATTACAAATTTAATAAATATAATGAGTGTCATGAATGGGTTAATTAATAAGTATTTTTCTTATTCACTGTAGATTTATGTTAATATTAACACAACCATATTAATAAATATGTTTGATAAAACCGATAGGAGTATATGAATCAAATTTATAAATACACATCAATATTTATATACATTTATGTGAACTTCCATATACAATATTGTCCATTTATCTATATGAAATGCACATTATTGTGCATATTAGTATATTAATGTATTTAAATGTAAATTAGTATTGTTAAACACACATGGAATGTGAACAGAATATGAATGATAAGCATTGAATTTCATATATTATTGACATGATATAAATTTATAGTACATTGATGTGACCCTTGGATTCATATTCCAAGTGGTCTCTTAGACTCCGGGGGTTGTTCACATTCCACACCAACCCATAGAGGATTAGGTGTCTAACATTCCCCCCCTTAATCCGAAGGGGTATGTATGAGTCCAAGAAGACGGTTGTAATACAAAATGTGAAAAAATGAATGGCAGCACTAAGCTGAGTGTGCTCTCTGAAATGTTGGTATAAGGGGGTAGTTTAACGATGACCACCAACATTGGAATGCTTAATGCATTTCCCGGAATGCTTCCAAGTCTGGCAAAAATCTGAAATCTTCTGCAAGAGGAAGTGTCCCTAATGCTTTGGAGAGGGAGACCTTCAATATGAGAAAAGGAGGTCTACAACTTGCAGTGGTTTAGGATCACCACCAACTCTAGAATTCTTAATGTAATTCTTGGAACTCTTCCAAAACTGGCAAGAAGCTGAATTCTTATGCTAGAGGAAGTGTCCCCAATTCTTTCAAGGGAAGTCTTAACCCCACATAGTTGGTTTAAGGCTCACCACCAACTGAAGGCATGCTCAGTGGCATGTTTGTCTCTGGCTACAAATATGAATCCCGTATGGTAGGTTTTGGCTCAGGCTTTCTTGATGTGGCTTTGAAACTTGTAGATGACCACCACTTCCCCCCTGTCGGATATAAGGTGAGAAGATGGAGAAAACTCAACTGCAAGACCTTTTAATATTGTAGAAGAAATTCTAACATATGACTGAAATATCTTCTTGGTTGTTGAAGCCCATTGCCAAGAAGCGATCCATCCAAGATAAATATTTGTTCTTGTAGGAGGCTTGTTTTTGAAGCATTTGTTTGAATGATGATTATGCTGACCACAATGCTTGCATGGGTGAAGATCAAAACAATGATTTTTCATATGGACAAATCGGCCACAATGTTGGAATTTAAAAATATGTTGTGGTTGTTATGGAAGAGGAACAGATTTTGGAACAACTGAAGATGCACTGCCATAAAGATATCCAACACTCTGAAACTGGACGGGCTTTGAGTAATCTGGAATATGAAATGATGCCTCCTTATCATATCCAAGACCTATTCTGTGTTTGTTGTCAACAAGCTCTTCCCAAGGTCTGATGATGGGTTTGGAAAATGCAAATTGAACTTTTGCATCTGCATGCAAATTTTCTCCTTCATTGGGCACTAAATCCGAATGAACTTCAACTTTATATTATTGCTGCTCGTGGGAGTCTATCTCAATGTTCTAATCATAAACAAGTTCAGAATTATGTCTTTTATGTTGTAACTAATCATGCTGAAGTTGAGACTCCAACTGCAAAAATTCAATCTTTTCGTGTATGTGTTGGAGACACGTTTTCATGTTATTGAGAGTGTCTTTGCTTATTTGGATTGTGTTATGAACAATAGACACCATTAGTGTGCTTAATAAATCTAAAAAATAATTGATTCTGGACATGGTCAAACTCAACAAATGATCAAATGATGAGGGAAAAATACTCACTTTTACTCTCAACCCATTAAAAATAAGATAATATTCCAGGTACCAAAAAGGCTATGAAGGGTCTTAATAAGTGCTCGTAAAAGGCCTTGGTCTCAAATAGAAAATAACACCGACAAAGAGCTTTTTCTATATAGCAAAAAGAGGAGAGGGAAAAAATAACGCTTAGACAAAATGAAATGAGACCAGTAGCGAATTCCTTCAAATTTTTTCATCAGATTGCAGTGGAAGGTATTGTACTGTCAACTAAAAAAGTTAACGGTACACCCTCAAGCAAAGCTTGAGAGGCTTCATATGCAAAGAACCATCTTTATGGATATTAAAATTGATATATTCATTCACTATATTAACGAGACCATGTGCAAGATGGGGATTTGTGTGGATAGACCAAACATAGCCAAAACGAGCTTGTAGACTTCCAACAACCTCTAAGTCTCCATGACCAATGTAAATGTCTAGTTTAGTTATTCATGTATGATGATGGAAATTTTATGAAGAGCGTTGAAATTATGATGAAAATTTCATCCAGAAATCAAAGAAATACATTCTATTTTATTACTCACCCATTAACAATTGGCTAAAAAACTTTCTTGCCCACTTGCACGTCCACGTCGGGAATGTACCTCTGCATCTCGCCAAATTTAGCCCTTGCAGTGTCTATGTAGGAGACAATTCCGACACAAGAAAGGAACTAAGACTGCTAGTGTTGCACACAAATGCTATATTATCTCAGAATTTGTCGACAATCGGTTGTGGGAGGAGGAAACATTGACATATAGACAAAGGGATCGGCTTTGCCTTCACTTCAATGGCGCTTGAATATGACATGGTTGATTTGAGTTTAGTTTTCTACTTTTTAGCTGCGTTCCCCTATCAATTGTACTTTCTCAATCCTGTGCTGAGTTATTTGCCATGGATCACATAGAAAGGGAACAAGCGACTACACCTTCTGCACATCCCTCTGACTTAGGGTTTGGTGATACAAGACGCCACCAGAATCGAGGTTAGCATGTTGGTAAGTCTGTGCGAAAAGAAAGAGAAATTGGCTGTTTCTGCGCCCTCTCGATCTAGCGAAGTTGCCCCTGGTGCCCTTTTTTGAATTCGGCTGTCGTAGGCACCCCCTAAATTACTATTTCTCCCTTTCAAGCGCAACCCACAGGAAGCTTTGATTCTGCTGAGGATCTTATACCCCTGTATAAACAAATTTATCAATCATTGATTCACACTTTGATGAATTCCATCCGTCAGCGTGTTTTCAGATATTTTAGAGCCAAAAGTCAAAACCTTTTCTAGCGCTAAGTTCTTTACGAGGATTCGTTCTACCCTTTTTTAACTCGTTTTTTTCCAGGGGAACCATACCTGCATGGATTTGGATCTGCTACTTCGCGTACGAGTGAAAACTCGACTTAGCTCCCAAATCAGGTCTGGTTTTCTACTCCAGTGATTATGGTTGTCGGAATCAGCACGATTGGCCTAGCACAGGGCGGCAAGAGCTAACTAGCCTCCTATCGGGCCTTTAATGCACGGATAGCGGGTTCACCATGCCCAGGCCCATGCCCATGTCCATAACATACACCATGTCGGACATCCCGATCCCCCGCGAATTCCCGGCGACTCCACCTTTTCTATTCAGCGATAGTTTATTTAATGCGGTTTAAGAGTATTAGTGAAAGCAACATGATTTCCAGGACTTCTCATTTATTATCAGCAGATTCCCATTTATATTTCCCACTTCCGGAGGCCATCTGAATTTGAAATTTGTTTTCCCGCTTTGTTTTGAAATTTGTTGTTCCGCCTTGTTATCGCAGGGCTTGCTCTCTTTCATACACTTGCGCCATGCTCTTTGGCAGACCCTGTGGAGACGAGATCACCAGATCGACGAGCTCTTGCTGTGGCCATGGTAATGCGGCCTCGGATGGATAGCATGGCAATGCAGTGTACATTGTAAATACAAGCACACCGAATTTGTGATGGTTATGAGAATGAGGTGGTCTGAATGAAAGCATTGTTCACAATCACCAAATTCTTGAAGAAACCATCCACCTGGTTTCTCAAAAGTTCTTAAATCTTCGTCAACCCTTTCAATGTTTATGTTTGAATTCATCCACATGGATAGCCATTCTCATCTTTAACTTCTCCTCCTCACTATTTCCATTCTCAGAAAGTAATGGCATTGTCTGGATGAGTGACCTCAGGTCCGCAGCTACTGCCTGTAAGCTTTCCAATCCATCGATTATCCAACCCACGATTATTGCTTTGCACTTGTTGAAAAATTACCCTCTTTTGCAGGTCCAGGAAAGACACGGACCACAAGAACTCAGGCGGAACGCACAAGTTTAGGGTCGAATTTATTAACTAGCGAGAAGATTCAGATTCAGAAAAAGAAGAGCACATCAATAGAATACATGCAAAGGAACCAGAAAATAATATAGTTATTGCCTTTACTCCATATAAAGCCCTATGCGTAAGCGCATCAGGGGATGACGAGCCCAAATATAATACCTTCCCCTCACCCTCCAGGGTTTAATCAAAGCCTCTAACATGGTACTGAAAATTCCAATTGCTGCATTGCATTTCAGGTAATTGAAATTTTCATCTAGCTGATTATCCATGGCTCGCAGAATTTTGTCAGACGACCGGATGCCATCAGAGAGGTCGAGCAAAAGTTGTGGTCCTTGAACCTTTCTGATTTGGGTGTTCACTAAAAGACTTCCAATTCTGATGATATCGGCATCCTTTGATATTTGAAAGACTTTACCTCTGGATCTAGTTGAACACAAGATTGCAGAGTGCCACATAATCTGAATCACAATATGCAAAGCTAATGTAAAGAGGCAAAGTTTATCTCGTTTATAAAAAAAAAAGATGTCGACAAAAGGATATGTAAAAGACTATATGTAACTGGTTTTCATTCATAATACATAGATCAGATAGATGAGATAGTTTTTTTCTTCAAAGGATGTTGAGCTGAAGTGGCGTGGCATATATTAATAAGGGTACAATTGGAAATTGGAAATTGGAATTTGTAGGTAGAGCTAAAAATTGGAACTAGTCTTGGCTTGGGAAATCGAAGGAGAAGCTGTTCGCTGGTCTCTCGCTGAGTTGCATGGAAGTCGAGTTTTATGTATAATATTTTAATAATGTTATATTATTGTTATTAAATATATTTTAAAAAAATATTATGGATTATAAAATAGTTGTTATATTATTTTTTTTTTTAATTTTAAATTGAATTTTGATAATCTTGTAAAAATCTAATGGAAAAATTATGATAGTATTTAGATAAACATATATTCTTTTTCTCCAAAATTTTGGTTAATAGATTAATATAAAAGATAAAATAACTATAAGTAAGGAAAATAAAAATAAATATTAATGGTATACACAACATACATATAATTTTGTTTTAGAAATCCTTAATTATGAAAATCAACAAACCTTAGAGTCATGCTTTTGTCTTCTTTATTGTGTTAATTTCACTACACATAACATTTAGGTATTATGCAAAATATGAAAACCTAATATGTTAACTTTAAATTACATTAAAACTCTAATCCCTTAAGTGGGATTAAATCAAAAACCCAAAAAACCACAAAACATATCAAAAATATACCATGTAAAGAATGTCACATTCAAAACATTAATTGCCTAATATTATGATATATCACCTAGCATAGATTCATGTTAAAGGTTTCTTACCTAACTTATTTGATTTTGGTGAAATTGATATGATTGACATATCCTTAAATTACAATATTCTAGTTCCCTAGTGAATCAGGTTTTCCTAGAACACAATTTTGAACCATTAGTATCTCGACTCTTCCAATTCCTACCCAACTTAATCCATTAGTAGTGCAATATTTTAATTTCTTATCGGATGAATTTAGTGATCTTTTCTTATGTTTTATCACTAAAGAAAAAATAATTACTACTCATATTATTGTTAAGTAATTGGTGTTGTCACAAACCACCTAGTCTAAATTCATGTTAAATATTTCCTCCCTAACAACTTATTTGATTATGGTAGCATTGGTAAGAGCTCTAGATATCCTCAACACATATTTGTTTATTTCCCCAAGGATTTAGGCCTACATGGAACATATTTTTATTCATCAATGTCTCTACTTTTCCACTTCCCAGCTAACTTAATATGTTAGTATTGTAATCTTCAAATTCTTTGTTGATTGGTTTTATCCTCTTAAAACTTCCCTTGAGAGACATAATAAGTTGCTTTGTCGTCTCTTAGAGATGGAAACTCCCTTAAAATTTACTCCACCTTATTTTATCCTATGGTATTTTTAATCTATTATTTCTTGAGAAGAAAAAAGAAATAATAATCACAATTGATGAAACCTTTTTCTTTTATTCTACATAACTTGAATACTTTAATATTTCACTAACCACATTTCCAATAAGGAGTTCTATGAAGGAAGCATTTGCAAACTGATTGAAAAATGGATTCATTCTTATTAGCTTCATTTTATTTCATTTTCACATGATGGAGGGGTAGAGCTTCTTGTATCTTAAAGAGATTTGGGGGCACTATTAATAGAAGAAAGAAAGGAAGATTTCTAGGGCATCACTAGATCTTTTGGATTCATAAGTAAGATTTTTGTCATTTTTTAAATTTGTATATTTCAAATAGAATGTGATGTGGGTTTTGAAGATGGAAATTAGATTTTTGAAACTAGTTTTGCAAATGGGTTTTAGGTTTTAGATATGGGTTTTGAGTTTTCCTTTCTCTTCCCCAAATCTCTCCCTCTCCTTCCACTCCTCATTCTCACCCTTCCCATCTTCCACTCCTATTTTTATTCCCCCCTCCGCTTCTCTCCTCCTCTTCCTCCCCCTCTCTCCCTTAACCTCTCCATATCTTGCTACCTATTCATTTCCTTCCACTCCTCCTCCCTCTTTCTCTTACCCTTTTCTTTTTGCTCCCCGTCCTCTTGCTCTTCCTATTTTTCTATGGAAGCTTGATAATACTGAGAGGGGGGTGAATCAATATTGTGCACTATGATTCAACTTGTACCAATTTTTTCCTTTTTTACACAATTAATTGAATCATAAATATATCATCAACAACACAATATAAATAGCAGATCTAAAGATAAACATGAACTATGAGTAGTACATAAACCATCACAAGTAAATCATGTGAACACTAATGAGCACCACATAAACATTATCATGCACATGAAGACACCAAATGTAAGGTGTAAACCTTTCCAGAAGAAAACTACCATTTGTTTGTCTTCATTTGCTTCTTCTTATTATTATCCAAATCTTTATTTTACATCATATGAAATGTCCACCACTAGTGTGAAAGCCAAAAATTTCTATCATGAAAGAAATTACTCGCTCTAGATATCCTCAACACATATTCGTTTATTTCGCTAAGGATTTAGGCCTACATGAAACATATTTTTATTCATCAATGTCTCTACTTTTCCACTTCCCGGCTAACTTAATATGTTAGTATTGTAATCTTCGAATTCTTTGTTGATTGGTTTTATCCTCTTAAAAATTCCTTTGAGAGACATAATAAGTTTCTTTGTCCTCTCTTAGAGATGGAAACTCCCTTAAAATTTACTCCACCTTCTTTTATCCTATGGTATTTTTAATCTATTATTTCTTGAGAAGAAAAAATAAATAATAATCACAATTGATGAAACCTTTTTCTTTTATTCTACTTAACTTGAATACTTTAATATTTCACTAACCATGTTTTCAATAAGGAGTTCTATGAAAGAAGCATTTGCAAACTGATCAAGAAATGGATTCATTCTCAGTAGCTTCATTTTATTTCATTTTCACATGATGGAGGGGTAGAGCTTCTTGTATCTTAAAGAGATTTGTGGGGAATATTAATAGAAGAAAGAAAGGAAGATTTCTAGGGAATCACTAGATCTTTTGGATTCATAAGTAAGATTTTTGTCATTTTTTAAATTTGTATATTTCAAATAGAATGTGATGTGGGTTTTGAAGATGGAAATTAGATTTTTAAAACTAGTTTTGCAAATGGGTTTTAGGTTTTAGATATGGGTTTTGAGTTTTCCTTTCTCTTCTCCAAATCTCTCCCTCTCCTTCCACTCCACATTCTCAGCCTTCCCATCTTCCACTCCTATTTTTATTCCCCCCTCCGCTCCTCTCCTCCTCTTCCTCCCCCTCTCTCCCTTAACCTCTCCACATTTTTCTACCTATTCATTTCCTTCCACTCCTCCCGCTTTCTCCCTCTTTGTGGCCTCACTCCTGCCCCACCTAAGGGTTGCGCTATCACAACAGAAGATTGGGACCTAGGAAAAAGCTCTGGAAATCGTGATGAGATACCAATGTAGGATGCTAATATGGGGCTTCAGTAGATTCACGCGCAGTTGCAAAACCTTTGCCTCAAAATGAAAAGTCTAAAGAAAGATAGAACAGTTAGGTCGAAGGCACGTGAAGAAGTCTGGTGCCTCAAATACAAAGGTCAGGGGCATGACAAGGATCAATGTCCCATCTTTGTGAACTATGTTATAGTAGGGGGACCAATGCCTATAAAGTTAGAGGCTATGGCAAGGCCAAGTATAGGGCCCACGCTATGGTGTGCCATATGCCAAGTAGCTAGGAAACATGCGATCGACAACTGCCATTTACTGCAGAAATTCATACAGACACCACAACAGCTCTTCTACAGTTTCTATCAATCAGTAGTTCATGATGAGCGCAATTGCCATAGTTATGAATTAATGATGGACAAGACACCTGTATACAGGGTGCAAGCAAAAAAACGGCTTCCAAACCAAGGCGTTGGGAGAGTGTGAGATGAGTATCATGAGCGCGAGGTGAGTATCGAGGTGATTATTTTAACCCATAAAAAGACTTTTTTAACATGCATATCAGTTCTTTCTTACCCTTCACCACAAAGTCTTCAAGTTACTTCATGTAGATATCTTCTTCCAGATCTCCATGAAGAAATAATGTATTCACATCCATCTGTTCTACCTCAAAATAAAAAGCAGCAACAACAGATAAAAGTAATCTAATAGAAGCTACCTTAGCAACAGGAGAAAAAATATCACCAAAATCAATTCTTGACACCTGGGAATAACCTTTTGCTACCAACTGAGCTTTTTATTTCTCCACATTGCCTTATGCATTCATCTTCTTGTTAAACACCCATTTGTTTCCAATGGGTTTCCTTCCATCCGACAACTCCACTAGACCCCAACCCTCATTTCTGTCCAAAGATGTCATTTCATCAACCATGGCCTCTTTCCATAGTTTTCCATCTTCTGAATCTACTATCTCCCTCACATTTTTGGGATCATCATCAGTAATATATAGAGAAAAAACTGAACAAAAAGCAGATGGACTATACCTTTCTGGCTGCCTTCTTTCTCAAACTGATCTTCTCATAGTTGGACTCGGTGGCTCTTCATCTTTTGATTCCTCTTATTTTGTAGTCTTATTCTTCCTGCTTCAGCTCAAAATCTATCTTCTCAGGTTCCTTTGGTAGGAATTCATGTTTAATAACATATTTCACCTCTCTAAACACCACATCTCGACTATACACAACCTTCCTTGTTTCTGTGTTCCAAAGCTTATAACCTTTCAAACCATCCTTATACCCAATAAAGATGCACGCTTTAGATTTACTATCCAACTTGGCTCTTTTCTCCTTTGGAACATGTACATATGCATCGCAGCCAAATACCCTCAGATGTGAAAGAGAGCCTGGTTTCTTACCAGTCCATTCCTTTTGTGAAGAATTATCCTCCAACATTGCTAAAGGTGATCTATTGACCAAGTAACATGCAGTCTCCACCACCTCTGTCCAGAATTTGTGTCCTAACCTAGCACCATTGAGCATGCTTCTTGCCTTCTCCATCAACATCTTGTTCATTCTTTTTGCAACTCTGTTTTTTTGAGGTGTGTATGGAGTAGTTTTTTGTTGTTATATACCACACTTTTTATAGAAATCTTCAAATTCCTTCCTGCATGACTCTCCACCGGTATCTGTCCTCAACACCTTTATCTTCTTCTTTGTCTGGTTTTCCACCAAAGCCCTAAATTCTTTAAATCTGTCAAAGACTTTAGATTTCTTCATGAGGAAATATATCCATGTATTCCTTGAGAATTCATATACAAATGATACATAGTACACATACTTAGCTAGTGATGAACCGACATAGGTCCAAACATATCACTCTGTACAAGCTCTAATATCCCTTTCGCCCTCTTAGCAGTAGAGGGGAAACTCACTTGATTCTACTTCCCATATACACAATGTTAACAGAAATCGAACTCTAGAGAGAAATTAGACATGCCTTCTACCATACCATTACCATGAAGTATTCGAAGGCCCTTCTCTCCAATCTGTCAAAGCCTTTGATGCCATAGCATGGTCTTTTCTCCAGAGACCACCATATTTTCTGCTCCATTTTGAAGAACCGCAGAACTATTGCACCCATCAATAACAATGATACCTAGAATCTTGTACAAAGTTCCAATTTGAACTCCCCTCATCAATACCAATGCTCCCCGCACAATCTTGTAGGTATCTTTCTTGAACACTATTTTTACACCTCCATCATCCATCTTTCTTATAGAAATCAAATTTATGGCCAATGCGGGAATATGAAGAACACCCGAAAGTGTTCTAATCCTTCCACCTTGTAACTTCAACTTGAATTTTCCGCAACCACTGATTCTACTTCCTATCATCCCCTAAAAAGACATCACCACCGTCATATTTCTCATACTCACAAAACCACTCCGTATGGGGAGTGAAGTGAAAGGATGCATCTAATTCAATCAACCATGCCTCATGATATACATGTGTACTTGAAGGAGAAGCCAAGTAGACATCCCCACCTTCATCTGAGTTGGTTTTCACCTCTGCAGAAGGAGCATCATCGGATCCCTTTCCTTTCTCAGGAGCTTTAAATTTATAGTCCTTTTTGAAGTGCCCTTCCTTTCCACATTTCTGGCATGCCTTTACAGGTTTTCCTAGAGATTTAGATCTCACTCTAGATTTAGATCTCCCACTCAAGGACTTATTTTTGTTTCTGTTCTTAGATCGTCCTCGTACAGACAAGGCATCACCATTCTGGACCTCCTTATTTTTCCATCTCATCTCCTCCAACAGTAAGGATGAAACTATTTCATTAAACTCCAAGGTAGTTGTATTGCTACCTATTGTAACAACCAAACTATCCCATGAATTTGGTAGAGAACACAACAAATTGATGAACTTATATTCATCTGATATTTAAATATCAACAAATAACAACTGGCTTACCACAATATTAAAAGCGTTTAGATGCTTTGTCATCGAGTCTCCATCCTTTATCCTCAAGGTATACAACTTTTTCTGTAGGAACAGTTTATTCACCAGAGATATAGATTGGTACAAAGTCCCTAACTTGTCCCACAAAGCCTTCACCGAAGCTTCCCCTGATACATTCAACAATATTGAATCTGAGATACATAACCATATTTTTCTCTTTGCTTTCCCATCCAACTTCTTCCAGTCTTCGTCTAACATTGTCGTCAGTTTAGTATCCAGATCTACCATGATCCATTGATATTTATCCTCAGTATTATCAAGCTTCCATAGAAAAATAGGAAGAGCAAGAGGACGAGGAAGAAAAAGAAAAGGGTAAGAGAAAGAGGGAGGAGGAGTGGAAGGAAATGAATAGGTAGAAAAATATGGAGAGGTTAAGGGAGAGAGGGGGAGGAAGAGGAGAAGAGAAGCGGAGGGGGGAATAAAAATAGGAGTGGAAGATGGGAAGGGTGAGAATGAGGAGTGGAAGGAGAGGGAGAGATTTGGGGAAGAGAAAGGAAAACTCAAAACCCATATCTAAAACCTAAAACCCATTTGCAAAACTAGTTTCAAAAACCTAATTTCCATCTTCAAAACCCACATCACATTCTATTTGAAATATACAAATTTAAAAAATGACAAAAATCTTACTTATGAATCCAAAAGATCTAGTGATGCCCTAGAAATCTTCCTTTCTTTCTTCTATTAATAGTGCCCCCAAATCTCTTTAAGATACAAGAAGCTCTACCTCTCCATCATGTGAAAATGAAATAAAATGAAGCTACAGAGAATGAATCCATTTGTTGATCAGTTTGAAAATGCTTCCTTCATAGAACTCCTTATTGAAAACATGGTTAGTGAAATATTAAAGTATTCAAGTTAAGTAGAATAAAAGAAAAAGGTTTCATCAATTGTGATTATTATTTCTTTTTTCTTCTCAAGAAATAATAGATTAAAAATACCATAGGATAAAATAAGGTGGAGTAAATTTTAAGGGAGTTTCCATCTCTAAGAGAGGAAAAAGCAACTTATTATGTCTCTCAAGGAAGTTTTAAGAGGATAAAACCAATCAACAAAGAATTTGAAGATTACAATACTAACATATTAAGTTAGCTGGGAAGTGGAAAAGTAGAGACATTGATGAATAAAAATATGTTCCATGTAGGCCTAAATCCTTGGGGAAATAAACGAATATGTGTTGAGGATATCTAGAGCTCTTACCAATGCTACCAAAATCAAATAAGTTGTTAGGGAGGAAATATTTAACATGAATTTAGACTAGGTGGTTTGTGACAACACCAATTACTTAACAACAAT
This sequence comes from Pinus tabuliformis, assembly GCA_031772625.1. Lineage (NCBI taxonomy): Eukaryota > Viridiplantae > Streptophyta > Pinopsida > Pinales > Pinaceae > Pinus > Pinus tabuliformis. The sequence continues at coordinate 1,228,272,382 of CM062819.1, read as the reverse complement.
ATGAGTAGTAATTATTTTTTTCTTTAGTGATAAAACATAAGAAAAGATCACTAAATTCATCCGATAAGAAATTAAAATATTGCACTACTAATGGATTAAGTTGGGTAGGAAGTGGAAGAGTGGAGATACTAATGGTTCAAAATTGTGTTCTAGGAAAACCTGATTCATTGGGAAACTAGAATATTGTAATTTAAGGATATGTCAATCATATCAATTTCACCAAAATCAAATAAGTTAGGTAAGAATCCTTTAACATGAATCTATGCTGGGTGATATATCCTAATATTAGGCAACTAATGTTTTGAATGTGACATTCTTTACATGGTATATTTTTTATATGTTTTGTGGTTTTTTGGGTTTTTGATTTAATCCCACTTAAGGGATTAAAGTTTTAATGTAATTTAAAGTTAACATATTAGGTTTTCATATTTTTCATAATACCTAAATGTTATGTGTAGTGAAATTAACACAATAAAGAAGATAAAGGCATGACTCTAAGGTTTGTTGATTTTCATAATTAAGGATTTCTAAAATAAAATTATATGTATGTTGTGTATACCATTAATATTTATTTTTATTTTCCTTACTTATAGTTATTTGATCTTTTATATTAATCTATTAACCAAAATTTTGGAAAAAGAGAATATATGTTTATCTAAATGCTATCATAATTTTTCCATTAGATTTTTACAAGATTATCAAAATTCAATTTAAAATTAAAAAAAAAATTAATATAATAACTATTTTATAATCCATAATATTTTTTTAAAATATATTTAATAACAATAATATAAAATTATTAAAATATTATACATAAAACTCGACTTCCATGCAACTCAGCGAGAGACCAGCAAACAACTTCTCCTTCGATTTCCCAAGCCAAGACTAGTTCCAATTTTTAGCTCTACCTACAAATTCCAATTTCCAATTGTACCCTTATTAATATATGCCACACCACTTCAGCTCAACATCCTTTGAAGAAAAAAAATATCTGATCTATGTATTATGAATGAAAACCAGTTACATATAGTCTTTTACATATCCTTTTGTCGACATCCTTTTTTTTATAAATGAGATAAACTTTGCCTGTTTACATTAGCTTTGCATATTGTGATTCAGATTATGTGGCGCTCTGCAATCTTGTGTTCAACTAGATCCAGAGGTAAAGTCTTTCAAATATCAAAGGATGTCGATATCATCAGAATTGGAACTCTTTTAGTGAACACCCAAATCAGAAAGGTTCAAGGACCACAACTTTTGCTCGACCTCTCTGATGGCATCCGGTCGTCTGACAAAATTCTTCGAGCCATGGATAATCAGCTAGATGAAAATTTCAATTACCTGAAACGCAATGCAGCAATTGGAATTTTTAGTACCAAGTTAGAAGCTTTGATTAAACCTTGGAGGGTGAGGGGAAGGTATTATATTTGGGCTCGTCATCCCCCGATGCGCTTATGCATAGGGATTTATATGGAGTAAAGGCAATAACTATATTATTTTCTGGTTCCTTTGCATGGATTCTATTGATGTGCTCTTCTTTTTCTGAATCTGAATCTTCTCGCTAGTTAATAAATTCGACCCTAAACTTGTGCGTTCCGCCTGAGTTCTTGTGGTCCGTGTCTTTCCTGGACCTGCAAAAGAGGGTAATTTTTCAACAAGTGCAAAGCAATAATCATGGGTTGGATAATCGATGGATTGGAACGCTTACAGGGAGTAGCTGCGGACCTGACGTCACTCATCCAGACAATGCCATTACTTTCTGAGAATGGAAATAGCGAGGAGGAGAAGTTAAAGATGAGAATGGCTATCCATGTGGATGAATTCAAACATAAACATTGAAAGGGTTGACGAAGATTTAAGAACTTTTGAGAAACCAGGTGGATGGCTTCTTCAAGAATTTGGTGATTGTGAACAATGCTTTCATTCAGACCACCTCATTCTCATAACCATCACAAATTCTGTGTGCTTGTATTTACAATGTACACTGCATTGCCATGCCAGCCATCCGAGGCCCCGTTACCATGGCCACAGCAAGAGCTCGTCGATCTCGTGATCTCGTCTCCACAGGGTCTGCCAAAGAGCATGCCGCAAGTGTATGAAAGAGAGCATGCCCTGCGATAACAAGGCGGAACAACAAATTTCAAAACAAAGCGGGAAAACAAATTTCAAATTCAAATGGCCTCCGGAAGTGGGAAATATAAATGGGAATCTGCTGATAATAAATGAGAAGTACTAGAAATCATGTTTCTTTCACTAATACTCTTAAACCGCATTAAATAAACTATCGCTGAATAGAAAAGGTGGAGTCATCGGGAATTCACCGAGGATCGGGATGTCTGACATGGTGTATGTTATGGACATGGGCATGGGCCTGGGCATGGTGGACCCGCTATTGGTGCATTAAAGGCCCGATAGCAGGCTAGTTAGCTCTTGCCGCACAGGGCTACCCTACATCTCCAAAACATTTTTTCTTTTCTTTTTTTCTTCCCAAATGCACTTGAACCTCCATCTAATGGGCAAGATTGACTGAGCACAACAGAGCAAGACAGAAGCGTTAGGGAAAACATGTTGAAAAAATCTTTGGGTAGTCTCAGGCGTAGAGATAAGGAGAGCATTGACCGGACAAATCTATCCATAGAAGAAATAACATGCCATGCGAGTAGCCTTATGTGAAGTCTTAACTCGGTAGACTATTTTTTTCTATTTTGAGACTTTAAACAACACATAGACCAGACAAGGAAGTAGTTGACTAAGGGACAATTTGGCACAAATGTAGAGAAACTCTTTTCTATTTAGAGACTTTAGACAACACAGAGATGAGACAAGGAAGTAGTTGACTAAGGGACAAGTTTGCATAAATGTAGAGAAACTCCCAAAATCACTGCACTACAACATTAGTGATTCCAATTTGAGCAGGGAAGTAAGGAACCCACTTTGATACCATGCTAAACACACATGGAATGTGAACATAATATGAATGATAAGTATTGAATTACATATATTATTGACATGATATACATTTATAGTACATTGATGTGTCCCTTGGATTCATATTCCAATTATTCTCTTGGACTCCTGTGGTTGTTCACATTCCACACCAACCCATAGAGGATTAGGTGTCCAACATGTATACTTATGTATTTAAATGTATATTATTGTGCATTAATGTACTTTAGTGCATATTAATGTACCTAAATGTATATACATTATTGTTATGCGCACTAATGTATATTAATTAAACTACATTGATGTAGAGTAATGTATATTAACATAAATTAATGCATTACCAAACCACATTAAAAATCTTAATGTCATTGATATAACAAAAGATTTCACTAAAAACCCTAGGGTTTATGTTCCCTTGTGTTTTAAGTATAAATCCCTTGCACTTAGTCAATTAAATAAGTAATTAATTCATTATTCATAATTAATTAATAAATAATAGTAATAATTAACTCATTATTATTATTATTATTTAATATTCATTTATTAATATAAATGTAGTTAATATTATTAATATTATTATTATGGTTAATATTATAAATATACATTAAATAATTAATTAATTATTATTAATTAATACATAAATCCTAAATTAATGAAAAGTAATATACCTAACTAATAATTATTATTATTATTAAACTAAATATAAATCTAAGAGATTAACTCTAACACCCTAGGTATTATCGACTCTTTGTTGGACAATGCGACGTTGGAAAATTGTTGGCGATGGTTGAATTTCATATTGAGACAATATTTGTAACAATGTGACATTGGACCATGGTTTACCATGCATGGTCGTGGATGTCACAATGTGGCGTTCGACCAAGCGATTGATAAACCAAACGGATATCAACCCATAGATTGATAAACCCAAGGGATTGATATTATGAACCCAAGGGACTAATTCTAAAACCCTAAGGTATTATAAATCCAATGGAATAATATTAACCCTACGAAAATGAACTCTTAGATTAATAAACCCAACAAATTAATATTATAAACCCAGGGGAACAATAAACCCAAGGGATTAATATTAAAACCCTAAGGGATTATAAACACAAGGGAGTATTATTAAATCCATGGGATAAACACAAAGGATTAATATTCTAAACTCTAGGTATATAAACTATAAGATAAACACTATAAGCCCTAAAATAAACATGGTTGACCATGCTTAACCGCGGTTGATTTTCATATCGCGACATTCTTTCTCACAATGTGACATTTGACCATGACTGACCATGATAGATTTTCATATTGAGATAATCTTTTTCACAATGTGACATTGATCCATGGTTTCATAAGGTTGATCATTATTATAAACCCAAGGGTTTTATATTAAACTACAGGATTAATATTATAAACCTTGTGAATAGTAATATACCCTGGGAATATGAACCCTTAGATAGACAAACCAAAGAGATTGATATTATAAATGTAAGAAGTTAATTCTAAAACGACAAGGTATTATAAACCCAAGGGAATATATTGAACCCAAGGGATTAATCTTATAAACCCAAGGTATATAAACCATAAGATAATTATTATAAACTCGAGGGATTAGAACCAAAAACCCAAGGGATAATTACTATAAACCCAAGGGATTTATATTAAACTCTAGGATTAATATTATAAACCTTATGAGTAATAATATACCCTAAAAATATGAAGCCTTAGATTGATAAAACCAAGGGATTGATATTATAAACCCAAGGGATTAATTCGAAATCCCCAAGGTATTATAAATCCAAAGGAATAATATTAAACCCAAGGAAATAATATTATAAACTCAAGGTATATAAACCATAAGATAAATATTATAAACCTGAGGGAATAATAAATCCAAGGGATTAAAACTAAATAACCAAGGGATTATTAACCCAAGGGATAAATATTATAAACCCAAGGTATATAAAACCTATAATAAACATGGTTGACCATGGTTGACCGCAATTTATTTTCATATTGACACAATCTTTTTCATAATGTAATGTTGGACTATGGTTGACCATGATTGATTTTCATATTGAGACAACATTTGTCACAATGTGACGTAGGACAATGGTTGGCCATGGTTGAACATGGTTGATTTTCATATTGAGACAATCTTTGTCACAATGCGACATTGGACCATGGTTGACCATGGATGACCATGTTTGTCACAATGTGACATTGGAACAAGAGACAATCGTTGTCATTATGTTACCATGGTTATTGACAATCGTTGACCAGGGTTGATTTCCATATTGATACAATATTTGTCACAATGCGACGTTAGAATATGGTTGACGATGGTCAAATTTCATAATGAGACAATCATCGTCAAAATGCAACATTTGATTGATTTTCATATTGAGAAAATCTTTGTCACAATGTGACATTGGACCATGGTTGACCACGATTATAAACCCAATGGATTTATATTAAACCCAAAGATTAATATTATAAACCCTAAGAATAATATTATACCCTAGGAATATGATCTCTTATATTAATAAACTCAAGGGATTGATATTATAAACCAAAAGGATTAATACTAAGAACTGAGGGGAATAATATTAAACCCAAGAGAAAAATATTATAAACCCAAGATATATAAACCCTAAGAGAAATATTATAAAATAAAGGGATTTATATTATAAACCCAAGGAACTTATATTAAACCCTATGGTTATAAACCCAAGGGATTTATATTAAAACCTAGGATTCAAATTATAAACATTATGAATAATATAATACCCTAGGAATATGAACCCTTAGATTGATAAACCCGATGGATTATAAACCCAAGGAAATAATGTTAACTCATGGAATAAATACTATAGAACCAAGGTATATAAACCCTAAGATAAATATTATAAATCCTAAAAAAAACATGGTTGACTATGGTAAACCATGATTGATTTTCATATTGACATAATCTTTGTCACAATGCGACATTTTTCTATGGTTGACCATGATTGATTTTCATATTGTGACAACATTTATCATAATGTGACTTGGACAATGGTTGACCATGGTTGATTTTCATATTGAGACAATCTTTGTCACAATGCGACATTGGACCATGGTTGTCACAATGTGACATTGGACTAAAAGACAATCTTTGTCACAATGTGACCATTGTTGTTGATCATGGTTTAACATGATTGGTCATTGCTAACCATGGTTGATTTTAATATTGAGACAATGTTTGTTGCAATGCGATGTTGGAACATGGTTGACCATGGTTGATTTTCATATTGAGACAATCATTGTCACAATGAGACATTAGTTTATTTTCATATTCATAAAATATTAGTCACAATGTGACATTGGACCATGGTTTAGCATGATTATAAACCCAACAAATTTATATAAAACCCAAATATTAGTATTATAAACCCTAGGAATATGAACCCTTAAATTAATAAACTTAAGAGATTGATGTTATAAATCCAAGGAATTAATACTAAAAAACCAAGGGATTATAAATCCAAGGGAATAATATTAAACCCAAGGGATAAAATATTATAAACCCAAGCTATAAAAACCCTAAGATAAATATTATAAACAAAGTTGTCCATAATATAAACCCTAAAATAAAAACCATAAAATAAATATAAAAACTCTATGATAAATATTATTGTATAAAGCCCTAAGATAAACCCTAACATAAAACCCTAAGATGAAAACTAAGATAAAACCTAAGATAATTATTATAAACCCTAAAATAAACATGGTCGGCCATGCATTATGATCGTTGATTTTCATATTGAGACTATATTTGGGACAGTGTGACATTGGACCATCGTTGACCATGGTTGACTATAATTCTAAACCCAAGAGATTTCTCTTAAATCCTATATTAAAAATTATAAACCCTATGAAAAATATTATACTCCTGATTACTCACCATGATCAACAATTATTGACCATAGTTAACCATGGTTAACTATGACTGACCATGATTATTGAAACCATCTTTAAAACAAGATTAAATGATTTAAAAATTTATGAATAATATCATCGCATTATTATTTAACATTGAAAGTTCAAACCAAAACAAAAACAATAAGAATGGATAATCCATGTGGCCAACATTATGATGTTGAGAAAAGTCAACCAGGGGTGTTTCATTATAGATTTAAAAATAAGTAACACCTCCAAAATATGTGTTCAACGCTGCGCCTCATTTTAGCTCGGTGATTTATTATATATTATATAAAAGTCAAATGTAATGGCACAAACAAGATAGCTTTATAAATCAATGTAAATGTAATATAATTGTGTCGTTACTTACATAGCATCAACCTAACTATGCATGTGATTGAATACAATCCAACTTTAGATTGAGCACCTTGAATTTTTTTTTAAACACTTCTATTGTATAGACTAGACAACTTGAAACTACTATTTATAACCAAATTTTAGACCCATTAAGATAAAAATAAATAAAAAATTAAAATAAAATCCAATCAAAATCCAAAAAACCACCTCATTAAAACATTATTTTTGTTTCTCACCCAACATACTAATTTTGTTTTTATCTAAAATCATTGGAAATTTAAAAATTTAAATTTTACCATTATAACCAGGGGTTAAATTTGACGGGTGACCCTACCCGTCAAGGAATTTTTTATGATGTTTTTATTTTTAAACTGCCCATCATATGAATTTTAAAATTTATTTGTACAAGTTTCATCTAATTTCAAATTGTACGCATAATTGTTCAAATTTTCCATTCTTTGTTGTACTATTCGGCTCAAGTCTCATTGCTACACTTTGTTTTGAAACATGCTGATCAAATTTTTCTGCAAATTTTCCAGATTGTTCAAATGTTCTGAGTTTTTTTGTTCAAAATGGAAATAGTGATAAAATAGACGGGAAATATATATAGAAACAACAAGAAATAATATTATGAAGTGAAAAAATATATATTCATAATTACTTTCACATGAAAATAATGAATGTTAATATTGTTGCAACAAATTTGACAAAAATAATTCACTCACACATACCATGTTTTCCATTTGAGTCACTACCATGTTGATCCCATTAAAAGAACAATAGTTGTGAAATAATTTTCAAACCAAAAACACAGACGGGATTCAAACAAACGATCTACGATTAAGCAGGGTTTCGTTTCAAATTGGGAAATATCCAAACATTTGCATGTTAAAAGGTAGACATAAAATATAAAATTGAACCATTAATGAGATGCAGTAATCAGAAATACATACCAAACAAGCATACACAAACAATTAAAAATAAATTGAATGATTGATGAGTTGTTATGTTTGATAAAACAAAAATTAAAAGACTGACAATCGTGCATTCCATAAAACCCTAATTAGAATCGTCAAATTTAAACAGAACAATTTTAGTTTTTCCCTCCTATTTCCATAGTCGTCAGTTTAGTTTTTATCTGCTATTCTTGCCATCCTTTATTACGGTTCGATAAATTAGTTAGCAGTGTTCATATAAAATATTTTTTGAATGTAATGAAATTAAAAAATAAACATAACAAACTATATTATATTTGACAAAACATAATATATTTAGATATGATTTAAAAACCACCATCTGGACGATGCACATAATGAGTTTAATGCCGCTCAATTCCTAAAAATAACTGAAATAATAATTTCAGCAAGCGGAGGAGGAATAGCCGGGGCCCGGATGAACAATAGTAGAACTCTCTAGAAACCATCCATTAAGCAAACGACATACATGTAGAAAGTTCACGAAGCATAATTTCTTGATTCCTCTTTGGTGTCTATACATCCATGAAATGAAATAAGTTCAACCCTCCCACAACAAATTGTGTAGCCGATTCATCAATCCCTCTTCACGCGGACAAATTCATTCCTTCGCCATATCGCTGATTATGGTTTGGGAATCACTAGTATGTAGAAAGCAGAACCCAAGAAGGTGAACCTCATGAACTAGACTGTAGTGCAAGGACAAACACTTCATTGTGGAATTTAGAATACAATAGCTCTCACCGGAGTTAAGTTGCCTATTGTATTAACAAAAGATGTACAATTTATATACTAAAAGCACATGAAAACTAGAAACTAATTGTTGATGAATTTCATAGACACTGCATTAATTTCTTTTTACTATTCGAAGGTTGTGCATACCTTAGGTTAAACACATACCCAATAGAAACCTGCCCAGTGACGCCCCACTGTTACGTAGAAAATCAAATTGAAGGCGTTTAACCACACGAACATTGTAATTGGCATGAGAATATGCTATCATACTACCGGTGTCTAGAAAGCCAACGCTAAGTCACTGCTATGCAGAAAGCCGAACCCAAGACACTCAACCTGGCCGACAACAAAACACAAACAAAATTGCAAAAAATGGCTTGAAATCAAGACGCATGAAGGATAATTGTAGTGGAGGCCCGAGGGACGAGGGCTCAGCCGCTCAATAAACACAAAGGAAATTGAACGCGGAAGTTTGGCGAACACCAAGGCCAATTGCAATTGAACGAGAAAGATAGCGAATCATTAGCGATTGGAAATTTATCTAGTAACTGTCCTTTCTCTCTAAATGCTCAAGTACTAAACCCGAAGGCAATTGAATGTGCATTGAATGCAAAAGTCTCGCGAATAGCAAGGCAATTGAATGCGAAAATCCGCAGATCTAATAGCCATCCGAAATTTATCTGGATTCTGGTCACTGTCCTTTGTCCCTAAATGCTAAACTTGCAAGTTGCCGGAGATTATACGGTATAAAAAATATATAACGTAAGGATATATATATATATATATATATATATATATATATATATATATATATATATATATATAAAACAAAAAAAATTAAAACTTTTAATTTTTAAACATGCCCGTCATATTGACGTTTTTAAAAATTAATGGAAAATTACACAGGATGTGGAGATTTAAAACTAAAATGTATTTTACGAGCGTCAAATTTAACCCTCAATTATAACAAATTATAAAATATAAAGCATTATTAATAACAAGTACCGTGTACAAAATATTTCAATGCCCTACTACGGATCAAAAAAATATTACAATGATCTACTGCGGATCAAACAATCACCATCACGTATTAAAAAAATACCAATACCCCTAAAATGTAATAATGATGATACACTTTTTTCGACACAGGATATTAGTGGACGATGTAAGAACTGCTCGCTGTTACAAGGAAATATCATAAAACACAAATTACCAGTCATCCGAGGGTTGAATGATTGGTTATGGCTCTGATGAATGTAATTTTAGTTAAAGGAGTTGTTTTTAGTGTGAGGTAAAATTTTTATTTGTGTTATTTAAATTGATTTTTTCGATTATATTGATTTATCACTTTTAAAAATTCTAGGGTATTTCGATTGTGCACAACTTACTGTGAAATTTGTGGTTTCAATAATTTCTTGCTAGATTTTAAATAAATTAAAGCTGAAAAACCCACCAGGAAAACTTCCAAAAAAACATATTAAGAACAACTCTGAAATAATAACCAACTAGCACTACTGCTTACTTGTGATTTCAATAATTTCTTGTTGGACTTTAAAAAATTAAACCTGAAAAACCCAACAAAAAAATTTCCAAAAAACATACTAAAAACAATTACAAAATAGTAACCAGCTAGCACTACTGCTTGGCCGCTAGTAAAATTCCAGAACTTTTGAAACTGTCAGACCAGGAAACTCCAAAATGGACAGAAAAACTGATTCGTGTATTTCATTAGGTAGCTATTGTTTATATACATGAGTGTGACTGATCAGTTCATCTTCTTGATGACTGTTCACATTCCAGTTCACCCATCCGTTGAGGATTAGGTGTCAACATTCCCCCCTTAATCTGAAGGGATGTTGGTGAGTCCAAGCATCGTTCTGAATCTTTCAAGCTTTTCTCTTCCAAGCGCTTTGGTGAAGATGTCTGCAATTTGCTCATTTGTGGAACAATGACGGAGATGGATTGTTTTGGCCTCAACATGATGTCGGATCAGATGATATTTAGTATTGATGTGCTTAGTACGATCATGGAACTTTGGGTTCTTGGCCAACTTTATTGCAGAGGTGTTATCAATCATGAGTGGAGTTGATTGTATTTGTTTTACCTGCAAATCTTCAAGAATTTTCCTGAGCCACACAATTTCTTTCGTTGCTTCAGCTGCTGCCAAGTATTCTGCTTCTGTTGTGGAATCTGCTGGTACTGATTGTTTGCGTGATCTCCAGGAGACAGCTCCTGATCCAAGACTCATAGCATATCCTGAAGTAGATACCCCAGTTTCTTTGTCTCCATCGAAGTCTGAATCAGAGTATCCAATCAAGTTGAAGTCGTCCACCTGTGTATACTTGATTCCAAGGTCTTGAGTTCCCTTCAAGTACCTTAGAACTCTTTTTGCAGCAGACCAATGTCCCTCACAAGGCTTTTGCATAAACCTGGAGAGGATTCCAACAACAAATGAAATGTCTAGTCTGGTAGTAGTGAGGTAGATGAGACTTCCTACAAGCTGTCTATACTTTGTTGCATCCTCAAATTCCTTTCCTTCAATAGATGTGAGCTTCAAGTTTTGTTCCATTGGAGTAGAAAGAGGATTGCACTCTGTCATGCCAAATCTGTTTAACAAATTCCAATGTATTTCTTTTGAGAAAGAAATATGGATTTTGGATGTTGGGTTACTTCAATGCCAAGATAGTAATGAACATAGCCAAATCAGTCATTTTCAAAAATCTCTAATTCTTTCTTTTGATGTATAGTTCATTGCTTTCATCATTCATAAAGATCATCTACATATACCACAAGATATACAACTGTTTTGCCAACTTTCTTGACAAATAAAGTTGCATCATCAAGATCAAAATGATTGAAGTTGAGTTTCAGAAGATGCTCAGTTAGTTTTTCATACCAGGCTCGTGGTGCTTGTTTGAGGCCATACAAGGACTTCACAAGTTTGTATACTTTATGTTCATGTCCTTTCACAGCAAATCCTTCAGGCTGGGACATAAAAACATTCTCTTTTAGATCTCCATTCAAGAATGCAGTTTTTACATCCATTTGATGGACTTTCTAACCGTTCTGAGCAGCGAGTGCAAAGAGTGTCCGGATGGTGGCCCATTTTGCTGTGGGGGCAAACGTTTCCTCATAATCGACCCCTTCTTTCTATGCAAAACCTTTTGCCACAAGCCTAGCTTTGTGCTTGTCAAGTGAGCCATCAGCTTTGTATTTGTTCTTGTAGACCCACTTGTAGCCAATTGGTTTGGTTCCAGATGGAGGATCAACCAGCTTCCAAGTGCCATTCTTTATGAGGGCATCATACTCCTTTTGCATCGCTTCTTTCCATTCATCATGAGAAGCAGCTTCTTTGAAGGAAGTTGGTTCAAAATCTGTAGACAAGTTCAATTCACAATCATAAGTAACATCCATATCAACAGGTGAATTAGAGTTATCTACATCACCTCCATCTTGTCAGTTTGTATTTCTGGTTCCTGTTTTTCCAATTTCATCAGGGTGAGCACTTTCAAGTGTATTTTTCAGCCACTTTGGGGGACCTTTCTGAGATGGTCCAGGCTGCTCTGTTGATTGAGTTGGGACTGAATCAAGATTGAGTCTCCCAATTCTATCAATTACATCACTTAAAGGATCATCCGGTGTTGGAGTTTCATGCAAGGGAGATTGTTCTTCAAAGAAGATTCCACATGTTGATCTAGTATAGGAATCCCCCCTTCAAGATGTGGAATCTGATTATCAAACTCTTGAAATGATTTCATTTTTGTGAATCTATCCAAGCGATCAAGTTGCCGCTCAACAACACTGTCAGATTTGGATGATTTAAGAAAAATGACATCTCTAGATACAACAAACTTTTTATTTACTTCATCATAGAGACGGTATGCTTTAGAGGTGTTTGAATACCCGAGGAAGATACACTTACGACTTCTAGCACCAAGTTTGTTTCTATGTACCTTTGGTATTAAAGCATAACAGGTGGAACCAAAAATCTTGAGATGTTTTACCGAAGGAACATGTCCATACCACAATTCATAAGGAGTCTTGTTTCTTATAGCACTAGATGGACATCTATTCTTTATATATGCAACACATAGAACATCATCAGCCCAAAACATTATCTTTACATTTTTGAAGAAAAGCATGGATCGTACCATATTCAAGATTGTTCTATTCATTCTTTCAGCTACACCATTCTGTTGGGGATTATAAGGCACAGTTGTTTGATGTTTGATCCCATGTTGGCAAAGATAGTTTTCAAATTCATTTGATGTATATTCTTTTCCATTATCAGTGCGAATAGACCCAATATGAGATTGTGCATCATTTTCAATCCACTTATGAAAATTCTTGAATGTTTGAAAAGCATCGAATTTGTTCTTCAATAAATAAACCCAACACATTCTGGTGTAATCATCAATAAATGTCATGATATATTTATTTCCATTTGCAGATGGAACAGGCATTGGACCACATAAATCTGAATGAATGAGTTCAAGCTTCCTATGTGCTCTTGAATGTGAATCATGAAAATACTGTTTGCTATGCTTTCCTAGAATGCAAGCATCACATTGCTTATGTTTTCTAGGAATTGTAGGCAAACCAGCAACACCATTTTTCTTCAATAAGCGAAGACTATCATAGTTTAAATGTCCAAATCTAGCATGCCATAATAAACTTGATGGAAGTGTACCTTCTTCATGATGAGAAATATATGAGAAATGTTGTGCATGAGCAGAGGTTCCTTGCAGTTTAAGAAGTCTTTCTTCTTCTATTCCCCTCATGACAAGTGAGTGGTCAGATGCCTTTCTTACCTCAGGCTTTCCATCAAACATATGAATGGAGTGACCTTGCTGGCGGATGTGGACCAAGGAAAACAAGTTTCTCTCGAGCTGTGGGAGATATAGAACATGATCCAGAAGAAAGTCTGGAAGACCAGGCAGTTTAAGCCTGATTGTGCCAAGCCCTGATGGCTTGATTTTTGACTGATCTGCAAAGTATACTGCTCCATCAACATTGTCAGTGAAATCTTCAAAAAAATCTTTCCTATGAGTCATATGACAGGTTGCTCCTGAATCAAGCAACCAATCATTTTTTGAAGAAGTAAGTGAAGCATTAAACAAATCTTCATTTACTCCAATGTTACATTGTGCCTCAATATAGTGAGCGGATTCAGGTGCTTTACCTTTGTCTGTATCATCAGTTTTACCTTTCTGCTGATTTCTTCTCTGCTCAATTTTGTCCCATGGTAGCTTGCATGTAGAAGCATCATGTGATCCATTTCATTTGTAGCGAATGCAATGCAGATTTGCCTTTTCTCCTTGAGAATGTCTGCCCCCCCTGCCTCTGAAATATCTTCCTCTTCCTCTTCGTCCACCTCTTCCTCTTGTAGAGTCTTGAGCAGGATGCTTTTCTTTATGAGCAAGGCACACAGTCTCTTCAGAAGATTCAGGCACTGTCTTCTTTCCAAAGGCTTTCTCTCTTTCAGCAAACTTTTTCACAAGAGAGTCAAAGGTTATATCTTTAAGATTTCCATTTGCTTGTAAAGACTCAAGATAATTGGAGTAAGTAGGATAGAGTGCCTTGAGAAAAGAAATAAGAGGGATATCCAGCTCAACCTTAGTGGATTTGATATCATGCATTATGGATTTTACTTCAGATGCAAGAGCAAGAGGATCATTATTTTTCAGTTCAAGAGTGAAGAGTTTAATCATGAGCTGAACAACTTCAAGTGCAGAATGTGAGTCATAGAGTTCTTTCAGCTTTTGTAAAGCTTCAAAGGCAGTTGAATAAGATGAAATATGACGACTTACTTCTTCATTTACAGATGCTGCGATCAATGCATAGGCTTTGTTGTTCTTGTTTTCCCAAATGACAAGCTCTTTATCTGATGTAGGCTGCACTGGGTCTTTGTCTTCTTCTCCGACACACACTCCTTTCCACAACTCATTGAAGATGAGGGTGTGTTTTATCATCCGGGACCATTCAGGATAGTTCTCCTTGCCAGTGAGAACTATTCCTACCATAGAGATGATTGAATGCATTCTGTAAAAAAAATACTTCTGCTGATAGAAAAAAAATACTTCTGCTGATATACAGTGAAATTGTACTCAAAAGGGCATTCTCAAAAATTTCAAATCTCTTCCAATATGTACCTCAATACTTCAAGCTACAACATATTTTCTCCAAATTTATTTCTTCAAATCCCTCCAATGTTTGATATAAAAGCATCCAGTATTTCAAATATTAAGTATTACATATCACTTCAACCTTTTAAATGTAATAAATGCCCATAAAATATTACATATTACTTCAACCCTTTAAATGTACTGCAGGACAGATTAACAAAATATGTAGGAGCTTGATATCAATGCTCAGACAACCAATTTTTAGAAATGGGTAAACCACTCAGGAGGAACCACACCACAGGAATTTATTAAACCTAGAAATTGATGCTCAAGTCGAGATCACAAATGCGTTTCACATTATACTTATTACAATGACACAACAAAATCGATGTCGCACTTATCGACTGCAGCTCTTAGTTATAGGACTGAATCTTTCCACACACTGCTGGAAACGATGACCGCCAAGTCCAAACTGATGTAAAAGGACAAGATTACAACTTACTCCATGGTTTATGCACAATATAACTCAGTCCACGGTTTAGGGTGGTCTGGAAGTGGGTTGCGACTACAATGGCGGAGCCGAACCGGAAAAATGGACAGCCCCCTCCTTTGATTGGGAAAGCAGGGTAGATATATGGTTTTTATTAAGCTCCCTCCCGTTACTCCTATACCCACAACTGCCAGTCCTAAGCCCAAGAATGCTGTGGATGTAGAGGCCCAAGCCTCTCCTGCCCCGACTAGCTCACCGGAGACATTGGTCGGCTCTATTTTAGGTTCGATTTCGAATGCCGTTGCTAAAATCCGGCGTGTACATTCAAGGGTGGACGAGTATCAGGCATATTGGTTTGGGCTGAATTAATCCAAGTACCAATGGGCTCTGAATGATTATTTGGAAATGAAAAAATATGGAAAGACTGTCGTTTCCATCTCTACTGACCAGGAAAAAAAAAATCGATGAATCATACCACCATGCGTTTGCTGATGCTGAATATACTGTTTCTGTGTGTCAATGTCAGGTAGCGTTCAACTGCGTTCATGATCAGGCAGCCTGCAGCGTTCAACAACGTTCACAATCAGGCAACGTGCAGCGTTCAACAACGTTCACAATCAGGCAGCGTTCAACAATCATGAGCGTTGGGTGAGAGCGAAATGAGGCACCAACGCATCTCTGGGCATGTCAGAGGCAGTGCAGTGCATCATCATTTCTGGGCAGCGACAGAAGCAGAAGGGAGTTACGACTATTCTTAGGACTGGCTCTGATACCATGTCAGACCAGGAGTAACTCGAAAATGGACAGAAAAACTGATTCGTGTATTTCATTAGGTAGTTATTGTTTATATACATGAGTGTGACTGATCAGTTCATCTTCTTGATGACTGTTCACATTCCAGTTCACCCATCCATTGAGGATTAGGTGTCAACAGAAACACTCAATGATGAAACATCTGACTGCTCTAAGACCATCAATCTCGATCGCCACTCATCCAATGGTGTCAATGATTTGGCTTTGGGTTAGGCTAAGCACTAGGTTTTGTCCTCCAGTCATTCGATCTTTTCGCGCTTGGGTGATTTTTTCTCTGCCAAACCCTATCTATTGTATATTTTTGTCATAGTTACAGATCCATGACACCCCTTTTGACCGGTGTTTTCTATTTTTTGTTCACCCCGTAGGTCTTATTTCACGTTATTTTTCTTCGCTTTGTGCCTGGATGGATGAGTCAAATCTTTGATCTCTGTAACAAGGTATTAACCTCAAACTCTGGTGATATCTATAACAAGAGGATATTAACATCAAACTCTGGTGAAATGGTTATTGTAAAGTTGTTTATTTTGTTTACTTCCAGTTTAGAACACAACGACCCTGATTTTTTTTATCACAGTTGCAAGTATGGGTGTTATACATTCCCGCCAATCGCTCGAGGTAAGATGTCGAGCTTATTTTTGGTCTTGTGTGCTTTTAACATTGGAACTGGTTTAAACTTATTTCTTATGATGGAATGTCTCTTTGTGTGGAGTTTCGCCATCATGAAACATACCTTTAGCTCCTGGTACATACTTGGTTCCACTCACTCGTTCAGCTTCTGTCCATGGCGCGACCTCCGTGCTCGACAATCTTGAGGTGCTCTTACTGCAACATCTCTGGTTGAGGGTTTCCTGTTGCAAGAGTTTTTGTAGTAGATTTATTAGAAGGGTTTGAGTGTATATTCCATCAATTTAGGGGCTATTTAGGGAATTGTCTTCCAAAGAAAAATGGCAGAGTTTGAGATATGTCCGAGGTTGAATCACAGTAAGTTACTCCACTGTGGAATTATTACATAAGAATTATGAAAATACTGTCTCTGGATACACGAAATACTCTCAAAATACTATGTCTAAGAATAAATTTTTAATTTTTTAATTTTTTTAATTTAGAGTTTAATGTTTGATTGAATTAAATTTTTAATGTTTAAATTTTTTATTTTTTATTTTTAAATATTTTCGTTTAATTTTTTTAAATGTTAATTTTTATATTTTATATTTTTTAATCTTTAATTTTTAACATTTAATTTTAACGTTGAATGTTTAATTTATTTTTTAATTTAATTTATTTTGTAATGTTTAAATTTTTAATTTCTTTAATTTATAATTTTTTTTTTTTTAATTTTCACATGTTTTCCCTCACCGAGTCACCAAGGCTAGAGACAGAGATAGATGGAGGCATGATGGAGAGTGGAGCGAGATGGGCCTCCATGTGCCGTATGAATGACTTAATGCTTGGGACTCAAACCCTGCTCACTGCTCCTACAAATACTACATAATGCACATCATAGACAGGAGGGTGGTCAGGTGCAATTATTGGGTGATGAGGAGAGAGTGCTAGGAGAGAGAGAGCAGCGAGGTATTGGCATTCTGGCTTAGGCTGTGGCTTGGGGCGATAGTGCAGGGTGAGCTTGGTGAATGCGGACATGCGGAGATTGGAACCTGTAGTAAATTTGGCCATGGGATCCGGGGAGAAAATTCATTAGTAGGTGCGACTGGACGGAGGTACCACTCTGGGGCTAGAGAGTGTGGGAGGGGAGAAATCTTCCCACCATCCTCAGTCTGGTTATACCTTTGGTTCGTGGTTGTCCTCTAGAGTGGTGGTGTGGTGGGGATGACAGGCATTGGTCCCCTTACTGGAGTGGCTTGCCCAATTCTGGGAACGGTGACGCGCCCCCTATTCACTGAAAGATTATGGTTATGGTTATGGTTATGGAACTGGAATTAACTCCTTAGGGCTCCCTCGCTGAAGAAGTTGTGAGTGACATGTTATTGTGTTTGGTTAACATTCAACTTGTGTGGTGGGTTTTCACAGGGCAGGCAGTTTCCTCCCTGCGGTGTGCAATAGGTGGTGGTGGTGTTGGCTCCATGCTCAGACGGAGAAGGCAATCCTGAAGGAGGAGAGTCGATCATTGTATGGATGTACATCCGCACCAGGGAATTCATGACTCAGACTCGGTGTTCTCATTCTGACACAGACGTTGCCATGTCCTTGGGTCACTCCCCGTGCCACATTGAGGCTTTAGCCACCTTGGAATCCATAACGACTCAATTGAACAATATCCAACTAAGCATGGAAACTTTGAGGGAGAAGAGGTATGATGACATGAATCAATTGGTGGCTTACATTAATGACCTCCAGCATAAGCAGAGTGAGCTCCTGGACTCCATATACGGCCTTCGAAGGCATCTCCAGTGCCACAAACAACCATCTTCATGATTTGGAGGCTTGGGTGGAACAAATCGACTATCATACATACGAGCTGGATGCATTCTTTGCTTCTCCTCCATTGTTTCCCCCCAACCCAACCCCGTTAATGTGTATTCATGAGATATGTTATTTTGCTTCTTTTATATCAACAATAACCAATGACACGGGTTGTCTTGGCCTCTTCACAGGCTTATGTTGTTTAGAGCAAGCCTAGCAAGGCCCATGCCAGCTCTTAAGCCTGCTACTCACCCTTCTGCAACAGTAGTGATGTATTTTTCTTTTGAAGCTATGATAATATAACGAGTTTTTTTTACGGACAAAAAAAGTCACATGTTTAGGATTTTTTAATGTTTTAATTTTTAATTAACGTTTAACTTTTAACTTTTTATTTTTATTGTAAAAACTTTGATGTTTTTCAATTTTAATTGTTAATTTTAAAGTTAAAGGTTCAATTCCAATTAAAAAAAAATTAAAAAA